>CM053606.1:152475501-152521089 GCA_028646535.1 Procyon lotor | reverse complement strand
AGAAAGGGGCATGACTTTAAAAGGGTGGTAAGATGCCTCATGATCCCACAGCCTTCTCTAACCTTACCTGCTTCTCTTTTAGCATCATTTGAGAAAGGCAGAGGGAGAGTTAGTTTCATTTCAACAAAATTAATACAATGCCATAAGAAAGTCTGGAGGAACCAGCAATGGCTTCCCAAGACATGGAGACAGACACTTAAAGTAGGTCTTTCAGGACGAATAGGACTGAGCCAGAAAGTTATGGAAGAGCATTTGAGTCAAGGGAAAGCATGGAACTTTGGATACAGAGGTTAACACAGAGCAGGTAGTTAAATTCCTTCTTTTCTTTCCTCTTCCTCTCCCTTTCTTTCTCCCATGATCAAGTCCTCATCCTGCCCTTTCTCCATTAGCTACTATCTTCGCCTTCCTCCTCCCAGAAAATGTCTAAGTTTTGTTTTTGTTTTTGTTTTAGCTCAAGCTATTTTCACTTCCTTCCCATTCATGACAAATGACTACACCTTGGCTACTAATGTACTTCTACCACTTCCTGTTTTCCTGACTCTTCAAGAACCTTCTACTTTCTATCGCTGTCCTTCCTCTGTTCTAAGGTTGCTATCTGTAAGCTCAGGATCCTATGCTGACAGTCATATTGCAGAATGTTGCAGTTCCTAGAAGCACTTTCTTCTATCAGCAGTCTCTCTGTTGTTGGATGGTAACAGAACGTGTAATTCCTACCCTATTTTTCCCATGATGTTCAGAGAGATGTCAGAACTTCGACAGGTTCACCTAAGTGAGGAGGGGCAGAACCAGCACTTAAATACATATTCAAACATCCAAGTCCAGTTCACTTCCAACCATATCATGCTATCTCAAAATACCGGTCTAGAAGCAGCACTACACCAAGAACACCATCTCCATGACAAAGACCCCACAGTATCCAAAGCCTGCAAATGGCTTCAGATGTATTTGTTAAACTTTGAACTCTGTATCACTTTAAATTTTGTTATTTTATTTTCAGAAGTGGAAACAGCTGGCTTTACTAAACCCTTGGGCCCTTTCACTTTCCTATGAAGGTCTCCACCATATGTAGCTGTTCTCTCTTGAATAAGTGTTGCAAGGTTGAGTTATGTGCCTCCTAATGATGTCACCCAGGAGGGGAAATCTGGCTTCTCAGCTCAGTTTGTTCTCTTACCAAGTGATTGCATGAAGTTGCTCCCCAAAATGCAGTTCTGTCTCCACTGACTCCTACTGGGAGGGGCCCGGTTGGATGCAGTATCTCAATCTGGGCAGCTTTCTTAACCTCTGCGTGTGGGGTGGCATCCCTTGCGATTGGGTGGGATGTTGCTGTACATTCCGGTTCAAATGCTCTGGCTCATGCTTGTTCAGGATATGCTCTCCCATGTCAGGGTCTGTCTGTGGTTTTCTCAAGAACGACTTGGATATACAACACACTCTCGGATCCAGCACTCCTGAGACCCCAAGGAAACTGAAACGTTAGCCTGAGGCCTCTCCACTGTTTGCATTTTGGAAAATGCCAATTTGCCTCTTTGGCTGCCAAATATCTCCTCCCGATACATTTTGTGAACCTTCAGTATTGTCCAATGCCCATGTAATACTGGGTCTTGTTTCAAGCTGGGCCCCCATTTCTATTTCAGGGGCCATATGGTTTACTTGCCATTTAGAGAGAATATAATTTGTAAGAAAACAATTGCATGGGGAAGTTGCAGCTCTTAACTGCATTGTCATGTCTTGTTTATATATCAGAAGCACTATTTTTTTCACTTATTAAAGAAGTCAGTGAATACTTCCGAGTACCTACGATGTGTCCACACATCAGGTTATTTCCATGTCACTCATCCAGTTGATTTCTATTTTGACCAGCACTATCTTTATGACTAATGTTACAAACTATTTGAGCCAATGCAGGCAAAAGAGGACATTTATGGGAAAAATCTTGGGGAAACCTTATATAACCACAGGCTAGGCAGGATGACATGGCCTCAGTGTCTAATGGATTTGAGCTGTATGTTTGATTATGATTTGAGCTGTTCATCTCATGTCTCTGTTTCTCTCTGAGGGCCAGCTTCATTCCCTTCTTTACTAGGTTGGCTTCCAACAGGGTAGGGAATAGAGACACCAACCAATTCTGAGCTTCACATGCCGTTTCTTCTACCATTATAGACACTCTACATATCTTTTCTGTTCCAGGTACAACAATTCCTGGGAAGTTCTCTAACTCGCCAGTCTTGGGTCAGATCACACTCACAACCTAATCAGCTGTAATCACAGAAGAAGGTAGGGTACTGATGCATTGATAGAGGCATGTTTTATCATATGCTTTCTTGAGTAGGAGAGAAAAGATTGGAGTTACTTGGAGCAAATGCATTAGAAATAAAATATTTTATATTTAACTAGAGAGTGAATTATCTGACTAAACGTAATTTGTACTGAGTGCCAGCATCATTATTTTGCTTAAAATTTACATTCTGGGCAGCTTATTTGAGGCAGCACAGTTCTAAGTACTGAAAATAGTGGCGACTAAGACAAGGTTCTATTATGGTGGAGCTTACATTAAGTAGGATAAAAATGTGTGAACAAATGAAGAAGAAAATTAGAGAGTGAAAAATACTAAATAAAATCTTGAGATAAAGAGTATGAGGAAATGGGTAAATGAGTACTTTAGCTTGAGTAAATCTAAACCTTTACTTCTAACGCTTTCCTTCTGTAAAGAGATAACATTAAGCTGAGACCCGAATAATTTTTTTTGAGACCTGAATAATTTGATGAAAGAACATATCAGACAGAGAGACTAGCCAATGCCAAACCAGTGCAAAGGCCCTGTGGCCAGAGTGAGCCCAGCAAGTTCAAGAAATAGAATGATCACGTGGCTTGAGTATTACAGAGGTGACACTGAGGTTCAACCACAGGTCTTAGGGACTCTAAGATTCTACCCTTTGTACCCTGTCTCTGGGGCCTCTGCTCAAGGTTGAGGCAAGAAAGGGAAAGCCTTCCTCTCCTTTTGTGCTTCAGGCAACATCAGTGACAAAATCTGATATCCCAGACATACATTCTTTGAGCCCCACTCCACTTTGCATACTTTCAGTGGCAGAAAACTCACTGTCATTTAATTTTCAGACAAATCTAGTTGCTAGAAAATCCTTTCCCCTTTCCAAAATATAAATCTTAATTTACCTTGTCATATTTCCTGCACACTGGAGCTTGTGTTGCTTTTGTTAACAGGCAGGATAAAGCTAGTCCCTCTTCCTTCAAAATGTCTGTGAAGTTAATGCCTACATATCCTTCATTCAGTCCTTTTACCTTCATAAGAAGCACCCCCAGTTTCCTTTATTATTTCTCAGGGGTTAAGTGAGAAAATCCTGACCACCCTGGTAAACCACCCTTTCCCCGTCTTTTAAGAGGTGGCATTTGAAGAGAGTGGCATGACCACTGCCAAATGCCTTGAGATTAACACCTGTCTTGTTTTGGACTGAAGATCTTTCTTAATGTGGCCTAAGAATTGAATGTTTGGAAATATCAATATACTGTTGTCCTATATACACCATCCATCAAAGCCCAGAAACATATTCCATTACATATCTAATCCTTGGGTGCTTGGTTTTATTGTCAGGAAATTCCCTGGCATCTGAGTTTGGGAAACCAGCCCAAATACTCTTCATCAGTAATGCATGCTACACTACACTGTCTCAGATAACTAGAATCTTTGGAGCACTGGAGCACTGGACTTCTCAATTACATGGACTCTACACCCCCAGTCTCCAACTAGCCAGGATTAGGGGTTCTTGATTAGGAAACAAGCTGGCAGGAAGGGTTTAGAATAAAAAATGTATACACACACACTCACACGCGGGCACACACATATACACATACACATATGCATACATGATTACATAGCTCAATATAGGTTCAGCCTACTTTATTTTATTATATAAGGAATAGAATAACTAAATAACTAAAATTACAATCTGACAATTTTTTTTTTCAGAGAGAAAGAGAGAGAGAGCAAGGAAGGGAGGAGAGTTAGAGGGACAGAATCTTAAGCAGGCTCTACACTCAGCATGGAGCCTGATGTGGGGCTCAATTTCACAACCCTGAGATCATGACCTGAGCTGAAATCAAGAGTCAGATGCTGAGCCAACTGAGCCACCCAGGTACCCCATAACCTAACAATTTTTAAAGGCCGTAATAATCAAGAGGAAATTATTTTCAGCAGTGGGTCTAAAGAAGTTGGAAAAGTATAATCAGTCACCTAAAAAAAGGATTGCAATTGCAGGGAATGGAATAAAAAGAGATTTTTGGATTTCTAGTGCAAGCCCAAATATTGGAGTCAACAGAGTTTGTTTCTGTGCAGAAGAGGAATTGCTGCCTGGCTTTATTCTATGGCTGTGAGTCTGGGTAAGCTGGAGGAAGCTGATAAGAACTGAGCTAGACATGGTACACTCACGTGCGTGATCTTACTTCATCTCACAATTGCCCTTTTAAGACTTTATTATTCCCATTTTTCAGATGAGGAGAGAGGGGACCAAAGGACCCCAGATGTAACTGCCTCTGAGTGAAGCCTGAGTCCCATGATCCTGAATGACCAGAAGGATCTGTTAAGCATATGGCATAGGGTCCTTTGTCAAGTCCTATGGCCACAGCTTCCAGCAGCAGAGTTTATTGAAGAGGGGCTGGAATGACTTCACCTCCAATTTCTAGTTTTTCCTTTCCTTTGTCTCTTTCCTCTTTCATTTCACCTTTCAAAATCATTTCTCCAATCACATTTCCTTTCCAAATTTCCTCTTAGCCCATGTACCATTTCCTCTTTTCCAGTTGTTACAAATGGCTATCTCCTAATTGGCAAATTGGAAGAAATATGTTATTCCTGGAGAATAAATAACTCTTTGTTAATTGTATATTTGTAAAGGGATAGAGAGAAACTTCTTTTTAGCCTAGCCAGGAAACACAACGTGGCACTTGATTTATCAGTAGAAAATGGCAGTGGGTACATTAGGATTGATGTTACAAGTGGTGAGAAGATCTCAATTCCTTAAAATTCAAATTAATGTAATATTAAAAACCTTTCCAGGGAATCAATATATTGGAAGTTCTTTGAAATATAATCAATGAGATTTCTGACTTTCTGCATATTTTATTTTATTTAGGTGAGTATCAGTTGCTATGACTTTAGCTTCATGCTTGGTAACATATTTTTAAAAGTTCTAAAGTACAGATCAGTGACAAAGGACACTTTACTATATTCCCATTCCTTTCACATGCCATCTATACCATCTGGTAGACTCATTCACTGGTTTAGTTATTTACTCAATTAATATTTTTTGGATATCTATTAACAGGCCAGGCATGTGCTAAATATCCAGTGATAGGCTAGTGATAAGAGAAGAGTATTCCTACTTTTGTGGGCTTTGCAGCCTCTGGGGAGAGAGGCCATAAACACAACAACAACAACAACAACAACAACAACAACAACAAACAACAAACTTACAGAACAGATCAGATCTATGTAGGATGTAATGTGGGTGATGAGTGATGCCAATGTAACTAGGGAGGTCGGGATTAAGAGGTGGCATGAAGATTTCCTAAGGAGGTAAAGGGGTTAGTCATGTGGGAGAAAAGCAAGTAAAGAGTAACAATTTCTCTTGTAAATGAGGATGAGCCCTTATTTAACAGGTGGTACTGGGGTGCACAGAGATCCCTGGAATTGCACAAACCACTCCACACACCAGCTGCACAGTGGAGATTAGAGCATTTAGAGACCCTGTTTCCTGACTCTCTGCATTTTGACTCTTCTCACTGGTCTGTTTCCTGTTTTCCCCATTTTGCCTTTTATTTTTTTCTTTTCCTTTTTTGCTTCTCTCTTTCTCTCTCCCTGCTGTCATCTGCAGAGTTCTGCTAGATTTCCCTTTTCTCTATGCTGGACAATATACTTTGAATAAACAAATGAATAGGACAGCCTTAGACATGTTTATAGTGTGTGCTGGAGAATATCAAAAGCAAAGTGTGAGTGAGACCGGGGACCCTCAGCCAGGCAGGCTTCACATTGTTTCTGGGTGAGAAGGCGGGTCCCCTGCCTCAGCTGGCTTGTGCCTGGTTCCCTAATAATGGAGTGTTATCTAATTGGTGCTTCCTTTCCATCAATGGAAGTAGGAGCACAAGACACGGAGACAAAGCAACATGCCAGCAGTTAAATATAAGTGAGGGTTCAGACCCATCATTCCGAGGGCTTTGCAGTAATATTTAGGACATCTCCTAATAACTAAGGCATATATCCTAGGGCGGGTCAGCTTCATATAAGACATCTGGCATGTGTTTTCTGGTCTAAAATTATAGCACTCCCCCCTCCAGCAATTTATATTTCTAAGAAGATGGGAGAGAACTATGATGTACTATTTGACAAATTCTTTGTCATTTAAATATAAAATAAAAATTAAAAGTCCAGAACTGTTATTACATTGGGCTTAAAAAAAATACACACAAGTGATGGAAGTTTGCCAAAATATTAACTGTGGATTTGTCTCATTTTCTTACCATTTTTGTGAATATTATGCATTGAGAGGGAACCACTGATTGTGATTTTTTAATTAAAGTAATTTTAAAAAATAAAGTAATTCGAGAGTCAGGGAATATTATCTGCTACATGAAAAGCCTGACACCCTCATTCCCCATCCTTAATCACCTAAAAACAACCAAGTCAGATGGTTCCTCTCCATTTCTTCCTAAATTCTTATGGGAAATATCACAGAGTAGAAGGCAAAAAAACTTAACCAAATGTAGGGCTTTCCCAGAGAACTTCCTGAGGCACAGAAGCTTCTAGTCAATCTTTGTTTGTTGTGAGCAGCTGCCAGATAGGAATTTCACTTCACAAATGTCGGATATGTCCATGATAGTCCATGTTGGAACAGAAGAGAGTGGAGAAAATGATGAGGATTCCTTTGGCTACACAATAGCAGAATCACTTCCTATGGTGGCCCCAGCTCCCCAGGAGACCCACACAGACTGGCTGGTGGTCAAGGTAATTACTTCTGGAAGGACGCTGTCCATCCCCAAGACATCAGTCTTCTGCTTTTAGGCTACATCTGGAGCATCTCCCCAGGAATCATGTCTTGCTTTTTTGCTAACTCCCAAATGTCTTGGCTTCAGTTGACTAAGAAGGGGAAAGAGAATGTATTCTTCCCTTCCCTAATTCAGTAGCTTTCAAATGCTATTTCCAATTAGAATCTTATTTCCAAATCTTTTGTTATATCTCTGCATGTGACTCAGAGAAGAGCAGGGCTGCCTGGTTTAGGTCAGGGAGAGGTTCAGGGCTCTGCCTTGTTATATTCCCCTCACTCCCTGAGGGGACCTCCGAGGTACCTTTGGGCTTCTTGGAATCTAGTTTGAAGTCTTGGAGAAGTTCTGACTTTTTCTATGACCTTTTCATCAGTTCAAATCAAGGAATATTTATTGAGCACTGTTTATGCACAAAACAGTGAATGAAGGGCTTAAGGGCATATGGACCTGGGGCAGCCTGAGCCAACTCTTTACCTCCTCTTTTGTTCCATAAATGAACTATGAACTTAGTTCTACTGTATTATTTTTTTTTAAGATTTTATTTATTTATTTCACAGAGAGAGAGAGAGAGAGAGATCACAAGTAGTCAGAGAGGGGGGGTGGGGAAGCAGGCTCCCTGCCGAGCAGAGAGCCCGATGCAGGGCTCGATCCCAGGACCCTGAGATCATGACCTGAGCCGAAGGCAGAGGCTTTAACCCACTGAGCCACCCAGGTGCCCCGTTCTACTGTATTATTAATCCTCTTTTTCTCCAAATCAGCTCCATCATGGGCCTCTACCACAGACCACTTTCTGTCCATTTGTGTGGCATATGAGTTCCCACCACTCGAATCCTATTCTGGATACCTCTCCTCACTCCACTTCCCAGACTGCCGAGCTCCATCTTCCCTGCTCTCTGACCTTGGTCCTGCCTTTGGACTCCCTTCTTTGTGTCTTCTCTACTCACTCCCTTTGACTTTGTAGCCTTCAATTTCTCATTTTCATCTCTCAGGACACAGACACAGTTCTCCTTTATATGTTGCCCAGAGTCAACACAGACAATTCCCATGTTCGGTTGGGAACATAGGAACATATATAGCCCAGGATGGAGTCTCATATAGCCAGGACTCCATCCTGGGCTATATATTTTATCTGATTACCATAATGTTTATACTTACAACATTTACCTTTAAAAGTTTTGTAGGGTGGGTCAGACCCAAAGATGTGTTTCCCTCTTTTGTGGGGTTTGGATCTCAGTACTGTGCTTCTGAACCCAGCACAAACTTGGATTGTCAGCTGTGCCTTTACAGTGTAACCCAAATACACAACAGGCAAAGCAAATTTCGTGGTTAAATTCTTCAGTGTTATCAACCCCTTGAGTGTGTGTGTGTGTAACTATCCTTTAACTTAACTGTACATGTCATTCATACATTTTTCTTTGGCTTCTCAGATGACTACTCACATAGGATTAGTGCTACAACGTGCTAGAATTTATCTCTGGATCCACATTAGAAAGCATATCCACCAAAAGCATGATCATTACACTTCTCTTGGAAAAGGTGGAATTAATGCTGGAAATCCCATTCACTTCATGTTTGGAGAAGTCCTTAAAACACTAATATAAGCAACATGCCTGCTCTCAGATGTCCCTTCATCCATGAGGCTCTCCTGACACCCACATGGTCTGACCCTCCCGCCTCTGTATCCTCCTCTCATGCCCCTTTCCCATTCAGCCCCTGTGGTCCAATCACCTCATCAACATATTGGGCTTTGCTGAGCAAAGCCTTTGGGTTTGTTCTTTTTCTATCTGGAATGTTCTTTTGATGACTGGGACATTTTCCTCCATGTAATTTCAATTCAAATGTCAGTTTTTCAGAATGGCCTTTTCAGATCACACCATCTAAAGCAGACAGACAGTCCTGTCCACACTGTTTTGTAATCATAAAAATTATATTTGTGAGTGTGTGTGTATACATATAGATGCATATGTATATAAACACATGTGTGAGTATGTGTAGTATATACACACATATGTATATAAAAAGATGTGTGTGTATGCATGTGTGTGTAGGGTAGACAACTTTTAAAGTATAAATACATGTGGAGAGAAGAGACCTCTAATTCTGCCATTCAGATAAATATGCTGTTACTACTTTGGTATATATCTTTCTTCTACACTTTTCTTCTGTCTTTTCTTCTACATTCTTCTAGAATGGGTATTCTAATTCAAATATAATTATGTCTTTTTTTTCACTTAACTTTTAATCATGGCTTCTTTATACTTATCAATAACATCTTTTTGGTTTCAATCTTAATAGTGCACAATGTGCTATCTTATGGAATTATTATAATTTACTTAACTATTCTTCTCGTTTGACCTTTCAGTTGTTTTCACATATTTCTTCAATAAACATATAGCACTATAATAAAGACAACACCAATAAAAGTGAAAGATAAAGGCAGAATCTGGCATCTCTATTTTGCTGATATTGGAGTAGGATTGACAGGTTTCTAGATGATCGGTTGTAATGTAAGGTATATAGTTCTGAGGAAGCTCTTTGAGCTTAAGGATGCATGCATTCATGTGTGTGTGTGTGTGTGTGTGTGCACGTGCGCACACATATGTGTAGTAGTAGTGATAGTATTAATACATCAGTAATTTGGAGCCAGCATTATTAGCTCTGATTACAGAATTTGACAATTTGAAAGATCAACTTAACAATTATATATGCAAATATGTTGGAAGTAGGTAATCTTTAATGTAATTAAAACAAACAAGTAAGTTTATGAAGAAGATATTCCAGCTTACTATTATCTTACTATAATAGACCAAAAGAGGAAAAGACATGTCCTCTCTCCTGGTAATAGCACTCATGTTCATAGTTGCTAATACATACACTCACCCACACAAATAGCAAAGCCTTCACAAAAAGAGACATTGAGTATCATATTTCAATTTATGGATGACATTTAATTGAAATACAATTATAGTATAATGATTAGGAGAATGGACTCTGGAGTCAGACTGTCTAAATTCAAATTTCAGCTCCACCCTTGCTAACTCTGTAAATTTCAGCCAATTCTTTGACTTCTTTACACCTAAGATGCCTCAGCTATAAAATGAGATTTAATGTTACATAGACCATAGTTAATTCTTTGATGTAGATATAATGGGATAATACATATAAAGCTCTTAGTCCTGGCTCATGAGAACTCATCCATTGATGGTAGCTATAATTGCTGTTTTATTAGACTCACTTCTAGCATTATTTGTGGAAGATCCAGTTTTCATTTCAGTGTGTGCTTTGATTTCTCTCAGAATTATACCAAGGCAAAATCCTCCAAGAATTATGTCAAGTAGTTTCGTATAGGGAGAGGCAGCTGATGTCACTTCATTCTTTTGAGTATCACTTTACTCTTGAGTCATTAATTCATTCATTGAACAACTGTTGGATACCTACTATGTTCCAGGCACTGTGCTTAGTGCCAGGAGTTCAGGAAACAATAAACACATGGTCCCGGGTGTCATGGAAGTCTTATCCCACCAAACATTTACAAAACTCCCTAGTACATATCAGCACGTCTGTTTCTTGGAGTCATGCCATGCTCTCTTTAAAAGTCTGGCTAAGTTTGTAAAAAATTTCTCTGTGTTCCCAGGGCAAACATGAGGTGCAATGAAGTTAAGAAAAACATTTGCTAAGGAATACCATAAAAGAATTAAAAGCAGAAAGTACAAGCTGTGTCCAGCTAGAGATCTTTTCAAGGAGCAGGTGTTGTATTAAAGAAACCATCCAGGTCTTGGTCCCCAAAATACCAACTTATTTCTTAGAGATTACTGATCCTTGGCTCCCTCTCAGACCCCTGACCTGCATGAGGCCAACAATTGACTCTTTTGCCCTGCTGTAACTTAGATGCAAAATACTTTTCCTCCCATGAATGCAAAACCTTTTCCTAACTCGTTTTCCCCCAGATGGATTTTCTCCAGTCAGGGAATAGTGTTGCCAGACATCCTTTGAGTCCCTATGACCTCTCCACCTAGGCTGTCAGTCCCATACATTCCCAAACCAACTTCTATGCTAGACTTCTCCATTCCAACAGGGCTGTATCTAAACCAATGAAAGACTCAAGACGGTGCTGCCCAGGAGAAATATAATATGAGCCACATATGAATTTTAAATGTTCTGGTTTACCAAATTAAAAAGGTCAAAAGATACAAGTAAAAATTAATTTTAATATTTTTAAAATTTTAATAAAATGTTTTATTTAAATCAATATATCAAAATTTTTACCATTTCAATATGCAATCACATATAAAGTATTGATGAGATATTTTGCACTTTTTTCAGACTGAGTCTGAAATCCAGTTTGTATTTTACAATTACAGCATATTTCAATTCAGACTAGCCACAGTTCATGTGCTCAATAGCCACATATGATCAATGACTACCATTTTGGACAGCGCAGACCCAGGAAATCCAAGACCTATACTATACAGCAGTGCTAACATACACATTGCAAGAATTCTCCCAGCCACCATTGCAGGAGGGTCATTCTCTCATAACCTCTTACTTCCTTTCTCCCATGTACCGTTCCAATACTAATAAATCAACCCCTTGTCCAAGTATCATACCCGAAAGATGTTTCCCACCATGCCTTCAGGAACCTTCCATCCATACAGTTCTGCCTCAATCTAACCTTTTCTATTGTAAGTCACTGTTTCACATTTCTATGGCAATGCCTCAATACATCATCCTCAGCAGACATCATTAAGAATCTTACTGTACGTAGTTCTGGGCTGAGTATGGATTACATTAAGTGACATTGGGATATTCTCCTTGTACTTTAGACCAGATCACGTCTGTAAACACAACCACAGCTTTGCCTGTGACTCTGCTATAGCTTTATTCTGTTAAATGCAATTTTTGTGCAGTTAGAAAACTAATTTGAAAGATGAAATGAACAAACACACAGGGTTGTTGTGTTACTTGGTTGTATTGATTGGTCCATAAGCCCAAAATAACCAAGCCAGTCCTGTGAACAGATAAAAATTAACACAGCTACCAAGAGTATCTCCTGGGACCTGAACTCTGGCACACACTTTTATAGAGCTAATTTTCATCTTCCTTTCCTTTCATCTTATTTTTCTATGAGGAAAAAAAAATTCAATGGTCAAACAAGATTATATACCAGTATGTGAAAAATAGTTTAACCTTCTCACTCAAGCTTCACCACTTCTGAAAAGCCTTCTCTTACTTACCCAGGAGTGGGGCAGGTGCCCCTACTCTGTGTGCCTATAGATTTCTTCCAAATCTTTTGCCACCAGAGTGTAAGGGCTAAAAGTGCAGACTCTGGAACCAGACTCCTGAGTTCAATTCCTGACTCTTTTGTTTATTAGCTCTATGGCTTCAGGCCACAGTTTAACTTCTCTCAGTTTCCCCCTTAATAGTGCCTGCTCTTAAAGCTGTTATGTTCAATGAATGAGTTAACATGCAATAAGCTTTTTAAAAGCATAATTGTTGTCTGTCAAGTATTAAATGCTGGCTGTTACTAGTTCATAATTATATTTTGGATTTTGTCCTCTCAATGACCAGTCATCTCCAAATATAATTAACCCGAAATATTAATGATTTCCAAATGAAACAAGTTCCTCTACTGCCTTTCCTATTTCTATCAATGATCTGATCATTCTCCCTTTTAAATCTGTTCAGGTTTTGATCCCCCTCAGTGTTCACCCATGTCCAGTTTGTCGTTATTGTCTATTGGGTGTTTTGCCTTTGTAATTGCTCCAGGAGAAGTCAACAGGAAGATCACAGGATCCAGAGTCCAATGAGCTACTCTAGCTCTGAAATTTATGAGCTGACTGCTTTGGAATAATTCTTCAGCCTTTGATCTTCAATCTCCTCTGAAACGCAGAGATTATTTTAATGCCTATTTCATATTTTAATTGTATCACATCCCCAAATCTACGGGAAGGATGTTTCTCAAACTCCTGTACCATACACACATTGGAAGTTGCTCTTTGCATCTCTCAGGCTCATTAGACTCAGGGCTCGAAACATGTTGCATTCCCGAACACTTTCTTTCTTCCTTCCCCTCAGAATCCTAGAGTCTCAATTCTTGAAATGACCTTAGAAACGATTAACAATTTACTTATCCAATGCATTTTTTTTTCCTCTAAAAATCACCTGCAAATTGATTTGTCCAGTCCCTGACCAGGGACTCATTCTACTTTAGCGCGGTCATTGTCAAGAGTCCTTTCCCTGCACTGTACCACATCAGTGAGTTGATCCACATTTCTTCAGATACCTTTGATCAGGACATGCTACAACTACCACCTAGTCGGCTGCCTGATATCATATGAACATATCAGAAAGCCAGACCTATGTGTGGAGAAAACAGCACCTGCATGGTGGTCTGCCAGCCACGAGGCATGGCTCACTCAGTGCGTAGGCAATGCCAGGAAGACCCAGCTGCATGAATGCTGAGCTGAGTGAACAGAGGTGAAATGGCTGCTCTATTAGACTACAATGTTTTTAGTGCCCAATAATGGTATTCTTCAAATTTTATGAAAGTATTTTAAGAAACATAGCCAAGGTGAATGAGTCCCAGGAACTTTGATGAATTGTTTCTACTGCCTAGAAAATATTAAAATACAGAGTTTTCCTCACCCAAATATCATTAAACTGTCAGACATTTTTCTGCTTTTCCTAGTAACTTATCAAGATATTTGGGGGGGGTGTGTGTGCGTGTGTGTGCGTGCGTGCGTGTGTGTGTGTGTGTGTGTGTGTGTACTTGATAACCAGCTGTGATGGGAGGGGAAATGCTAGAAAAATGTCTGATAGTTTAATGAGAGTTCGTGACATCTGTTTCCCAGGGCCCCACCCCATGTGGAAGGAGCTCATTAATTTCTGGTGGCTCCGAACCTTCAAAACCTCCACCTTGGACCTAAGCTGGGCAGAGTCCTGAAGTGGTTAATTTGTCTATGGTATCACTGAGGTTTTTAGTATTTCAGTACTGTGATTTGAGCTGCTCAAATTCTCAAGTCCTCATGGCAGGACCCTGTCCCTTGACCATGTCTTACTCTCTGGGAAAAGTGGGAACTCCTGGTGTTCCAACCAGGTGTCCAGGCCACCACATGGCAGGCATCCTGGTTTCCAAGCCAGAGGAGGGGAGCCAACACACTGGAATTTCCAACACAGTTTTGTTTTATCCTTTCTTGGTCCTCCATGATGACTCTGTTATATCACCTGGCTCTGGCCGTCAATGGAAAATCTTATAGTGCCATCCAGACCTTCTGTTTTAGGGCAAGTTTCTGGAGATTCTCACAGTGCTTGCTTTGGGCTGAAGTTTCAAATTATAACTTCAGGTGGGGAGTTTCTCTATTCTTTGGTACTGGAGGTGGGGCAGGAGCAGGGTGAATGTTGATGGACTGCGTGATGTTGGAAAACTGGAAAGATCAGAGGACGACTGGAAGAAGGCTGACTTTGTCTCATTCCCCGATAGATGTCACAACAGGTGCTTAATTACGTGTTATGTCTTTCAGCGCCTTTGCATTCTCGACAGGCAAGCATTATCACCCTCATTCTATGAATGAAAGGAATAAGCTTAAAGAAGTTAACTGACTTACCTACATGGCAGAGCTGTGATCTGGAAGCAGGTCTGGGGAATTCCCTGGCCTGCTCTTCCATCCATCCCATTGAACTCAGGCTGGCAATTGCTTTCCTTCCCTGAGCAAAGGCCCCCGGCTACCTGGAGGGCTGTACCAGCACCTTCAGGCTCTGTCCCCTCCTCCTAATGCACATATATGTGCAACAGCAGAAGGAGGAACTGCCTCATGCTGTGTCTCACCAAATCCCCACTGGCACAGGGGCGGTCACACGTCTTTGTTCTCAAGATGGGTGGGGAAGCAGGGAAGGTGGCAGCAGCCCCAAGACTGAGTGGTTGCTTGGTTTGCTCACTATCAGGCTCCTCACCTAGAAGGTTTACCAATCTCCTTTGTCATCAATTCTTCAGCAGATTCATTTTGAGATAATGAATAAATAAACAATAGCAGCAAAGTGTACTGGGTATAACCACAGTTTTTTCATCTGTTAAATAAAGACCTTAATGCCTACATCAGGGATATCATGAGGCCTCCGTGAAATACTGTGTGCAGCACATAGGAGGAGTCCAAGTAATGGTATGTAGACATGTATGTACTATTATTACGTACTAAATAAAATGGTATTTAAAATGTTATGCTTACAATGTGTCAGGCATCATTCTCAGTACTTTAAAGATACTATTTAATCTCTCACAGCACTGTGAGGATGGTACTGGTGTTACCATCATTTCATGGTTGAGGAAACAACATAGATGCTGATGATTTGAAATAAATAATGAAAAATAGTAATCTCTGGGTGCCTGGGTGGCTTAGATGGTTAAATGTCCAACTCTTGAGTTTGGCTCATCTCAGGGTTGTGAGATGAAGCCCCAGGCTGGGCTCAGTACTGAGCTTGGAGCCTGCTACAGATTCTCCCTCCCTCTTCCTCTGCCCCTCCTCCCACTTGTGTGCTTTCTCTCTCTCAAACAAACAAACAAGCAAACAAATAAATAAAATATTTAAAAACAGTAATCTGCTATAATTAATTATGTCTATGAGTAATTCTAAATAAGGCCATCTCATAAATGGTAAAGTACCCTCCTGCAGCCCCAGCATGACCTACACAGAAAGTGGGCAAATTCTACCTAATCCTCACATAGGAATCACCCCTGCAACTTTGTGTGACTCTTATTAGATGCTCTTTCCCACTATTACACATCTGTAAATACTAGAAAGTTCTTTCTTCTAGCTAACTGAACGCTGTCTTCCATGCACTTCCTCCCCAGCACTCCTCAATTCTCCTTCTGGAGCCGCATTACCTCAGGTGAATTGCTTTTCCACTTGATGCCAGTTAAAATACTTTAAGATTGTGATCCCACCTCCCTAAGTCTCCTTGGCTCCAGACCAAATGCTCCTAGTCCCCTCAGCTGTTCCTCATGTGACATGGTTATTGGGCTTCTCAACATTCCGGATGCACTGCTCTGGAGGTGGTCCAGGTAGCTAGGACCTTGTCTGAGATGAGGCAGGGCCAGAGTAACAACCTGGATGGGATGTGATATGAGATAACCAACCACGTGAAGCCCCTGGCCCATGAGATTCATTTATATGTGCATTTATATATTCTACAATAAGAGAATAAAGAGTGCTCTACACAGTCTAATGAGCCAATACTACGTGGCACTGAGAATACAGTCTGAGAAGACCGAATCTGTAATGTCATGGGACACAAATTTCCATATGGTCAACAGAGAATAATTTGTATTATATCAAGTGTCCTTGATGTGCAGTGGTCATTCTGTTATTGTAATTATTGGTTCAATATATTCTGTAAGTTTGTGATTATCCTTTTGAAATTGGATGCCAATTGGATGCCAAAGTTTGTTTTCCCCCATTTCACAGAACCTAGGCTCTGGGAACAGACCACTTGGATTGTATCTCAGACAACTGACTAGATCCTTTGGGACAACTTCCTTCACCCACATTTATACATTGAGGATAATAGCACGTTCCCATAAGGGCCAAGGGAACATTAATTAAGAAAATATGTGCAAAGTGTTTTGATCAGTGACTGGTATATAATAAACATGAAGTAAGTTAAGCAGTAGCCATTGCTGTGGTTATTATTACTGTTATTGTTAGTATTATTATGTTGGCCAAAGATTTCAGTCTGTGGGTCCACTGTATGTTTGTGTTTTAGTCCATGAGATGCTTCTCATCCTGGTAGGACATTGCTTTGTTTCTAATCTCAATAAGGTCACAATCTAATGAGGGAAATAGACACACAAATAACATAACCTAGTACCATGTTTTATGTGTAATAATAATATGTGTGCAAAAGTTAAAGGACAGGGACCAAAGAGAGGGCAACCTAACTGGCAGGATGATCAGAACCGTCTAACTGTAGAATAATGCCTTATCTGTGTCTTAAGAGATAAATTAGAGTTAGCCCAGCTAGGCTTTTTGACCCAATAAATAAATAAGTCACCTAACAATGTAAATATTTCCAAATGCATATTTTCAAAATGCTCTTCATAGCATGATTTTCTCTCGAGAGCAGTTCTCTTACTGTGAAATGTCACTTTTATCTTGCAGGGACAGATCGAGTGGGTTTATTTTTACAAATACATCTGCTGGCTACTGACAGTCACTTCTCATTACAGAGAAGGTCAGCAAATTTGGAACATTGGCCTTTTTTGTAAAAGAGAAATGCGTAGGTCTCTTTATTGTTGTGCAGCCTTTTTAAAAAGTTTGCCATGAGATCATTTCCACAACAAAATCTGGGGTGAAAAAAGTATTTTCTCGTGGAAGAGAAAATCTTCTTCTCTCTTCTCCTTCTCCTCCTTTTCCTCTTTCTCCTTCTTCTTGTAAATATCTCTTTTATTAATTAGTTTCAGAAGTAGAACTTAGTGATTCGTCAGTTGCATATAACAGCCAGTGCTCATTACACGAAGTTCACTCTTTAATGCCCATCACCCAGTTACCCCACCCCCACCCCACCTTCCCTCCAGCAACCCTCAATTTGTTTCCTAGAATTCAGCATCTCCAAGAATGGCTATATTTATACATTTCTTAGATCAAGCATTGTGTTTATTAAGCCAGCCATGTGTGAGGGCCTCTTTGCTTTCCAGAATCACACAAAATAGTTTTTCATATGCTTTAATATTTAATGAGATTCTAGAAAATTCTTATAAACAGAAACATATTAGAAACATTTGTACTTTCATTCCACCATAGAGCATACATTCTGTTGTGTAATTGCTTGCATGTCAATTTCTTTAAATATTTAGCAATGCTCTCTATTTATAGCATCATAGTATTTGTTGACAGAGGAATTCATTTGGCTTGTTACCATGTGGCTTTCCAACTGTCAGCCTTTCTCTGTACCAGGATATAGCCACAGCGATATATGGCTTTTTATCTTTTAGAAATCAATTAAGAGGGGTGCCTGGGTGGCTCCGTCAGTTCAGTGTCCAACTTTTGGTTTCAGCTCAGGTCATGATCTCAAGGTTGTGAGATCGAGCCCACCATTAGGCTCTGTGCTCAGCCAGGAGTTTGCTTGAAGATTCTTCCTCTCTCTTTCTCTCCGTTTGCCCCTCTCCCACCCTCTCTGTCTCTTTCTCTCTCTCTTTGTTAAAAAATAAATAAATTAAGAATATTAAACATAAGGTTCTAAATTATCATCAAGTTTGCTGAAATTTCATGAAATACTAGATTGAGTAATGCATCATTTTTAACATTACTGAGGGGGAAAAACTGTTAACATTTGTCCTCATATTCTTCATGCTTGCTAATTGAAAGCTTTGGTCATCGTGATGGCTTTGTACTGTTTCTCACTAATCTCTCAAGACGCAGATACACTTGAGGTGAGATTCCTAGTTAATGTTAGTAGGTGTGATCCATATTTCAAATAGACTTCTTGGTAATGTCAGCATTTGCGGATAGCTTCCTGTCAGGTCTGATTAGATCATCCCTGCTTTTTTTTTTTTTTTTCCCCTTCAAGATGTAGATAATAAAAGTCTTGTAGCCAGATTATGCTAGATGCCAGCTCTGCTATTTTCTTGTTGCTGTTCAGTACTTGCATTACAGGTTTTTATTTTTTTTTAACGTTTTATTTATTTATTTGATAGAGATAGAGAGCACAAGTAAGCAGAGCGGCAGGCAGAGAGAGAGGGAGAAGCAGGCTCTCCACTGAGCAGGGAATCCGACGCAGGACCCGATCCCAGGATCCTGGGATCATGACCTGAGCTGAAGGCAGCTGCTTAACTAACTGAGCCACCCAGGCACCCTGTTTTTTAGTTTCTCTATGGGAAGATTTTTAAGTTACTTGTCCACCTTGTGAGTGACTAGCTTAATTAAAACTCGATAATATCATCCCTCAATCCCCAGAGCAGACCCTGGGGAGCTGCAGTGAGCTGGCAGCATGGCAGCTGGAAGGCTGGTCTGGGGACCTGGGGATGAGAGGAAGGGGAGTACCATTTACTGAGCATAGCATTCCCTTCCCAACTGGGAATGTCCCTCATGCAAAATTTAATTATACAAGAATTTACATCTGTATATGTTTTGGCAACAGCAAAAATTTTGCTTCCGATAAACACAAATTTTGCAACGCCTATTATAGATAGAAAAAGAGAGTGCAAGTGTAGCAAATAGAGATAAAACAAGGGCAATGCAGTTAAGAGATACTTTTTTTTTTTGGAAGCTTTCAAGAAAGACAATGAGGATGAAGAAAAATAGAACCTAATTTTAGAGTTCCAGTAATTTTAGAATTGGACTTGGTGGAAGAGGGACTCTTAGGGGGGCCAGGATGTGTGTGTGTGTGTGTGTGTGTGTGTGGACTATTAGGGATAGTTAGTACTCTTGGAGCTATTAGATCCAATATGCAGAGATTGGAGGACTAACCCCAGGGAATAACAAGCCAGCATGCCACTAGTATAGACATCGCCTCAATTAAGCTGACAACATCTTTGAAACAGAAAAGAAGTAATTTCCTGAAAGAGTTTCTAGTAACAAGGAATTTTAAATGCCCATGAGTAGTGAAGGATTTACTAGTGAGCACTTAAAATGTGTAAGATGTTAGCGTTATCTTATTTATATCTTATCATATATTAGCAAATTAAATATTTACTTATAAGGAGATTATGGATTTATCAGCAACTTCAGTTCTTCAATCTACCATCCTTAGGTTCCTGAAATTAAATTACTGCACTCCTTGCCAATTCACCTATTTTGTAGGTCTTCAGGATCTAACCTCTACATTTTGAAAGACATAGCTTTTGTCAAAAATATCACTAAGCCCTCGATCTGTGCTCTTTTATTTAATCCTCACATCCACTTGGAGCCTAGACAAATGCTGATTGCTGCAGTAAACAGATAACCCACCCATGTGTGTTGTACTGTTCAAGGATTCTCTCTCAACCTGTTATAGAAAAGAGATCTGAGGTCCAGAGAATCTGGAGAGATACTAATTGAACTAGAATATAATCTGTGTTTGTTTCCTATTGGGGCTGTAGAAGCTGCCACAAATTTAGTGGTTTAAAGCAACACAATGTTATTGTCTCATAGTTCTGGATGTCAGAAGTCCAAAATGGGTTCTCATTGGGCTAACATCAAGGAGGTGGCTGCCTTCCTTATGGAGGCAAGCGTGGACAGTCTGTCACCCTGCCTTGTGCTGCTTCTGAAGCTGTTTGCATGCCTTACCTTGTGATCCTTCCCCATCGGCAAAACCGCTCCTATCACTAGAGATTAAGATGTAAGGGTTTTTGGGGGCCATGATTCTACCCACCACAGAAACCCAGATTTGTCTGAAGGTAGTTTCTAAGAAATTTCTAGTTTACATTTATTTGTCCACTCAATAATTTTTTCATTCACACCTGCTATTTACAAGTCTATGTTCTAAGCTCTGAGGGTATAAGAAGGAACAAGACAGTCACAACCTCTGCAGCTCAAATATCTCGCTGGTCATTTGTCCACCTCTTCCAAGATATTAATCCATTAAAATTTATTGAGTCTGTTAAATGGACACACCACACTGGGAGGAAAGGGGAAGAAAGAAATATAAATTGAGATCTGTGGTCTTGAGGATTGTTCAATCTAGATGAGAAGATGAAATGTATACAAAAGAAGATAAAAGTAAACAGAGGAAAAGGTATAATGAATTTGCCTTGAGAAATAACTCCCTTTGTATGAAAAAAAATGTTGAAAGTGCTTGGAATATAAGAGATATAATCTGAAGTTGTTGAAGTCAGCAAGCAAAAAGACTCAGAGAGGTAGAAAGTCATTCTGCATGAATGAGAGGAAAGATTTACTAGTTTGCTCCTAAAAGGAAAGTGCAAACAGACAGAGAAGTATAATGAATTTGCCTCTGATACAGGATGGCTCTGGGTTGGTATCAGGGATGTGCCTACATTTGGGGGCAGGAGACCCTAGTTATGGAGAGAATGAAAGATGAAAAACTTTGACATCATAAAGGAAAAAGGAAGACAACTTTAAATGTAATCAGTTCCTTCAAAGAGGGTAAAATGTATCCACTGGCACATATATGAATGAGTGAAAAATCTATTCTTCAGCGTAATTAGTGTTAAAAATAATTTTAATTATCAGTATTTATAAAGCCTGGTCTATAGCAATGCATGCCACAATCATGCTACTAGTCCCTTCTTAGCAACTAAATAGGATACATCAACTTAAAAATCCTTATATGGCTAATGGAGAAATCTGATAAAACCCCCAAGGGGAGGGAGTAAAACAGTCAGGATGAAACCTTCCAGCTTTGTAGACTCAATTCACAGTAAGCTCAGCTAAGCCATTTCCTATTAAATGCAGGCATGTTGCCATGTGGGGCTCAGAACTGGCTTCTGACTGCAGACAGGAATGTTTGCTCATTTCTCTCCTTGATGATTTGGGAACTCCCAGATGTTGATGAAGGGCTTGACAACTTACATCCAGGTGGAAAGTAAAAACAGCTTTATCAAACCAGCTGCCGAGAGTACATGACACCACACATCCAGATGTTTGGAGGCATCTGGTATTTGGGGAGAGCTCTCCCCCTCTATCCAGCTATCTGAGAAAGATCTAGCTAACAGTGGGATATCTGCCTGCCACAGGAGAGCTCACACCTGGCATCTGGCTTGCAGGCAGGTGATGAGCAGTAAAAGAGTGTTTGACTTTTGTCTTTGTGGGAGAGGCTCTTGGTAACTGACAGCTCTCTGCAGCAAAGGGCTGAGGCTCAAGTCTGGATTTATGCACACAATACCTCTGTAGGGAAAGCTTTCCAATCGGATGTGATACCCATGCGAGCTGTCCTTATGATTTAAAATATTCTCAATTCCAGGAAGCTACTCTACTCTAGCCTTTCCCCATAATTTTTCTCTTTTCTGAACTTTCCTTAGAACTCATGTCTATATGCACTTTTCATTAACTCATATTTTCCACATAGAAATGTCTTGAATTGTGGGTTTCTGACATTGTATCTGGGAAGACATTGTAAGCTGTGACCCAACCACACTGGTTAACACCACAGTACTTTGGGAGTAAAGTACTTGTCAAACGATAACATTAAGTACAGTTCTAAAGACATTCCGAACAATTCCAGTCTCATAGGTAGTGTGTTTTATTTTGTACCTTGGGTCTCACTTCACCTATTTAAGGAAGCAGCACTGAAACAGAAGAGACCTTGTCTTAATGCCATGTCCTCAGTGTAGACATTCAAGCAATTTTTGTTGTGTTAGTCAACTAATAGAAAGTTAGGAGCTTATTTATTTTCTCCTAAAAGTAAACATAGATTATTATTAACTTTATTTACTAATGTAAATTTTCATACCAGGCTAGGCTCAGAAGATATCCGATATCTTACCTGGGCCAAGGGGTGAGGTGTATGAGTGATATTCTCCTAAGCCTTTTGCTTACCATTATTTCTTATAGGAAATTTTGCTTCGGTTAGGTTCACTTGGGTTTTTTTACACACACGTTCCAATTTGCATGTGCAACTTCTATGTTAGTCTTAGTTCTAATCAGTAGTTTGTTTGTTTTGAGATTTTATTTATTTATTTGAGAGAGAGAGAGAGAGAGCATGTTATAGAGACAAGGAGTCCAAGAAAGAGAGGCAGAGTTAGGGAGTGGTGAAGGGCAGAGAGAGAGGGAGAAGCAAGCTCCCTGCTCAGGACCCTGGGATCATGACCCGAGTCAAAAGCAGAGGCTTAACCAACAGCCACCCAAGCTCCCCTCTCATCAGTAACTTTATCTTTAATTTCTATCTTAGTCTATCTCTCTAAGTTGCTTTAAAGGTATTATAAAGTCTTCCCTTCTACTTTTTATCATTTATTGTCCTGGTTCTTAAACCCTCCTGAGCACTGACTTGTTTAACTATAACTTTCCGACACTTGTCTTAGAGTGCCTAGGAACCTGCAATTTGCTACAATCCGAGTGACTGTAATAAAGTGTTGTCAGGAAAACACCATCCTATGGCCAGGCATCTAGCCCTCTCTGGACTTCAACAGGAAGTCAGTACTTACTGTTCACTGCTTTCTCTTTTTATCACCAATTAAAAGATAATTCTCAAGCAAGATAAAATCAGGACACTCCTACTGACATAAATAAGGATATGTGTTAAAGATTTCGATTCACTAATTAATGAGGAAACTGATGAAGGGTTATGAGTTCAAGGGAGAATCCCCCAAAAGACACATTTATAGATCAAGAATATAGAAATAAATGGGCAAATGGAGTTAAACTGGCCTTTTCCACAGACAAGAAGGGAAGTTGATTAAACCTCCACAGGACTGAATTTACATGTCTATAGACAAGAGTTACATGCATTATTATTAGTTTACAGATCTGTAAATGGCTCAAAGACAATGAAAGACCAGAAGCATATAATCTAGAAGGGTGTGATTTAAACAATGTGCAGTTTTCCACTGAAGTACAGCATTTTCCTACTCATGTTGGAGAGGAGTCTAAGAAGAAAGAACAACTTGAATGGAAATTTCTTCAAAAGAGAAATCAGAATATGAAGGAAAGTCAAACAATCTCATGGGGTTAGGACTCAGGGGTAGGAGGTCAGTGGTGCAGGAAAGAGGTGGTACAGAGGAGGAAAGGGAAGTGGAAATGCACGGCTAAGATGAGAGGCTAATCATGCAAGGAAACTGCAATGTGTAGTCCTGGACCAACTAGGATGGGGCAGATGTGTGCCTTTGATTGCTCTGACTCAGAGAAAAGCCAGCTCACCTCTCCACTCCCCCAGTAATACCATTCCATACTGGTCCTGGTCACCAGAGGGTTGTGACTTTCCTTTTTTGAAAGTCTGTGGTTTCAGTTATCTCTGTTTAGAAACCTCACCCAGAGGACACAGGTGGTAGCAAGATATTAGCTTTTGAGGGGCACAGTTTAGGTCATCAAGTCCCCATTTGACATTTCAATCATATTCTTGCTTTTAAGGTCCTGGGTGTATCTGTATCTTAATATAGCCAAAGAGTTACAAAGTCATCTCATATCCCCTCTGTGGGCACAGGATATCACAAAAATAAAGCTGATGGAAATAGTCACATGGTTTGACCAAATGGCATCATCAGCCTCTTCAACCTGCCACATCCCTAATGTCATCCAGCTTGGAAGGGCAGCTGCCAAGTTAGAAGAGGCTGAACATTCCATGAAACAGGTGCCTTCTTTTTCCAGGACCCAAGTGAGAGCCTAAGATACTTTCCGTACCGTCAGAAAGCACATCATTAGAAAACATGCTTGAATTGCTTAACAGGGACAATTTGGGCTCAGTTCCCAAATCCATTTTTAGTTTGGATTCATCATCAGAAATCGTGACAATATTTGGAGAGACCCCAAAGGGAGTGGCCAGAAAATTAAAAGGAAAACATCTCATTAGAGGGAACAACTTATTTTTGTGTAATGAAAATTTGACCCGTTCAAACACTTAGTGGATATTCATTTCAGTTAGGATAAAATGAAAGTCTATGACACCATTTATGGAAGCCCTCTGTGCATGCCATGCTGTCACCTGTTGGAACTCTCCATTATTACCTTTCACTTACCATTTCCCCCACCACACATCCTACCCCCAACACACATTGAGTCCTCTGTTTGATACACAATCCCTGCCTCTTTATGGACCTTACTGACCTACTTAGCTTCATCTGAGATACCATTCTCACAAGGAAGCATTCCCTGCCTTCTCCAATCTGGGTTAGGTGCCATTCTGTGTTCTTGTATCACTTTGCATTTCTTTAATCAAAGTATTTATCAGCCCATTTGATATGTACCTCTCTCATCAAACTGTAGACATGGAGCAACAGGTTGAGATTTGTAGCTATTTTGTTCATCACACTTTCAATTCTGGCAAAGTACCTGCAACATCACAGGAACTCAGAATATTTGCAGAATGAAGGACCAGTTGAGTAAGAGACAAAATAGATGAATGAATGAATTACTGAGTGAATGAATGAATGAATGAAAAAACGAATGGATGAATGAATGTATATACAGGGAACTGTATAGTTTTCTTAAGGTAAGTAGTGAAAAAGAACAAAGAATTATCTTAAGCCTGGGAGAAATTATCTTATAAAAGAGTCAGTAGGTTTTTGCTCCAGATGGCACAGATAATGCCCAAAGCTAAAAGATGCTTGGAGTTTCCACTCAAAAAGCTTTTCTTTTCTTTCCTTCCTCCCTTCCTCCATTGCTTCCTTCCTTTCATGAGAGAAAGACTACAGGGTGAGGGAGAGGAAGAGAGGGAATCTCAAGCAGACTCCCCACTCAGCATGGAGCCTGTCACGGGGCTTGATTTCAAGACCCTCAAAGTCATGATCTGAGCTGAAATCAAGTGACAGACACTTACCTAACCGAGCCACCCAGGGGCCCCAACTCAAAGAATTTTTCTAAAAACAGAAGCCTAACTATGGAGCAAATCACCTCACAGGTAGATAAGGATGCTGAGTGAGTGGAAAGTTACATGGAGATGATCAGGGGCAGAGAATGGGGAACTGGGAGTGGGTCGTATCTGTTATATAGAGGAAACAAGAGGAGATAGCTTATTTATTTATCATTCATTCATTCATTCACTCACTCAGTAAACACTTACTGAGCACCATGCTCCAGGTGCTATGGTAGACATCGGGGATCTAAAGTTTGGTAAGTTTTAGTCTCCAGGATCCTGATGCCAAAGCACACACTCTAGTGGAAAAGAAAGACACTTAGCCAGAAGTGTGAGAACTGTCGTGACACAGGTATGTGCAGATAGTACTGAAGCCAAAGAGAGGTGATCCTAACACACCTGGTGGGGCGAAGGAAGCAGGAAGATACCAGGGTGGCATCCTACAAGGGGGCCAACTGATCCTGCAAATGTAATAATGTGGCAAGCTGAGCAGGACATACTAGTAGAGGCAGTGGGGGAGAGGAAGGAAGGAGGTGAAAAGGGGAGAGCATTTCGGATGGAGATGAAAACTTGTAAAAACAGTTCAGTCTTATTAGAATGCAAAGGTCAAGGCCAGAAGTTAGTGGCTGCAACGTCATTTAAACTCTCAGTTCTCGGAGAAGCTGATGCGAATCAAAGACAGAAGCCCCAAGACATGAAGAGTTGACTTCTTTTTCAGGGTCTGGGTCTGTAGGGTTCAGTGTGTGAAAACCTTAGGGAAAAGTTCTCATCCAGAGTGGTTCCCCTGGGGTCACCATGAGCTTTATGGCTTCAGCCCCATACCCCTACTCTGGGGCCCTGTGACTGAAGATGAGACTTCTAGTGCCGCTTGTGAAAATAAGTCTTTTTGGACAAAGGCCAAGATGGAGGCCACAACCTGGCAGACAGGCGAATGCCCGCAGATCAAAGCTGCTTCTTGATGTTACTGTTTGATGAGAGGTAGTGGAACAGTAAAGGGCAGTGTTCATGGTGAGCCTAATAGGAATGAAAACAAATCATTAAAGCAGTGACTCTTTCAAAGTGAGATCTGATAGAAGCTAATACTGTACCAGCACAAGTAACAGGAATGTATGTGCTTTCCACACACCAGCCACCTGTGAGGTAAATGCCACCATCCCTATTCTACAGACGAGGAAGCTGAGGTCTAGGGCATGCAGCTGGTCCATGGCAAGAAGCTATTACTCAGATCCAGGCAGTCTTGCTTAGAAGTGTAGCTTCCTGAAGGAGAAGAAATGAAATCTCACAGAATAAGTTGCCACCTCAGATACAATGACCAAACTGGATTGGGACTGCAGAGGAGAGTCATGCTCAACAAACTTGAGGAAACCAGCCTTTCCTTATGCCACTTCATCTCTCACACCCCATGCTGCTACCTCCACAGCCTTCTGGCAGATTCTGAAATATGCCAGGCTCTTTCTTGCTTCACTGCCATAGTTTTTTGTTCTCCCTGCTTGGAATATTGTTCATAAGCAATATGTGGCTCCTTCTTATCTTTCGAATGTTGGATGAAATGTCACCTTCTCAGATAGGACTTTCCTTCCCTCTTGGCATGCTTGACTCTCTATCACGTCACCATTTTTATTCTTTTTGCTAGCATACTTTGTCCTCTATATTTACTTTTTAACTTAACAGTTTGTTATGGACTATATGTTTGTGCCTCTCCCCTCCTGATTCATGTAGTTGAACCCTAACCCCCGATGTAATGAAATTTAGATGTGGGGTTTTGTGGAGGTCATGAGGGTGGGAACCCTGTGATGGGATTAGTGTCCTACAAAGAGAAGAAAAGACCAGAGCTGGCACTTTCTCTCTCTCCACTTTGTGAGAACAGAGAAAAGGCAGCTGACTGAAAGGCAGGAAGAGGACCTTTTCTAGGAACTGAACTGCCACCACCTTGATCTTGGACTTTCCAGCCTCCAAAACCATGAGAATGAAAGTTCTATTGGTTGAGTAACCCCTTCCCAGTATTTTGTTATGGCAGCCTGAGATGACTAATACACAATTTACCTGTATTTGCTCCTCTATATTATAAACTCCCCAAGGCACGGACCAAGAATTCTTAAAAGAAAGACTTTCCAGGTCTATTTTACCACTATTTCCCCTACACCTAGGAAGGAAGGATGGCCAGCCCCTGGGGAGTTTCCTCGCCTTAAGGGTGTCCATTAAAAGATCCAATTAGCTAGTTATCTCCCCAACTTCTCAAATAGCACAAATTTTGTAATGCTTAAATTTTAAAATATCTGTTAGCTCAGAGAGAACAGATTAAATAATCTCTCTGGGACTTCAGACATCTCTTTCCCAATTTTTCAAATATTATGTCATCCACTCCCAGATATTCTCAGCTTCATCACATCTTACCTTCACTGCACTTCAGCCACCCTTATCATGGCTTAATCCTTGCCCTTGTTATCATCCAGAATTTTATTAGAATTCTTAAATAATAGCATCATAGTTATTTTCTTCTGCTTTCAATAATTATAGGTCTCTGAAACCCTGACTCATTCAACCCTTGTCTTCTGTCCTCTTAGAAATTACAGAGTCTTGTAAGTCCTCCCTATAAGTCAGAGTTCTTCAAATCTCGGGTTTGAATCTAAACTTTCCATCTAAATTTGGATCCATGATTAATTTTCTAAATCAATCATGGTTAGTTAACCATGGCCCATGGAACAAATGTGGCCTGTACCTTTTGTTATAAATAAAGTTTTATTGGCACACAGACAAGCTCATCTGTTTACATCTATGGTTGCCCTCATGTTATAATGCAGAGTTGAGGATTTGCAGAAGAGTGTATGGCCCAAGGAGCCTAAAATATTCACTATCTACCCTTTACAGAAAAAAAAATTACCCATCTTCAATCTAAATCAGTGACCCCGAAAGTGAACAATGAAAGATGATCCTTTGGTATTAAAGAAAATTTCAGAAATTCTATTTTTGGTTATTGCTATCTAAAAGGAAAAGAAAGAAATGAATTGTTTTGTTTACATCTAATGACACATAGGCACTGATGCTCTCAGTTCATCTGGGAGATAGTCATCTGCCATAAAAAATAGAGAAGACACTAAGAAGAAAATGTCCATAATTTGAAGAGGTTTCCAGAGGCATCGTCATTCAACCAGTCATTCTCAGCATACTGCAACATTATATAGTTTACACATGCCTGGTTAGGCTGATTTAGATGGCATATTATCTAGCAATACCTTAATTAAACAGCAAAACAGACAAGCATCTTTCAAATATTCCTGCAGAGTTTGAAGATTAAAATAATGATGCAAAGAATGGGCAAATAAGAACTTGGAAGGGCGTAAGTGCTTCATCTGTCATATTATAAGGTATTTATAAAAAAATAATGGTATAAAAAATAATGGTATAATCACATATGACATGAAGTCAGTAAAAAAGAGCTCTAAATTATCAGGAAAACTATTTGATATGTGAAATTGTATCTGCTATCATTAATGTTGAAATTTGACCTCCATGTTTTTTGTGTCTTCAGCAACGATAGCACGAAGCCATTACTATAAACAACCCATTACTATAAACACTTAAACTTCAGTATTCACAATATGAAAAGTTCTATAATTTAGGGGTGATTTTTAAGTTGTTCAATATTTGATCAAACACTTTACAAATTTTACTTCACTTTGTGATATATAGCAGCATTTTTTAAGATTCTTAATAACACATGACAGATGTGAAACACTTCTTTCTTCTTGTCACAATAAAAGGAGTTAAAATAAAGATGAAAACAATATGATGAGCTAAAATACATTTATTATTCAGCAAATACTTTTAGAGAATTCCTATAAATAATTCTGTAGGGGTTTGTGATGTCTGTATTGTGTGAAAATATAGATGTTTCTGAATGTTTCAGCTAATGATATTTTTTTCTAGATTCTGCTTCAGAAGTGAAACAAAAGAAATAACTTTCTAGACATCACTAAAATAATGAGTTGGACAAAAAGATCTATTCTGTAAAGAAAATTACTTCTGTAACCATAACATAGCCATGATCATATCTCTTAATATTTTCTTGCAGAACTGGGTTCAGTCCGAACACAATTAGAACAGGTAAAATTGAAACAACAAAAAAAACTACAATTCAAAAAGATTCTGGGAAATATTTCCAGAATTTGGCTAAAAAGCACTTCTTTTTCCACTCATATGCAAAAGAATAAACCTGCTTCTACCCCATAGTGAAGCTAGGGGTGTTCAGAGGACTACAAATGTCCTTAAAGATGAGAGACAATGATCATTAGGTGAATGGCAATGATGACAGAAGACTTTCAACATGCAGGTTACCTTAAACACAGTTTGCAAACATCTTAATAAACTGACGTTGCATTTGGGATAAAGATTTCGTACTGATTCTGATCGCAATGTGACCAAATTTCACAGACTTATCTACAAAAAGTTCTGATAGTATGGTAGAATACTTGGTAGGATTTCAAAGTTTTCTTCAAAGGATCCAATATTCCTAAAATCTGGTTTAATACTGTAGTACTGAGTGTTTTAATTCATCATCTACTTAATCACAAAACTTTTTAAACTTGTTCAGTCTATCTCTCTTTTTCTATCTCATTCTCTCTCCTTCCTCTTTCAACCATTCAAAAAGAAATATAGAAAGTAGTTCAATAAGCTCCTGCGTACCCATCTGTCACCGACAACCACCAATTCATAGCCACTATCCACATGTATGTGCTCATCCTAACATTAATTTATTTGAAGCAAATATCAGACACCCTAACATCTCACTCAAAAATATTTCAGTGTATATTTTAAAATATAGAAGATACTTTAAAAAAATATATATGTATATGTATATATATAACCATCATACCATTGTCACACATAGAAAGTAATAATTCTCCGTAGGTCTCTTACTCAAGTATGTATATTGTTTAAACAATAAGATTATGATCCACCAAAATCTGTACTCATATTATTACCAAAACCCCTCAAATAATTGTATCTTGAATGTTGAACTCTTTTGCTTTGCAATAGCATTCACAGTAATGTAAAATATCTTTTTGGCAGAATGAGTTTCCACATACTTGACTGCTATTCCATGAAATGGATAAATGAATCAGATAATTATTGGAAATATTTTAATGGATTTTCTATCTTGCGATGAAACCATTACAAAGCTTACATCACTTCCTAGTTTACTAGTTCTTCCTATGCTAAGTTAATGAAACCACTACATATATAGCCAGGATTTCAGCTTTCATATGTGCACAAGAAAAACATGAAATTGAAGATAAGTGAAATTAATACAGAAAATAAAACCATTTGATCTAAATGAAAAGTCATGCATTTTGTAATGAAATATAAACATGACTTATTCAAGAAGAGACTTCTGATAATAACTTCTGTCTTTTGAAGTAGATGCTGACATTTCTTCAATAGATCTGAATGTCCTGGTTTTCACACGGTCTGTGATATCAGCACTGGAAAGTAGGTATCAACCAACATGTTGTATGATATGTGATATGTGTTTACCAGTATCTCCCTGGAGAAATGTAAACTGGATCTTCAAGTTTTCTGTAGCACACTTTAAAAAAAAAAAACTCATTGCTGTCAAAAGATTTTATTGAAAAATTTTAAAAGTGAACAACAAAATAAATTGTTGTAGATTTAGATCCTGTAATAAATGGCAAAATCACTGTAGCAAAACATTTAGGTTACTCTCTTCCTTGGCCCCTTTCTCTCTCAACTTCAAGTGTACCTAACCTGTAATTTCCCATATTTTCCACTGAACCTTTAGATGGGGTCTTGCAAACTCACAGATACTGACAGAATTTGGCACTAGAGGTCGTGCAATGGGAGACCAGTAGGGTCAGTGGCACTGAATATTTTCCTTCCACCAGAGGAAACGAGAAGCAATATTCTGCCACTGGCCAGTCCAGTCCAGCACAGTTTATTTCACCAGTAAGTTCTCTGTACTTTGGTAGGAAGATGTTGGACATTTTGAGTCTGGAGAAGGTCAGCAAAAGACAGGGTTCTGTTCCCTGACTGTGTACAGCTCACACATGCTCATGTGACACCATGGTGGAGGCGGGAAGGAAAAGTGGATGACTACCAAACTCAACTTGACTCATTTCAGTGGACATGCACATTAATAACGATACTTCAGCTCAGAAAAGGAGAACTATGGGATGGAAGCTAAACCAGACAGGGCACAAGAACAATAGGCTTAAATGGGATTGTGTTAGGCAAACCAGGATATATGCTCACCTACTCTTCAAATTTCCATGAATAGAAATGCAGAGATAGCTCAAACGACTTGTATGGATCTTGGATAGAGGAAGCTGAATGTAAAAACTATTTCTTATAATGAGATTTTGAGACTTTCTTGAGCAATTTTACCCAAGAATGGTTGATTTCAACTAAATGTTAGGTATTAAGAACAAAACAGTTTGAATATATTACTTCTTACTATGTTGAGAATGACTGATCGACAACAGTCCTCCTAGAGTCAACTTTCCTCTAGGAATTCAGTCCAATTTTTTTTTCATTGTTGTAACTTCAGGATAAGTTAGAGGAAGTCTTAATTCAGTTCCTGAAACCATTTTACTTCAGACAAGACCTATGTTTTTCAAAACAAAACAACTGCACAAAACCCCAAAATATCTTCATCTTCTGTGCTAGCAGCAATTAAAAGAAACAGTTTTCTGTTTTCAGCTCTTCTACTTGTAGACTCAGGCTTGCTGGTATCTGCATTCTCTTTGAGATTATTCTGTCAGTTCTTTGTAACTTATGGAGTTGTCCCTCTGGGAGATGCTTCTCCATTTAGTTGACATGAGGGCCTGACATCCTGATTTCTTGCTTTTGCCCCTCCTGCTATCTCTTCTTGACTCTTCCTTTCGTGTCATGGAGATTAACCCAGGATGAAAGTGAAACATCCAGAGAACCTCAAGCGTAAGGGCTCCAGCTCATATAAATCAAGTTATACATATAACATTTTGCTGCCACGAACAGGGGCAATCCTTCCACCAGAGAGAAGCCACCAACCAGTTTATGCAGCAGAACATTATCTGGTGACAGCTTTAGATCATACCGGGAAATTGCTCAGTCAATAGAAGTAATGAGAAGAGGAGAAATAACATTTTGGACCCACTCACCAATAATTGGTTCTGCATCACCTCATTTCATCCTCAATATTTGCAGGAAAAGTGAATATTATTAATCAAATTTCATAGATGATGAAACTCAGCCTTGGCACCCACAGTGTGAGAAGGAACAGGGATTCCATTAGAGAAGACCCTTGGAAAATCTCCTATTTTATGGGGTGGGAACTCATTAACATCCATGTGTGGAAATTATTCCTTCTCATGGCAAACAACTGCATTGTGACCATCTTGAATTTTACCTGAGCCTTGTGCTCCTGGTAATCATTAATGACTATGATTAGCAATGATTAAAAACTATCTCACTTCCCAGGTTTTGGGGTTCTGGGAAATGGCTTACTGCAAAGAATCACTTCTTCACAAATGAGTTACATGAGGTTCCCAAATGCCCTCATTGTTTGTCTATGACAAGACCAGACATACAATTTTCACCTCCCATTCAGTGCTTCACAAATGATTATAGTATTTGTGCCCACACAATAGTTGGGACAAAAGGCCCTATAACCTGACAATGATCAGGTTTTGGTCCCCTTAGACTCCTGAAATCTGATGCATTCTCAGTCTGAGGCAGCAGACAGCCCCTCCTCTGTGGCTTCTCTTAGGAACAGGCTCGCCTCAGAGCAAAATGTTCCCTGATCTGCTCTCCAGTCAAACTACCTCCACCTGTCTATCTCACTTCCACATGAGGTTCTTTCTGGTCTCGTTCCCTACTCCGTATGAAAAAAAAGTCCTTTTTTTGCCCAAGGGTGTGAAGTGCCTGAAGATCTACTGTTAATAGGGTCCTTCATTTTGTCATAGTCCTTTTCTCCCTCTTGTGATAATCCTTTCAAATAAATGTCTCTACATACCTAAGTCTGGATTTTTATTTTTTTAAAGATTTTTATTTATTTATTTGACACAGAGAGAGAGATCACAAGTAGGCAGAGAGGCAGGAAGAGAGAGAGGAGAAAGCAGACTCCCTCCTCAGCAGAGAGCCTGATGCAGGGCTCAATCCCAGGACCCTGAGATCATGACCTGAGCCGAAGGCAGAGGCTTTATCCCACTGAGCCACCCAGACGCCCCATTTATTTTATATTTTTAAAGATTTTTAAAAATTTATTTGACAGAGAGCGAGAGATCACAAGCAGGCAGAGAGGCAGGCAGAGAGGTGTGGGGGGAAGCAGGCTCCCCGCTGAGCAGAGAGCCCGATGTGAGGCTCAATCCCAGGACCCTGAGATCATGACCTGAGCCGAAGGCAGAGACTTTAACCCACTGAGCCAACAATAGATTTTATTTTTTAGAGAAGTTTTAGGATCACAAAAAAATTGAGCAGAAAGTACGGAGTTCCCATGTGCCCCTGTCCCCATACACTCATAGACTCCCCATTATCAATACCCCCCCACCTGGGTGGCACATTTGTTATCATCAGAGAGCCTAGACAGACACCTCATTATTATCCAAACTCCACAGTTTACATCAGGGCTCACCCTTGCTGTTGTACATTTTATGGGTTTTGACAAATGTATAATGACATATATCTATCACTGTATCTATCAAATGTATAATGACATATATCTATCACTGTAGTATCATCCAGACTAGTTGCACTGTCCTAAAAATCCTCTGGTCTCTACCTATTCACCGCCCCCACCTCCTCCCTAACTCCTGGCAGCCACTGATTATTTTACTGTCTCCACAGATTTGCTTTTTCTTCCAGAACAGCATATTATTGGAATCATATAGTCTATAGCCATTTCAGACGGGTTTCTTTCACTTAGTAATATACTGGATTTGTTTTTATTTTTAATTTGGCAATTGGTAACTGAGACCGCTGATCCTGAATCATATACTCTAAGACACTAACTTTATATTCCAAAAAGATACATTACGTATCTTGCAACAAAGAGAGGGAGCAAGAAGCATTTGCAAAGGTCCTATGAAACCTCTCTTTAGATAGAAATTGTGCTTACCTGCTGTTTAATGCTTTTGTAAGAGATTGAAGAAGGAGCTCCCCCTTTGTGTGTCAAATGAAAGAAGACCCTTTTGATTGGAAGTTGCTTCATGGCCAGCATTTCTGCCCCAGGGGAGGTAATAAAAGGGATGACTGGATGCAGTCACCAGGTCCTGCACAAAGTCCTTGGCTGTGGACAGTGGTAGGTTCCTTGTAGGGCTAATGAGGCTTAAATTCCAGGGCATCTCATACAGTATCCACAATTTTGCATTCTTTTTCTTAAGAGGGTCCTGCAAATGTATAAGCTTCATGCCCCTCTCAAACCTGGGTCCACCCCTGCTAGAGGTTATGTCAAATTCCCCTTTGCCTGTCTCTTCATCCTTGTGAGATCTGCCAGCTTGTGGTCCAGGACTTCTCAGACAATCAAAATAAGCCTGTGTCAGCACTGAAAATAGGGCAGCTATGAATGTTGTGCAGCACCATTTTTACGGCAGGGAATAAAGAGACAGAACAAAACTCACGAGGGGTCCTAAATCTTCCATCTCATCACTTTTAGAAGCATCAAAGAAAGACCCTACCCCAGGAAGTACTCACTTCTATTTCATGTAGCTCCAAAATTGATTCCAGCCTGGGGTCTATCTACTAAGGTAACTGTGCTAGTCTTAAAATAATTACAGCCATAGATAGATAAGCCAATCAAATTAAGAAGAGACCTATTACTGTACCTCATGTAGATTCAAAGTACAGTTAAATTTCAGAATAAAATCAGAGTGGATAGAATGCCTTTGGATTCTGATGTGAAACTAAATCAATCAAATCACCAGAATTATTCTGAGAAAAATAACATAGAGTCAGCACAGTTTGCAAAGCATGTTTCCACAGAGTGGCCCATCCTCCAACCCACCCACCCCCGGGATGCTCTTCCTGCCCTTTCTGGAATTCCTCTGGTACTTGTAAACCAAGGAGCTATGCGGGCAAGCCTGATAGCAATAGTTAACATTTATTGATACTGATAATGCTCCAGACACTATGATTGATGCTTTTCATATATTAACTCATTTAATCTGTTGAGGTTGCAGGAAGGGTGCAATAAATACATCTTTGTCTCCCAGTTCAGAACCAAAACAGAAATAAAACTCAAGAAAGAAACGGAAGGAGCCTTATATTTTTCTGTTTGTTTGTTTGTTTTAATGTCAGTTTTATTACCTATAAGAATGATTTGAGGACATGGCTTTAGCCCTCTAGCCATGATGGGATTCCTCACCGCTTCACCCCTGGACTCACCAGACTTGTTCCTGACAGCACTGGCTCAGCTGGTCAATTGAGCCGTCCCCCCAGGGTTTACACCTGGGCATCCCATATACTGTGTGGCTTAGGATAAGGACTGGTCTCCTTGGAGAAAAGACAAGGTTGGGGGAAGAGCTGTCTAATTTGTTTTTCCATATTTATTCAATCAGAGAAGTCACCCCTTTTTGAGAGTGAAAGCATGGACGGTTGAATGGAAGCCAGGAGTAAAACTACCAGAACTCCCTCTCTATGGAAATGAGGAGGCCACAAGAATAGAAAGTCCTCCTATCGTAATCCTTTAAATAAAACCAAGAGGTAAAAACAATATTAAGTGCTCCATTTTGAATGCTAAAAAAACGGCTAACTGAGAATTTAAGTCCTTGTCCAAGGTCGGCTTTTGCAAATGACAGAGGCACGCAGGCCCATCTGACCACAGAGATCAGGCTCTTATGCTCCCTAGATGGTACATCAGGAGCACATTCATGATGTACAGAATGCTGCCAGCCCTTCTTAGCCATTTCACTCTGCTGACTATCCCTGAGGAAGGGTTGTTAGATCACCCACCATCATATCACTGCTCTATCACCCACCTGTAGTCGGGAGTCCTAGCTCCACACTCACTGTGTGTTAGCAAGCTCTTCCTAGTTCTTGATTTCTCTACCTGAAAATCTGGAGAGGTAATGTTTACCTCGGTGGGTTATTGTAAAAATCAAATGAGAAAATGAGTATTACACCTTCAGCACATAAAATGCCCACTGGAAAGGAATGTTAATTATCTTCCCTTCCCCTACTATTTTATAGGCAGACAGATGTCATCGTTCCCTTTTGCAGATGAGTAAACTGAGACTAGGAAAGATTGAGTAATGTACTCATAGTATTACACCTGGGCTGATAAGTTAGAATTTTTGATACTCTATCTGTTTTTTTTTTTTCCTGTTCTATCAAATAAATGCTAGGATGTATCCACAACTATGGAACTAGATTTAAATGTTAAAAGACCTGAGAAAAATAAGGCTTGCCTGTTTTTGAGGAAATTCAGTTAAAAGATCCAAACCAAAAAGCTCATTTGGATCCTAGAAGCTTTCCTTGCCAAACCACAACAGCAGGAATGTTAGAAGTGGCTGAGGCCTGGGAGCCTCTCTTGACCAAGCACCATGCTTTGCAAATGAGACCCAGGAGCTCCAACCGAGAGGAGATGGGCCTCGCCCCGGATTTGGATTTGGCAGGGATAAAGCTGGAATTAAAATCCAGTATCACTTGGCATTTTCCCACACTTCTGGGAGGCCTTTTCCTCCTTTAGGTACATTTTTGTTTGTTTGGGATTCCCTTTGCTCATTCATGAGGCTATGCGGTACTCCTATAGAATGGCCCCTTGCATGAAACTTTATCTTCCTTTAAGCCACCCCTCTGGAACTTCTACCTCTGGTTTCTCTGATTCAGTCCAAGGTGCTTCGAGTCCTTTCTGCCTCCCTCCACCCTTTCCCTCAATGCTCCTGTGTCTTCAAATAGATGGCGTTCATCAAGATTAGATCATCATACTCTTTCTCCAAAATTCAACTGTGAGGCTGAAATCTTCTTTCCTTCTACCAGGGTCCCCTCCCCACTTTTGTAATCAGAGATATCTTTATGGATTCTAACGATTTCTGAGATGGTAATAATGATAATGAGATGATAATTTTATGCTAATTCTGCTGCAAAAACAGACCAGATGTCTCTACTGCATTAAATGCCTCTTAATACTCTATTTAGCTCTATGTTCCTATCATTGTCAAAAACATTCATAGCAAAACTGTCCCCATGGACCATTCTGTCACCATCAAACAGTATCTAAAGAAAATAGATTAATCAGAAACCTGCAGTTATAGGCTTCTCCAGGCCGTGCACCTTGATAGTTCATTAGGAAAGGAAAAAAAAAAAAATCTGCCAGAGAAACTGTAAGATGTCATCTGTCTGGAGAAAGAATTTATTTTTTTTCAACTCATTATCTTATAATCTAATTTCTTGGAAATGTGTAGGATCAATTCAAGTACTTTGGGGGAGATAGCATCCACTATTAGATATTTGAAGAAGAGACACAAAGAAAGGGAAATGTGACTTATAGTACAGTTTACTTTCTTTAGTGAAAAGTAACATAGGTTTTGAGGTAAAATAAACCTCGAGGTAGCTTCCGAGTCAAAAACTGTATAAACCTAGGCAAATCTCAATTTAATTATCCCTAAAAAGTTCATTAACAGCTTATGCCCTCTGAACCACTGAGAAATGACATAGCATACACATATGTATCTAGCATACAAAAGGCCCTGCACAAGGTAGGCCATGAAATAATTATAGTCTCTCTTCTCTCTGGAAGGTCCCAACTTAACTGTGGGTTGAAGGTGCTGCTACAATGAGTTTATCATGTAACTATCATCTCCCAGTTATCCTTTAATAAAGCCTGGAGTGGATCTTAGGAATAGGGAAGAATTCCTTTGATGTTCAAATTTTTCTTTCTTTCTTTTATTGAAGATTTTATTTATTTATTTCAGAGAGAGTAAGTGTGAGAGAGAGACATAGCACACAGAGAAGGAGCTGGAGAGGGAGCTGGAGAGGTAGAAGCAGACTTTCCGCAGAGCAGGGAGCCTGATGTGGGGCTTGATCTCAGAACCCAGAGATCATGCCCTGAGCTAAAGGTAGACACTTAACTGACTGAGTCACCCAGGTATCCCTAAAGTACAAATTTTCATTTCTGCTCTGGATTACTGTCTGTGGGTCTTTAGCTCACTTTGTAGTGCTGTTTTTTTTCCCCAAGTATTTAAAATATTTTAATATGTTTGATTCCTATAGAAGCTTTAGAAAGTAATACTTTTACTAGGTTTTTTTTTTTTTTTTTTAATGAGAAAGCTCTAGTACAAAAGGAGTGTGACCAAAGTCATGAAGTTAGTAAGTGGTATAGTCAGAATTTGAACTCAGGAAAGAAACTTTGCTTTTAAACATTTAATTGCTTTAATTAGAATTCTACTACAAAGGTGCCTGGGTGGCTCAGTGGGTTAAGCTTTTGCTTTTGGCTCAGGTCATGATCTCAGGGTCTCGAGTCCCACATCGGGCTCTCTGCTTAGGGAGCCTGCTTCCCCCCTCTCTCTCTGCCTGTCTCTCTGCCTACTTGTGATCTCTCTCTCTGTCAAATGGATAAATAAAATCTTTAAAAAAATTAAAAAATTGAAAAAAATTCCACTATAAGAAAACTTAATAGTTTTTTACACCCATAATTTTTCATCTACTTCTCTCCTATAGTTTAGCTATCTACCTACCATATGTCCACATATTCAAATAATTTTCCATCTACCTGTTTATAGAAATCATTTCTATTTTTCTTTTTTAATATCTATTTTTATTTTTGTAACAACCTCCATTCAGGAAACTTTAAGTTGATTCTATGACTAGCAACTATATTGAGTAGGTGGGATTAAAGCCTGTAGACTCTGACCTCTGGCCATTCTACCTATGAGCTGTGTGTCCTTAGAAAGCTTCCCAAACTTGCTGTACTTCATTTTCCTCATCTTGAAAGTAAGGATAATGCTACCATCTATATCAACAAAAGATTTTAAAGATTAATGACTTAAAGCATTTAGAACTGTGCAAAGCACATGGTCATTGTCAGTAAAGAGCTCTTATTATTAGGTATATTATCTATGTCATTATCTCTCATTAATTTTACTGCCTTATTTTTATACAGAAATAGCTTACTAAATGTTTTTACATATGTTGACTTTCAACTTTTTTTTATATTTTGAACATTTCATAATTTTTTCCCCAAAAATGTTTATTTTATTTTTTCAGTGTTACAAGATTTATTGTTCATGCACCACACCCAGTGCTCCATGCAATATGTGCCCTCCTCAATACCCACCACCAGGCTCGCCCAGCCCCCCACCCCCACCCCTCCTAAACCCTCAGTTTGTTGCTCAGAGTCCACAGTCTCTCGTGGTTCATCTCCCCCTCTGGTTTCCCCTCATTCACCTTTCCCTTCCTTCTCACAATGTCCTCCATGTTTTTCTTTACACTCAGCATGTAAATGAGACCATCCATGTTGATACAAAAGTTGGATATTTGTCCTTTCTAATGGAGGCATAATATTCCATTGTTATATGGACAATATCGTCTTTATCCATTCATCTGTGGAAGGGCATTTTGGTTCTTTCCAGGGTCAGTAGTTAACATACAAATATCAGCTGTGTTTCTATATGAACAACAAAACTTTATGAAAAAGAAATTAAGAAAATAATCCCATTTACAATGGCACCAAAAAGAATAAAATACTTAGGAATAAATTGGAACAAAGAAGTAAAAGAACTGTACACTGAGAACTACAAAACATTGATGAAAAATTGAAACAGACATGAATAAATTGAAATATGTCCCATGTTCACGAATTGGAAGAATTGATGTTAAAATGTCCAAAATTACCCACAGATTCAATGCAACTGATATCAAAATTTTAATGGCACCTTCACAGAAATAGAAAAAAAAAAAAAAAAAAGCTATCCTAAAATTCATGTGAATACAAAGGATATTGAACAGAAAAAGTGATCCTCAGCCAGGCAAACAAAGCTGTAGGAATCACACTTCCTGATTTCAAAATATAGTTCAAAGCTACAGTAATCAATATAGTATATTATTGGCATAAAAACAGATACACAGACCAACAGAATAGAATAGAGACCCAAAATAAAACTACGCATTTGCAGTCAACTTATCCCTAGCAAGGGTGCCACAAACACACAACAGGGAAAGGACAGTTCCTTCAATGAATAGTGTTAAGAAAACTGGATATTTAAATGCAAAAGAATGAAATTGGATCCTTACCTCACACCATATACAGAAATAAACTCAAAATGTACTAAAGAATTAAACATAAGAGCTGAAATTATAAAACTACTAGAAGAAAATATAGGGAAAAAGCTTCCCGACATTGGTGTGGGCAAGAATTTTTTGGATATGACCTCAAAAAGCACGGGTTCCAAAAGCAAAAAAATAGACAAGTGGGATTGCATCAAACTAAAAAGCTTCTACACAGTGAAGGAAACAATTAAAAGACTGAAGAGACAACCTAAGAATGGGAGAAAACAGCCTCTGCCTTTAGCTCAGGTCGTGATCTCAGGGTCCTGGGATCAAGCCCTGCATCGGGGCTCTCTGCTCAGCAGGGAGCCTGCTTCCCCCTCTCTCTGCCTGCCTCTCTGCCTACTTGTGATCTCTCTCTGTCAAATAAATAAATAAATAAATAAATAAATAAATAAATAAATAAATAAACAAATAAATAAATAAAATCTTTAAAAAAAAGAATTGGGAAAAAATTTTAAAAAAAAAGAATGGGAGAAAATATTTGAAAGCCATATATATGATAAGAATTTTTTTTACTCCTCATTATGAATTTTTTTAACAGCTAAAATTTAAATTTATTTTATTTTATTATTTTTTATGTTATGTTAATCACCATCCAGCACTGGGTGTTACATAAACAATGAATTATGATAACAATTAATATCCAAAATATATAAGAAACTCAATGCAGTAACAGGAAAGTAAATAAACAGGTTTTAAAAATGAGCAAAGAACTCGAATCTAGATTTCCCAGAAGAAGACATGTAAATGGCTAATAGGTATATGAAAAGGTGTTCAACATCACTAATCATCAGGGAAATGAAAATGTGAATTAGTTCATCTCATTTCACAATGAGATATCACCTCACACCTGTTAGGATGACTGTTATTAAGAAGATAAGAGATAAAAAAAATAAAATAAAAAAATGAAAAAAGAATATAAGAGATCACAAACATCTGTACACCATTGGTGGGAATGTAAATTGGTATAGCCATTATGTAAAACAGTTTGAGCGTTCCTCGAAAATTTTAAAATACAACTACAATGTGATTCAGTCATCCCATTTCTGGGTATATACTCAAAAGAAATCAAATTAGTATCTCAAAGAGATATTTGCACTCCATGTTTATTGAAGCATTATTCACAGTTGCCAAGATACAGAAACAACCTAAATATCCATTGACAGATGAATGGATAAAGAAAATGTGGTATGAATACAATGGAAAATTAAAGCCTTAAAAAACAAGGGAATTCTATTACTTGCGACAACCTGAATGAACCTGGAGGACGTTATGCTAAGTGAAATAACCCAGATACAGATCCAGAAAAAATAAACGCTGCATGATCTCACTTATATGTGGAATCTACACAAGTCAAATTCATAAAAGCAGAGATTAGAATGGTGGTTTCTAGGGGCTGGGGACTGGGAAATGTAGAGATGTTTATAAAAAAGGCTGGCTTTGAGGGTGATGTTTAGTTATGCAGTATGAACGAGTTCTGGAGATCTAATTTATAACATGGTGACTACAGCTAATTATACTGTATTGTACACTTGAAATTCGCTGAGAGAGTAGATATTAAGTATTCTCACCACACACATACACAAATGGTAACTAGGTGAGGTGATGGGAATGTTAATTAATTTGATTGTGGTAATCATTTGCCAATGTATACATATATCAAAACATTGCATTGTACACCGTAAATATACACAATTGCTATTTGTCAATCATGCCTCAATAAAGTTAGAAAAAATTACAGTTTTGAAAAAAAGAAAAATCAAATCTGCTGATACCTTGATTTTGACCTTCTGGCCTCTAGAATATGAGACAATACATTTCTATTGTTTAAGCTACCAAAACAACACTTTGTGGTGTTTTGCTATGACAACCTTAGTAAACTAATACAGAATAGTAAAATGAATTGTCATGCTGAATACAGTAAAAACCAGGATAAAATCTACTTTTCTGGTTCTGTCCTGTGTGCTTTTTCTGGTAACTTAGATGCTTTCTAACAATTCATTAATCCTCCTCTGCTACCACCTTCCTAACTACCCATTTTTGAAGTTAGCAGGAGCTCTCTGGTCCAGAATGTTGCACATAAGGCAAATACCTTAGGCCAAGCTAAGAGTATGCTTTCTGCCTCCAGGATGCTTATATCTGTGTTGAGGAATCTTTAATGTATTCTAAAGTGAGATGTGACATTATCACACACAAGCTAGTCCACAAGGAATACCAAAATCACGCTTCCCTCCCCCCGCCCCAAAATCACCCTCTTAGATTGTTCAGGTATCACTGAAGCTGAGACCTCTCAGGACATGTGTCTCCACCATGACTCCAGCTCACCCAAGGGAGGTACACACAAGATAAAGGAGCCACTGCCTCTCATATTCTCCTAGTTATCTCATGATCCAGGCCCCAAATGCTTTGTAAACCAAAATGCCAAACAAATGTTAACATAGTGGTTTCATGTATCCAAATCCAGGCCTTGAAAATTACAGAGTATAGACAGACTTAGAAATGATTAATGGCAGACTAATGAGATTGTATAACTATGCAGTCCATGAATAGAATCTTATAAAAAATGAACTGTTAGTAAGAAGGTATTGCATTTTGCCAAAATGCCATTCTGGTAAGGGCATCGTGTCCCATTATCAGCTCAGTGGCATCAATCATGTGGACACCATTGTCAAAGATGTCATTAGAGGGACTCTAAGTTCTGATAAGCTAACCCAATTCTGTTATGAGGCTTATTTTAAGCTGTCTTGGGTTTTTGTTTCACTCTGGATCTTGAGAGCTTTTCTTAGTACAGTTTTTCACATGGTTTGGGACCTAAAAATCACTCTGTCATCCTATAAAATTCTCCAATATTCAGCACAGGTTCTCTTGTTCTAGAAGATCGCTCATATTGCCCATGTGGGACATATCTATTAATTTAAGGTTTATTAACTATAGCTCCAAACAAAAGAGGGTTAGCCTAGTTACTAGGCTAGTTACATGACATGACAATTGACTAAAGCTCAGAAGCCAAGATTCTTGAGTAGCTTCAGACCCACAGACTGTGGTTTGCAATAGTATATGACCTAACTTCAGGAAACTGGGATTCTCATCCCAGCATTGTCATCGTTTTGACTTTATATACTTAGGAGATTATTTAGGTACTCTGAACATTTTTTCCCCTTAACAATTTAGTTCAATGAGTTTTGACAAATGTATGTGGCAATGTAACCCATACACGGATCAAGGTGTAGAACATTTCCATCCTCCCAGATGGTCCTCTCCTGGCCCTTTCCTGTCAATTCCCCTGAATCCGCAAAGAGATCATCCCTTTTCTTACCTCTGTCACCACAGATCACAGAGTTGGCTTGGTTATTATAGAAATACATACAACATGCACTCTTTGTGTCTGGCTTCCCCCACTCAATGTAATGCCTGTGAGATTGGTCTATGTTATTGTATGACCAAAGTCATTACCCCCTTCATTGCTGAGCCAGAGTCCTTGTATAAATGTATGTATCTGAACCGTTCTTAATTAATAAAAGGAGTAATGTGAGTTTGGGACCTAAATCAACTGTAACTAGCTCTGTGATTTCGGTCAGATATTTGATTGTACTGACTTGTTTTCCTTATCTGTGTAACATGGAGAATAATCTCTCCCCTCCCTCTCTGTTTAACAGTTGACAACTGGGATTACAAAGGTCTTTCCCTCACCACTATTACCACTCCAGTCCAGTGATCATCCTCTCCTGCCTGAACTTCACAAAAATCAATGTGTAGAGTGTTGTATAATTATAGTGTACAGCACAGCATGTAAACTTTCATGTGTGGCTTTTATTTTCCAACATAATGTCTCTGAGACTAATAGACATTAGCCTGCCAACTAATCTTCCCACTTCTGTCATTCTCCTATTGGCAGCCAGGATGAACTTTTAAATATAAATCAGAATACACCATTCCGAAACTGGACCATTTTCTTAAACCACAAACAAAAATAGACTCAAAATGGATGAAAGACCTCAATGTGAGACAGGACTCCAACAAAATCCTTGAGGAGAACATAGGCAACAACCTCTTCAATCTCAGCTGCAGCAACTTCTTCCTAGAAACATCTCCAAATGCAAGGGAAGCAAGGGGAAAAATGAACTAGTGGGACTTCATCAAGATCAAAAGCTTTTGCACAGCAAAGGAAACAGTCAACAAAACCAAAAGACAACTGACAGAATGGGAGAAGATATTCACAAATGACATATCAGATAAAGGGCTAGTACCCAAAATCTATAAAGAACTTCTCAAACTCAACACCCAAAGAATAAATAATCCAATCAAGAAATGGGCAGAAGATATGAACAGACATTTCTTTTTTTTTTTTTTTTTAAGATTTTATTTATTTGACAGAGAGAAACACAGTGAGAGAGGGAACACAAGCAGAGGGAATGGTAGTGGGAGAAGCAGGCTTCCTGCCGAGCGGGGAGCCCGATGTGGGGCTCGATCCCAGGACTCTGGGATCATGACCCGAGACGAAGGCAGACGCTTAATGCCTGAGCCACTCAGGTGCCCCTGAACAGACATTTCTGTTCCGTTCCACAAAGAGGACATCCAAATGGCCAACAGACACATGAAAAAGTGCTCCACATCACTCAGCATCAGAGAAATATAAATCAAAACCACAGTGAGATACCACCTCACACCAGTCAGATTGGCTAAAATTAGCAAGTCAGGAAAGGACAGATGTTGGCGAGGATGCAGAGGAAGAGGAACCCTCCTATACTGTTGGTGGGAATGCAAGCTGGTACAGCCACTCTGGAAAACAGTATGGAGGTTCCTCAAAAAGTTGAAAATAGCGCTACCCTACGACCCAGCAATCGCACTACT
>CM053606.1:152451867-152475001 GCA_028646535.1 Procyon lotor | reverse complement strand
GGGGGGGTTGGGGAGAGAAATGAAACAAGATGGGATCAGGAAGGAGACAAACCCTAAAAGACTCCTAAACTCACAAAATGAACTAAGGGTGGCTGGGAGGTGGGGGGGGTAGGGATAGGGTGGCTGGGTTATGGACATAAAGGAGGGGATGTGTTATGGTAAGTGCTGTGAAATGTGTAAGCCTGATGACTCACAGACATGTACCCTGGGGCAAATAATACATTATATATTAATAATAATTAAAAAAAAAGACTATACCATTCCCTTCTTTAAGATTCTCCAAGGGCTCCCCTCTTTCCTTAGAATAAAATACAAAATTTTACCAGACCTCACATGGACCTACCTCCCCTTTCCCTACCCATCCTCATTCTTACCCCTCTCCTGTCATTCAATATACTTCATTTCTGTGTCTCCAACATGATCCATTCATTCCCACTATGAAACCTGAAGAATGTTTTTCCTTTCTATCACAAGTATGCTTATTTCTTATATTTAGAACTCAGCTTAAATGTCCCCATCTCATAGCACCTTGGTGGCTCAGTCAGTTAAGCATCTGCCTTCAGCTCAGGTCACGATCCCATGATCAAGACCCATTTCACGTTGGGCTCCCTGCTCAGCAGGAAGTCTGCTTCTCCCTTTCCATCTGCTCCTCCCCCTCTTTGTGTTCTCTTTCTGTTAAATAATTAAAAATAAAATATTTTTTTAAGATGTCCCCATCTCAGAGAGGCCTTCTCTGACTTCTCTAACTCCATAGAGAATCATGCTAGACACACAGAAATTGCCCACTTATTATTTGTTAGATGAATGAATAAGGCGAGTGGGAGCATTTTTGTATACAATAAGGCACAAAATGCATGTGGACATTTGTTAATTTTTTATAACAAACATACATAATACAATATGTATTTATAAGTTAGACCATGTCTTTATGACCACTATGAAAAAAGACTGGCATAGATCTCGCATTCCAGAAGCTTCCACCTAAAGTATACAATAAGAGATAGGGAGATTAGAAACTAATGATCTGGAAGTGATAACTGAAAAACACATTAGCCAAAGTTCCTGGGGGTTTATGTCTGGCATGTGAGAGGCTTCCCAAGGGAGGGAAGAGATGGGAAGTGTCGGGGTCTGTAAAAAGATCAGATTTAGTTTCATGAGGTAATGTGAGGGCAATGATGATAAAATTGTTGATTTTTTTCCTTCTTATTTTTATAACCCCCAGAATGTTAGTGCATAAATTATAAGTGAATACAGTTTAGAGTATCTTATGAATAAACTCCATTTTCCTTTTCTTGAAATTAACAATGTTCTGCTCTCTGGGTATTGAACATGCTGGCAGATACCCAAGGCATACTCAACACTCCTCCTGCAAACAGCTAGTTTCAAGTTCTCCTTTACCCTTCCAGTCTCTTCAAGACAGAACTGCATTTGTTCCCAACCTGTATATTCATGTTGTATTTATTGTTTTATAAAGTGATAAAATATGAATAGAAAAAAAAGAATTATTTTGATGAAAACTAAGTGGAGCCTTTTGGAATGATTGGATAAGAGTGATTTGCCTTTTTTTTTTTCTGTTGAAATAGGTGTGGGCTATACAACCATGGAAGATTTGGATAGGGTTGTAGGAATCTAGATACATTGTGTGTTCAGATTGCTTTAGGTGTCTTCAAGTTATCCCATAACTTAAAGAAACAGAAACTCAAATATTTGCTTTTAGGCAAGTTATTTCTATACAAAGAAAACTCTGGATGTACACCAAAAGATTAGCAAACAACAACTCTTCTGATTAATGAACTAACTCAAGTTCTGAATCACCTGAGAAAAAAGTGTTTCCATGGAGTTGAATGTAGTCTGTTTTTCTGCTATTTTGGAAGTATAATCAGTCATCAGAATGGAGAAACTGAGACTCTCATTCAACTTTGTATTTGCCACTACTAAATCCAGTGTTCATTTCTTAGTCCTTTCCGTATTTGAACTTAAGCTTTTGAAACAGTCAGTTTCCTCCTCCTCCTTGAACTGCTTTCTTCACTTTGTTCCCAGGAATCACTCCTTTTGTTCACTTCCTATCTGGATGCTTCCTCCAATTCAATCTATTTTTTTTTCCTAGTTCTTCCTCATCTTTTCTAATCCAGGGCTTTATTCTTAGACATCACCCCTTCTCTGTCTAAGTCTTAGTCAAGGTGGTCTTGTCTGGTCTCATGACTGTAAATATTATCTATACACTGGTGATTTCCACATTTATATCTCCAGCCTAGACTACTCATGGGAACTCTGGATTTGTATATCCAGCTGCTCGCTTCTGTCTCCATTTGAATATTTACTAGGCATTTCAAACTTAGCATATTAAAAACCTCACTTCTCTTCCTTCTCCCCAAACTGCTTTACCGGTCTCCATCTCAGTAACAATTCCATCCATCCACTTAGTCCAAAAAGCTTGGAGCTGTCTTTTATTTCTCTCCTTTGCAGCCCAGTTTGAGCTACTAATGATCCGATCAGCTCTACTTCAAAACTAATGCCAAATTCAATCTCTTCTTACCACTTGCTCCTCATTCCACTCACCATCATCTTGAACTTGTACTTATGCAAAGCCTCCAAGTCTCTCTCTTCTACTCCAGATCCCTTACCATCTATTATTAACAAAGCAGCTTGAGTATTAATAAAAAAAAGGGAGGGGGATAATAAAATATCTTCTTTTAAGATTGTTGTAGAGACTAGATATAAAGAAATTAGAAGAGTGTCTGCAGAGGGCAAGCCATAAATCTTCTCTAATGTTGTTGTTTTAGGACATGGTTATCCCAAGTTTTCCATTTCTCCCATGAATCTTAACTAACAAACTTCTCCCCTGCCTCAATAAAAATGTTCATGTCTCCAAAAACATTTCCTTGAACATGCATCCATTCCTCAGCCTTCCGGTCCAACTCTGGCCCCTTTTAACAAAAATGTTCATTTCAGCACTCACGTGCTCTCCTGGTAATGCTTCCTCATCTTGCATTCTCTGTCTTTCCCTTCAACTCTTGAATAAACTGTCTTTCACGATGTCACCAATGCTGCAATAAACAAATCCACCCCAGTGTTCTCTGCTTTTGTGAGTATAGACAATACTTTCCCTCAGTATCTCCTCAAGTGATTTCCCTGATATGACTCCTGACTTTTCTCATACTCTTAGGTAAATAATTTAATGCACATATCTTTAGATCTTAGTTGTTAGTGGTTGTGAGGATTTTGATTCTCAGGCATGCCCCTCTTCTCTATGATTACACTGAATCACAGTGACCAAGCCAGTGGCCTTTAATACCACCTATTCCTCAAAGATTTCCAGTTCATATATCTAACTCAGATGTTTCCCTTGGCTTTAGAATGCCTGAATATGCTCCTCAAAATCACAATGATCAAAACAAGGGCATATAGCAGCATTGTTTTCAATAAAAAAATGGAAATAATCTAAGGGCATGAATGGAAGTGGGGATAGATTGTACTATGGTCAGTCAATATACTGTTATACATCAGAGAAGAGGAAGAAATAACAGTTACACAAATAAATCTGGATGCATCTCAAATAATAACAATAAGATAGAGTGAAAGAATTATCACAGGATGCTTTCTGCTATATAAAAATTAAACATTTTATTATATGAGAATATCCACAAGTGGTAGAACTGTGAAGAGAGGAGGAGAATGATTCTGGATCATGGGATGGGTTTGGAAAGAAGCATGCAGGTGACATCAATATTAGAAGTAACATTCTCCGTGTATGTAGTAAGCTCACAAGTATTAATTTCCTTATGGTTCATAACTTGCTTATATGTTTTACATATTCTTTTTATTTTTTACATAACAATTTTATAAATTTTATAAAAATGCGAAAACCAGATTTATATTATCCCCAAACTAAGAGGTTTTTTCCTTCCCTCTCTTTCCTTCCTTCTCCCTTTCTCCATTTCTTCCTTTCTTCCTCCCTCTCTCCCTCCATTCCTCCCTCCCTCTTTTCTTTCTTTTTCCTGTCTCAGCTTATGTCAATATCATTCATCTATCTGCTCCAGTTAGAAAATTTAACCGCATTTTAAAATTTCTTTTTGTTTGTCACACTCAGTTATAAAACATGTTATCATGTCCCATCATCAATTTGATTTTAGACAGACTTAACCATCAAATCTAACTCCTTGTCTCTATTCCCAGGATAACTGTCATACTCAAGTTTAGGAACCCATCAAATGTGCTCCTTATCTCCTTTAATCTACCTGAGGTCTTGCCTCCAAACACAGATTTATCATTTTTCCAGTGGAAATATTAGCCAGCTTTCCAAACCTCATAGTCTGACCTGAGTTACCTGCATACCCCATCTCCTATGAATTGATAGCTTTTTATTTCTCTAACTCTTAGGCCCCATGATCTGCAATTCTTCAAAACATGGACCTGCATACCTTTATAGACCCTTATACCCCATACCTCTTATTGAAGTGCCTTTTCCTTCCTCCTGCATCTGCATGACATTTTCTTGTCATTTAAGTCTCAGAATAAATATAACCACTGGCTACCTACATACATTCATCATTTACCTTCCTGGCTCCCATTGTTCTGTGCATGTTTCTATTATAGCACTTGTATCATTGTACAAGTTTACTCAGTTCTGATGGTTTTCTGCCTCCCTAACTAGACCTTTAGCTCCCTGAAGACAGAGAGATTGTTTTATTTGTCTTTTTCATCATTATGTGTGCCAATCTGGATGTATGGCATAATTACTTTCCATCTTCAACGTACATCTTAAGTTCAAGGTTCTGTAACTCAGATTCATGGAGTTGCTTGATGGCATAGAATAAATGTTTACATCTTCTTAAGTGTTCTTTCAAAAACCTAAGTATAACTAAAACTTACCTATTTGTAGAAAGTAGTTATGCTATTTATGGTGTTACTAGGACCACACTTAAAAATATTATGAAGGTTTATTCTTTATAAGCAAAAGCATGCACACATTGGTGAAAAAGATGGTGGGGACAAAGAAAGAAATTAATATATATTCAGTGCGTATGTGGTAGGAACTAGGCAAAGCTCTTCTACACAATTTTATTTAATCCTCTCAACAACCCTTAAATGTGGATATTACATTTTTTGTTTAATGGTGGTGTTAATGAGGCTCAGGGCTCTTAACTATCTTGGGTGAGGTCACAGAGTGAGTTACTGTTTACGAGTCAGGTTAGTCTAGGTTCTGCTGGAGTAAAAAGCAAACCCCAAATATTGGTATCTTAAAACAACGAACATTTCTCCTTAACTCATTCTTTACAACCCATGCTGATTAGCAGTTCTCTGCTTGTCACTATCACCCTGGGATCTGTGCTGACAGACCAGGTCCAATGTTGTCAGATATGTTATCAGACATATGTTGTCAGATACCAATGTTCAGGGGCACCTGGGTGGCTCAGTTGGTGAAGCGGCTGCCTTTGGCTCAGGTCATGATCCCAGGGTTCAGGGATAAAGCCCTGCATTGGACCCTTGCTCAGCAGGGAGCCCGCCTCTCCCTTTGCCTGCCATTGCCCCTGCTTGTGCTTGCTCTCTCTCTCTCTCTCTGACAAATAAATAAATAAAATATTTAAAAAACAAAAAAGATGCCACTGTTCACATTTTATTGGCCAAAGCCCCGCCTGGCCACACTTAACTCCATGAGGCCGAAGAAATATGATGCTAACATTTTTTCCCAGAAGGAGGAAAGCAAGAATCCTTTGGGAAACAATACTAATGACCATTCCAGGTATGAAACTAAAAATTAAAACCACATCTGCCTAATTTCTAAGTGTATCCTTAGCACTTTCTAGCACAACAAGCATTTTAATTTTTTTTCTTTATTTGTGATTAACTTACATTTTACAAAGAAACCTAATACATAGTCCTTGAGGAAGGAATATGGAATCCCTGCTCCAGTGATTCCCAAGTGTCAGCATCCATCAGGATCACTTCTAAATTCTAGGCCTCCACATTCAAAATTAGAATCTTGCAGGGGGAGGGGAAGGAGCCTGTATTTGGAACAAGCTCGCAGGTATAGGTTGCTAGTGGGGAACCATATGTTGAAGGAAAACTGCTCTAAGTCTAAAATTTCAAACCCCCACCAACTAATTCTAAATCGTCTTTCTGCTTATTACATGTGTTTCTTTCCCAAGGATTCTTCAGCGCAAAGTATAACACTTGCTTATATGAACATATGATCCTCTCAGAGTTTCTTCTAAAGCTGAGTTGCTGCTTCTCCTGAATTTTTCTGGATACAGGAGAGGATAGAGATTACCGAATAATGCATTTCATCCCTGGGCTACTTGGAAGGGGCTCTGTGTAAGGCGGTAGAAACTTTCAGATGATTCATTTTAGAGCCACTGATCAAAAAGTACAGCTAATGGTGATTACTGCTTTGTAGTAAAGCTTGAAATCAGGCAATGTGATGCCCCCAGCTTTGTTTTTCTTTTTCAAGATTTCCTTAGCAATTCGGGGTCTTTTCTGGTTCCATACAAATTTTAGGATTGTTTGTTCCAGCCCTTTGAAGAAAGCCGGTGGAATTTTGATTGGGATACCACTGAAAGTATAGATTGCTCTTGGCAGTATAGACATTTTAACAATGTTTATTTATTCTTCCGATCCATGAGATTTTTCCACCTTTTTGTGTCCTCTTCAATTTCTTTCATGGGTGTTCTGTAGTTCCTCAAATACAGATCCTTTATCTCTTTGGTTAGGTTTATTCCCAGGTATCTTACGGTTCTTGGTGCTACAGTAAATGGAATCGATTCTCTGATTTCCCTTTCCATATTTTCAGTGTTAGTGTATAGGAAAGCAACTGATTTCTGTGCATTGCTTTTGTATCCTGCCACATTACTGAATTGCTGTATGAGTTCTAGTAGTTTGGGGGTGGAGTTTTTGGGTTTTCCATATAAAGTATCATGTCATCTGTGAAGAAAGAGAGTTTGACTTCTTCATTGCCAATTTGAATAACTTTTATTTCTTTTTGTTGTCTGATTGCTGTCGCTAGGACTTCTAGCACTATGTGGAACAAGAGTGGTGAGAGTGGGCATACTTGTTGTGTTCCTGATCTCAAAGGGAAGGTTGTCAGCTTTTCCCCATTGAGAATGATATTTGCTATGGGCTTTTCATAGATAGATTTTACGAAGTTGAGAAATGTTCTTTCTATCCTTATACTTTGAAGAGTTTTAATCAGGAACGGATGCTGTATTTTGTCAAATGCTTTTGGGTGCATGAAAAATCTTGTAATACTGAAAAAATAAAATAAAAAGTATTTGGGGGAAAAAAAGTACAGCTAATGGGAACAGGTGAGCTCAGGTGATTGATATCTTTCAAGAGACAGTGAATAAAATCCCTATCACTAGGAAAGAGGCTGAGTAATGAAATCAAGTACCAGATAGAGAAACCTTTCTCTTCCTTTAGGCTTTAAAATAAATTCAGTTGTTGTCCCCTGCAAGCCTCAGACTAGACGTTACCATGTCTAAATGGATTCTACAACATTGGCATCATGTTTCTGGGTCTGAGCTGATAGTGCCTTGTGGTGTTGGTGAATGAGGCAGGCAAGGAATGAAACTGACAGGGCCAGGAAAACATCAAAAGTCCCTCAGAAACACAGTGAAGGGGAAGAAAGTCAGCCCTCATCAGACAGAAAGGAGGCGATTCTCACAGAGCTCCTGCATGTATGTCCCTCCGAGGGAGTGTTTTGTTTCACTTGGCTCCCTGTGCCAATCAAAATGCCCCCTTGGCAGTGGATAAAATAAAATAAAGAAGGCAGAAATAAATGCCAAAACAAATTCATGCACAGAATGACCTTCCAAATGCTGCAAGGCCCAGCTAAGCTGTCCTCTACCAAAATGAACTGAAAGGGCAAAGGAAAAAAAAAATCTATAATTTAACTTTGGCTAGAAAAACCTTTAAAATAAGCTGAGGTACTAAAATATTTTCAATATCTTCTTTCTGATGGTGACCTAACACTCAATGAATGCCTGATAATGTGCCAGATATTTTATATACATTTTCTCCTATTATTTTATAATAGCCCTGTGAGATGGATGTCATTGTCTCCAGTTCATGTTTGAAGAAATAAGCCAGAGGTTAAGTAAATTGCCCAAGGTCACTGGAAAGAAGAAGTGAGTCTGAGATATTTATTTTTTTTTACTATAAAATTCATCACATTTTTTCCCACACAAGACAACCCCTCATTTTTGTATCAGAATAAGAAAACTCTGCTCAATACTTTGAAAATGTCAATGTTCCTCTCTCCCCTTTGTTTGATGACAAGAAAAGTACCCCATCCAAATGGCTGGCTGGATATGAATTGGCTGAAGACAAATGTTGTAAAAGCATACAGATAATGTGTTTTATACCTGTAGTTTAATTTAGGTATAAGAACCCTGGTCCACAAAGCCAGACTCCAGGACTAGTGATCTAGACCTGTGATCTTCAGAAATATTCAGGAGAACTGACACTTCCCTTCACTCTGCTTGAGTGCTTACCAGCAAGGACAATACAGCTGAGGGCCACTGGCCAAGGCATACAAGGAACTTTACATCATCCCAGTAGACAAAACCATAATGAGTCCAAGGGCAACTAGAAAAAGGAAAACCTCTTGTCACCAGACCTATTGCATCATATCAGCCTTGGAGAAAGAACTCAATAGTTCTCTCATCATTCCAGCATGAACCCTTGGCAGAAGTCCACCCAGAGAGAAGAGATTGCCCACAGAGCCTTCCTTGGCCCCATAGGTTCATATGGGACTAATCACTATAGTACCATCCATGGTAAGATTGTAACTGACACCCCAGTAGGCCTCTCTCCACAAGATGCCTCATCCCCCTCATTGAGCTGATAAGGAAAGGTATACCCCTCCTCCATCCCACTAAACAAAAGTCAAACGCAGAGCAAGGAACTTGAAGAGTGAGCTAACTCAGAAGGCTTTAGCATTAATAGGTTATTAGATAAAAAAAGGAAAAATACACAGGTTCAGGAGGCAGACACAGCTGAGTCGTCATCTAAAGTTTGCTATTAACTAGCTGAGTGACCTTGGACAAGCTACTTACCCTCCCTGAACTTCACAGGGTCACTGTGAAAAACAAGCATAAGTTTTTGAAGGGAAGCAATGGAAGTAGAATGACCAAGAATACAGTCTTGGGAGTAAAATGGACTGGAGACCAGCTCCACAATTGAATATCCATGTGATGATGTGCCAAGTGATATAGTTTACTTCCTAAGCCTCAGTTCCCTCATCTTGGAAAATTGGGCTGATATCTATACCTTGGGCTAGAGGTACACAGAGCAACATCAAAGGAGCTTAAAAATGGCTCTAGTTGAAAAAGTAAGAAACAGCTATAACATCACCATTCATATATTACACATTATGTAAGAACACATTCAAACAAAACACATATAAATACAGTAGAATGGTTACCTGTGGGATGCAGAGGAATGGGAATGGGATTTGAGAATAAAAAGGGACAAATCAATTAATTAAATGAAAAATGATTCTTGTATAGATAAGTAATTAAAACAGTGCCACATACATACTAAATGGTGCAATTAATTCAGGGTTCTAAAACAAAGTTCCTCACAAACCAACAATAAAATTAGGGGTAATAATTGGGCAGGTATCTCCTGGGGGATGGTGAGGGATTAAGTGTGGAGAAGTTTGGGAAGGGTTTAGTAGATTATCTGCCACTTGTCCCATGATGGTAATGGTTTTGTTAAGATCCCTAAATGTGTAGCAATGTTCCCTCCTGTTTTCGCTCTATGAAGCTTGGATGGTTTTCCAAGGGACAATCCCAGGTACTTTTTTTTTTTTTTTGAGAAGAAGGTTATTGCCAAGAATATCTGCAAATCCATTTTTCTATCTTTTCTACAGTTCAGCTTTACAAAAGCAGGAGTCTACCTTCCCAAATTCACCCTTCTTTTTGCAAAGGATGCAAGCAAAAGACTCTCTGACATAACATAGAAGACTAGAATCTGACCTGTAAAAATATGAAGCTGATATCAACTAAAAGTGAATTAGGCAGAGTTGATCATTTCTCATCTTTGATATTCAAAATGACTTGGCTGGGTTACATTTATTTATGCATCAGACTATTAAGGGGGCACAGTGGTCTTGTACCATCTAATCCTTTATTAAACTAAAATTAAAAGTAATTTCTGAATTCCATTATTAATATCCTCTTTCTGTGAAAAGTATCTCCCTCAGCAGACCCTATTGACATTCAGTCTAGACACTGCTGGAAGAACTCACTTCATGAATATCAATAAATGTGTTGCATAGAAATAGGAGGATATAAAATAATTTCTGAGCATTTGACAGTTGACAAAATGTTAGTATAATAATTAAAAGTGCAGACTGTTTAAATGCTAGGTACGTGTTCCTTGTGCAGCAGTGCACATTGGTCAAATGAGGACAGCTTCTTTGTTAGAAGGCAGCTTAGGGAAGAAACTTAACTTTACCTTCAGCTCCTTTTGGCCTATGCATTCAGTGACTCCTACATAGAAAGAGAGGAAAAGGCTTCTTTTTCAAAATGCCATTGACAGCTCGGGTTATGCTCTTGATTTAGGGGAAAAAAAATCTAAAAGTATATTTATACAATTTCTTGCCTTCATCTTCTTTCTCCCCCAACAGCAGACACATCTAAATGCTATCAGATTAATTAGAGGGCAAAAGAAGTCTGGCTGGCTGCTGTTCTCCCCTTCACTTCCGCTATCCACCCCATCCCTCATCCAAGGCCCCCTCCCATCCCGATAGTCTTGTTCAATTGTTCTGGGTAGGAATCTGGGCTTCACTAATTTTTAAAAGTTCACCAATTCTTCCTAATGTACAGTCAAGGCTGATACTCGATTAGCTAAAGCAATGGTTTTCAAACTTGAGTGAATATGAGGTTTGCCTGGCACGCTTGCAAAAAATACAGATTTCCAGGATGCATCCCCTGGGGATTTGGGTAGTTCTTAGGTAGGACAGAGGAATCTGCATTTTTAGCAAACACCCAGGGATTCTGATTCAGGTAGTCCAAGGAATGCATATTGAGAAACCTGCACTGGTTGTATTTTTCATTTTCAACTTTCACAAGTTCTTCACCTCAGCTGTTGAAAAAATGCAGATCAAAGGGCAGGACTATACTCTGTTGCCCTCAATCAAGATACTTTAAATGAAGCCAAGTACATTTTGCTGATAACATTTGCAGGAGCCAGCCCAAAAGAACACGGGAAAAGAGATGTAATATTTACCAAGTACTTACTATGCTCCAGGCATTTTACAAATGCTCTCTAATTTAAGCCTCAAAGCATACAGGTAGAAAGAGGTTATATATCTTTCCTGGACACTACTGCTAAAGAGAGCAGGGCTGGAGTTCATCTTACATTCTCTTTAAATCCAAGGACCCTGGGAATGGGGGGGAATGGGTCAGGGGTTGGGATATCTAACTACTAGCCTCTAATTCTGACTCTTCCTCCTTTCTGTATGTTATGAGGCAAGCACACTAACACTCTCAGTTTCTATACCAGCATCTGGACAGGTTGGGAAAAGGACAGGGTGGGGTAGGGTGGGGTGGGGTGGGGATAAGCCATCTTGTGCAGGTGAAGATGCATGAGGTCGTGCACGTGAAAGCACTTGAGATTTGTTGGAGGAAAATTATTATGTAGATGAGTAATATTTAGTGTGTAAAAAGAAAAAAAATACTAATATTGCTGGATACCCTATGCAATTTGTTCATTTGTCCATGCATCCATTTATCAAATATGATTTCAATACTTAGTGTTTACAGAACCCAGAAGATTGGAAGGGTACAGGCTCTCTATAGACAAAATATTTTCAGATTGGTGGCGGAAGGAGGAGGTGAAGTAGATGGAAGACAACTGAAATATAGAGAAGAGGGATTGAGGAAAGGAGGAGCAGGGAGAAGAGGAGACAGAATATGGGTCAGGGAGAGTTGGGCAGGACTTTAATGTTTCCATGTTTTACACTTTAAAATGCTTTAAAAATGCTTTAGTATGCAGGTGAATCACCTTGAAGAATATTGTTAAAAGATAGTCCTGGACCCCGACCCCCAGAAATTCTGGGTCTGGGCTGAGACTGCCACCTGTAGGGTAGAAGGTAGCTCATGGACAGACCGTGCTTTGAGTGGTACTGATTTAATTCTCAGTACAACACTAGGAAGCAGTTATAAACTTCATTTACCATTCCCATTAAAAAGAAGAAGGAAGAAAAAAGAAGGAGGAAGAAGAGGAGGAAGGAGAGATGGAAGAGGGAGAGGAAGGAGGAGGAGAAGGCGAAGGAGGAGGAGAAATTGAAATTCAGAGAAGTTAGGGAACTGATTTAAGGCCCCAAAGCCACCAGGACTTTGTGATGCCAAGTATTAAGCTCTTCTCTATGTGAATGATTTAAGCTCAATAGTCTTTGAGGTTGTGCATGGGGAACTCTGAATGACTACTGCCTTCAAAGTGGAGAGACTTGCCATGGGTACAAATATTGTCTTAATGGATTGTAAGGAATTTCCTTTAACCATAACTTCTCTGAGAAATAGTCCCAGTGAGATATACTCTATTTCTTTTCCCTCATGACTCAATATTCCCACAGCAGGAGAACTCGATACCAGAAGACCTCTTTGTAGAGATTGGTGAGGTATATAACCTCCTTCTGGTTAAGTTTTACCCACTTTTTGGGACTTTAGTGAGGATTAACCTGATCCAAAGTACTTTTGGCATTCCTGACACATAGTAGGTTTTCTACAAAGGCTAGCTCCCGTGTTTCCCTTTTCATTCTCAATCCAGCTAAGAATAATTGAGCATGAGTAAAATAGTGAGAATTTAAGGTATGCTGAGGTATTAGTGAGGCCCCTCATTTACTTTAGATTATTTCATTCTCTGCACAATCCCAGGATGCTGTTTCTCTGAGTTTCCCCATTTCATAAATGAGGAAACCAAGGTACGGAATAGTGAAGCTCTTTTTCTATTTTCCCACTAATTTGAGGCAGAGCTAGGAGTTCAAATGAGACAGTCTGTTTCCTGAGCCTACTCTCGTAAGCATGGTGTGAGGTTGCTTTTCCAGCTTGCCGATCAAGATGTTTCCATTTGTCAAATGGTGAAAGCAAAGGGATAAGATGAGAAGAATAATCACAGAGCTTGACTGCCAAGACTGACCGTTTCACCAGCACCGGTATGGTTGGTAAAAGAGTGCTCAGGGAACATCATTTTTACTACACAAATGGCACTCTGTTTATTTTTCTGGGACAAGGACCAAGGAGAATGGTTGTCCCCTTACTACTATTCTCACTTATTTAGTCCTGGGTTTTTGTTTGTTTTGTTTTTTGTTTTTGCAAGAAGTACACACTTCTGCTATTAAAGCCCTGTGACTACTTGTTACTTCTCAACTCTTGTATTGATAAGAGGACCTCTCTCTACCATTTACTTATTCAATCTAATAGTTCTTGGATGCAAATAGTTCATGAGAACTTCCTGTATGCAGGCAGCGTGGAGTTCTGGAGGTATACTGGAGGCACTCTGTACCTGTCCTTGTCGTGCTTTCTATCTGGTGATGTATTAAAGAGACATACTAGAGATATAACTAACATAACCTAATAAAAAATGTAAAGTTAAAAAATTAAAAAAAAAGAAATAATTGCATTTCTGACTATAGAATTTCAAGCTTATATAAGAATCCTGAGTGAAAGAAATATGGTCTCATGAGAGAGTATGAACAAAGAGGTGGATTTAAGTTGTTCATACAGAAGACAGGGTCTTCTGTAGTAGCAGATGTCAAGGGAGGCTTCCCTGGGTAAGTAGTCTTTGAGCTGAGATTTGGAGGGTGACTAGAAATCAACTAGGCTAAGAAGGGTGAGAGGAGGGGAGACAGGGAGTATCACATCCCTGTGGAGGGAAGGATAAGGGCAAGTTCAGTAACTGAGAGAACATAAAAGAACATTGACAGACTCTAAAGAAAGCTGTCTCAAGAGAAAATAGTAACCTTAATATACATATGCTGTAGGAAAGACATAAGATCACTCGTTGATGTAAGAATGGGTATTATAATTCTACCATGAGCCAATGTCTGTACCAGATGTACAGAATGCTGCAAAGATGAATATGTTTCTTGTCCAGTGGTTGAAAGTTATCATAAATTCTTCTAGGCAGGGCCCTGTTTTACTCATCACTGTGCTTTGTATTAAGCGGGCATTCAGTGAATATCTATTGAGTGAAAAAGCAATTTCGGGTCACTTATTTTGATCATTGATCAAGTAAACATCGATAATCAATTAATCCATATTAACTTTAAACATATATATGTACATAGGTATATATTTTTGCATACATATATATGTATACACAATGTACACATAGATGTACACATGTGCACACGCATACACACAAGCTCCCCCAAGACTTAATGATACATAATACTCAGGATGACACTTTGGCTCCAGAACTTTTTAAGTGACCAACAATATTCACACGTGCAGCTATGGTTGAGCACCTGGTTGACATCAAGCTTAAATAAATAGGCCTATATTCCCACAGTAAGGTGAAAAATTTTAAATTCAAGCATCTCAACATCATTGGTTAGCCACTTATCTTCTTCCCCCTAAAACGTGACACTATCACTATGGAATCCCAATAGTGATAGTGAGCTCGCTGTTTCAAATGGAGATCGGGAAGCAAGCCATTTTAGGAGCGCTTCTCAGACTAGTTTGAACCCTGTGCCCTGTCCCCAAAAACAAATCTGTAAAAGTCTCTCGAAACGGCATATGCCTTGCTTAGTAATTGTTCTTATAGAGACATTTCCTTAATTTCTCATCTGCTCTTGGTGACTTTAATGAAATAAAAACTTCTTATGCCAAAAAGAAAGAAAGAAGAAAGAAAGAAAAAGAAAGAAAGAAGGAAGGAAGGGAGGGAGGGAGGGAGGGAGGGAGGGAGGGAGGGAGGGAGGAAAGAAAGAAAGAAAGAAAGAAAGAAAGAAAGAAAGAAAGAAAGAAAGAAAGAAAGAAAGAAAGAAAGAAAGAAAGAAAGAAAGAAAAAGAAAGAGAAAAAGCTCGATGAACTTCGGTAACAAATGTAGAAGCTGAATCTTAGCAAATGATTCTTCCTTTCTGCTGATGACCTTAGCTTTCACTTGGTCTTCAGCCAGGGCAGGTGATTGTTTATATGTAGCTTAATTAGTTAACCATAGTTAAGTGCTTCAAGAGCTCATCAGTTTGGCATTAAAGGGCAATTACCCATCATCACCGGATTCCCAGGGCACTTGATGAAGCTGAGTAATATACCTGACCCTGAGTGGGGGAAATTAGGCAAGGGCAGAGTGTTTTTGCGAAAGCCTCACCGACACACGGCACGGTCTGCCCAGCTATTGAAGCTCACAAACCCCATGGCAAGTAGCTCAGTGAAAAAGAGGAGTGAGGTGAAACACAGACATAAACCTTTTTTAGCCAAATCTCACCTGAGCCACGTGAGATCCCATAAAAGCCTGGATCTGCTCCACCTGTGATTGGCTCCATTTGTTTTACAGGAAACTTTCCTTTCTGAAAGGGAGCTGCTAAGCTTTTCAGTGCCTGGAGCAGAACATGTTAGTGCCTTGATTCCAAGGGTGTGGATCACATAAATTTGAAGTAGTTCTGGTTTCGGTGGGAATACTGAAACCTTTCTCAGCTGACGCATCTACGAATTAAAGAAGCGTGACAGCTTTGAACCGTTGTCAAAAGCTGCATGGAGCCTCATTTCTGGAAGGGGTGTTCCATTTTCTGTGATTTATCTTGGAAGCATCTCCTTAAATCTTTCCTCTGTTCCCTCCACCTACTTTATTACCACTCCTCTTTTGGCTCTGCCAGGATAGGTTAAAATACCAGGAGTGTGGAAACTGAAAATAATTTAGGGACTCTATCATTACACTGTTTTAGCAAAAACATAGAATTTCAATGTTTTATCAAGAGATTGTTTTTCAAAGATTTCTATGTCTATCAACATATACACACATTTCATGTACACCTCATTATTATTATTATTATTATTATTATTTAATTGTTTCTGTTTGCTTGTTTTTAGAACAGGAATTTGCAAGCTTGAGAAAGAAATTTTGTCACTATAAGTGAGTGGAGATTTTTCTGAATCCCGTGGGCAAAATGTGTATTGTTGAAGGGCAGTACTAGCTTTCATAGGCCCAGCTGAGTGAATTTCCACTCAATGTTTTACGTTCATGCATTCATTCATGCATTTAGCAATTTGCATTTGGGGCCCTCTGTGTAACAAGATCAGTGTCTAGGAGATAAAAAGAATAAAAACCAAAAATAGTGAAATCTACTTTTAAGACTCACAAAGTTGTGAAGAGGGTAAGAACTCTGTATGATATGTTCCCAGGGAGAATATTCAGATTCTTTTTCTTGTACCCAAGAAAAGTACAGACAAATGCTCTGAGAATTGGCAGAAGGGAGGCACTGGTTATGGCTGGGTGGGTGCGTTCAGGCACTGCTTCAGTGAGAAGGCAACTGGCAGGGCCTTGAAGTATGGTAGAGACAGATCCTGAAATTGTAAAGGAGAGGAGACAGTGGGAGTAGAGCTGAGGTACCAGTTGCTGTTGGTGACCTTAAGTTTACAATAATGCCCATCTACTCAGTTATGTAATTTATTCTCATTACTCCCAGAATGTAGGAGACAAGCCTGAAGAAAGCAGTCGGGATTCATCCATGGATAGGGTGAATGACATTGAAGTTCAAAGAAAAGCGTAGGCAGAAGTGTTGTTGAAAAGGTGAAGTATAGAATCTAACATGGAGAAAATATTAAGGAGGTGGGATGTGGGTCAATAAACATCTTGCAATTGGAAGATTATAGTGAATATGGTATGGCTAAGGGTGAACTGGAGAGACAGAAGCTTGAGAATGCAGATTGTCCATATGGTCTAAAAAGGTACATTTTCCAAGATGCAGAAGTAAAAAGGAGTAGGTGACAGGAAAGGACACTCACAAAGTTAGAGTGAGGAGGAATATTACCTGAGAGAGGGGCTTACTTTGTCAGTGACCAAGGAAAACTTCAATTTAGGGCAGAGTAGACTTTGTGGGATCGCATATTGATAAAGATAATGAGACTCAATTAGAGATGGATGAATATTCTATACCCTTAGATTCAGTTCAGCTCAGGAAGGGAGACCTAGCAGTTCTGGCATTGACTTCAGTTTCCTTTTCCTCATCCTTGGATGAGATGTGTCCAGTAGAAGGTAGACAGGAAGATAACGTAGAAACAGTGGTGCAATCCACTCCTCAGGAGATGTGGGGGTGACAGGCAGAATAATTTCCCCCACCCCAAAAATGTTCACATCCTAACTCCTACCAAAGCTGTAAATATTTTACCTTACGTGGAAAAAGGGACTTCACACAGTAGGTTAAATGAAGGATGTTGAGATGAAGAGATTATCCTGGATTATTCATGTGAGCTCAATGAAATCATCAACAATCCTTATAAGAGAGAAGCAGGATGTCAGAGTGGCTTTGAAGCTAGAAGAAGAGCCCATGAGCTAAGGAATGCAGACAGCTTCTGGGAGCTCTAAGAGGCAAGAGAACGGATTCTTCCTGTGAGTCTCCAGAAGGAATTTCATTTTGATTTTAGCCCAAAAAGACTCATTTGGGACTTCTAACCTCCAGAACTATAAGATAATAAATTTATGTTCATTTAAGCCACTGAGCTGTGGTAATATTTTTACAGCAGCAGTAGGGAAATAATATATTGGGTTTAAGCAAAATGTTGGAAAAATATTCTGAGGTAACAGATGTCTATATTAACTGGAGCCAGACTAGACATAGATGACAGTGAGCCTATCACTGGAAGTACCAAACAGGTTAGACACAGAGGCAGTGGCAGTAGTAAGAGTCATGATGGGGCACACAAGGGGTAAAATATAAATAATTGCCTCAAAGAGATGCCTGAGGAGAAAATGGGGGAAATGCCTTTGCACAATAACCTGGAATATAATAAATATTTAATATATGTTTTAAAAAGGGTTTGTTACAGTGTTGACTTTCCTGTGGGTAAAGTGATCCCTTGGAGAGTCAGACCTCAGAGAACACATTGCTTGGTCCTCCCTGAAGATAGTTTTCTACAGGTAAAATTGGGATTATTGAATATCAAAGAAAGCCTAGAAGTGGGGAAAGAATTTGTGTATGAACAAGAATGGGTAGAAGGAAAGAGAACAAATGATATGCAGCCTTGTCATCTTGGTCCTACCAGTTTGCCGGGTTGACTGTGCCTACAAGAGCTTCAGGGATCATTAGTACCAGCTGACATGCCACTGCATTCCACCTCTGGCTGCCTCCCTCCCTGAGTCATTGCCCAGTCTTTTGCCCTGCAGTAATGCCTGAGATCTCTCTGAGATAGGTCCCAGTGATTACTCATCTCTATATTGCCATCACCTAGTACAATGCCCACAAAATAGCAAGTACCCAGTTAATTTCCATTAAGTGAATGAACAAAGAAACAGGGTAGTTCTCTTAAAATATTTAAAGACAATATTGCAATGAGAGGCTATTACAAGGCAGTGAGTAATCCTGTGCTCAGATTCATGGTCCAGATGAATGGTTTCCAAAAGCTGCTCCACACCAATCTACCAACTGATGTCAGACCAGTAAAGATGCTTGGTCCCCACCCTGTTGATTATGATTCAGTATTCCAGGATAGGGCCTATGCATGCATTTCTTTAACAAACTCAGCAAGGGTTCTGCTTTACAGGCAGGTCTGTGAACCCTTAGTCTTGACCTCAAAGAAGACAGAGATCATTATAGATTAGGGTGATCAGAGAAAGATTGAGAAGTTAAGATCTCAACTGAGCCTTCAAACATGGGCAAGTTTGGGTAAATGAAGAGAAGAGAAAGAACATATAGTCAAAGACACAGAGGGACACACACTGTAAAAATGGTATTTACACACTGTAAAAATGGTATTCTGTATCATTTGGCCTTTCCATTACAATCCTTCCATAAACACCCTTTAGAAATTGTGTCACTTACTGCTGCATAATAAGTCACCTTGAAACATACTATCTTAAGTAACAGACTTATATATGATCTTTCCATTTCTGAGGGTCAAGAATTCAGGAGCAACATGACTGGGCTTTCTAGAATTGGGGTGTCTTAGGAGGTTGTTTTCAGGTGGTGGCTGGAGCTGAGGTCATCGCAAAGGATCCTTTAGTCTGATATCTGGGTTGGAAAGATTCAAAAGTCTGTAGGTTGTTAAAGCTGGGGTGCCCTGGGCATCTTTCTTTACCTGTGCTGTCTGTCTAATGGTCACCATAGCATGGTGGATTCAGACAGCTGGGCTTTTTATATGGTGATCAGGCACTCCAAAAGCATGTGTTCTAGGAGAGTGCCCTGGTAGGAAGAGAGAGAGGAAGAGGGAAGAAAGAGCTAAACAGTGGTATACGTGTAAAATTCAAAATGCATGCAGATGAAGAGATAAATAGTAGATGGACAAGTGGCTCAGGACCTTTGGAAGTGCTTATTTTAACTTTAGCCAAACACCAAGGGGTTATCCAGTACTTCATCCTGTTATCCAGTAATCTGTATTACTAATCAGCAATATGGATTGTACAGCACATGGAAGAATCATCATAAAGGATACCAACTTCAAAAAGTATGATTTAAGATGGACTTATCACAAGGATATACAATAAATCCTTCCATTTTTAAAGCAGGTTTCGATAGTCACTGAAGGCCAGGGAGCATATTTATAAAGAGATTAGCTTTGTAGAGTTGACAGATCTCTATAATTTGAAGCAAAAGACTTGAGTCCCATGCCTACTACCTGACAAACCTTGTGATCTTGAGCAAAACCTTAACCTCCTTCCTGAACTAGCTATTTATTTCTCCAATTCCATTTCCTTTTATATCTTTCTCAAGCTTTGCAATCCAACTTTGTGGATTACTATTTCCCAAAAGCATGAAACTCTCTCATGCCTCTCTGCTTATGCTCACAGTTGACATTCTGCTTGAGACACTGTCCTTCTCTACTTCTCCCTGTCTTTAGCAGGTGTCATCCCTGCCTTTCACTGCCCTGCATGTACATGTATCATTGCCCAGGTCTTGTTTTCACCCCTCGACTAAAAGTCCCTTAAGGGCAGGTTTCTGTCTTAATTATCTCTGCCATTTCTGCAATGAGCATAATGCCTGACACAGAATGGTCATCAATAAATATGTATTGTATTTAAGTGAATAAAGCAATGCATATAGGCAAGAAGGAAGGAATTATTTTAAAATGTGGATGGTCATTCTTTGGCTCGATTAGACAGTGACACTGATTGGATTTCAGGAGACATTGGCAAAATTATCTTTTCATGGCCATCATGTTTCAAGATGGAAAAATAAATGAAAAGAAAAAACTTGGAGCACCTTGGTGGCTCAGTGGGTTAAAGCCTCTGCCTTCAGTTTAGGTCATGATCTCAGGGTCCTGGGATTGAGCCTCATCAGGCTCTCTGCTCAGCAGGGAGACTGCTTCCCCCTCTCTCTCTGCCTGCCTCTCTGCCTCCTTGTGACCTCTCTGTGTCAAATAAATAAATAAAATCTTTAAAAAAAAATAAAAATAAATTAAAAAAGAAAAAAAAAAAGAAAAAACTCGTGTCTTGGACAGTGAATGTACTGAAGGACTTTGCATTGTGAATCTGTTGTCTTTTTTCTCTCTGAGAATCCTGTGCAAAGATGAAGGTGAGGTTGAGAAGCCCCAGAGTTTATCTCTATATCTAAGTGCATAGCCCTTTTTCAACTTTTGGCTACTAGGGATAGTACATACCTTCTGCTCCAGAAAGAGGTATCATCCCTACTGGGCTGAGGCTGCCTCAAGTAAAGGCAACTGGACTCTCATCTCACTAGTATAGCCTACCTCACTGAGACAGGGGTAAGTAGGACTAGGGGCCTGGCTCTGTCTCCTTCCCATTCCAGTAGGATGCTGAGCTAGAATGTGGTGGCCACACTTACATCCCTTGTGAGCCTGCCTCTGCCATTTACTAGCAAGCTGATTTCACTTTTCTGGTTTCAATTTCTTCATCCGTGATGTGATAATTGTGGCCTTATCATGCTCAGCTCAAAAACTGGGAAGCGTTGTGAAGATTGAGATATACTTGGCAAAACCATCAAGCCTGCTTTCTAATACCTAATAGGTGCTCACAGATGTTATCTTCACTTCCCTTCTCCCACTTGACCCTCTTCAGAAGATAGCATTCTAGCCATTCCTGATGTAAAGGTCATTTCTGGCTTCCTTTTTCTGCTTAGTAAGGACAGGGTAGGGCTCTGCTATCTGGTGTGTATCTCTCTGGCTTGCATACTCAGGCACACCCAGCCACAGGGCTTTGTTTCTTTAACCTGTAGTTATGTAATAGGTAGGTGTAGGACCCTGGATTTATTTCCACAAGGACCTGTTTCAAAATCCCTGCTGATTGCTCTAGGCTCTGAGTGTGCGTATGAAAGAGAGAGGCCCACACATGTTTCCCGCTTGAAGCACCAGGCCTGAATTAGGTCATGCAATCATTGCATTTTTCTCCATTTCAAAAGCTGCTGCTATGACAGCAGGTTAGGGCCACAGAGAATAAAGCAAGAGCAGCTAGTTGCTTAACCCTGGTCTGTATTTACACATACGTGTTGGCGGGGAAATGGTGACTCGTTCCCTTTGCTGGAATACAATGAGTAGGCTAGCTCCTAATGACTTTATTTCAAAGGCTACTTTCCCCACCTTCAGATAAATCCTCTACAGCTGAATTTAATCTCTGGAAGTGTGGGGCATGTTAGGAAGAGTATTAACCTGTTCTGACACCTAGGGCACCATTGGGTAACATTTAGGGAGTATATACATGGCATCCAAGGAACCCTCCCAAAACCTGTGGGAGGTGAAATAAATAATAGTTGGTGACTCAAAGATTGGTGATAGTGCCCCAATGAAAGTTACTATCTACTGTGGCCAGGTGCTTTGTCTACATTTTCTCTAATTCGCATGTCAACCCTGCTCATTTTGTAACTGATGCTCAGGCAGGTTATGTAGTTTCTCCAAGGTTAATAAGCAGCAAAGGTGAGGTTAATAAGCAGCAAAGTTGGGACTCAAATTCAGGTACATCCAGTGCCAGAGCCCCTATACCTTGTACTGTGTCATACCGCCTCCCTAGAGTCAACATTGGGTGTTTTGCTTCTCCACCACCCATCTCACTAGAGCAGCCACTGGGAAGGGAGGGACCTACTAAGACTGTTGGTCATAGTGCCACCCACAGCTCTCTGCCACTCACAGACTGCGTTCTAGCACTCTGGATTTCAGTGAAGTCAGACTTGTCCAGAAAGCAGTTGAGAGAACACCAATTTTAAAATACTCCCTATAAAAATCTGTTTCCTTGGTTACTCATCCTAATGTCTGGTTGTGTCTCACTTTATTTGATTCTGGAAGTTACTCAGAAAAAGTTCATTTTATATATATATATATATATATATATATATATATATATATATATATATATACTTAAGACAGGCTCAGACTGGGGAGCCTGGGTGGCTCAGTGGGTTAAAGCCTCTACCTTCGGCTCAGGTCACAATTTCAGGGTCCTGGGATCGAGCCCCGCATTGGGCTCTCTGCCCAGCAGGGAGCCTGCTTCCCCCCCTCTCTCTGCCTGCCTCTCTGCCTACTTGTGATCTCTCTCTGTCCAATAAATAAATAAAATATTTAAAAAAAAAAAAAGGCTCAGATAGCTCCTGTTCTATGCAACCACAGACCCTAATGAATAGATACACTCTGTGGAGTATTCAGACAATAAGCTGGTTGAATGCAGCACATTCACATCTTAAGACAGGATGATGGGGAAGATGGCGAATGAGTAAGGGTTGTCGTTGCCACCGGTCCCCTGAATTGAGCTGGAAATCTGCCAAACCATCCTGAACACCTAGGAAATCAGCGCAAGGTGTAAGACTGTCTGGATCTCTACACAAGAAAAATTCCACCGTGGCTGAGTGGTGGCTTCCAACCGCTCCGGATTTTCCTCAGGTTAATCTTGCCTGAGTCGTGGTTGATATTTTGGACCCTGTACATTCCCTCAGCCATCCCTCAAGAGAATGACTAGGAGGAGGAACTCCCAACAAAGAAAAGAACCAGAGACAATGGCCTCTGCCACAGACTTAATGGATATGGATATAAG
>CM053606.1:152427090-152451367 GCA_028646535.1 Procyon lotor | reverse complement strand
AAACAGGAAGGGATGGGGAGGGAGACAAACCATAAGAGACTTCTAGACTCAAGAAATGAACTAAGGGTGGCCGGGGGGGGTAGTGGGGTAGGGATAGGGTGGCTGGGTTGGGGACAATGGGGAGGGTATGTGCTATTAAGTGCTGTGAAATGTGTAAGCCCGAAGATTCACAGACATGTACCCTGGGGCAAATAATACATTATATGTTAATAAAAATTAAAAAAAAAAAAAAAAAAGTTTATCAAGAGATTACAGCAATTTGTTACATCTTCAGGCTCCACTTCTAATTCTAGTTCTCTTGCTATTCTCACCCCATCTGCAGTTACTTCCTCCACTGAAGTCATCAACCCCTTAAACTCATCCCTTGAGGTTGGAATTAACTTCCTTCAAGCTCCTATTAATGCTGACATTTTGGCCTCTTCCCATGAATCATGTATGTTCTTAATGGTATTGAGAATAGTGAATTCTTTCCAGAAAGTTTTCAATTTATTTGCTCATATCCATCAGAGGAATCACTACATATGGCAGCTATAGCCTTACAAAATGTACTTCTTCAATCATAAGACTTGAAAGTTGGAATGACTCCTTGATTAGTGGGCTACAGAATGCATGCTGTGTAAGCAGGCATAAAAACAACATTAATGCTGCTGTACATCTCTATCAGAGCTCTTGGGCTACTAGGTGCATCACCAATGAGCAGTAATATTTTGAAAGGAATTTTTTCTTTTTTGAGTGGTGGGTCTCAATAACGGGCTTAAAATATCCAGCAAATCATGTTGTTAACAGATGTGCTGTCATCCGGGGTTTGTTGTTCCATTTATAGAGCACAAGCAGAGTAGATTTAGCATAATTCTTAGGGGCCCTAGGATTTGTGGAATGGTGTATGAGTATTGGCTTCCACTGAAAATCATCTGCTGCATTAACTCCTAACAAGAGAGTCAACCTTTCCTTTGAAGATCTGAAGCCAGGCACTGACTTCTCTCTGGCTGTCAAAGTCCTAGAAGACATTTTCCTCTAGTATAAGAGTGCTTCATCTATAATGGAGATCTGTTGATTACTGTAGTCACCTTCATTACTTATTTTAGCTAGGTCATTGGATAACTTTCTACGGCTTCTGCATCAGGACTTGCTGCTTCCCCTTGCATTTTTATGTCATGGATATGGCTTCCTTCCTTAAATCTCATGAGCCAACCTCTTCTTGCTTCAGACTTTCTTTTTTGCAGCTTTCTCACTTCTCTCAGCCTCCATGGAACTGCAGAGAGTTAGGGCTTTGCTCTGGATTAAGCTTTGAGTTAAGGAAATCTTGTAGTTGACTTGGTCTTCTCTCCAGACCACTAAAACTTTCTCCATATCAGCAACAGGCTATTTTGCTTTCTTATCACTTGTGTGTTCACTGGAGTAGAACTTTTAATTTTCTTCAAGATCTTTTCCTTTTCATTCACAACTTGGCTAACTGTTTGCCACAAGAGGCCTAGGTTTTGTCCTATCTTGGCTTCTGGCATGCCTTCCTCACTGAGTTTAATTATTTCTAGCTTTTGATTTAAAATGAGAGACATGCAACTCTTCCTTTCATTTCAACACATAGAGGCCATTATAGGCTATTAATTGGCCTAGTTTCAGTATTGTGTCTCCGGGAATGGTGAAGCCCAAGAAGAGGGACACAGATGGGGACCAGCCAGTCCATGGAGCAGTCAGAACACACACATTTATTAGTTAAGGTTGTCATTTGTATGGGTACAGTTTGTGGGATCCCAAAACAATTACAATGGTAACATCAAAGGTCACTGATCACAGATCATCATAACAAATATAATAATAATGAAAAAGTTTGAAATATTGTGAGAATTACTAAAATGTGACACAGGGACACAAAGTGAGCAAATACTGTTGGAAAGATGCACCGATAGACTTGCTTGATGCAGGGTTGCCACAAACCTTCAATTTATGAAAAATGCAATATCTGCAAAGTACAATAAAGCCAAGTGCAATAAAATGAGGTATGCCTGTAAATGCAAAAAATTATGATACAAATAAATAACGACAGTAGCATTAAGATGGTAAGATGATAGTTGGCCTCTTTACATAAACATCTCTAATGCTATTTCTTATTTAATGTTTCATATTTCAGAGGCAGAGAGAAACTTAGTGAAACAAAATCTTGGAGGAGGAATTTAATTTTTAGCCCTCTCTAAAATTCACTACATAGAGCAAAATAAATTTTTTCATCATTAAGGAAAATATTGGATGACCAATGTAAAGGTCACATAATTGCTAATGATGTTCAATTCTGGCACAATTAGCTCTGTTTTGGGGTGGGAAAAGCACTCATCTGGCTCTCCCAGAAAGTAGAACACCTAGTATGGACAGTTCTCTAGCCATATGGTTGTGAATGGGCCATCTCAGGCCAAGCCTCCAGTAACCTTGGAGGAGAATGAACTCATTACAACAAATGTAAAGGCCAGAGTCCCTGTGTGACTTATTTGTTTATGCCATGTTGTATCCTCTCTAAATTGCTGCCACCTGGAAAGAATCCTGCAATTATGTTCCTCCATCAAACAATAGTGAGAAATGGGAGGGGATGGACATCTTGGCTCTTTCTACAGTTTGACTATTGTGGACATTGCTGCTATGAACACTGGAGTGCAGGTGTCCCTTTGGATCATCACATTTGTATCTTTGGGGTAAACACCCAGTGGTGCAATTGCTGGGCCATAGGGTAGCTCTTTTTTCAACTTTTTGAGGAACCTCCATACTACTTTCCAGAGTGGCTGCACCAGCTTGCATTCATACTAACAGTGTAGAAGGGCTCCCCTTTCTCGACATCCTCATCAACATTTGTTGTTCCTTGTCATGTTAATTTTAGCCATTCTGACTGGGGTGAGGTGGTATCTCATTGTGGTTTTGATTTGTACTTCCCTGATGGCAAGTGATGTTGAGCATTTTTTCATGTGTCTGTTGGCCATTTGGGTGTCTTCTTTGGAGAAATGTCAGTTCATGTTTTCTGCCCATTTCTTGGTTGGACTTTTTGTTTTTTGGGTGTCGGGTTTGATATGTTCTTTATAGATCGGATACTAGCCCTTTATCTTATATCCCATTTGCAAATATCTTTTCCCATTCCATAGGGTCTTTTAGTTTTGTCAATTGTTTCCTTCACTGTATACAAGCATTTAAAAAAAAAAAAAACAAAAAAAACCCAAGCATTTTATCTTGAGGAAGTCCCAATAGTTCATTTTTGCTTTTGTTTCCTTTGCCTTTGGAGACATGTCTAGCGAAAAGGTTGAGGTCAGGGCGCCTGGGTGGCTCAGTGGGTTAAAGCCTCTGCCTTCGGCTCAGGTCATGATCTCAGGGTCCTGGGATCGAGCCCCACATCGGGCTCTCTGCTCAGCGGGGAGCCTGCTTCCCCCTCTCCCTCTGCCTGCCTCTCTGCCTACTTGTCATCTCTCTCTGTCAAATAAATAAATAAAATCTTTAAAAAAAAAAAAAGGTTGAGGTCAAAGAAGTTGCTACCTGTGATCTCCTCTAGAATTTTGATGGATTTCTGTCTCACATTTAGATCTTTCATCCATGCTGAAAGAGCTAAGATGTCTATCAACAGATGAACAGATAAAGAAGTTGTGGTGTATATATATACAGTGGAATATTACTCAGCCATCAGAAAGGATGAATACTTATAGTTTACATTGACATAGATGGAACTGGAAGGTATTATGCTGAGTGAAATAAGTCAGTCAGAGAAAGACAATTATCATACATTTTCACTTATAAGTGGAATATAAGAAACAGCATAGAGGTTGATAGGAGAAAGTAGGGAAAATTGAATGGGAAGTCATTAGAGGGGGAGGAAAATCATGAGAGACTCTTAACTATAGGAAACAAACCGAGGGTTGCTGGAGCAGAGATGGGTGGTGGGAAGGGGTAATTGGATGATGTGCATTAAGGAGGGCACATGACGTGATGAAGACTGGGTGTTATATGCAACTGATGAATTATTGAACACTATATCTGAAACTAATGATGTAAAAAAAAAGTTGGGAAATCAGAAATGTGGTTTGCAGAAAGCCTCAAAAAGATATTATTGAAGACTGTGTTTGGAAATGAGAAAATGAGGTTAATTTCCAATACAGAAAAAAATGAGGGAAAAAAAAAAAGAAATGGGAGTGGAGTATTCCAAATGAGTACCATTGTTATTTTCATTTTCTTGATGATCAAACACATAATATGAATGTTCATATCTGATGTGATTTTCTTAGTGGATCCAGATATCAGGTGCCTTGGTACCTCCAATATTTCAGGTTACTGAGATCATTCTGTCCTTTAGCACTTTAAATAAAATTTACCAAGATCGAGTATCCCACAAATATGGAAACACAAAGTATTCCTCATCTTAATCCTTTTCCAGCTATTTCTTGGATCATCAGAGGTTGATTAAATTATAATGAACTATAGTTCTAGTCACCATTGCCCCATTTGTTTCCCCTCCCCCCCTTTTTTTCATTTGTTCTGTTTCTCATTTCTTTCTAATGATCTCCTTTTTCAGTCCTGTAGAATTTAAATGCTCCTCCCTTCCAGTAGCTTTGACTAAATTTCAGGGCAATAGACATAGGGCACCACAACAAGTAGCTTAATGTTGGTTTTTAGACACCTTAACTCCTCTGTCCCTGGGCTTTTCCAGCTCTTCCGAATGTGATGCTGGCTCCCAGTTCTCCTCAGCCCACATCTTCCCACTATCTTGTTAAATCCTTCTTTTTCTTTTTTCTATTTGGTCTTAATTTCTGCATTTCTCATATTTCTGGGCCTCTTCAGCTAACTCATCTACTTGGACTCCTCACAGAAAAATATTCTTATGTTAATTTTGTAGAACAATTTAATATTCTTTGTGTTACTCCTCTACCTACTAGATCATTCCATGAGGTCTCTTAAGAATGTAGATATGCTGAGAATTTCCTAAATCATAGAGTTCTGGAGACATTTTGCTTAACAGTCTTCCCACAATCTCTTTCCTTTCAAATGCTATTAGGAGCAGCAAGATGAAACCAAGCTGAACTTCAATGTTTTACTTGGAAATTTCATCAGCTAAATTTCCAAATTAATTATTTATAAGCTTTGTTTTCTACATTACTTCAGGGCACAATTCTGCTCAGCATTCTGCTTAGCTCCCCTTGCCTCCATTTCTGATATAAGATTTTCATCAGAGCACTCACCAACAACACTTTCAATATCCACATTTCTAACAACAGTCTATTTAAGACAATTTAGGTATTCTCTAAGACAATGCATATATATATATATTTTTTTCTGCCAGGCTTTTTATGACCTTCTCAGTCCTCTCTTAGCATCCATGTTTCTACGTGTTCAAGAAAACCTAGCCTTTTGATCATGCTTCTCAAAAATTTTCTATCCGCTGCCCATTGACCAATTCCAAAACAACATCCACATTTTTCTTTATTACAAAAGCTATGAATTTTATCAACAGAAAGAATTGAAGGTATTCATTTTGAAATGTTTCTAATAAAAATTACAGTGCCGATTTCCATTTCATAGAATGAGGATAGATAAACAAATGAGAATATCCAAGAATGTATTTAAAAGAACAATATCACAGTACATTTTATATATGCAAATATATTACATATATAGGTATATATTATATATACATTTTATATATACACTGTAACATTATAATAATTATGATAATAAATAAGATCTTGTTTAAGCGAATGAAAAAATATAGGGAGTAGCCTACTCATAACAGTAAGAATTTATTTATCACTTAAACCTGCTAGGAATTATTCTTAGTGGTTTACACAAATGAACTCATTTAAAACATACAACCCTTTTCTTATATGTGCACTTGTGTTAGATTGATATTGCTGCCATAATTGGTCAAAAATGCAAAAGGTTTGCTATGATCTAGAAGCAAGTGTCCCCTCAAAATACATATGTTGAAATCTTAATCCCCAAGGCAGTGGTCTTGGTAGTTGAGGCATTTGAGAGGTGCTTAGGTCATGAGGATGAAGCCCTCATAAATGGTGTTACTGTTTTTATAAATCTCTTACAAACCCTAGAGAGAGATCCATTATCCCTTCTAGCATGTGAGGACACAGTGAGAAGTCTTCAACCCAGAAGAGAGAAGTCACCTGAGTTTGCGGGCACCCTGACCTCAGAATTCTAGCTTCCAGAATTGTGAGAGGCAACAATTTTTGTTGATAATAAGATACTCAGTCTGTCGCATTTTGTTACAGAAGCCCTAATGGACTGGAGGACATAATACAGTTATGGAACAGATTAAAAAGATAACAGAGGTCTTTAGAGCATCTCTATATCAATGAATATTAAAGCATAAAAATGAATATTAAAGCATAAATAAAATAGACACATCCCTATAAATGTACATAGATAAAATCCCCATACATGCATCCCTACACAGCTTATAAAATCTGACTCAACAAGAAGCAGAAAACTTGATTATTCCTATAAACGTTTTAAAAATCAAACCAGTAGTTTAAATTCTCATTACAAAGAAAACACTGAGTTAGATGGTTATCTGGGTAAGTTTTACCAAATATTCAAGGAACAAATAATTTCAATCTTAAACTGCTTCAAATACTAAAAGCAAAAGAATACTTCCAAACTTATTCTATGAAGCTAGAATAATCTCAATTATAAAACCTGACAAATCTAAAGGAATAAAGAAAAATTATAAGCCAAATGACTCATGAACATGGATGTAAAACCCAAACAAAATATTAGCCAACCTAATCTAGTTGTACATAAAAATGAGACTATTTCATGACCAACTTGTTTCCCCCACCAAGTAAAATAAGCTTGGTGTAACACTGTAAAATTAATTGAAATGTTTTACCACATTAATAGAGTAAAGCAAGAAACTAATGATTATCTCAATGGATACAGAAAAATCATTTGATGCAGTTCAATATCTATTCATTACAAACTTAATAAACTACAGAAGAGAAATTCCATAACTTGATGAAAGACTTACCAAAAATCTAATGTAGGCATCAGGTTAGAAGTTGTTTCAATTATATCCATGAAAGACAATATCATCTTACATTAGAATAGTGGCCTGTGTTTGGGGGAGGGGGTGGAAGATGGAGGGAATCAGATATAGGAGTATTTATCATTTCCTTTGTGGCAGAGACCTACCACACGTATTTTTTGAGAAGCACCTAGTCTAGTGTTCTGCACATGACATGTCCAAAACATACTTATTGACTAACAAATTAAAAAAAAGTGTCATAAGACAATTGCAGTATTTCAGAGTGGTGTAGTCTGGAGATTATTATAATCTCCAGAAGATTCTTCTTTTTTAAGATTTTATTTATTTATTTGAGAGAGAGAGAGTGAGAGAGAGAGTACGGTCAGAGGGAGAAGCAGACTCCTCACTGAGCAGGGAGCCTGATGTGGGACTTGACCTGAGTCAGGATCATGACCTGAGCCTAAGGCAGTAGCTTAACCAACTGAGCCACCCAGGCACCCCATCCAGAAGATTCTTGCTTGCAGTTGTTCTCTGGTCACAATCCACCCAGAGTATTTCCTGTACCAATCATTACACTTTTCATATTTAGATGCCAAAAAGACTCATTTGTCCAAAACCCCAAACTAGAATTTTTCAGTATAAATTTGTTCCAGACAATTACTTTCTTTGAATAGTGCCATAATAATAGATAGCTCTAAATGATATAATTTTTCTTCTAGTGATTAAAAAATATTGGAAAAACATTTGGACTTAAAGGGCATCACAAGATGGACTAGGAAATGTACTAGGTAAAACCTGAAGGGGCTGGGCTTTTAGTCCCGCCTGGGTTATTAAACAGATGTGATCTTTGATGGGATTCAAAATTTTAGGCCCCTATTTCTTAATCTGAAATGTACTTGATGATTTACTCATTCATTCAGCAAATAAGAATTGTTACATGTCTGGCATTATGACTCCACCCATGTTATATAGGTACATAGTTACATAGGTCCTAATCAACAGTGATAGGATTTCTTGAAAGCACACCGTGAAAAGTAACTTGCTATACAAAAGCTGATGGGTTTGGGGAGTGTGAGAATTCAACAGCTATCAATTTACCAAATCTGTCTCAATCACCTCATCTGTATTCATGCCATGTTCATCTCTAGGGGCATGTTGACAAGAATAGAATTCGGTACTAAACTCAACCCCAGGATTGTGCACCTTTGCAATATGGTAGAAAAAAGATGACTCCTCATCTGCCTTAACTATGTGCGTCACCTTGATCACATTACCCACTGTCTTCCTACAAGTTCCTGACATAGGTCTTGAAACAAAAACTTGGGTGCAGTGAGTATATTTGGAGTTTTATCGCAAATATGGGAAAAGTGACACAGAAAGTAGACACAAAGCTCTACAGTGTCCGAATGAGCCCTTACCACTCTGGGTCTCTGGCACCCAATTCTTCTGGAGACCATCTCAGTAATCCTATTAAGTACACCTCAGAATTTTCTGGCCAAGGGACCACACAGCTGGGATAGTTATTTACTGATACTTTTCTCTCACTGAGAGTTGCCCCCGGCATTCAGAGCTGTTGTGCCCATGAATGGAAAAGGGCTTGAAATGGGAAGTTGTCAGATTCAGGTGAACTCAGTGGTGGGCTCTGGGGATGTGGAGTAGGAAAATCAACAGCATCTGTTACAATAACCAATCCCAGTATAAATAAAAATGCCTTATCTATCATAGGAGAGTTGTGAGCATTAAAATTTTCTATATCCATTTTTATTAAGAAGAAATGTTTGCCCTAAATGCTTTGGGGAAAGGGTGATAGTTATGAAAAAAATGCAGCAGGATGGTTCTTGCAGTGCATGAATCCTATGACCTAGGAAGCAAGAGTTATAAGCCTGTCTTGTCTGCTTCATCTCCTTTGAGCATAATCCAAAAGGAGATTTTGATAGGAACTTGATGAAAGAGGCCAAGTAGAAGAGCTTGGGTTCATTGCAAATGTTTACTTAACTCAGACACTTCAAAAGCATTTATTGGAGAAATATTTGCAGATTCATGTCAGATGAATCAACATCCTTTACCCTTATCAGAGTCATAGCCTGGAGGAGTGAATTTAGTTAACTAACTTGTGGCTCAGATGGTATGAGACCTGTTTGAGAAGGTTTGGCAATCCGGTGTCAAGTTTCCAGCTGCCTTTCCCATCCTGGTGCACAAGGGACATCCTGAGCTGAGGTTGGTGAAGGGCAGTGGTGCTCACACTTGGGTGTTCATCAGAATCAGTCAGAGGGCATTTCAAAATACAGATAGCTGGACTCCCACAGAGTTTCTGATTTAGTAGGTCTGGAGTAGGGACCAAGAATCTATCTCTAAAAGGTCCCTACATGATGCTTATGTTGCTGTTTCAGGGACCATGTGTTGAGAACTAATAGTTTAGAAGAAGCCAGAGTCATAAGAATGAGTAGGAACTGGTAGGGGACAGATGTCTCTAAGTGCCCCACTGAGAGTTCTGTTATCAATCTGGGACTCAAACTCAAGACTGGTCTCCTGTCCTTGGTCTATGGAGATGTCACTGCAGATTCATAATCTCGAAGGACATTTCTATTTACCTTCCCTTCTGCATTTTGACCCATCCCTAGCCCAGAACATCCCTAGCCCATCCCTAGCCCAGAACATCCCTAGCACATACAACTTTATGTCCCCCAGGATTTAGACTACCCTTACAAAACAATGCTGTGCTTAGAAGTAAAGGGTGGATTTTGCTAATAATTAGACTTTGAAAAGACAGGAGGAGTGAAAGGGAAGGAAAGGGAGAAAGAAGGAGAGAGGGAAGGAGAAAAAGGAGAAGAGAAGAGAGAAGCAGGAAGAACTTCACTTTATAAGTATTTATTATGTTCCATGTTCTATGCTTTAAATATTTAGGCATTGTTGACATCTTACAGATGTTCTGTGAGACATGTGTTATTATCCTCATGAGAAAAGCAAGGCTTACACAGATTATAAGACTTACCCAAGTAGACAAGACTTGTAAGAGTCATGGGCAGGACCCACACCCAGAGGTGTTCAATTCCAAGTCTAGTGAAATTTCTACTGTTTTCCAAAGCTTCTCAGGAAAATTGTGTCTTTATGGAGGGATAGTAAATTATTTGGAATTGAGAAGCAAAGTCATATGGGTGAGACAACAGTTGTCTCAAAGACTCAACTGATTCTAGTATTTACAATCATGATATGGTCTATGGTCCTTGTTCCTGGTTCACTGAACTGGCAGTAAATCCTGGGTAGCTTTTCCAGTGTTATTACAAAAATGAGGGAGTTGGTGCGCCTGGGTAGCTAGGTGCGTTAAGCATCTGCCTTCGGCTCAGGTCATGATCCAGGGTTCTGGGATCGATTCCCGCATAGGGCTCAGCGAGAAGCCTGCTTCTCCTTCTCTCACTCCCCCTGCTTGTGTTCCCTCTCTCACTGTCTCTCTGTCACATAAATAAATAAAATCTAAAAATGAACAAGCAAAAAAACAAAAATGAGAGAGTACTAGATAATCTCCCTGCCTTTGTATCTGTTAATCTTACTGCCTAAGAGGCCCTCTCTATTAGTAAAAGTGATCATGTTGCAGATGCCTTGGGAATAGTATTTCTGATCCTAGAAAACATCCCTCAGTACAGGGTTTCTTAGAAAGCCCAGAACTGGACTGAGAAGGTAGATGTGGGTTCACAGACCTACCAGGGCAGAAGCTTATGGTGTCTTTATTCTATTTGAATGGGGCCATGAGTTAACCTAACAGTTTGACAACTGATGGCAGGCAACAGGGAGAAACATTTCAACACTCCACAAGAGAGTGTATGTCACATGATGAAGTAGCGATTTTTTTTTTTAATTTTATTTATCTGACAGAGAGAAACACAGTGAGAGAGGGAACACAAGCAGAGGGAAAGGTAGCACGAGAAGCAGGCTTCCTGCTGAGCAAGGAGCCCTATGCGGGGCTCCATCCCAGCACTCTGGGATCATGACCTGAGCCGAAGGCAGATGCTTAACAACTGAGTTACCCAGGTGCCCCTGAAGTAGTGATTTTTAAGATGTTTGCTATTCTATTCCAATTTTACAACTTCTACTCAGATTGCTCTAGATTTCTCCATTTAAGACAAGCCATTGACAATAGTTGCCATTAGTCAATTTAGCCTAGCAGTATGTAGAGTTCAAAAGAAGAGTGTAAGAGTAAGAACTACAAGGAGGACAACTTTCACTGAAATATAAGGATGATCCCTAGAACTCGAATTATCCAGGTATGTGATGGTCTTGCTCAGGCATCTCCACTGCCCATGGATAATACAAAATCTGAGACTGGAGGAAGATATAGAGGGCGGAGTGTGGAGAAATGGGCAATGGGCTTGGTAAGGACTGAGCTTTTTCAACCTTGTTGTCTCAGCAAAATGATTGAAAACATGGCATCTTGGGAGAGATGAGAATCAGATGAAGGACCCACAGCTGACCATGTGGGATACCCAAATCATTTACTTTCATAACACCCCATTTAAGATGCAACATTACCCAGATTCTGAAAGGAGACAAGATTGAAGCAAGAAACAGTCTCTTTGAACTTGTAGGTAAATGCAAACTGCACAAGGGTACCTTTCCAGTATCACGCAGTTTTTCTAAGTACAAACCACAACAAAATTTAAAAACTACATAATAAGTCATATTCAAGTATGTGGTTCCTTTCTGGGGCCAAAAGGCAAATAAAAGCTTGAAAGGGGATAAGAAGGGTGGGGATCTGTAATGCATTTGTTTGAAGCTAATTTGCATAGAGAAAAAAGAGATTTGACTATGAAGTCCCTCACACATGTAAAATAGAAAGCCAGCCTTATTAAAATTGTGTAATGTGACCTGTGAATTAAAACAATGATACCATTTTTTAACATAATTCAACACAGATTTTTTTCTTTTAAGAAAAAGCCCTAAAATTAAAATCTAGGTCCACATTACTTATGTAAATTGGAAGAAAGAATATTTCATACCTATAGGAAGGTGGTGTTTAATGAAGAAGTTTAAAACATCTTGAACTCCCTCTGTGAAAGAACTCAAACATTAGAACATTAACTAAAAACTAAATTCCACATAGAAAGGTCTTGTCATTTGAGAGAGACCCTGGCTTTCCTATCCTGGAATGCATTCTGGAACAAAGTGTTTGTCATCTGAACTTGTGTGTGTGTGTAGGTGTGTGTGTGATGCATATTTGTGGCAAAACTACAGGGGAGAGCAAAAAAGAACCATTAAGAAGTAGAAGCCCAAGAAGCCCAGAGAGGGATCCAGCAGAATTGACAAACAAAGTTATAAGAAACAGATTAAGAAGGGTAATGAAAATCCAGGGAACTAGGGGAAAAGGAAGGGTGCTCATACCAGCACATCATTTAATAATGGGCTTTGCAGATAGGCACACCTGAGTCCCTACCTATACTACTTACAAGTCACACTGGCAGAGAAAAAGTATTCCATTTCCCAGAACCTTGGTTCCTTATTAGTTAATGGAAGAATAATACCCACAGTATGGAGTTATTATAAGATGAAATTGAGATAATACATGTAAAATATTTTGCAGGATCTGAGTGCCTAAATTCCAGGATCTAAATGCTTAGTAAATGCAGTGTTAGTAAGGAGTGAAGAGAGATATTTGCAAGACAAATACAAACTAAATTCATTCTCTGAGGCGTATTTTATGGTCCACTCATATGGGATATCAGCCTATGTTAAAAGGCCCAAATAGCAGCCTGGTATAATGTCACTGTGTGGTTTAAATAATATTACATATACACACAATTATATATAATTGTCTGGCACATGGTAAACATTCAGTAATTCATGGCTCTTATTAAGAAAACTTCTCTTGCTTTAGGTTTGTACCTAAGATTAATCATCATGCTAGAAAATGGTCTTGCCATGAATATACAAGTCACCAAAAGGAAAATAATAAATGGATAATAAACATGGAAAAATGTCCAACAAAAAATATAAATTAAAACAATGGTACCACTTTTTATATAAGGCAACACAGATTTTTTTTTCTTTTTAATGCTAAGCTCTAGTGTGCTAAGGATTCATTAAAATAAGTGGTCATATGTTATTGCTGGTAATGTAGATGAGAATGAGCCCTTAGAAAGTCATTTAGCAGTGTGTATTAAGAGCCTTCAAGCATTCAAAAACTCTATCCAGTGATTCCATTTCTTAAAGTCTAACCTATAGAAATAACTTAAAATACAAAGGGAAATATATATATAAATATGCTTCCCTGTAGTATTTTTTTTTCAAATAGCGAGCAATGAGAAACAAGCTAAATAGCTAACAGAGGAAGAATGGTTGCTTATGGAGCTTCTATATTGGCACATTTACTCAATGAAATCTTATAGAGCTATTAAAAATGATGCCAATAAAGAGTATAAAAAAACATTAAATGCTTACAATGGCATGTTAAGGATAGGAGCAGGACATAAAATTATTTAAATAGTAGGTTCACAGTATATAAAACAACATTAAAAGCTGAAAGAAACATTGTGATGTATTTTTAGAACAAGCATGAGTTTTTTAATATAGTGATAAAATCCAAAGACATTTCCTTTCATCATTCCAGCAGCAGGATTCTCTAGTAAAGGGGTCAGCAAACTATAGCCTACATATGGGTCAAACCCTAACTCCCGCCTGTTTTTGCAAATAAAGTTTTATTAGAACACCTCTCTACTAATTCATTTATGTTCTATTGACAGCTGCTTTTGTATTAACATGACAGAGTTGAGTAGTTGTAATAGAAACCGTATGGCCCACAAAACCCAAAGTATTTACAACCTGACTCTTTACAGAGAAAATGTGCCAACTTCTGATTTAAAAAAACTGCACCCAGAAGATTTGACATAGCTCAATAGCTTCAAAGTCACTGTCCTCCAACTTGGAGAAACAGCACTTTAACATTCTTGTAGAAAGTGTCAGTCAAAGGATAAAATGTCTGGTGATTTTAAGGTTGTTGACATTCTTTTCCAATTTTATAACTTCTACATGGATACCTCTAGATTTCTCCATTTAAGGCAGGCCATTGACAATAGTTGCTTTTAGTCAATTTAGCCCAGCAGTATGTAGAGTTCAAAAGAAGCATGTAAAAGTGCGAACAACAAGAGAGACAGTTTTCGTGGGAAGATAAGGATGATTCCTAGAACTTGAATTATCCTGGTATGGAACGGTCTTGTTCAGGTGTCCTAATTATCCTTGAATTATATTAAATCTGAGACTGGATGAACACATAGTGGGCATATTGTGGAGAAATGGGGAATGGACTGGGTAAGGACTAAGCTCCTACCACTTCGTCGTCTAGGCAGAATGATTGAAAAGATGGCACCGGGGGAGAGAAGGATCCATCACTGACCATCTGGGATATCCAAGTCATTACATTTGCAACAACCCACAACCTAGTTCTGCATCATCCATTTATAGGCTCCCAGGGACTAGGAATTCTTTCTGAGGTAGCCCATGACCTCAGCTTCCCCTTGTTTATAAATACCAAAGAATTTGCCTTATATTAGGAAGTTCCAACAGATTTAAATTCTCATTTAAAAGGATTAAAAGCCATTTTCAGCTTTCTCTTTATTCTTTCTTGAGTTCAGCCTGGAGGGCCCTCACTGGGTCTTGGAGGAGAGTGAGAAAAAGATAACTGTTGGTGCCTCTGTCCCTTTGCAACACCTACGGTTCTCTATGGTCTTATTTTAGGCAAGATGGAATGATGGCTTTCTGAAGGCCTATGTGAGCTCTTCTGCAGGCCTTGTGAGGCCTTTGACAGTTGCCTAAAGTGAGACAAACTAGTTGATCCCTTAAATCCTTCAGGCTCCCCTAGTGTCTGTACGTCTTACAGCCTCTGATGCTGTGGGCCTCTGGCCCCAGCCCACTATCCTAGCTGGTTTTTTGTTCTCAAAGGACTCTCTCCTTGGTTTCTATTTGACTTATGGGAATTCACACATCCTCACTAAATGGTGAGGGCAGAGGATGCTTTCTCTGTCCCCTCATACCTTTTCTTCTTCTTCTAACCTGTATGTATGGTAGACTCCAGTGCTAAGCAAGCTGCCTAAGCAGAAATTGAATATCTATGAGGGGTTCTCATGGAGTTACTCCTTTCTCTTGGCTTTAGGAATGTATAAGAAGGCTTTATTGTACATTCTACTACTCCAAGAACTCATGACTGATAAATTTCACCTCTACCCCTCACTCAAAGCAGCTTTTTTACTCTAATTGAGATTAGTGTAAAAATTGATATTGGCAGGTATATGGGGGCCTGGGGTGGTAGTGGGAAAAAGAAGAACTCCACAGGTGCCTCTTAACGAACCCCCAAGGAAGTTTTCTGTCTGTGATTATTTGTGGCTCTATATAGATATTTTGGGTAACTAATGGTTTTTTACAGATTTGCATTCTAATCATAATTTTGGAGCAACAGGCAAAATCCCACTCAATAATGGGTTATGCCATCATTAGCTGGCTTGATCATGATTAGCTGAAGTATGTTCTCATAAGTACAGTGCCAGGAAATGCTTCACTCAGTAAAGCCACTTACTTTAGTATAAATAAAATCTAAACCAAGATAATAAAATCACCTCTTAGGCTCACACTTACAGAATCTCCTTCATGTAAAATCACTATGAATGTAAAAAAAACTTTGCCAAGGCCTTTAGTTTTCTTTAAGTGAGCACTACTGATGTGGCATACTTTAGAGTACATAAAAAGTTTCCCTTTATATATTGCTATCATTCATTCATCTATTTATCTATGCAACTATTCAACCTTATTGAATACTTTCTCTACTCCAGGTATGCATTAATTGCATTCATTAGAAAAATTATCTGCAATCTTATTCATTCCTCATATCATCCTTTAGAGACAGATGGGGCTGATAATTTACTATCCTAAAATTGGGAATGAGGAATCTAAGGACCAAAAACATTGATTTCTTTTTCCAAGGTTACACAGCTATTAAGAGAAGGGGATGGATTGGGGGAGAAGAAGAAGCTGGAGCTTAGCTAGTGCACCACAGTATCCTAGACTACATCATACCACTACTCAAGAATATTTAGCAACAAGCGCATCTACAAGGAAAGAAAGGCTGGGGACAAATTTTGGATTCTTACCCAAATCTAGCAATATGGTTGAATTGAATGTGACTGGATGCCAGGACCACCTTGGATTTTCAAATATAATTTCGAGGCACCATTTTGCATGTTATAGGGATACAAATCAGTAAACACGGGCTGAGTCTCACTTCAAAATTTTTCACTTTTTTTTTTTAATTTGATTGTGTGATTTTTATGCCAGAGGGCTCCCTTTGCACATCAGTTAGACTGACAAACAAGTGAAGTAATGACAAAGAACTGCCCTGTTTAATTTGGCCATACAACAATAGACTACAGTGAGGGCCTAACTGGTGTCAGGTTATTCTGGATTTGGTGAGAACCTTGGTCAAAGCATCTACCAGCCGTAGAAGAATTCCAGAAACTCTCTTTATTTGGAAGTGTGAGTGTTGGAAATCAACAGCAGAGGCTGAGTATGTCTGAAACTGGAAAATAAAGTTTCACACAGTACTAAATATAACTTCCTGCCAGGCAGGTAGGGGCTGCTTGCCAAATTTTGATGGTTGTCAAGATCCAAAAACCATGAAGAAGGCCAATGTTTTGACAACTGAAATTGCTTTCGAGATGGGTAAATCTGCCTTATTAAAGAGGAGACAAGGGTTGAAAGAATTAGTTAATTACCTCTCACCCCTAAACTTTCCAAACTTCAAATGTAGCAAGCTCATCACTTACTTTAGTATAAATAGAATCTAAACCAAGATAATAAAATTATCTCTGAGGTTCACAGTATATTTTTTCATGGAAAGACAACTCAGAAAATCTTTTTGCCAAGATAACTTAAAAGGAGGTAAATAAAAGCAGTCAGAGAAAGGGGTAAGAGAAGAACTTCTAACAACATTGACCAAACAATGCCTCTTAGAATTTCTATTATTCTGGTTTTCTGTTAAATTTCCATCAGATAGTAACTTCTTTGAAGGCAGGCAAAAGGTCTGTCCTTGTCCTTGCTGTATTCCCCCACCCAGTACAATGCCCTGCATGTGAATAAAGGAAGTCTCAAATTCACATGTGCTGGAGACCATGAAGAGGTAATTACTTACTCTGAAAGCAGCAAAATGGTTGATGTACAGGGTAAATGGGTAGCACTGAATATCAAGTCAAAGGATTCTGCATTTTTGCTCAGAAATGCAGTCTGGCTCTCTCCAGAATGAAGGCAGGCTGGATTTGTCATAGATTGGCAAAGCTGAACTTTGGCAAAAGTGTGAGATGTGTTCATGTTACCTACATTTTTTAGAACAACTATGCCCCCAAGTACTTCGTTTTGGCCTAATATTCTCTTACAGCTCAAGGTCTAGGAAGTACATTACCTCACTGTCTCCTGGAAAAAACTCTGCTTCTCATTCCTTTAGGCTCTTGCTATCTCATGGTTTTAAATTCAAGAGGATCACAGAGCTGGAGGAAATCGTTAGCATGATAGAGGACAGCATTAAGCTAACAAAATTAGGAGGACAAGCCAGGCTGAAACATATCACATGAAATGAATGATAATACTCCACAATTGTGACTTAAATTCATGATTTGATCTCAATGTAGAAGATCAGATTGGTTTGCAGTTTATGTTTAAAAAAAATCTAGAAGGAGGTGAGATAAGGTGGGTATTTTACTGTATGTTGAAGCTGAGACTAGAGTGCAATATAACAGTAAACACAGTCAAGAGCAGAGGAGAGGGGCTCTGGAAAGAAATACTAGGGGACAAAGAAATGTACGGTCATAACTAGGAATATCACAAGAAAAAAATGCTATAATACCACGTGTCATTTAACATCCCCATGCCTCAGGGTCTCTATCCATACAGCAGGAATAATGAAGCCTGTTGCCAGTGTTATCATGAGATGAAATGATACAATGCAATTAGGGTCATTCTGTTTATTTGTGCCATCTTTAATGGTAACCAAAACAAATTCAAGCTCTGAGATATACTGGAACAATTTGCAGGGTACTGGAAGGATGAAGATAGAAATAGATGTCCCAGTTTCATAAAAGAAAAACCTGGAAGAAAATTTAAATTGTAAATGTACATAATACAAGTGCAAAATGTACATCAAGCCATTCTTTTGGATCCACTGGGATTTAACCCTGCATATAAGAAAGGCACTTTGAATAAATCCCTATGTCTCCAACTTTGTTTTCAGCCATTTGTTGCCTACAGTTGATGTTCTAACAACAACTGTACCTTTTGTCTTAGGCCATTCCATCATTGGACCCCTCCACCTGGAAGGGTCTTCTACCCTTTGCCTGTTTATCTCTTTGAATTCCTTATCCCCAAAAAGAAACTGTATGTATTTAATTTATTTTGTAATTGACAACTGGTCTGTATATTTTAGACAGGGAGGATCTGGAAATATATTTTGACCATTGGTTTTAGGCTCCTTTGCTGCAGAAATAGTACAAAACAGTTTCAGAGCTTTAAACAATTAAGATACAACTTCCCACTGGTGTGTGAGGGCCTGGGGAAACTCTGACGCACCATTTCCTGCATGTAAAATGGCATATTATGTCAGGGGGAGCAGTCAGAGTAAATATTAGGAGCACCTTTCAGCCAGAGATGTTGAAGCACTTTAGGAACATGAATACAGTTATTCTTATTCATAAAACACACACATCTATTGATGCTGATCATAAAACCCTTTCTGAAGCATTCCTGTGTAGCCACACTTGCCTGTGCATTTTCTCAATGGAGTCTAGCCTCCCTCATGGTCTCCCTTTCTGGGCTGTAACTCAGTAACTCTACCTCTCAGAGTGTGCCTTGGCTACCTTCAGGAACAATGATTTCTCTGTTCAAATCGAGAGCATAATGAAACATTGTCTGCTACAATATCAAACATGTGAGGTTTCCACTAAAGTAATTGGAAGGGAAAACATTTTGCCTTCATCTACTAGCAGAGCCTGAAGTCAGAAACATGGAAATGGAAATGAGGTGGGGTTGGGGAGGGCCGGCTGATCATCTGAATGGGGGTGGAAGGAAAGTTTGCTCTAAACTGAAGAGCTTTAGTTGGGGACTGAAATGAAGACAGTGTTTTGGTTGGTTCTACTGTCTAGCAAGGAGAAGCAGATTAGAGCTGAAGAGACTTGAAGTCTAGACAACACTCTTCCACTAATTAATCTAGATTCATTTGCCAAATTATGGAAACTGTTGTGTAAAGTGACTCTTAAATATATATACTCTGCATAAAGCACAGGTGAGGCACTAAAACAGGTAGGAAAATACAACAAATTTATACTCTGGTGGTTTTCGACCAGGTTGGAAGTAGAATAAAATTGAATTACATCAGAAGCTTTTTGCTTAAACATATGCCCCATTTCCTCCTTCATTACCCTCCTATTCTAGCATTAAAATTTTAAATAATTTATTTGAAACATTGTGTGCTAATGTAACAAGAGAATAAAAACAACAAAAACAACACAATCACAGAAGTTACCCTCTATTGAGTATGTTATATGTGCCTTGAATTGTGCTAAATCATTTATGTACATGACACAATTAAAATCTCACCCCTATCCTCACCCTTGTATCACAAATGAAAAGGCTAAGGACAAGAAGAAGTGTATTCAAGTAACTACCCTAGTTACATAGAATTGCTCTGTATATTTCAGAAACTGGAGGGGAGAGGGTGAAACAATCATAGTCTTCACTTGAGAGTTCCATACCAGGGAAACTTCCAATGTCCACCCCCACCCCCCTGCCCTCTAATTCCATACCATATCTTCTTCTGTCAATGACAGAGTACAGAAGTCTGGTTTACCATGACCTCTTCTTGAATATAGATCTGGTTTCAGCTCATTTCAATATGTAGACAACGTGAGCTAACATTCTAAAAGGTATAACAAGCAGTTCTCTGGATTGGGAGCCTGTAAACATAAACTTGGTAACCTGATGATAGATTTTTTTAGTCTACTAGGGGCCTGATCCCTAGAGGCCTCCTCTTCTGTAATATAAAAGGGCTTAGCTAGATGGTCTCTAAGTTTTCTTTCTACAATTAACATTTTCTATTGGGGGAGTTGTCTTCTTGATCTAGATTTTAGGAACTATTCTGTCCCTGTTAAAGGTCAATACAGGTAGTAGGCTAGAGACTAGTGGTGGCAAAAACGTTTCCAACAGCCTCATGATTTTTGCCAAGTTGGTGGTTTTTAGGAGTTTCTCTATCAGTTGGTCATAATAAAGCAATCAAATAAGGAATGACAGAATGCTTCAGTAAAAGAACAAAAGATGAAAGAATAACGTGAATCTCAGTTCTAGTAAATCTCTAGGTCAAAGCAAGACAGTCTAATGGTTAAGGGAATGGATATTAAAGACATTATTACAGCTTGTAATTACATAATTATTTATATGATTACTTAACATTTATCTTACTCTCTAAGCTATAAACTCCATGTAAGTAGGCAGTATAACTGTTTTGTTCATATATCACCTGCATGCATAATGTCTAATACCAGTGTTGAATAAATGAAGAATAGATTAAAAATCGGCCCCCCTTCCTACTAGTTACAAGAAACTTGACTAGGCCTCTCACCTCTGCCATTTCCAAATTCTTCTATAAAACTAGGATAATAGCAGCACCTATCTCTTTGGGATTTTTCAGAATAAAGTCATATATCTAAGCTATGATAAAATAGTGGGGAAAATGAAGAAAAACAAGTTTGATTTTTACACACTCTCTTCCCTCCAAGTTCTCCAGACCAACTATATGAAATAGTGACTTGTTGCTAGTGAATCCAGGATGAAGACACCCCTGCTTAGGCTCCAAGCCAAATAGGTCCCTATCTACTTCACTCAGATGTGAAGGAACTCAAGACTGGCAAAACCATGAGTCAACAGTTGGCCTCTCTTACCTTGGGAAGAGACTCATACTGCCCAGTCTAGGTGAATGTGTCTGTCCTAGGAGCTGGCTGAATCTAAGAGAGAATGGAGAAGAGAGGTGGGTGCCATATTTTTAAGACTCCTTTGCCAATCCCTATAAGCCAATCAGATTATGCATTATATATCCCTTGAAGAAGCATAGGTGGGGAAGAGAAATATCAGGATTTACAGTGCTTCTAATATTTCCAAGAAGAGAGATTTCCTTATTTAATGGTCCTGTGTGGAAACACTGGAAGAGAGAAAATGGAATCCCTTACAAAGGATATTACCAGCTTCCTAGGATCTCTTGTGAGGTTTACATATAAATTACAATAGCAGTTCTTTTCACATTATGTTGTATATTATTATTATTATTATTATTATTATTATTATTATTATGTAGCCTCCATGCTCAGCATGGAGCCCAACCCAGGGCTTGAACTCATGACCCCAAGGTGGAGACCTGAACCAAGATCAAGAGTGGATACTTAATCAACTGAGCCATCTAGGAGCCTCCACTGACGTCTTAATTGACTTCCAGTATCATTTCTCTCTCCAACCATTCAGATCAAGTTCCATGATAATCTGATGCTGGTGTCTAGTAGGTCAATTTCAGGTAATCCTGGATAATTTTGATTCATAAATTTGATTCATAAAGTGCTAAATAAACATTACAAATATGATTTTGTAAAGAAAAGGGGTTTTATTTCTTTAAAATTAAGTTAATATTTTGGAAGAGTGGCAAAGGCAAGCCTCACCAAAGAGGTATGTGCCATAAGTACCATTGCAAAAGATTGGGGAAAACAAAAATCTAGAGGGGTTTTACCTTCAGACTACAGGTCATATTCCTTACACTTTCTCTCCCTTGAAGCACAAACAAAAGTCATAAATGAATGTATTAATGCATTATGGGTATAACTTATGAACAAACAATGATATAGAAGTCCTATGTTTTGGATTCATATCTGGATGCAAGGCCTTAGCCCTTCATCAAAAAACTTGGAAAAGAAAGGCTGATCCATATGTTTGAAGTTAATTATTTTTTTAAAGATTTTTTTTTTAAAGAGAGAATCTTTTTGTTTTTTAAGTTTTTTTTAAATTTATTTATTTGACAGAGAGAGATTACAGGTAGGCAGAGAAGGAGGCAGAGAGAGAGGGGGAAGCAGGCTCCCTGCTGAGCAGAGAGCCCGATGCGGGGCTCGATCCCAGGACCCCAAGATCATGACCCAGGCCGAAAGCAGAGGCTTTAACCCACTGAGCCACCCAGGCGCCCCTTTTTAAAGATTTTTATTTATTTATTTGACAGAGAGAGAGAGACAGAGACAGAGAGACAGAGACACAGAGAGAGATCACGAGTAGGCAGAGAGGCTTCCTGCCAAGCAGAGAGCTTGATGCAGGGCTCGATCCCAGGACACTGAGATCATGACCTGAGCTGAAGGCAGAGGCTTAACTCACTGAGCTACCCAGGCGCCCCTTGAAGTTAATTATTAAGATATATTTTTATTTTGTAAAATTGGACAGCCACATGCAGAAGAATGAAACTGGACCATTTCCTTACACCATACACAAAAATAGACTCAAAACAGATGAAAGATCTCAATATGAGACAGGAATCCATCAAAATCCTTGAGAAGAACACAGGCAGCAACCTCTTCGACCTCAGCTGCAACAACTTCTTGAAACATCACCAAATGCAAGGGAAGCAAGGGCAAAAATGAACTATTGGGACTTCATCAAGATCAAAAGCCTTTGCAAAGCAAAGGAAACAGTCAACAAAACCAAAAGACAACTGACAGAATGGGAGAAAATATTTGCAAATGACATATCAGACTAAGGGCTAGTATCCAAAATCTATAAAGAACATATCAAACTCACACCCAAAGAACAAATAATCCAATCAAGAAATGGGCAGAAGACAAGAGCAGACATTTCTCCAAAGAAGACATACAAATGGCCAATAGACACATGAGAAAATGCTCCACATCACCTGGCATCAGGGAAATAAAAATCAAAACCACAATGAGATACCACTTCACACTGGTCAGAATGGCTAGTATTAACGAATCAGGAAACAATAGATTTTGGTGAGGATGTGGCTAAAGGGGAACCCTCTTATACTGTTGGTGAGAATGCAAGCTGGTGCACCCACTCTAGAAAATAGTATGGAGGTTCTTCAAAAGTTGAAAATAGAAAAAAAAAAAATAGAAAAAAAAAGTTGCAAATAGAGCTACCCTATGACTCAGCAATTGCACTACTGGGTATTTACCCCAAAGATACAAATGTAGTGATCTGAACGGGCACCTGCACCCCAAAGTTTATAGCAATAATGTCCACAATAGACAAACTATGGAAGATGTCCATTGACATATGAATGGTTAAAGGAGTTGTGGTATATATATATATACACACACACACACACACACACACACACACACACACACACACACACTGAAATATTATGCCACCATCAAAAAATGCACCATTTGCAATGACATGGATGGAACTAGAGGTTATGATGTTAAGTAAAATAAGTCACTCAGAGAAAGACAATTATCATTTGATCCCACTGATGTGTGGAATTTAAGAAACAAAACAGAGAATCATAGGGAAAGAGAGGAAAAAATAAAACAAGACAAAACCAGAGAGGGAGACAAACCATAAGAGACTTTTATTCATAGGAAACAAACTGAGGGTTGCTGGAGGGGAGGGAAGCGAAGGGATGGGGTAACTTGAAGATGGACATTCATAAGACTAATGAATCACAGACCTGTACCTCTGAAATAAATATTACATGTTAATTAATTGAATTTAAATAAAAAAGTTTATTAAAAAATAAAATAAAGTGCTATATGTAGAAGAATGAAACTTGACCATTCTCTTACACCATACACGAAGATAAGCTTGAAATAGATAAAAGACCTCAATGTGAGGCAGGAATCTATCAAAATCCTAGAGGAGAACATAGGCAGTAACCTCTTCGACATCTGCCACAGCAACTTCTTTCAGGACATGTCTCCAAAGACAAAGGAAACAAAAGCGAAATTGAACTTTTGGGACTTCATCAAGATAAAAAGCTTCTGCACAGAGAAGGAAACAGGCAACCCACAGAATGGAAGAAGATATTCGCAAATGACACTACAGACAAAGGTCTGATATCTAAGATCTATAAAGAACTCCTCAAACTCAACATTCACAAAACCGATAATCACATCAAAAAATGGGCAGAAGACATGAACAGACACTTCTCCAAAGAAGACATACCAATGGCTAACAGACACATGAAAAAATGTTCATCATCTTTAGCCATCAGGGAGATTC
>CM053606.1:152410346-152426590 GCA_028646535.1 Procyon lotor | reverse complement strand
AGATGAATGGACAAAGAAGATATGGTACATATATACAATGGAATATTATGCCTCCATTAGAAAGGACGAATATCCAATTTTTATGTCAACATGGATGGGACTGGAAGAGATTATGCAGAGTGAAATAAGTCAAGCAGAGAGATCCAATTACCTTATGGTCTCACTTACGTGCTGAGCGTAAAGAAAAACATGGAGGGCATTGTGAGAAGGAAGGGAAAGGTGAATGGGGGAAACCAGAGGGGGAGATGAACCATGAGAGACTGTGGACTCTGAGTAAAAAACTGAGGGTTTAGGAGGGGTAGGGGTGGGGGGTTGGGTGAGCCTGGTGATGGGTATTAAGGGGGGCACGTATTGCATGGAGCACTGGGTGTGGTGCATGAACAATAAATCTTATAACATTGAAAAAATAAAATAAACATATTTGGGGAAAAAATAAAATAAAATAAAGTGTTACAGAAGGGGAAAATATATATATATTTTTATTTTTATGAGTTGTCTAAGAAGACTTCAGATGAATGGTACAAATCAATTTTCAGGTGAAATTATGAATATTACAAAAGGTTAAGGAAAGTGACTTCCTTGAATCATATTCAAAGACATTTGCAAACAAAGATCTGGATCAGATATGTTAACAATTGAAGAAGAGAAAAATTAATATGATCATGACACCATAGGAGATTTAAAAAGTGATTGATTTTAATCTGCAAGGGTTTCAGAGAAACCCTTAAGAAAATTGATGACTATAGAATGTTTTTGCAAAAATGACTCTTTTTTTGATTATGCTGGAAAAATCCTGATTGTTTTAGATAAAATGGCTTCTACTTTATTTTTATAACAGTCCTTGGCATATATCGGAACCTTAACAATGAAATATGTTCATATATGAACATATTACTATTAGTAGTAGTACTTGTATTTACCTTTGCCCTCTACCCAAATGTAGATTGGGCAGTTTGCTCTCATTTCTTTTCTATATGTATTGCTCCTATAAAACCAGCACTGGTTATGACTGCCTGCCCAGAATAAAAAATGTTCCCTTGTAAATCTATTTTTGCAGATAAATGATCACCCAACTATTTACCTAATCTTTCCCCAAGTGCCCATGTGTCCAGCAATGAACAACATTAGGAGCTGATCTGATAGCTCATTCCTTAAACTAAGGTGAACCATAAATTCAACTAAATTCCATAAATATTTAATGGAAATTATTCATTCAGTTATTTGCTAGGCTCTCCTGATTTTAAAGGAAAATGAAAGAAAGGGGAAAAAAGAGAGAGGGAAGGAGAAAAGGCAGGAAGGCAGGAAGGCAGGGAGGGAGGGAGGGAGGGAGGGAGGAAGGAAGGAAGGAAGGAAGCAAGCAAGCAAAGAAGAAAAAAAAAGCTTCCAGGAACTTGTGATTAATCTACGTACACTGATACACAAACGAATATAGCTAATTTAGGGTTTTATGGAAGAGGCAGAATGAAATGTAAACAGGGAAAGTTGCCTGTGATTCTGAGTCTACCTGGGTGTTCAGGAAGAGGGGTAATTCAGAAATAAGCTGTAATTCTTTCAAGAGGAAGTTTTGGTTGTTTATATTGGGCCTTTAAGTACAAGTAGAATTTTGACAGATTAAAGTGAATGAGGAAGAACATTACATTTCAAGCACAACTGGGAAAGGTCAGGGCACACACGGAGATGTATGGTTTGGTGTGGCTGGAAGGAGATCTGTATGTGCCTGAGGTGAGAGAAAAGAGTGTAGAAGCAATAGAAGATGAATCTAGCAAAGCAGAGTATAATATTCAATATAGCATCAATCTTAGAATATCCTCAGTAAAATTTTCATTGAGGAATTTGGCTTACTACCCCAAGCCAGTAGTTCTCAAAGTGTATCCTGAGACCAGCAGGATCAACATCACCTAGGAACTTAGAAATGAAAATTATTGGACTCTACCTCAGACCTAATGAATCAAAAACTGAGACTCACAGCAATTCATGTTTTGTTTTTGGTTTTTGGTTTTTTTGTTTTGTTTTGGTTTTTTGTTTTGTTTTTTTGTTTTTTTTTTTTTTTTCAATTTATGTTTTGACAAGTTATCCAGGAGATTCTGATGTGACTTTAAGAACTACATCTATAGGCAAAGGATTATTCAGAAAAACATGGTCAGATTTGGGTTTTAAATAATCACCCTTGCCACTGGTAAAGAATGAATTGAAGATTGCAAACCTGGAGCCCCCTTGGGGTTGTTGTTATACTCAGAGAAAAGGAAGAAGGCTCTGAGCAGCAGGAGTGGAAGAAGGAGCGGGGAAGGGCAAGAAAGGATTGATGGTGCAGGGTAGTCAAACCCATCAAACTTCTCCAATGAATGGAAGTGGAAGATTGAGGTGGTACAGAAGATGGTTAAGTCTGAGTTGACTTTTCCCCCTGGACTGAGGGAATCAGTTGGTGATGGGTATCCTTCCAAGAGCTGTAGGTACAGAAAGGAAAGATCCTTTAATTAGGCAGTTATGGAGCTTTTGATCAGGCTCATTAGCAGAAGAACCATGAATGGAAATCTATCTCACTATACTCACTATTCATTCACTCATCCACACAGGTAGCATTAACTGAATATCTATCTTGTGTCAGGCACTTTGATGGTCACAAGAGATAGAGAAATAGATCAGACGTTGTCCTCTTTCCCAATGAGCTTTTGAGCTACTTGGAGAAGGGAATATCTAAGAAGGAGACAGATATATAGTGCAAAGGGGACCAATCCAAATTTAGGGACAACTCTCACTGGATTGAATATGATCATGATCACAGTTACCCCTTACTGTTTATCCAGCCCCTCCTCTAAGTTAACATCTCCTCTCAGATTCTCAGAGGAGAGGCAATGCCTGTTGGGATTGGTTGAAAGAACATCAGGGACTCAGAGATTTCTTAGCTTCCATAAGGTCAAGTGGTAACCCTATATCTGTCAGCTTTTCATCTATCATCTTTCTATCATCTATCTATCTATCTATCTATCTATCTATCTATCTATCATCTATCTATCTATCATCTCTAGATATTTTTGTATTAACAATGGTTATCTTAGGGTGCTAGATTACTGATGATTTTACTTTGTTTTTATGCCTTTCTGTGCTGACTAATTTTTTATACTGAACCATTAACAATATGAAAATAAAATATATTAATAACTTCTAAACATACGCTGAAAAAAGAAATAATGGTCTAAAAGTACGAAAAGGACCAGTATATGAAAAGCAGGAAGAGATGACAAAGAATCATTTCTCATTACATATCATGTGTATTATGACCTCATATAACTGCTATTAATAGGTCTCAGGTAAAGGACTCCTGGGTGGCTCAGTTGGTTAAGCAGCTGCCTTCATCTCAGGTCATGATCACAGGGTCCTGGGATTGGGTCCCACATTGGGTCCCTTGTTTGATGGGGTACCTGCTTCTTCCTCTACCCCTCCCGCTACTTGTGCTCTCTCTCTCTGACAACTAAATAAATAAAATCTTAAAAAAAAATAGTCTCAGGTAAGTAATAATAATATTTAAAAAAATTCAGGGTGCCTGGGTGACTCACTTGGTTAAGCATCTGACTATTGGTTTCAGCTCAGATCATGATCTCAGTGTAGTGAGGTTGAGCTCTGCATCAGGCTCTGTGCTCAGTGTGGAGTCTTCTTGAGATTCTCTCTCTCCCTCTGTCCCTTCCCCTACTTGCATGTGTGCATCTACACATGCTCTTTTTAAATAAATAAGTAAAACCCTTAAAAATTTTTCTACCTCGATGGAAAATCTATGCAGTATCTAAAACACATTATTGCAATTACCTAATTCTGTTTCCATGGGAGCTATTCTACAACTCTGTACCTTATAGATAACTAATAGCAATGCAAAGTGATTCTTGTCCATACACATGTAAACTTTGTCAGTTATATCCAGTGGAAATTCAACTGATTTTCCTCCCCCACTCCAAAGGAGACTAATATTTCCTCCATTTGCACATTCATTTTAACATTCCTGGTGGAGAAACATTCTGCAGTTTGGAATCTCCATTGAACTGGGTTTTAACATCTTACTAGTTCCCTAATTAATGAATTAAATGAAATCTTTAAAACTGATTTATTTTTATATATGTATGAGAGTCATGATTTTACACATTTTTTGAAAATAATTTAACAACTGTCATAATATTAGTTAATATTTACTAAGAAATTTCTGTGTTCCTCCTCCTGTTCTAAGTTACTTAATACATCTTATTTTGGGTGCCCAGGTAGCTCAGTTGGTAAAGCTACTGCTTTCAGCTCAGGTCATGATCCTAGAGTCCCAGGATCAAGTCCCAAATGGGACTCCCAGCTCCGCGAGGAGTCTGCTTCTCCCTCTGACCTTCTCCCCTTTCATGCTCTCTCTCTCAAATAAACAAATAAAATCTTTTAAAAAATAAAAAAAAAAAACTCTAAAAAAATACACCTCATCATCCATGTAAGGAGACAATGTCAACTAAACTTTCCAGATGAGCACCCAAAGCTAAGTAGTAGTGAGGTTGTGTATCCAAAATGAAACACAGAGTATGTGGTGGCACATAATTCAAATTCCTGCTGAGTCCAGATGTGTGTTTAGCCATACAGTGTTGGGCCACGTTTTCCAGAAAACTCAACCTCAGCATGGTTAAAATACCTCTTCCACTTGTTCAATTAATATTTTGAACACCTCCTGCGAGTCAGACACCATGCTAGTTTTGAGAACACAGGAAAAAAAAAAAAAAAACATAAGTAGACAAAAGCCTTGATTTTTACAGTATAGAATCTTGTGATAATTGACTGCAAGTTCAGTGCTGGTGTAGCCAGAAAACTTATTTTCTTTAAAAGCTTATTTTCTTTGGGGCGCCTGGGTGGCTCAGTGGGTTAAAGCCTCTGCCTTCGGCTCAGGTCATGATCTCAGGGTCCTGGGAAATCTCAGGGTTCTGGGATCGAGCCTCACATCGGGCTCTCTGCTCAGCAGGGAGCCTGCTTCCCCTCTCTCTTCCTACTTGTCATCTCTCTCTGCCAAATAAATAAAATCTTTAAAAAAAATAAAATAAAAGTTTATTTTTCTCAAGCTTCTTTTTGCACACATTTCCAGTCCACAAGGAACATTCAATGGACTGGAATCATAACTTCTAGTAAGAACACCCTAATGTCATCTTGTTTCCTCTTGTCGCTTGGTGAAGAATGAATTCAAATAAATCCAGAAAGGGAGATGACTAATGAACTCTTTGTAAATATCTAAGAAAAGCATCCTATCCAACCTCCCCACTGAAAATGCCATGTCCTCTGGAATGCACTTCTCTACCTTCCTTACCTACTGGATCCCTCCTTGAATTTGACCCTGATCTTCAAAACTCTGTTCAGTCTTCAGAGACTTTCAGAAGTCTTCTCTGACTTCATCTCCAGCCCCTACCAACTTTATAAAGTAGCTTCTCTTTTCACTCTAGCATCTCCTGCCTCTTGAATATTTCTACCCAGAGATTCCCCACAGAGAAGCACCATGGCTTATTCATTTTTGCATCCCTGCAAAATGTTAAAGGCCAGGAGTGGCCTGAGACATGAGGTGCTAGTAAACCAATTCTTCCCATATGATTTATGTAGAACAACTTTCACTTTTCCCCATAAACAACATTCTCTCTTATCTCTAGATCTTTGCACTTACTGATCTCTCTGCCCAAACCCATCTTATTTGTCTCCTACAGTTCCTAAGGATTTCAAAGACACAAGTTCTTCCTGAAGCTTTCCCTAACCTTGAATTAAGGGTCTCTTCTATGCATTCTGCTGTGACCTCAAATTTTCTCCATTATATTACTTTTCACCCTGGAGTATACCTGCCTATTTGTATATCTGAATATATGTATATTTATGTGTCAAGTCTTTATGGGCAGGAACTCCATCTGTTTATTTTACTGTTTTATCTTCAGATCCTAAGCATTAATAAGTACATATAAGTATGTGTTTATTTATGTATATGTAATATAGGTCAAATGAGGGGAGGCCCAATTTGTTCATGTTTGCAGCTACACAAGACGAATTATCCTTAGGGAACCGCATGATGGAGTAGAAGGATCAACTTTGGAGTTTGAAACATGGATTCTATTCTTGACTTAGTCATTTATTGGCTGTGTGACCTTAGGCAAATTGCACCAATGTGCTATACCTTAGTTCCTTCATAAGTAAAATGAGAATAAAAATCTCTTCTTCATCCTACTGTTGTGGAGACTAAATGTGATAATGTATGTTGAGGATCTGATGCTAAGTAAGCTCTTAATAAATATCCATTTCCTTCCGGTTCTATTTGTGGTCAGTGCAAAATTATGAAGACGGCATTTGGGCACATAACAGGATATCCTACATGAGTAGGAATGGCTTCCCAGGGTAATAGATGGTGTTGCCAACAATAGTGAGGAGAATGAGAGGAAGCTGTCACATAAACGAACCTTCTCAAGGTTTCACCCACAAGGGTTCAATGTAAGGTTCAAAGGATGACTTTGAACATTAAACAGCATCATGAAAAACCCAACAATGTTCCCAGCTGTGGCACTTAATCAACACACATTCCTAAAAGCAAGGTGGCTCACTGAAAGACAGGAGCCCTGGGGTCAGCACTGAGTGAAAGGTTAATTCTCATGCATGGAATGCAAATCATGTGCCAGTGACAACAGCAGCTCTTTCTTCCTACTCTACCCTTGACCTGGGATAAGGACTGTGAAGAGGGTGTATGCTTCCTCCACAGTATTGTGAGCTATGTTCTGTTTTCCTCATAGGCATTTTAAAGCTGCCAGGTTTCTATCAGGTCACTCCTGTCATAGCACCTGTGAAAAATGTCCACATGTTGTAACTACAATGTAAGTAGCAAATGGAACTTTCCCAGATAAATTTTATAATTAGGACCAAAATGAGGGATGCAATGACTGCAATGCTTTTGGGGTTGCTGAAAACCCACCTTATATTTCCAAAGAGTGGGCTGACATTTCAGCTCTCTTGCTTCAGGAAAAGTCCTACTTTTATATCTCGTGGGTGACTAGACTCATTGACAGAGGGTCAACCAGGTGAAACACTGAATTCATGCTAAATAAGCCCTACCCTCATTTTCTGTTGATAAGAAACTGGACACCTAAACATCTTGCTTGTAAGAAGTAAGCCATTTCCTAAAGGTATGTGGTCCTGCTCCCAAAACGCAGCCTGGCTGTGGCTATTATCATAACTTTAGAATATGCTGCCACAAACACAGCAAAGTGGGGAATTAAGCAGAGAAGAGACACAGCACAGTACTCATGGAAGGAGTGTTCAGTTGGGAAGGTGGAGACTTGGATGCTTTTTTGTGCCCGACTGTTCTGCTACCTTGATAGTGAGCTTGGTAAAGGGAATGATGTACATTCAGGGTCTACTTCACTCTGGGTCCTATGGGATCTCCTTAAATATACATCTTGTATTTTAATCTCTCTTGCCAATGCTAGTTATAATACCTATTCCATACATGAAGAAATGGACTCAGAGTAGCGGACTAATGTGTCTAAAATCACAACTTGGTGGATCAGATTTTGAACACAATTCTATGTTCCTTCTACCATATCATGCTGCCTTGCAAGTATCCTACAATATTTACCTTTTTTTTAAACATCATCCTTTAGGGGAGCCTGGGTGGCTCAGTGGGTTAAAGCCTCTGCCTTCAGTTCAGGTCATAATCTCAGGGTCCTGGGATCGAGCCCCACATAGGGCTCTGCTCAGCGGGGAGCCTGCTTCCCCCTCTCTCTCTGCCTGCCTCTCTGCCTACTTGTGATCTCTCTTCCTGTCAAATAAATAAATAAAATCTTAAAAAACAAACAAACAAACCAACAAACATCATCTTTTAAATACTAATGGTCACCTTAAAATCGACCTCACAAAACCTATTCCAGTCCAGTGGGCATGGACATAATACTGGGAAGGCAGATACAGTACATTTTTATCTTTGGATGGCTTCATATGCATTTCTTATTTGACTTTAGACAAATCACTTGCCTAGTCTGTACTTTGTTTTCTATTTCTATGAAAGATGAAATTTAAACTAAGTGGTTCCTCTCAACCCTCATATTCTAAAATGAAAAGTAACCAGTCCAGTGACATGTTTCATATAATCACACATACTAGGTTTAGTGTTGACATCATTTACTGTTAAGGGGGATGGAATCTTCCTGACTGTGGCCTGTGGTTACATTTATCCTATTCCACTGTCCTTTCTTCATTCTCCTTCTAAGAACAGGAAGTAAATTCTTATGTCTGACTTCTCCCATAACTTTATCCATATCTTGCTTTTGGCACTTGCCACCCTCTGTTTCCTTTGGTGGTTAATGGTGGGTATATCTTATCTCTCCTACAACCTTGTAAGTTCTATGAATTTCCTTTACTTCCTCACAAGGGCTGGTCTTCCTCAGGACACCCAGAGCAGTGTCATCCCTGCAGTTCACTATTGATATTCTGTATTTGTGTTGACATAGAAATCTGAAATATCATAAGATCTTTAACTAATTTTAAAGGTAAAATTAGGTAATTACATATTGGGTTCCATATGCAATTATTTTGAACAGGAAAAGAAATAACCTGAGAAGTTAGGTAGTGCAAAGTTTCAATAACAACACATCTACGATGTTTTACATCAGGGCTCTCCTTGTCTGGGCTGAAGGATTCCGTCTTTAAAAATAATTTAGGGGCGCCTGGGTGGCTCAGTGGGTTAAAGCCTCTGCCTTTGGCTTAGGTCATGATCTCAGGGTTCTGGGATGGAGCCCCGCATTGGGCTCTCTGCTCAGCGGGGAGCCTGCTTCCCCTCCCCTCTGCCTGCCTCTCTGCCTGCTTGTGATCTCTCTCTCTCTCTGTCAGATAAATAAATAAAATCTTTAAAAAAATAATTTATAATGTGTCATGGTATGATGCTTTTGAAAGTATAAAAAATGAATTAACAGAAAAATTAAATTTAAAAGCTATCAAAATATAAATTCAAAAACTGTGTTATTAGATTCAACAGAAACAAAACTATTCTATCAAGTTGCTATAAAGATTCTAAACACTTATTCTCAATTTCTGTGCTTATCTCATGGACTGGCAACAAATGACTATTTAGAGTTACCACCCTTGGACCACACTTGGAAGAGCACTGTCTGCTTTACCATTTACACAGCAATTCAAGAAGCCTAATAAGGGCTAAGTTGTATCACCTGGGTGAAAATTTCAGGCATTAGATGAAGAAACTACGAGGTGCCAAATGTATCTTCAGCCTCTCTGGTTTTTGAAAAGGAAGACCAAGAAAAGCCAAGAGATTTTGTCCTTATGCTTTGTTCTCCAGCTGAAGAAAATAAGATCAAAATCACTTCCCATTAAACCCAAATCCTGGTGGGGCAAGTGAAATAGTCAATGTTATTTCCATATTCTTAATAAAGAAAAGACCATGTAATAATCTATTTATGAATTTTTAATAAATTTAATACTACAAGCTCATTTGTAAACTTTTCACTGTTACTAATTTGTTTGCATTCTATGTTTTTTACCCTTCAAGGCACTTTCACAGAACATTTATTCAATCCTCTCCAAACACTTACCTACAGTGAGGTAGGTACTAGCATTGTCCTTATTTTGCAGGTGAGAAAACTGACTCAGAAATGTTAAATGACTTACCCATTCACTCAGTTACTAATTTGTGGAACTGGAATTCATACCAGGCCTGACTCTGAAGCCCACAATTTGTCCACCAAATCCATTTTTTCTCTAGTTAATCTTCTCTAATGATAGGAAATCTAAGTAAATAAGGAACTATAGGGGGTTTTTTCCCCCCCAATAATCAGGAAGAAATATCTTCCTGCAAAGCTATGGGATAAGAATCATAGACACTGTATTTGTAACTTTAAACACCATAGAATATAATCAGATATATTAGTGTCATAGGTAGATTCTTAATAAGTAAGCTGCAGGTGCTACCCTTGCAATCTTTCATTTATAAACTCTAACTATCATTAATGAATAGTAAAGAGTAGCCAATGTGATTATCTAAAACAATTGAAAAACAGACCCATTCATTATAATGATTCACTTAGTGCATACTAAGGAAATAACTAGTATCTTTAACTCCCATAAAATTGACCACATTGTCCTGATTTACTGTGGAAAGCATCCATCAAGAGGGGAGAGATGGTTTCACAAGCTCCTCATGTGTTGCAACTGATTTTTCTCTCCTCCCCACCTAAATATGTTTTCAAAGAATGGGGTAAAAGTCTTTGACATAGACTTATGGTAAGAATATTTTTTTTAGAGTCTCTCATGAAATGGTGATAACAGGAAAGATGCTGCTTTCCATGATACTCCAAAGAAACAACCTACTACATACACACTGATTCAAGAGTGGGGATTTGTGACTATTAGTTCAGACTCTCAACCCAGACTTCCAGTTCACCCCTTAGCAGATACTTTTCCAACAGAAAGGCTCAAGTGGGCTCTGTTCATAGGTGAGAAAACTGAAGCCTCCTGGGGTAAAGTGACTTGTCCAAAATTACATAAATAATTAGTACCAAAGATGAGTTGCAACTATATCCGAATCTACTTGGTACAAATAACCCAAATTTCACTTACTACATAAGCCAACTGCATGTCCCTACTTCCTATTTCTATTGGCAATGACCATATCTACTTACACATTTTTCTATCCCCAGCACCAGGCACAGTGCCTAGTACTTAATAGATGCTCAATAAATGTGTTACATTGAATTAAATTAGCAAAAATACCAAGGTGACACCTTTTGAAGCTGATTGTGATTATGCACATTTGCAGACCTTGTCTGAGTCCTGATAAGGTGGGGTAGAAGCTTGTGTAATTCCTCCCGCCTTTTATAATCTCTGCAGTGAAGGAAATATAATAGCACTCAAGATTCCTATTACCACTGTCAGAGGGATGAATGACTCAAAGACCTATAAACTTAATATACAGTTAATATCCTGCCTCTTTTTTCATGGATTTATTGTTCCACATTTTGACTGTCAAGACAGGTATCTCAACTTTGACCCTCTGAGCTAATGAGATTACAAAATAGAAGATGCACAGAAGAAAGAAAATCAAAATTATGGTAAACTTAAAAGTCAAAAATGCAATGGTCTATTATTATTCTGTCATTCAAAGAACCTGGAAGCATTCTTGCCTCAGAATTGAAATGTAAGCGAGGCTGAGGTACTGCATATATCTCATGGAATTCCCAATAGCAGAGATTTTAAATCAACGTGGTATTTAACCAAAGCAACCACTAGGGCTTGGCCAAAACTCATTGACTCCCCATAAAATAGGACAGGTTCACATGAAGGCACTTTATCTTTCTGACTGTCCAAGGGGCTATTTGTGATCCTTGCATATACATTTCTCTATTATCTGGGTTGAAGGGGGTAAATCAACGAGTATAGACACACACACACACACACACACACACACACACACACACACACACACTGAAAAAGTATTGTGAGGAAATACTTATATAGAGTGAAAGCTTTCAACCAAAGCTCACAGTGAGGAGTCATTTGATTTCTACCTGCTACAAGATCAGATCATGCCTTTTATTCCTGCTTTTAGAAATACTACAGAACCATAGGCTGGGGCAGTAACAGGATGAAAGGATTCATGTTATCTGAGCCTTGCAGAGGGTTTCGAGTAATTCCATACATTTTCAAGAGAGAATCTCTATATTTGTCCATGCATCCATGCCTCTATCTTTCCTTCTACACACCCGCTTACCTATCCCTCCACCCAGTATTTGACCCTCCACCTAGGTGCCAGTCACTGAGCCCTGCACAAATAATCAAGTGATAAACAAAGTAGACATGATCTTTTGCCTCCAGGAAAGACTGACATATACACAGACATAATTAAATCAGATTATGGATTTTATAAACAGAGATTACTGTGGGAGCATATAAGAGGTTAAGTTTCCCTGGAGGAGATGATGTTTGATCTGAGTACTATGGATCAGGAGGGGATAAGCAAAGACAAACAAAACAAAACACAAAAAGTAGCAATGTATTTGGAATTCAAGAATTAGTATGTGTTATATGTCAAAGCAAAGAGTCTTGAGAAAATACCTGGGGATTTGCAAAGATTTCAGTCTGGTGAAAGGGAAGGAGGTGGTGAACCATGTGGAGAGCACTCAACTTGTACGCTGCCACTGAAATAACTGTGTGAACTTTAGGAGATTTCCTTCCTTCCCTGGGCCTCAGCTTCTTCATCTGTCAACCATGGAGGCTTGTTTAGATGACCCCTCACTTCCTTTCCAGCTCCTGTAGTCTTATGAAATCTCTTAGGAACAATGAACCTCTTGAAATACATTTAGCTTCTAAACAAACCAGAAAGCCTATAAGCCAATAACTCAAATGATGCTCTTAACATAATTGTTCAATAATCAGATAAATTAGTTCTGCTTGCTTCATTTATAAAGTGAGCTTTCCTTTTGGAAGAACTCCCTTACAATGTGTCTTGTTGTTCTAGAACTGTCTTGAGCCACAGTTGTTGAGAGAGGCCTGGTGGAGGGTGAAGGGAAGGTGGGAAATCGGAGTCCACTGGGAAGAAACTCCTAAATTTTCTTCACAGAGGGTAAGACCCATAATCAATGGTTCAGTGAGGTGGACTTGGAGAAATGATTCTGCTTCAAATGCTCTTTTTCTCCCTTTTGAGGGTTCTCATCCCCACTCCAAAATGACAGAGAGATCTCTCATTACAGCAACCTCTTGAAGACGTGGACTTGTTAGCAGTTGAGTTAGGAACCTCAGTTTCCTCATACATAGAATGAAGATAGCAAAACTGGCCTCGGAGAATTGTTGCAAGGATTGAAGGAGATTGTTCAGGTGAAGAACTTACATACTGACTTGCATCTCTAAATGCCTTCCATAATTATTTCATTTCATCTTCACAACAGCCCCATAAGGTATTGCAATTATTGTCCTCATGCTTTAAGAAGAAACAAGGAGGCCCGAGGTTAAATAACTTGGTCAACATCACATGAGTCTTATAGAGTGGTCCAGAATTCATTCCAGGTTGCCTACCTCCAGAGCCCATGCCCATAATAATTCTACTAAATGTCTTATTAAATGTTGTGATTCTCTTCCCATATTATCTGAAGACAATTCGCCTTTTGTCCTAATGGCAGAGATGTCATACCTTACCTGAGATAATAGAATTTTGTCTACACTACAATGACCCTTAAACCACCATCACCAAAAATGAAAGGTTTTGGCTAGGATTTGAGGTCAGCTCCTCTTCATAGTGTCTGGTCATAACTACTGGCTGCTACATGACTAAGCGTGATGCCGACCCATGGAATCAATTCAGCACCCACTGAGATCATTTCAGTACTTCAGGTTTCTCCCTCCAGAATGGCTTTGTGCCAATCGTGTTTTCTTTCCTCTTTGCATCACAATGGTAGTTTCTATTTTGGATTTTTATTGTTTATTGCAGCTTGGAGAAATTCCTATTCCAGTTCAAATCTGGCCTTGGCCATGTTTCAAAGGCTCTGAAACCTCTAGGCAATCTGGCTTCATTCACCCTCTGGCACTGGCATGTGTCCTTCCCAGAGAGGAAAACAGACTCTGTAGCCACCCCTTAAAAACAAGTAGGTGAGAAGGAAAAAAAAAAAGATCTCCTTGGATTATACCAGGAGCAAAGTTGGCTAGCAATAAAACAAATTTAAAGTTTAATTCCTGTCTGGTAAAATTAGTTCAAATAATTATCTTCAGATTTCTTTTAATCTCCAAAATTGGAAGTGTTAATCACAGATGTCATTCTATAAAAACAGTTTTGAGTTTACAGTTAAAACAATCATACCTTTTGCTTCCATAGAGCATTTCACTGGGGATGCTCCGTGTCCCTTCTATACTGTATAAGTAGCAGCAGGTTCTCTGGCTGCCATTGAGGGCCCCAGAGAAAGTCCTCCCACTCTAATATCTGTCCTAATAATGGCATTGTTAGGACTGCATAGTTTGTTTTTATTTTAAGACCTTATTTCATCCCCATCATAACTTTGTGGCACCATTATTCTCATTATTCCTGTCGTGCAGATATATCAAACTGAGACTCAGACAATCAAAGGATGTTCCTCAAAACCACAGGGGTAGTTATGTCCTTTTGGGACTCAAATTCACAAGTTCTTTCTGCTATCCCAAACTGTTGCTTTCTTAGCACTCCTATGTGCAGGTTCTAATTAAAATAAAACATTAAATAATATTTATTGAGCACTTACTGTGTGCCAGGCACTCTGCTAAAAGCTTAGTTGATTTTAAATCAATAAATCTTCACAATAATTATATGAAATGTTTACTATGATAACTGTTACTTTACAGATAAATAAACTCAGGTTTTGTACCATTAGTAATTTCTCAAAATCTCACAGGCAAATGTGGCCAGTATTTCAGCATTTTCCACAAGTTTTTGTATTTTAGGCCCTCTTACAGGCCATGGGATATAGCGATGAACAGAGCAGACCAAACACGTTTTGCCTTCATGAAGCTTGTGATCTACTGAATGGAAAAGAAGTATAAATAAAATGGAAAAGAATGTATAAATAACATTAGAATGTTATTGTGGTTTTAAGGATCATGGAGAAAAAAATAAAGGAGGAACAAGGAATCAGGTGTCACTGAGCTACATCTGAACTCTCTATTTTGTGTGCTACCTTCTTCTTTCTGGAAGGTCAAGGCACTTATAAGATGCTGACCACTTTATTCCTCTGATATAAGGGGGAGTCATGTTCAAGATGGAGTGGATGGCATGTTAGTTAACCTTTTCTGGGCGAAATCCAAGCCTCTAGACTGGAGTGAAATCACAGGAGATCAGACTGGAAAGACAAGTTGGGACCAGATTATACATGGACTACAAAATCAGGTAAAAGGTTTTGAACTTAACTTGGCAGACAAGAAGGTTTTAAAAAATGGAAATGATTAATTTGGAACTATTTTTCAGAATGACAAGGAGGAGGCAAAGTCCTCAGGTGAAAAGTTTGCAGTAGTTCCTGTCTAAAGTAACATGGTCTTTAAAAGGTTGGTGGAATGGAGACAAAAATCCACTAAGAAGAAAGTGTTGAAAGTACTTTGGCAATTGGTTATTTATGGGAAAAGAGAGTGAGGGTGAACACAGGTAAAGAAGTGTAGATTTACTATAAAGTTAAGAAAATGTAAACTCAAGGCCCCTGATTTGTACAGACCCTTTCCAAGGACCTGGCAGGGTCTCTACCAAAGTTTACAAGTATTGCCAATTCCAAGGACATTAATGATAAATTACTTCAAAAGAAAATATAAGTTCTGTAAAAAAAAAAAAAACTATGGTAGAAGTTTTTCAAATTCAACAAAAAGTTCTGCAAGTTTATATAAAATGATCGATGAGTTGAGAAGCTGAAGAGTCCAATAAGCTATCAATAACAAAACTCAATTGCTATCAATAGTTATAGAAATAAGTGAAGTTATCTTTATTTTTCTCTTTATAAGGCCAATAAATGTTAAGGAAAAAAAATACTACAGAGTTGTGACAGGCAATTAACAAATAAAACTGTGTTATTTTAATGAATTGTGGGATTATAGCATTTATCAGGATTTTTAATTTGTAACTTGTTTCAATTGCTTTCCTCATTCTAAATAATTACATTTGAATCTAATTTGTATTCATAATACTGTATTAAAAATGTTTAAAGCTTCAGTTCCCATAAAACTTGAATCTACTGATGTAGATGAATCACAACTCAATGCTCTAAGTAACTAGAAAGATGGTAATAGAGATATGCTTTGAGAGGGGAAAAAAAGTACTCAATGTTATATAAGTTGGTCAAAGGAGCATGTAGTATGCCTGGGAGGTGGCCAATAGGCAGCTGGGTGTTACCCCTTAGGTTAGGAGACAGTGGGAAAAAGATAATGAGAGTATGTGTGGGGAGGTCAACCATGTGGCATGTATAGTTGAAACAATCAAAGTAGTTACAGTCTTAAAGATGAAGCCTTAAAATAAGAAGGGGAAGCGGGCAGGGACAAGAGCCTTCCCAAGATTATATCTTGCATCAAAAATACTATGCAGCCATCAAGAGAAACGAAATCTGGCCATTTGCAACGACATGGATGGAACTGGAGGGTATTATGCTAAGCGAAATAAGTCAGTCAGAGAAAGACAAGTATCACATGATCTCTCTGATATGAAGAACTTGATAGGCAAGGCAGGAGTTTGGGGGGGTGGGGGAGAGAAATGAAACAGGAAGGGATGGGGA
>CM053606.1:152364012-152410246 GCA_028646535.1 Procyon lotor | reverse complement strand
CAGCTAGACATGAATGAGATCTAGAAAAGTCAGTCAAATATTCAAATTTGTGCCATATAAGCAAAAATAAAGAATCTCTGGAACATCTAGATGACTTCTCAGTCTCTTTTTTGACCTCAAGCACTAGTATGTACCTCTGCCTATTCTAATTTGGGTCAAAAATTATTCAGAAGATGGTCCCACAGCTTGGTGTAGTGGAAATATCATAGAATTTGGAGCTACAGAGAAGAGATCTCTGTTCTTACAAATCCTGCTGGCAAGTGGCAAAGACAAAGCACTGTGGTCAGCAAACCCATTTCCTTTTTACCCTGGGCACACAGAAAGACTACATTTCTGTTTCCCCTGCAATGGGATGGAGCCATATGAGTGAGTTTTTGCCAATGGAATGTGGATAGAAGTGATACGGGCCTTCCACTTTCAGCCTGGTCCTATTCAGAATTTTTCAGGAGACTCTCAAGGCTTCATCTCTTTTTTCCACAGACCTACTGCAGAGGATCTTCTGCAGGATGCTGAGCTCATAAGATGCTGGAGGCATTAGACAGAAGGAACCTGGGTCCCTCAATCTCTACTTGGAAGGCCACCTGCTAAATATTCAATTAGAATATGATGTGAGGAATAGATCCCTGATTCTGTTGAAATACGGAGCTTCTGAGGTTGTTTGTCATTGAAATTAGCCCACTTTCCTACTAGGGCAAGTTGCTTAACTGCTTGGAGTCTCAGTTTCCTTATCTGAATATTCCGTTGGGCTCTCATAATGATCAAAATATATGACATATTGGGGTGCCAGATGGCTCGGTCAGTTAAGTAGCTGGCTCTGGATTTCCGTCAGGTTATGATCTCAAAGTCCTGGCATTGAGCTCCATGCCCAACTCCATGCTCACCGGGAAGTCTGCTTGAGATTCTCTCTGCCCTTCCCTCCTGTCAAATAAATCAATAAAATCTTCAAAAAAAAATAAATCCTTAAAAAATAAATATAAGCCTGGCGGTGGGTATTAAGGAGGGCATGTATTACATGGAGCACTGGGTGTGGTGCATGAACAATGAATCTTGGAACACTGAAAAAATAAAAGTATTTGAGAAGCAAAAATAAATAAACAAAAATTAAATATATAACATATCTATACAGGCATATATTCTGTATTAATTCTCATTCGCTTATTCCATGTTCACATTTGAATTTGGTCGGGGATGGCCCACTGAACATCCCCAGAGGGCACCATCCCATTCTATTTGATGGATCTCTGTGTAGAGTACAACATGAACCAGGCCTGTTGAAGTTGTGTAGCTCAGTGAGCTACAAAGGTTTCAGAAGGAAAAGCACATTTCCTTCCCAAGTGTCCATTACAAAAGAATTTGGTCTCCTTTTTAATAGAAAGATTAAAGTGACAGTGACTTTATAGGTACGATAATTTATAGCTTTTCTATTATGGCTTTATAACTTCCTCATGCCATAAAAAAAGAGATTTAATCTTTTCTTTAAATTGTTTGCATATTTTTTCTTCTCTGATAAAAGAAGACAGCCCTTAAGTATCTCAGCTGATCTAAATTAGGCAAAAGAAAATCTCCTGATCAATATTCAGCTTTGGCACTTATGTACATTTTATGTTGATTGGGACTTAAGCTCCTACTAGCAATTCTTACTGCCAAAATCACATTTTCTCTTCAGATGCCTAAGGTTGGAATTGTGTGTGTACCAACTGGAACTGATTGCTTGAAACTTGAACAGTTCAGAGTTTAATTTCTCTAATTTGGGTAAATACTACCTACCACCAAGCTGTCTGTGTTTTCAAGTGTTCAAAGTTACATAGGAGCCAATATTTTAAGCAATGCACAAGAGAGGCATTGCCGCAGTGCCATAAGAGTCTGAAAGTCGGTTTTCCTTTGGTGAGCTCACCGAGAGTATGTAACCCCCAGGAACAAGCTGGTAGAAACAAGTCGAAAGGCATGTGCTGTTGGGGGATGGTGCCCACACCCATTTGCCTTCTGTTTGTAGGAACATCTGAGCAGAAAAAAGAAAAATGACAACATTACTAGACTCTGGCATCTGGAAATTGTGAGGCGTATAGTTTTTACACTAATTTAATGCATATTCTCACATTACAGTCATGTTTAACAGTTATCCATGTGTCATTCAAAGAGATGCATTGTATGAAAAGAATTTTGGCAATACAGAACCTCCTAGCTGGAGCAGGAGCTAATAATAAATGAAACACTTGTGCACAGACGAGCTACTTAGCATTTATCCATAGCTAGCCTCACAGAATGGTAGAATGGGAAGAGGACCAGAAATCTGCTAGCTCCAATCCTTTTATTTAAGAAAAATGAAAAAACTGAGACTCCAAGAGGGGAAGTGACCAGGCAAGGGTCAAAGGGAAGTGAGTAGAAGAAGTGAAATGCTGGCCAGAGTCCAACACACATCCTATAATACCACCCTGGTTCTTTTCACAATTGCAAATTCTCCTTTCATTGCCAAACTTCCCTTTCTTTGTACCTGAGCCAGACAGAGAACAAATCAGAGGGTGATCTCAGGTCATTGGACCCATTCATAGCTCTTATTTGATGGGGTGATTGCTCAGAAGAAGTTGGCTTTTACCTTCCAACAACCACCACCGGTAAATCTGTAGCTAGAGTCCTCATTTTATATGTTTTAAGACAGTTTTTAGGATCCATATGCTGTGAATCTTTTTTTTTCCTAAGTGTTTGTTTAATGGGTGAAGGGGGTGTATTGTACTAGAAGCCAAGAGAATCAGCTACCAACTAACCAGGTATCTGTGGGCAAGTTCTATCCCTTCTGGGCCATTTTTATCACCTGTAAAATGAGGAAGAGTAGGGCCCCATAAGATTTAAAACTTCATGATTAAAAATATTCCATCTTATGTCAATTTCACAACATATACTTTTTCAAAGTCAACAAGAAAGCACTAAGCAAGATGTCATAGCAATATGCTAGGAGCATTAGGGAAGAGAGGGGAGAAAGAAAGACCATGTTGTTGGAGTAAGTCATGATCCAGGAGGACAATACACAAAGACTTGAAAAGAGGCCAGTGGGATACTACAAAGTAAAACATGGTTATATGCCAGGAGAAAACCTTTAGAGCATTCTTCCTTGTGCATGGACAGTCCAAGAACCAAACTAGATGGGCTCCAATAATAATTTTAAAATAGATATTAATTTTGCCAAGGATTTATTACCTGTTAGCCACTATTTTTGGCATAATGCATGTATAAATTCAGTTAATCCTCATAATTGTGCAAAATATACATTATTATCTTTATCATCCAGGCAAGGAAACAATGGCAGGAAAAGAATAAATAACTAGCCCAAGGTCACACAGCTGGTTGAGCCAGAATTCAAATCCAAAGATGCCAGTTTTGGAGTCAAAGCTCTTAATCACTCTGTAAAGTTCTCATGACAAATAAGGGACAAGGATGCATAATGAAGAGGCGTGAATAACCACCTAGACCAAAACAGTACTACAGGTGACACTAATGGCCACTGTCCATTGAACACTTATTTTGTACCACGTTCTGTGTGAAATGTTTCATCCACATAACCACATTCAATTCCACCTGATCATTCTTTCAACAAATATTTACTGAGGGCCTGCAAATTCACAATCTGTGTGAGTAAAGTTCTGTGACAAATCACATCCTATTGGTAAGGGTGGCTTGGAGATATTGTGCACCTCTTCTGAGGCCAAGGTCTGACCCCAAAACCTGGGCCTCTGCTATAGGCAAAAAACTTTGACACCATCAGACTCTAAAAAAATCATGTATAACACTTTTTTAAGTTAACTTGATATAAGTGCCTCTTCTAATCAGCCATTAAAGGCATTTTCTAATTTATGGTTTGTGTGTGTGTGAAGACGTGAAGCCAGATGGGAAGGCGAAGTTGCTGGGGACATGGACAGAAATGGAATCATTCCAATCTTCCATCGCCTGGCAGTCTACTGCCATTTGCTGTCATTGCTTTGCTGTCACTGCAGAGGTAAGAGGCAGGAAGCAGGCAGAGGGAGTGGTGAGTGGCAGCATAAACAGGTGGAGATGAAATGGGGTCACAAGGAAAGAGTACATTCAAGGCCACAGGGTGAACTGCCAATGAGGAGTGACTGGCAAGGTGTTGGGCCTCCAGGAAAAAGAAAGACCCTTAGGTCAAGCTAAGCTGCAAGCTCCCGAGGAGTCAATCACTCTCATTCATTTGTTGACAGTCTGGGAAGTTCTATCTATTTGAGGTCTAGCGCAGGCCCAGCTTCCAGTAGAAAAAGACATTCTGTAACACAGCAAGTCAGTGAAGAAGGCTAAAAATTAGAATTGAGTTTAATTAACAGAGCCTTTAGAGGAAATGTTCATTCTCTGTATAACTCTATCTAGTTTTGTAGTACTCTCATATCAGCGATCTTAGACAACTCTGGGGAATGACTTATACAGGCTCACGGCATTGGGTCTTGAACCAGAACATGAGAATCCATCTTAGCAATTTCACTTCTCTGTGGAGTTAGAGTAGGGTCTAATTAGATGTATTTGAATATAAAACCCCAAATCATACTGAAACCTGAAATGTGTGTCACCCTCATCACTGTGTGCCTAAACTTGGCTGTATGGAAATGAGTTTCACTCATTAGCTTTTTCAACCAGCCCTGAAGACTCCCCTGGAAAGAGGTGTTCAAATCTAACCACCAGCACCTGTGAGGGTTGCCCTATTTGGAAATAGGGTTTTAACTGATGTAAGAGCACTACATTTATCCAATAAGTCTTAACTATCTAAGTGCACATCTAGCCCTATATAAGTGCAATGGCAGATACACAGATGCCCAACATCTTATGGATACACAGAGGATTAGACATAATGTTATTAAGGCTCATAGCATAGTACATGTCACATAAGAAGGACTTGAATTTGGTAACTATTACATAATGTTAGGAATGGGGACATAACCACCCCTCTCACCATACTCCTCTGACCATGTCCATTGCTAACTCCTCCTTAAGTTTTAAATTGGGATTGGCCAGAGCCTGAGACATTCATTGAGCCATGTTTTACTTATGGACAGAGATGCTATCTTAAAGTTCAAGTCCCATGCACAATCTTAAAATTCTTCTTACCCCTTAAAGTGTCCACTTAATGAAGATAATGAAAGACCAGTATATTTTGCTCTTGTGATGTCTGAAAACTCAATAGAATGTCTTAGGAATCAATGGCCTCTCCATGAGGAGACAGGGTCACACAGAAAGAAGGGGATGATCTTGGTCATCATTGGTATGCTCTGGATAGAATACAATGTACAAAGTACTCATGCTCATTGTATGCTCTGTTTCATCCTTATCATGTTATTGTCTTAACAAACAGGGAGGATAATTACCCATATCTGATGGATTAAAAAGTGCCTCCCCAACCAGGGTGTCTTCATTCCTAATCCCTGGAATCTGTGTATGTGTCACCTTACATTGTAAAAGGAATTTTGAAAATAAGTTAAGGATTTCAATTCAGAATTATCCAAGTGGACCTGATATAATTACAAGGATCCCTAAAGAAAGGGAGGCAGGAAGTCAGAGAGAAGAGTTCACACTACTGGTTCTAAAGATAAATGAGGGGGCAGTAGGCCAAGGAATGCAGACAACCCAAAACAGCTGGCGAGGCAAGGGAGCAGGTTCACCCCTGGAACATGGTTCCTTAGAAGGAACATGGCCTTCTCAACACCTTAATTTTAGACTTCTGACATCCAAAACTATAACATAATAAATTTTTGTAGTCTTAAGCCACTATAATTATTGTAATCTGTTGCAGCAGTTATAACAAACTAATATACATTCTAAAGCACTTTGAAAGAAAGAAAGTCCTTTGGAGAAACACATTTTTCCAAGTCTAGAATTATCTGGATTATCTGGGTCAAATACAGGGTATCAAGATATGTGCTCAGGTGTTCTAGTATACTGACCCAAGAGAGCCAAACACATCTTCACTTTTCTAAGAACATTTTCTACTAAATGATTAACAATATGTAACTTTCATAAAAAACTATTCCTTCTTTTTTCAATCCTTCTTTCCTTTCTGCAACAGATAGGTAGGTAGGTAGGTAGATAAAACCTTCCGTGCACTTCAAAAAACAAAATTCTTGACTTCAAGAATCTTACTTATGATGAGATTTGGGGGTGGGGTTGAACCACCAAGAAATATACATTTAAATCAGGGTTAAGGAAAAGGGAACCAGAGTATTGTGGGGAAGCAGCTGAGAATTAATGATATGGTGGCTTGAGTAGAATCCCAGATAAGCCTTAAGCTATAGCTGGCCTGGTTGGCATACTTCACCTACAAGAAGAGAGAACTCTGAGAAGGTCAGGCCTTACATGTTATCTTTGGAGGGCAAGTCCTTGATAACATCAGCAAGCACCAACTCTGTTTCACCTGTACCTAGTTCCTTGAAGTCAATGGAGCCAGCAGTTATGGACCAAGATGAGAACAGAAGCTGGAATCTGGGTACAGCCTTAGCCCTCCCACTTCTTTTTCATGTTCTTTTAATCACATCTCCCCGGCTTTGATAAGAATGATTAACAACTTGAAGGTGAGGGGAGTAATTGTTCAAAAGAAGAGAACAGATAAGTGAGCAGCATTTCTCTGTCTCAAATGCCAGTGATAGAAAGGATGTGGAGCTCCATAGTTTGCTGTGCACATGAATAAAGAGCAGGGAGGAAAGAATTCAGCTGCAAAGGAAAGAGATGTGCAAGGATATCCTGATCCCTTCGACCTGTGCAGTGGCTTCCATTGCCTACCACGCATAGTTAGGAAGACTCCTGTGCATGCACATTCTATGAATTCCCCTAGGATAGTTTTATGAAATATTAGTGGCATATTCTTGCTTTCCCAGTACCCTTAGAAACATCTGAAATAGAAGACAACTACAGTTAAATTTCTGTTAAGTTAGATTCCTTAATTTAACAGAAAATGCTATGTAATAACAACAGCAAACACTAAATGGGTTGTTTATGCCTGTAGCTATTAGGAGTTCCCAGGGAGCCTCAGTGTGCAAAAACCCTTTGCCTCACTCACAACCATCAATCCTCATTCACTCAGTGAAAGGGGGATTGCAGCTTTGAAAACTTGCTTGTTTTCCGTGTCCACACCTCTTCTAGTTTCTCCAGAATACCAGTGCATAGTCTATTTTTAAAGCAACAAGGAATTCCTCCTTAGGGGTTAGAACATAAAAAGATACTCATTGAAGCAATTCTCCTTTCCTTTCTAAGACATTAAGAATTTGATGTTAACCCTTAATAACAGAATTTGCATTTTCTGTAAAAGATCATGGAGAGAGGATCGATGAAATACAGAAAGCTATTATTAGCGGAATTTCAGGACGACATGAAAAGACCTTCTTGGTATTTCTCAAAATACACCATGAAGTGACTGGTAACTTGGCTGGATGTAGGACTGGCTTGCATTCTGGGCTTCCCAGTGGAACAAATGAGCTTATTTTGACTGCTTTAATTAGTATTTTATTTAATAATTTATTGGTATGGATAAAGAGAATTCAAATGTCCATCCTTTACCCATTTCCAACATGGAGTATTTACCAAATCTTAGGTACACACTCTCATAGACTCTTACATTTAATTTTCATAACCATTTTGGGAGAGACACATAGAGTTAGACCAGAAAACCAAGACCCAAAGAAATTCAATAATTTTTCCCCAAACATGTGGCCAGGAGTTCAGAGTCAGATTCAATCAGGTCATTTGCTTCTAACTCAAATGTTTCCCTCAGGAGATTCCAGCTGCCTCCCTCAAGAAAAATTTGTATATATAGCCATCTTTTCCATTCCTGATCATCATCATCTTCTTCCTCTTCCTCCTCAGTTATCATTTATTAACTGCTTACTATCTGCCTGGCAGTGCATTAAGCATGTTGCATGACTAATTTTACTTTTCTTATGGGAAAGGTAATTTTGTTACCAACTCCATTTTTCAGATGAGGAAATTATGGTTTTATAGATTTGATTATGTGATTAAAGCTTTATTCTGACATATAAGGGCAGGACCAAAAGGTGTGCCTGGTCTATTTCCACATCTTTATATAATGTCAGCAGTGTATTGGGCATAGATGGTTAAATGTATCCTAAAGTTTTCTTGATACAATAGAGAGATTTTATGACTTCATGACTAGTTTTATATGGCTTTTGTATAAACAATTTATTATCTGTCAGTTCCTCTTTACTTTTAGCCAAATTCTCTCCTGCTATAATGAAAGACTGCCTCATCTTGTTTGGCCCCCAGAAATGGCAGAAGTTGGCATTGCCACCCTCACCCCGTTCTTGAAATGATAGACTTCATATATTCTTACGACACTTCAGTTTTACATTTGGCAATCATTATAGCTCCCAGGCAAACTCAGACTACAAATAAAGGTAATATGAGAAGAAGAAAAAAGTCTGTTGAGTTGCTATTGCCCCAGTCAAGAATGTGTGGTCATTTCTCAGCACCCAAAGTCCAATTCTGCCCTGATACAAAATAGATCAGAATGAAAAGTTTGTATTTGGACCCTCTATGGAAGTATTCAGCAGAACCCTTGGTTGAAGTGAAGACAAGGATCCTGACTTCACCCAAAATTGCAGGTGCCCATGAGAGCTTTGCAATTCTTTCAGAGATTCTGAATGCAGAAGCTGGGTGGTATTAGAAATAGATAATTTGAGGGGTACCTGAGTGGCTCAGTTGATTCAGCATGCAACTCTTGATTTTGGCTTAGGTCATGATCTTAGGGTTGTGAGATTGAGCCCCACATAGGGCTCTGCACTCAGTGGGGAGTCTACCTGAGATTTTTTCTCTCTCTCTCTCTCCTTCTGCCCCTTCCCCCATTTATTCTCTCTCAGATAAATAAACCAATTAAAAAAAAAGAAATAGATAATTCCAAGATTAAAAGACAAGAGTCTCATTCTCAGTTGTTCAAGGTCTCATAACCCAATTTAACTGAATTCAAAGACATGTATTGGGTACATATGCTGTGCCATTGACCATGTTTGCTTCTGAGATAGGTAAATAAATAAGACTTAGTACTTGCTCTAAAGTAGAGAATTGATATGTGTATACATTAACAAAAATACGAGGAGGAAAATGACAAATGCCAGAGAAAAGTTAGTAATGTATGGCTGTCATTCAGTGAGGAAGTGATTAATTCCGAGTTTGTGGAGAAGGGGCTTTCACGGATGGAGAGGATTTCAATACTCAGAAAATGCTCTTCTGGGTGGAGAAAATAGCAAGAACTAAACCAAAGAAAAAGAAGAGCTTGAAGCACAGTGGACTGTGTGAGTTGGCTCAAGCATCCAGTACTGAAGGGTCAGAGTGAAAAAGCAAATAGAGAGAGAAATGGATTGAATCTTTTTATTTTTTCACTTGAATGCAGGTTAAGGGTCTGGGTTTTATTCTGTGTACCAATATAAAAGCTGTTATAGTCAGCAGATAGGGAGCTATATACATACTGGAGATATATCTACATATATCAAAGGAACCATTGTAATCTTTGATGAGAGATTCACATAATAATGGAGCAGGGCATCCACTTCATTCCAGACATTCTCTGGAAATACAAGATATCAATCTATAGTTGCTGGAAATACAAGATATCAATCTATAATAATCCTACTAAGGAATATATATATCTGCTCTTTAAAATAAAATGGAAACACTAAAGCCTAGGGGTTAGGGGACTTATACCTGGTAAGACTGGCCTTCTGAATCATACATATATGACTGTAAAATAATTTCCTGTTTCTTCAATATTATTCTGTTGTTTGTGAAACCAAATGACCAAATAGGAAGTGTGTGAGCGTGAATTGAACAGGTAGAGATCAGAGAAAAGGAAACAGGAAATCAGAGCGTAGTGTGGGGAATGAAGACAGGGGAGAGGGTGGCAAGGGATCTGGAGAAGAGAGAACATATTGAAATGATGTTGTCCTTAGGTGGTCCTGAGGAGTTGGCACATGATTGACCATGAAATGGTGAAAGGGGAAGGAGAAATCAATACTATTTCAAAGTCTGGGTGTATAGAGATGCCTTGAGGGTTTTGAAGACGCCTTGAGGGCCTAGTATTCCAAAGCTTTAAATCCATGGAATCTTGTAAAGCCCTCAGCAGGGTATCTTTTGACTTCAAGCCAGTGAGACTAGACAACATTTCTAGGCACTGCTATGGAAAACTACAGGCCAAAACCACTAGCCTCTCTCCACAGGTTACAATGATCTACCAGGGCTTTGCAGAAAGTCCTTTTCTCTGACGGCTCTTTTAAATCCTGGAGGCTGGGGCATTTTGCTGTCACCAACCCAGCTCTGCAAATGTCCAAATGTTAACTCTCCTTCCCTCTACTCTGGAAAAGAGGAATCAAGACATCCAGTGATTGAGGGGATGGTGTACTCATTTGCATCTAATTTATGACCACTTTACTGCCTGGAAGCATGGAGGAGTATGTGAGGGAAATTTCCCACTGTTATACTCAAAGCAAATACTGCAGGGACTTTTGGGGTTTAAGCCAAAGAAACCATCTGATGACTATAGACATTGCCTCAAAGATGGAATCACCACTAGCTAGCTCATTAGGGCTTTGGAGGTGATGTAATTTATAAGCCTGTTGTATGCTGTATTTTCAGAACCTCACAAAGCAAAGTCTAAAGGAATGATTGGTTTCTTTTATTCTCCATGACTAATACAAAAGGAAATACAGCAATAGAGATGTGTCTCCTCAATTCCAAATGTCCATGACAAACACACTCATTTTAACTACACAGGACTTTAGGTTGCACATATCAGTAAGGCATTTTGTGGGCAAATAGTTGAACGTTGGAAATTTCTTTTCCTTAAGGGGTCATGAGAAGAAACTCACATGGTAAAGGGGAGAATTCAACTCATTATTTTAGTTAGGCACCTACTGGAGTTGGTAATAGAGAGATTAGATGAACACAGCTTCTATCCATAAAGGATTCTCATTTCAGTGAAGAAAACAGACAAGTAGTTATTTACCACCAAAATTAACCAGGGTTGTGATGGAGTGAATGAAAACAGTACATACTTGCAAGGCATAGAGTATGAGCTTAGAAGAGGGAAAAACAAATTTTGTTTGAAGATGGTTCCATAGAGGGGATAACATTTAACATTGATCTTGACAAATGAATAATGGCTAGAACAGGGAGTCCCAGGCAGAGGGAAGAGCTTGTGCAAGGGCTTGCCTCATCTCTCCTCTCAGCAAGTGTCAGTGGTGCATACCCACCAGAGAATGAATTACAGCACACAGCATGCAGAAACAGATACTATACTTACTTACAGTAAGTATAGTATATATACTTACTAACATCTGTATATTTGTTACTTACTTACTATACTTACTAACTATACTTACTAACAGTCTGATATTTAGCAACTTAGAGATTATTTCTTCCAGGCTCAGTTTTCAGATTTGACTTGTTCTTTCCCCTTTGAAATGCCTTAACCCATAGCATTTTTGAAATGATATACATAAAGTACTTCACAAAATCCTGATAGATGAAGAGAGTGTAATCATGTTACTCCTATTGGGATTTTTCTTCAGGCATTTGTTCAAACTATGAGATATTTATTAGAGGCCTTGTATATATAAGGCACTATAGCAATAAGATCTAAGATGCAAGACATTGATCCTCAAGAAATGTAAAGTCTGGGTGTGGAGAGAAGCCATAAACATATTAATCATAGAAGACTTAAGGAGATCAGATGAAAGTGAGGTGGGCTCATGTAGTTGATAAATTGCCAAACTAATTAAACTGATGATTTGAGTACAGGACAATTATGAGTATAGAAAGAAAAGCAAGTATTGTGCAAAGGGGAAAAATAAGTTTAAATATTTAATAAATACATTTCTCTCTCTAGGGATTAAGTCATATTTTGCCTGGACACTTGAGATTACCAAAGGGAAGAGCAGATTCCAAACCACAGCTATTCCCCTTCGAGGATATGCTTGTGGAGTGAAGTCAGAGTAGCATTCCTTGTCATTTTAAATTATCTAATTCTTTCTGTTTTTCTTGACAGATGCTGAAAGTATATGACTGCATTCATGTAAGTTACAACACCTAAGAAAGGCAAATCTGCAGTACTGCAAGGCAGTGTGGCAGAAAGATCACTAAGCTTTAAGTTAGAGAAAAGGGTGCATGTCTCCTCAGGAACAAGTAAATGACTTTGCACTTGTTGCTTATCAACTCTGAACTTCAGACTCCTCATCTACAAATGAATGAAGTATTGTGAGATGATGTCTAGATAGACTTTTATCCTAGTCTTCAGGGATTCCCTCATATTCTAGTAATTGAGGCACTGGTTTGTGGGCTATATTAGATCAGTGATTATAATAGGAATTATATGGAACATTTTCTTCCTGCAATATTTTGAGAATAGATTTGGACTCTAAACGCCATGGCTTCAGATCTACTGACCCTGACAAAGAAATTCTTGGAACTCTGAAGGACAGAACTCTGCAGTTGTCACCTAACTCACTCCTACAACCATATGGTATTCAGCTATTCTAAGAGCACCAGTATACGAACAGCTGATAAAAAGTGAAGGTGATAATCCCATTGTTTAATTCATTAAAATTAGGCCCAAGAGGAAGCTATGGGTTTGAGAAACCACAGTGATGCAGAAGCCAGAGTCTAGAATCTAGGATCTGATTCTGGATTCTAGAGTCTAGAATCCATCACATCTGATGGTCTGGTTTGAGTACCAGCTGTATACATCTAGCTGCACGATGCATGGCAATTTACTGAATCTCTCATTGCTAGTTTCTTGATCTATAAAACAGAATGAACAATTATGATGGTCATAATGATCGATGGTAATATGGTAATGTGACTTATAGGGTTATGGTAAAGTCTGTATAAAAAGAGGTATGTGAATATTCATAGCAACAAGAACACTGGAGGGTTTTGAAGGCAACATCCTCCACCAGTCCTAGCATATAATAGATGCCTACTAAAAGTGCATTGATTGATGGTGTGGTATATATGACAAAAGCTGCTCTTCTCACTTCCTTAAATGTACAAAAATATTGTGGACATTTAACAAATATAAATCATGAATGAAAAATTTCACACTTCCCTTTAACATGCTGAAATGCTGTGCCCCTGACCACAGTGACAGTGACCCTGTTTCTGCTGTTTCTATTTTGGGCTGCCATCACCTGGCTATCCCAGGCAGAGATAACTAAGGAAAGATAAAGACAGGAAAAAAGATTTGGATGGCTTCAGATAAAGGGGCATTGTGTCTGGCAGGACCCCATCTCTATGGTATAAACATCACAATGGGTGTTTTTGGTCAACCCAGACATGAAGTCATGTAAGTGGGATGCTGAGCCAGTGACTTATCTTCACAGACAGAGTTCACACAGAGTTATTTCTGTTTGCAGCACCATTGTTACTAAGAAAGGGTTTTTAGGACCGAGATTCCTTATGCTATAGATAAAATGTCCCCCAAATATGACAACATTGGTTGGCCAGTACTGTATCTCTAGCCAAAATGTCAGAAAGATTATTTCAGAAAATCATGCCAGAGATTTTATACCTCTTACATGCCTCTTTGAATTGAAGCCCTAAAGGAGTTGTGTCAAAGTCAGCACATGTGGCCTCCACCATCTTCCTGCATCCCACACCTAAATTTCCTATCTTCTCCCTCCTACAATGCATCCTCTGTTCCATGTGTTCACCCATAAAAATGAATATCCTTTTTCCTCACAGCTAAGATGAAGCAATCCTATGGCACAGAAATTGGCACAGTCTAGGTCAGGGGTCAATGAGCATTTCCTATAAAGGGCCAGATAGTGTGTAGATTCTCTGGGCCATATACAGTCTATGCAGCAATTCCTCCTCCCCAGCCTCCAACCCTTTAAAATTATAAGAACCATTCTTAGCTTACAGACTATAGAAACATACGGCTAGTTGGATTGCCTGCTGACCATTCATTTGCCAACATCTAACCCAGGTGGTAAAGTACTAAAGAGCAATAGCAGTAATACAAAATTATAGGATTTCTGTTAGGATATAAGAAGTTGCAAGAATCCCTCACTCTTACTACAAGCTATAAGAACAATCTGGATAAACTACAGAATCATGGTTGTTACAATCAGAAAATTCATCAGAAATCTGAGGATGATAAATCTAAAGGAAATAAATTCCAGATAGGAACAAGTCCTTCTAGAAGAGAGGAGTGCTTTTGTTGCTTTCATCTATGATGTCTGGAAAGAGGAAGAAGAATCCACCATCTGTGGATAAAGTCTGATGAGGTTTCAATGGCAGGGAGGGTTGTGAAGATCTGTAACCCCAAGGAACCTCAGCCACAGAATAAGTCTGCCCAAACTTCCAAGATTCATGGTGAGAACTGAGAAAACCCTCCATGGGATTTTTTATTTTGAGGCAATGGATGACAAAGAGAGGAGTGTAGGGCAGAAGGTGCTGAGGCTGGAGATGGGGCAGGAAACTGAAAGATTTCTTTCTGAGGTTCCTCCTTATGCCTCAGGGTGTGAACAGGTCAGCAGGAAGAAAATAATCCCCCAAAGGGCAGAAATTGAAGAACATATTTAAAAGAAAAGAGAACTCTCCAGAAACCCAAAAATCTCCCAGACTATATATATATATATATATATATATATATATATATAATACTATAATTTTCCATAGTTCAGAAAGCTGCTAGAGATTTCCAGATTCTTCTGGTGCTCAGATCCCCAGGCAACTGAAGAAGATTTCTTGATCTGGATCTCAGATCACTGGAAGTCAGTGGTGTTCTGGATTTAAAAAGTCTAAAATCCAGACCCAGTTAAGCTACAGGTAGATTGACTTGAGCTTCTATGTTAGCAGCCTCAGAGAAGAATGTGTGACTTTTTCCTGGGAAAAGTATCATTTACTTCAGTCTTTATAGCTATTTACACATAATACCTAATATTCAGTAAAAATTAGGAGACATATGAAGACTCAAGTAAATGTGAAGTCAAGATAAAAAAGAAGTGGAACAAATGATGGTGCAGGTAATGGATATATAACATCAAGACTTTAAAATAAATATGTTATTTTTATTATTATTTTTAAAAGATTATTATAATTATTTTTAAAGATTTTATTTATTCATTTGACTGAAAGAGATCACAAGCAGGCAGAGAGGCAGGCAGGGAGAGGGGAAAGCAGGATCCCTCCTGAGTAGACAGCCAGATGTGGGGCTTGATCCCAGGACCCTGAGATCATGACCTGAGCCAAAGGCAGAGGCTTCAACCCACTGAGCCATCCAGGTGCCCTTAAAATAAATATTTTAAAGGATTTAGTGGAAAGTTGGAAACATGCTTCAAAAGGGGGGAATCAAAAATGCAAAAAATGCAGAACTACAAAAATGCAAACTACAAAAATGAAAATAAAAATTCTGATATCACCGATGAAAAATTTATTTGATGGGGTTATCAGCTGACAGGATTAGTGGGGAAAAAAATCAATGACTCTCTATGCAGATTAATTGAAATCATCTAAACTGAAACACAAAGAGCAAAAGAATGAGGAAACTTAAGAGGATAAGACATCACTTGTGGGACAAAGTCCAAGAGTCTAACATATGTGTAATTGGAGTTGCCAAAGGTAAGGGGAGAAAAAAATAGGATGGAAAAAATTTTTTATGAGATTATGGACAACAATTATCCAAAACTACTAAAAGATATCAACCCACATTTCCAAGAAACTTGAAAAATCTGAAAGCAGGATTGATTTATTTTATTTTTTAAAGATTTAATTCATTAATTTGAGAGAAAAAGACAGAGAGAGCACAAGCAGGGGGAGAGGCAGAGGGAGAAGGAAAGTCCACTCTGAGCTGGGAGCCTGACATTGGGCTCTATCCCAGGACCTGGAGATCATGACCTGAGCCCAAGGCAGATGCACAACCATCAAACCACCCAGGCATCCCTGAAGCAGGGCTTAAACAAAGAAACCACACCTGGACACATCATATTCAAACTGCTAAAAACAAAAGATAAAAGGAAAGTCTTAAAGACTGAAAGACACACATCATATACTAGTACACGAAGAGAAGATTGATTAAAAAAAAAAAAGAAAGAGAAGATTGATGGTTGATGTCTCATTAGCAAAGATTAGAATCCAGGGGCGCGTGGGTGGCTCAGTGGGTTAAAGCCTCTGCCTTTAGCTCAGGTCTTGATCTCAGGGTCCTCAGATCGAGCCCCGCGTCGGGCTCTCAGCTCAGCGGGGAGCCTGCTTCTTCCTCTCTCTCTGCCTGCCTCTCTGCCTACTTGTGATCTCTGTCAAATAAATAAATAAAATCTTAAAAAAAAATTAGAATCCAGGTAATAATGGCATAAGTTAAAAGACTTAAATGGAAAAAAAGAAACGAAACAAAAAACGATCAAGCCCAAATCCTATATTCAGCAAAAAGAGACTCCAAATAAATGTGAAATAAAGTCAAATTAAGGCAGAAGGTGAAAGAATTTATTTTCTATAGATCATCCTAATAAAAATACTAAAAGAAAATTTTCCATCTGAAGGAAAATAATACCAGTGGAAACCAGATCTGCAGGATGGAATGAAAAAGACTGTAAAGGTGATATATCATAAAAAACATTAAAATTTTAAAATATTTTATATTCATATTGTGGTATAAATTTTCCCCAAATTGACCAATATATTCAGGGCAATTCCATCCTAGCAGACATTATCTATAGAAATGCTCAAACTGAACCTGAACTACATATGAAAATACAAAGATTCAGAATAGCCAAAATAATTTTGGGGAAAAAAAGATTAGAGTATTCATATTATCTTATTTTTTAAGACTCATCATAAAGTTGAAATAATCAATGTATATTGACATGAGAATAGACATACAGATCAATGGAACAGAATAGAAAGATAAGAAATAGACCCACACATGCATAACCAACTTTTCAAAAAAGATGCCAACTTAGTAAAATAAGGGAAAAAATAATCTTTCAACAAATTATATTGCAACATTTGGATATTTACATGCAAATATTTTTAAAAAAAACCTTACCTCACATCATATATGAGATTTAATTTGAAATGGAGAATAGAGCTACATTTATGGAGTTTTTGAAGAAAATATTGGACAAAGTCTTCATGACAGTGAATTAAGCAAAAAATTCTCAGATAAGACACAAAAGGCACAAACTATAAAATAATTTGATAAATTGTATTCATCAAAGTTAAAAACTTTTGCTCTTTAAAAAAATATTGTTAGGAAAAGAAAAGTCGAGACATGGAAAGGGAGAAAATATTTGCAAACACATCTATGGAAGTGGATATATAGATATAGATATATTTCATGTGACTCAATAAGAAGAAAAGCAGTTCAATAAAAATGGCAAAATATTTGAATGGACAGTTCAACAAGTAAAGATATACAAATGGCAAATATGCAAACGATAAAATGCTCAACAGCACTGGTAATAAAGCAAATGGAAGTGAAAACTAAAATGAGATACCTCTATATATCTATCAGAATGACTAAATTTATAAATAAACCAGGTTTCTACGAACAATTTTGTATAATATGTTTGCAGCCGTGTTTTTTTTTTTTTTTTCATTCTTCTTGAGTAAATACCTGGGAGTCAAATGGCCACAAGATAATGATCATGCCGTTCATATTTCCATCATCAGTGTATGAGATCTCTAGTTGCCCCACATTCTGGCCATCAGTTGTTACAGTCAGCCTTTTTAAACTTAGCCACTATGGTGAAAATGAAATGGTATCTAATTGTGATTTTTATTTATAGGTCATTGGTAACTAATGATTTGTTGCACTTCATGGATTTACTTTTTGCACATTTTCTTTTTAGAAATGTCTATGAAAGAATTTTGATCATTTTTATGGGGTCATTTGTATTTTTGTTATTGGTTTGTTAGGGTCTCCTTATATATCTTTTATGGAAATCTACCATCTGTATGATGTTTTGCAAATATATTTTCCAGTCTGTGGCTTGGATATTCATTTACTTAGTGGTATCCTTTAATGAGCATAATTTTTAGAAACTTTTATAAAATCCATTATGTCAAAAAATTTTATTTCATGGTTAGACTTTTTTAATGTCTTATCTAACAAAAACATTCTCTCCCTCTTTTTTTCTTTTAGAGAGAGTGAATGGGGGGAGGGGCAGTGGGAGAGCAAGAATCCTAAGCAGACTCCCTGCTGAGCGGCTCAATTTCAAGACCTTGAGATCACAACCTGAGCTAAAACTAAAAGTCAGAAGCTCAACCAACTGAGCTACCCAGGTACCCTAACAAATACATTATTAATCCAAAGTAACAAAGATTTCCTCCTATGCTTTCTTCTGAAATATTTATGGTTCTTGCTTATACATTTATGTCCATAATAACTCTCTAGAGTTTATTTTTGTGTAAGGAGTGAACATATAAATACTCATTTATTCCAGAACCATTTGTTAAATTCCTAATACCATTTAATTTACTTATCTACCTTTTTTTTTTATCAATTACTGAGATCAGAATATCCACATATACCCAAATATGACTATGGATTTGTATATTTCTTTTTTTTCTATTTTTTAGTTCTATTGTTTTTTACTTTACGTATTCCAAACTCTATTTATATTATATACCAGTTATGTTTTCTTGGTGTATTGACCACTTTACCATTTTGAAATATTTTTCTTTACACCTGGTAACATTTCTTATTTTGAAGTCTATTTTATATGAAATTAATAAAGTTGCTCCAACTTTCTTTTGATTAGTGTTAATTTTAATGATAGAAATATATTTTAAGTCAGTCTTTCAATTAGTGTCCACAATAGGCAAAGGTAATTTTTTATGCCTAACTGGGCATTTAGAAAACAGATCCATTTTTCGTCCTTCCAAAAATGTTATGCATTATGAACTTATATAAGAAAGTCCCAAATGCTGATCAGAAAGCCATTATGTCAAGGATTATTTGACCATAGAGTTGTGGGTCCGTATCTGGGCTCTCTATTCTGTTCCACTGGTCTATGTGTCTGTTTTTGTGCCAGTACCATGCTGTCTTGGTGATCACCGCTTTGTAGTAAAGCTTGAAATCAGGCAATGTGATGTCCCCAGCTTTGTTTTTTCTTTTTCAGCATTTCCTTAGCAATTTGGGGTCTTTTCTGGTTCCATACAAATTTTAGGATTGTTTGTTCCAGCCCTTTGAAAAAAACCGGTGGAATTTTGATTGGGATGACTTTGAAAGTATAGATTGCTCTGGGCAGTATAGACATTTTAACAATGTTTATTCTTCCAATCCAGGAACATGGAATGCTTTTCCACCTTTTTGTGTCTTCTTCAATATCTTTCATGAGCATTTTGTAGTTCTTTGAGTACAGATCCTTCACCTCTTTTGTTAGGTTTATTCCCAGGTATGTTATGGTTCTTGGTGCTACAGTAAATGGAATTAATTCTCTAATTTCCCTTTCCATATTTTCATTGTTAGTATATAGGAAAGCAACTGTTGACAAAACAGGAAAAAATATCCAGTGGAAAAAAGACATTCTCTTCAATAAATGGTGCTGGGAAAATTGGACAGCTACATGTAGAAGAATGAAACTTGACCATTCTCTTACACCATACACGAAGACAAACTCAAAATGGATAAAAGACCTCAACGTGAGGCAGGAATCTATCAAAATCCTAGAGGAGAACATAGGCAGTAACCTCTTCGACATCTGCCCAGCAACTTCTTTCAGGATATGTCTCCAAAGGCAAAGGAAACAAAAGCAAAAATGAACTTTTCAGACTTCATCAAGATAAAAATCTTTTGCACTGAGAAGGAAACAGTTAACAAAACAAACAGGCAACCCACGGAATGGGAGAAGATATTCACAAATGGCACTGTAGACAAAGGTCTGATATCTAAGATCTATAAAGAATTCCTCAAACTCAACACTCACAAAACCGATAATCACATCAAAAAATGGGCAGAGGACATTAACAGACACTTCTCCAAAGAAGACATACAAATGGCTAACAGACACATGAAAAAATGTTCATCATCTTTAGCCATCAGGGAGATTCAAAGCAAAACCACATTGAGATACCACCTTACACCAATTAGAATGGCCAAAATCAACAGGACTGTAAACAACAAATGTTGGAGAGGGTGTGGAGAAAGGGGAACTCTCTTACACTGTTGGTGGGATTGCAAGCTGGTGCAGCCACTTTGGAAAACAGTGTGGAGATTCCTCAAGAAATTAAAAACACAGCTACCCTATGACCCTGCCATCTCACTACTGGGTATTTACCCCAAAGAAGCAGATGCATTACAAAGAAGGGCCACATGTATCCCAATGTTGATAGCAGCAATGGCCACAGTCGCCAAACTGTAGAAAGAACCAAAATGCCCTTCAATAGATGAATGGATAAAGAAGATATAGTACATATATACAATGGAATATTATGCCTCCATCAGAAAGGACGAATATCCAACTTTTGTATGAGGGGAACATGGAGGGGACTGTAAGAAATTATGCGGAATGAAATAAGTCAAGCGGAGAGAGCCAATTATCTTATGGTCTCACATGCTGAGCATAAAGTAAAACATGGAGGGCACTGTGAGAAGGAAGGAAAGGGGAAGGGGGGGAATCAGAGGGGGAGATGAACCATGAGAGACTGTGGACTCTGAGCAACAAACTGAGGGTTTTGGAGGGGAGGAGAAGGGGGGTTGGGCAAACCTGGTGGTGGATGTTGAGGAGGGCATGTATTGCATGGAGCACTGGATGTGGTGCATGAACAATTAATCTTGTAACACTGAAAAAATAAAATAAACATATTTGGGGGAAAAAAAAGAAAACCATTATGTCCCTTCCCAATCTTCAGTAGAAAAATCACCCTTTCAGCTTGCCCCTTTTGAGAAGCAAGTAACTGATGCCTCTGTCAGGCTAAGTGGAGAAAGACAGAAACTAATGCCCATTTCCAAACTTTGGCAGGGTAAATTTAGGTTTATAGAAAAGCCCCTCTATGAAAGGTAAGTCTCAAAGAACATATTACCAAATAATCTTCAATTGAAAAGTAATCTGTCCAAAATACCACATCAATACAGAAATTGCCTTAACATTATCCTAAACACATGGTCTTGCCAGCCAGGAAGGTAAACAATCTTCTATCACATAAAGGCTGAGCTTTTCTTTGGGGTGATTTAATTATGTTGATGGATAACTTTTATTAGTGCTTTCTCTATGGCAAGCACTATGTTATATATTTTACATACATCATTATCGATTACTCCTCAGAAAAACCCCATGAGATTGGTACCACTATTCTACTACTGTAATTGTCTTTTTACGATTTAGGGAATGGAGCTTTAAAGATACTAAATAACTCTTCTAAATTTATCCAGATAATAAGAGATATTTTACTTTAAATCTCAATTTCATTGCTATTTAGCTTTAACATAATTGAGTTAAAGTTTGCATAGATGTAGAGTTTGAGCATGTGTGTGTGTGTGTGTGTGTGTGTGTGTGTGTGTTTTGTGGTTGTTATTAACAAAATGTAAACTTGGTTCACACTGACTTTTCTATCAACTGAAACTCCCTAATACCTGTATATGACTGTGTTTTGGTAAATAGGCATATATATCTACTTATCTTTTGAACTTAAATGTCAAACTCTACAATTTTCTCTACAATTTTAAGTATGTCATTAAATCATTCCACATCTTTGCCTTACCATAATTTTTTAAAAGATTTATTTATTTATTTGAGAGAGAGTGAGCATGAGTGGGAGGGACAGAGGGAGAGAATTCTCAAGCAGACTCCATGCTGATCGTGGAGCTTGACATGCGGCCATTGCTTATTAATCTCATTTTAAGTTAGAGTATATGAGATTATAAAGGGTTAAAAGCAGCAATAGAAACATTTATTCATGCTTTTAGAATAGAAACATTTATATATATAAATATATATATTTATATGAATAACATATAATTCATATATACAATGGAATATTATGCCAGGAATTATATGCTGAATAACATATAATTCATATAAATATATATATTTATATATATATAAATACACATGTGTATGTGTTTAAAAAGTGATCTCTGCCACCTGTGTGATGAAAAGTCCCTGTACAAAGAGTGGGTCCTAAGTCGTAAAGTGACATTACACAGGATACAGTGTGTACACATTCTCCACTCACCTGAATAGTCAGAATAAAAACCATTAAAGCTGGGAGAAATCTTAGAAATCTTAGAATTCTCAGAAATCTTAGAATTCTTAGAAATCCTATGGCATTCATGGTAGTCAGGATAGGCAATATTGTGTTTCCCTAACAAACACACAATCTCAATGGCTTAACACATAAACATGTATTTACTGTCTTCATAATAGATTGTTCCCATGGAACCTTCAGTATCTCCCTAGGGCAACTATCTCCTATGTAGTAACTCAGGTATTTCAGTCTGGTTCCATCTTGTGGCTCCTTCATCTCAACCCATACTCTCCACAGTCACTGTAGCAAGGGAAGGAAGACATGAATCTGTTCTTAAGTACACACACATTACTTTTGATCATAGCTTGTTTATCAGAACTATTCACAACTGAACTACAAGGGAAGCTGAGGAATACTGAGGGGCATGTGAAATAAGTGGAAAGTAAAAACTATTTATCCCATGATATTACTTTAAATATAATTCTATAGATCCTTTGTAAGTTGAAATGTTCTCCCAAAATCACTGGGGGAAGATGTTATCCTGAGTCCAGGGCAGTGTCTCATCTCTTTGCCTTATAAGTATTCTACAAAGATCTGTTCTCTGATGACTGGAAATCCACTTTGTTATTGCCGCCACTGGTTGCTACATTTGTTTATATGTTTGTTTCTAAGGAAATTATTATTTTATTGAGTACATTACTTCAGCCTACATTCTTGAATTGTAATAGTAATTGCTAATATTAAACAATAAAACGCCAATTTTTTGAAAACTACATACTGTCTATTATGCTAAGTGTTTTGTACACATTATTGCACTTAATCTTAATAATATATTTGAATTAGAGCTACTATCTTTATAGATGAGGGAATTGGGGATTAGAGAAGGTTAATTAATTTGTAACCCATCCCCTTTTACTCTTCTTAGAATAGAATCCGTAGGACTACCTGTTTCCATCCTTATATTAGTTTATCATCTTTTGCCTCCATGACTTTCCTGTTCTGTCTAGGTTTTACCAAAGCTAGGAAATAAACCCAGACCACCCAGGGCTTAGACTCAAGCAGGAAAGGCTTAAGTAAGATCCAGGCAGCTAGCCAAAGGACATTACTAATGGACTGCCTCTCTTTTCTATGCACTTTTATTTGAATTTTCACAAGGATATGTCTGTGCCTGGGTGGTGAAGATGGGATGCTGTAAAAGAGAAACTTTCATTCCAGGCCAGGAGAAAGGTGTGTTGAAGATCAAACACATATACACACCCCTCAGGTACAAAAAGAAGAAAGGAGCAAAGTTCCTTCAATGCCAAAAATATACAGAAGAGGTAACTCTTTCAAATCTGAAAATGAGTAAAATGAAATACTTTAAGCTTGAAACCATGAAGGTAGACAATCCTGGAATAAATCAAGATTGAAGTGGGGAAGATAATGTGAGGGAGTTCAAAGGAAATGAGGAGAGTCTTATAAAATAGAACAGAATCTTCAGCTCTCTAATAATTTGGTAGGGTTAGCTGGCCCTTCATTCATTCAACAGTCATTTGCTGAATAATGTATGTGTAAGGCACTGGGCATTTATCGCTAGGTTATCTGGCATTGCTCCTATCAGAAATAGACCAAGTAATGCTGAATTTTCATAATTGAATAGAGGTCACTACTGTTATAATCTTGGTCAGCGGTGTATTGATTGATGAAAATTAAGCCCTATGAGACTACTCAGATCCAAGCTCATAAGCTGGAAGCCAATCTTATAACTTCATCATTTCATCTTCTAGTGGCCCCTAGACACACAAGCACCTTGTGTTAGACGGTAGTGCACTGCCAAGATCCCCCTTCCTCAGTCAGAGATTTAATTGCTCCAGCTGCTGGAAGTGCTGCTGGCAGACAGTCCTTATCTGTCAATCCTTTTTGAGAGTACCTCTTCTGAAAGGAGTCACCCTGTCAGAAGTCCTGCCATCCATGACTGCTTGATGCCTGGGGATAAAGGGCCTTTTGGCCCAACTCAGGACAACTCTGAAGGGCCATCTCATTTTCAAAATTCCCCACAGTGTAAACAGAGGATTCTATTGAGACTGCATTGCAGCATGACATCTCTCAATTCCGAATCCCACTTCCCTACCTTCCCTTCTACGTGGGTTGATTCCAAAAACACCCCAGAAGAAAAAAGTGCACGCTAATTTCCACATCAGACTGTTTCCTGGGGGAGATTCAGCCCATCACACAATCTCTACTTGGGACAACACCAGCCTAGAACCCAGCCTGCTCTTCTTCCTCATCCTTCTTTCCCAATGTTGGCTAAGTCACAGAGGTGTCTTTGCCTAATTATCTCATCTGATCTGCTCTGCTCTCTTTAGTTCTTTCTTCCTACTGTCTCTTTCAAATTCTCATCTTACCACAATCTTTATCAGAAATTCATCTCTTTGTATTTTGCCTATCAAGTCAGCTAGAAATCTACATTTCACATGCCAACACTCACAAGAATCTGTATTTGTTCTCAGTGTCAGAAGATCCCTGAGGTCTTGAGCAGGGCCTACTATGGGGGGGGGGGCTGTGTGTGAAACAGAGCTTCTAGAATTTTCCATTTGAGGGCCCTCAAACAACTCTAGAAAGGCAGAAAACTGTTGAAGACAATAACTACGGCATGGGGCATCAAGTAATAAAATTTGTAAAAAGGACAGATAACATTTGAAAATTTGAAAGAGGAATTTCTAGCTGAGAGATGATAAAAAAAATTATCACAGAGTGAGCAATATTTTAGTTGAACTTCAAAAACTATGAATGATTTATGCATGAAATCATGAGAAGAAACTGTTTCTGAATATGAGAAGAACAATGTGAACAAAGACACAGAGGGAAGAGAATATGGATTATGTAAGGGATGTCAGCATGATGCTTGGAGTATAAAGTATTTATAGAAGAATAGTGAGAAAGAAAATTGGAAAAATCAACTGTGATAAAACTATTCCAAATTTTTAAAAAATATGTATGAGTGGAGAGAATGTAGAAAATCTTTGTACTTGGAAATATGATACCATACTAAAACTTTAAAATTGGGCAAAAATAAATGGAAAGGGTGTTATGTTATCCCCCCTTCAACAAATAAATAGAATAGCATGTGTTCCTAATAACATAGTTTTCACCAGACCCACAGATTTTCACTTCCAATTTTGTGTTTGTGTTTTATTTGCTTGATTGATTGATTGCCAGGGAATCATTTAGAGGTACTAAAGGTATAAAGTAGTTATACTAAAGGTATAAAGATAGGTATAAAGGCAAAAGTGTGACCCCTCATTAAAAGGATCCTGGAGGCACCTGGGTGGCACAGTTGAGCGTTGAACTCTTGGTTTCTGCTCAGGTTGTGATCTCAGGGTCATTAGATTGAGTCCCTCAGGGCTCCATGCTTAGCATAGGGTCTGCTTGAGACTCTCTCTCCCTCTCTTTCTGTCCAACTCCCCCCAATAAAAGTAAATAAATCTTTTTTTTAAAGGATACTGTATCTTTTTTCTGAAGACTACATTTCTTATCTAGATCCAACAATACTTGATGATACTACCTTTTCACCCAGTCACTTCACCTAGAGTCCTCAAAATAACTCAATCACTTCCTCTTCTGAATCTAGATCAATCTCTGGGCTGAAAGACTCAAGCTCCTTGAAGGCAGAAACTATGTATGAATCATTTGTATAATCCTAACACTTAGTAATAATAAAACAAAACGTGCTCACTAAGCGCCAGCTTAGTAAGTGAATGAATCACCTGACCTGTTTAATAGCTAAATCCTCCATGATATAGAAGGCTCCCTGAGGGAGCTCCATTGAGTCTGGAATCTATTTATATATCTAAAAAATGTATGTGTTTGTAAGCCACGGAGAACCACTTCTGCTCTTTGGGTGAAATGAAGATTTATTGGAAAGATAACAGAGTTGTCATAGATTCAAAGGAGAAATTAAACACTTTAATCTCAGAACCACAAGGATATCAGCATTAGGAGTTTGTAGGCCTTTTTGCCCAACTGATGACCACAATGTGACTACGAGTCTCAAATTCTGAGTCTCTCACTGAAATGCCAAATTCTTAAGTGGGAGAGTTCGATTGTTCCAGATTAATAAACAAGCCCCTTTCCTCACTTCAACCTACCTAGGGATTACAAGGTAAGAAGGAAATGGCTGCTGGGAGGAGTCATCTGGGGACAGGCAGTACTCCTGGAGTGTGCCTTCTCTATCCTACCTGCCTCATGAATACTCACACTTTCTTCTTAATATGATCATGTCTAATGTGTAGAACTTACTTCTACATGTCAAATGCTGCCTAGTGTTTTGCACACATTCACTCATTCAATCCTCAGAATACCTTAAAATGTGGGACACTGTTTTTGTCCTTTCAAAGATGAGGAAACTGAAGTACAATGAAAATAACTCATGTGAGATTATCGAATGACCATTTGGCAAAGCCTGGATTCAAATCCAGACATTTTAAATTTATGAGCCTGAACAATTAACTAATATTCTAGGAGGCTAGGAGTTGGAGCCATGCAATCTATCACCAGGCTCCATATAAGGTCTGGGCTCAGCAACCATATTAGGAAGTCTTCAAGAGCCACCACACATCTTTCTTCTCTTCAAGTCCCAACAGTACCAAATACAGGGCTAGGTCCTTATATAAGGAGGCTCTTAATAAAACATACTGACCCATTCCATAAAATTGGCCCCACTCACCTTGTCAGTGTCACTTCCCGGCCTTTCCAGACCAGCAGCACATTCCTTCTCTCCTTAAATCTGCTGTGACTGGGTTTAAGTCACTGGGTGGTGCTGCACCCACCACCTCTATTTCCTAGAGACTTCTAGTATTACACTAATATTTGGAAAATGTGGTTATGTCTTTTAGTCATTAATTTATTCATTTAAATGTGTTTACCAAGTGCCATGTAGCTAAAACTGCCAGAAAAAACAAGGTCAAATAACCCTAAGACATTGTCCCAAAAGAAAACCACATAGCCAGATGAGAGAAAAGAACACATAAGCCAAACATCACATGTAACAAGTTGCTTAGAGAACTTCCACCATCTCCCACCCTCTATCCACTTCCCCAACAGCATCTGTACTCAGTGATAGACATCTACCTGCCCTGTCACTAAGATGAACTATGCATGCCTCAGGTTAAAGTCAACCCTCACCTTGTACAGTAGGCAGACCACCTCTCTCTCCTATCCAAGGGCATCACTCCAATAATGCAACACTCTCTCTTCTATCATCAAGTTTTCCTATCTGATGGATTATTCCTCCCAGTATACAACCAAGTTATTCTTCCTTCCAAATAAAAAAAAAAGCAAATATTAAAAAAAAAAAAACTTTCTTAAACCCATTCTTGCTCTCAGAGAAATCCCAGATTTCTCTGTTCCCCTTCATAGCAAACTTCTAAATGTTACCCAATTCCTCACATGATTTCTTAAACTCAGTCCCATTGGACTTTGCTCCATTGCAACCACCTTATGAAAGGGATCAACAAGCTCAGCTCTCATCTAACTTGATATGTTAATATGTCTTTCAGAAGACCCTAAGGCAGATGATTCTATGCTTGTTCTGTCAGAATATTTCCTTTAAACAACTGAAACTCACCTGTCTGTAGTTTGCACCAATGGGTCTCTACTTTGACTTTTAGAACATCACTGTTCCAACCTACTTTCTCCTTCAAAAGCAGACTTACCACTATTGAAGTTGAATCTATGTCCCTATACTGAAATCCTTTTCACTTAAACATTACATGTACTTGATGTACTTCTGAATGTTAGCAGAGTCGACCATGATATAAATGCGGAGAGGAATAGATTATTTGAAAACTATTCATTAATTTATTTGTTCAACCAACAGATGTTTCTTGGGTATCTACCGTGTGTCAAGCAAAATTGTGTGCACTCGTAATACACAGCAGTGAGCAAGACAGATACAACATCTGCCTTCAGGGAGCTCATGTAGTAAATTCTATTGGAAAGTAATAACATCACTCTAGGTTGTTCTGGTGTTTTATAAATATTAATGCTTACATTTAGTGGGACAATATTCTGAATTATGACCTAGCATATTTTTTTCATCTCCAAAATTCCCTGGTCCCTACTTTCTTCACTTCTAAGCCAGGGGCTAAAGAAAGATGACAGAAAATAATCCAAAAGGAACAATAAATCAAGTACAATGTCTTTGAGTTCCAAAGTAGATTATTTTGTTTGCCCATAGCAAAAACAATAGTCATGGAAATGAGCTATAACCAAGCATTTGGGAAATTTCCCAAAATCTAAGTTTTAAATAATAAGAGAAAAATTTGTAGGACTCGGAACATGGAGTCTATGTAAGAAACCTAAAATGGAAAGCACCAGAGTCAGCAGTTAAGTTAGTGAAATTATAAACCTCATTCACTGGCCTTCCATCCAAGCCTGCAAAAAAAAAGTTTTGCTTCATTTCTACAGGGTTTGGAAAGTAACTATGCCCAGGTCTTCTCTTCTTCCTTGTTGAGAACGCTGGGATCATTGATATCAATGAGCCACGGGTTTCACAGATGCTAATGAGCTGCATTCATGGAATACATGTTCCTTTATATTCAACACCCCTCCCACTCCTGCTGGTATTCTGTGTCCTCCATTCTTTCTCTATTTGATTATTACTATTTAACACCCTGTCACAATTAAGAGCTACATTTGAGAAAACAGTCCAGTCTAGATTTGAACTCTAGCTTGATCACACACTAGCTCTATGACTTTAGCATATGACCCATTTGCTTTGTGCCTCAATTTTCCCATCTGTGAGAAATATACATGTTTTACAAAGCTGTTGGGAATACTGAATAGTGTATGAATTTGTGAGGCTTACCTCATTATGAAGCCTATAGTAGTCAATTGATTTTATGTATTACTGGTAGTAATAGCTTAATCATGTTTTGACATAGTTTTAGTTTCCTACAGTAGGAGATCTAGTAGGCAATCATAACTCTAAGAGAACTGGTGTACTCAACTTTAAGCAGCTAAGACCTGAGCAAAATGGATCACTTTCCTCTAGAAAGATAATCACTTCTGTTAGGTTCTCTACTCACTTTCTTGCTTTTGCTTTGTTATAAAAGCTCCATAAAAGACACTTGAGAATTTTTTATCCCATACTAAAGCCTTCAAACTGATTTCCCTTTCTCCTGTCATGTCATCATCTCACAACCTCTGGGTAGCCATGATAGTGGTCCACTTGCAATGGTAGCAAGTCATGCCCCCATATAAAATCCTTCAATAACTCCCCACCATAACTTCCAGGAAAAGACCAAGCTCCTTTGCAAGGCAGATACAACCTCCCAAATCTGACCCCAGATACTTTTTTAGCTCCATTTCATACCAATCCCCACTCTCCAATCTCCTCTAGAAAGATATACTTATCTTGTCCTGCACAGAAAATGTTTTCCATCTTTGTACCTATACTCATGTTGTTCCTTCAACCATGAAAGACCTTCTTGTAGTTCATGCCTGACTAACTCATTAGTTTTTTAAAAGTGAAGTCAGATGCCATCTCCTACAGGAACCCTTCAAGAGCTCCCTGGGTTGAACTGTTCTTTCTCCTTTGTTCTGTTTTGTCTCAACTCATTTTCCATGTCAATTATTATCTTCACACAGTCATCTAAATTATCTGATTAAGGACCTACCAGATTGCAAGCTCATGGAAAGCTGGGAAATGTCTTAAAGACAATAACACATAAGTAGCTGCTTAATAATAATTTCAAAAGCTCTGGACAATGCATTAGATGATCTTGTATCTGGTTCCACCTCTTCCATGAATTAGTCACATTATTTTAGTTAAATTACTGAAATTTGAGGATGTTTCCTCATGTCTAAAATGGGCATACTTCCCTTAACTCTCCACCACCTATCTGGTCTCCCTAACTTTACTGTGAAAAAGCAAAATAAATTAAATAATCCATGTTATTTTTTAAAATTGCAAGATGCTATACAAATACAAAATATTTCTAGAGCAAATATTTAATTTGGTTGGAACCATTTGAGATCACTGTAAAAATATGTCAGAGATGTAACTAGGCTCTCATTCCTTTCAACTGGAATTAAGAACAACAATAACAACAAAATCAATCACAGAATGTGAAGCTTCTCAGAGAACTTTGCAAAACGCAAGTAAATGAACTGAAAACTTGGAAGGTTCTTAGGAATTATTCATCCCTGTTTTTATAAAGGAAGGATTCTGATATTCGAAGATACTATGAGCCTGGCTAAGGGTTACTAGATTAGAACACATATAATACCCAGGCCTCTGTGTCCTCTGTCTAGTCCTCTTTATAATATACTGGCCTAGGGGCTCTTGTGTGGCTCAGTGGGTTAAAGCCTCTGCCATTGGCTCAGGTCGTGATCTCAGGGTCCCGGAATCGAGCTCCGCATCGGGCTCTCTGCTCAGCGGGGAGCCTGCTTCCTCCTCTCTCTCCACCTGCCTATCTGCCTACTTGTCATCTCCCTTTCTCTGTCAAATAAATAAATAAAATCTTAAAAAAATATATAATAAACTGACCTAAATCGAGATTAAATATCAATTAATTCATGCATGGACAAAATACAATATAAGATAACTTTTATGTTTTGGGTTTTAAAAATTCTGAAATCTTTGCTGAGTGAAATAGGTCAAGTGGAGAAAGTCATTTATCATATGGTTTCACTTACTTATGGAACATAAGGAATAACATGGAGGACATTAAGAGAAGGAAAGGAAAAGTGAATTGGGGGAAATTGGAGGGGGAGATGAACCATGAGAGACTGTGGACTTTGAGAAACAAACTGAGGGTTTTAGAGGGGAGGGGGTGGGAGGATGGGTGAGCCTGGTGGTGGGTCTGTTTTCAAGCGACAACTGCCTGTTACCATGGCCCTCAATCCCTATCCACTGTCCAGCCTATTCGCCACCATCTCACAGGGAAGCCAGCTTTCCTCATTACAAGGAATCCTGTAGTGAGCCCAGTCTTAGTGATTTTTGCAACAGAAAATTCACAATGAAAGAATTGATTCAGCCTGTGGAAGGAACTAGAAAGCTGAACAGCTGCTCTTAGATAAACTTTTCTGTCTTTCAGGAGCTGTTTGTGCATTCAGCCCCCGTGGAAGCCAAAATGATAATTGGCCATTTAGTAAGCAGATTGTAGTTGCCGGGATTCAATCATTCCTTTCACTCAAGTACTAGGTATTGTTCCAGGTGCTATGACTAGCACGGGGAACAGGACAAAGTTCAGGCTCAGTTCTGACTTATTTGGGATGACTTGCTTTCTGTTTATCAGCAGTGGAACAGCATCTGTAGGTGTGGATCCTGGCTCCAGTTTTTCCAGTAAGTATTGATAGCCCATGTAACTCTCAGCTTTAATTTCCACATCTGTAGAATTTTAACTGCAATCCCTATTTCAGGATATCTTTGGAGATCAAATAGGATCGTTGGCTTTCCTGTTCTCCGAAATCCATGATTTCATGGATTTCAAACACTCAACAAAACGCTCAGTATGTAAAAGCCTTACTTTCTCTGTTCTACACAGTGTAGCTCCAAATAGTCTTTCCCAAATATCTCCTCTTGCCTGCCCACAGAGAGCACCTCCTCAGCCAAACCCATCTTCTTCATTCTCTCCCATCAAACCATACATTTTCTTACCTCTTATTCTCTGCTTTTGCTGTTTTGCCTTCCTTAAAATACCTTTCCTTTTATGTCGGATGCTCTTTTTCAGAGGTTGAAAACTCAGTCCCCATGGGGGAGCTAGGTAGGTAACATAAAATCACCTGATATAAAAGAATAGGGAGCTCTAGGGATGGCAGTAAAAGGAAGTGCACTTTTTCTGTAGTTGCTGCTCACTACCTGTTAATTACTCCAACTGAAAATCAGGTTAGGTAAGACCATGTATATTAGTACAGTTGATTGTGCCCCACAGGTCTCTGAGATTCTGTTTAGCTTTTATTCTTTTATTCTTTTTTCTTTCTCTTCCTCAGAATGACAATGTCAGTTGACCTGTGTCAAGTTTGTGGACTCTTTCTTTGACCATTTCAAATCTGCTGTTGGCCTCCTCTCGTGAATTCTTTTTTTTTTTTTTTAAAGATTTTATTTATTTATTTGATGGAGAGAGAGATCACAAGTAGGCAGAGAGGTAAGCAGAGAGAAAGGGGGAAGCAGGCTCCCTGCTGAGCACAGAGCCTGATGTGGGCTCGAAGTACCAGGACCCTGAGATCATGACCTGAGCTGAAGGCAGAGGCTTTAACCCACTGAGCCACTCAGGCGCCCCCCTCATGAATTCTTAATTTTGGTTATTATATTTTCCAACTCCAGAATTTTTGGTTTGGTATTTTTATGGATCTGAAACCATACCAAGTATGCTCTTTGACAATAATAGAATGAAATTAAAACTCAATAACAGAAATTGGGGAAATACAAACATACAAAGAAATTAAACAACACATTCCTATTGTTGAACCAATGGTTCAAAAAAGGTGGTATTATAAACTACTTGAATAAATGAAAAATTAAAACACAAGATACCAAAAATTAGACAATGCAGTCAGAAAAGCGATTATCAGGAAATCTAAATTTCTGAACACCTGTACTGAAAAAGAAGTAACAAAGAAAAAGGAAGAAGAAAAAAACATTTCAAATAGGTATCCTAAACTTACACCTTAATAAACTAGAAAAAAGTGCAGACTAAATCCTAAACAAGAAGGGAAGAAATAATAAAAATTAGAATGGGAATAAATAACACAGGACAGAAAAAACAACAAAGAAAACAAAAATAATTGGTTCTTTGAAAAGATCAACAAAATTGGCAGAGCTTTATCAAGATTGACCAGAAAAAAGGAGAGAAGATTCTGACTACTAATATCAGAAATTAAAGGATCCACCATACTGATCTTATATAAATACATTATTAAGAAATAACATAAACAAATTATGCCAACAAATTTGACAACCTAAATAGAAGGGATACACTACAAGAAAAACAACCTACAAAAATGGACTCAAGAATAAATATAAAATCCAAAAAGCTCTATAACAAGTTTTGTTATAGAGAAAAGAAATTCAGTTATGAATCAAAAAACTTTCCATGAAGAAAAGTTTATGACCATATGGCTTTATAGATATATTCTACTAAATGTTTAAAAAAGAATTAATAGCAATTCTTCATAAACTCTTCCAAAGAATAGAAGAGGAACTATTTCCAACTTATTATGAGACGAGTATACTGATACCAAAACCAGATAAAGACACCACAACAAAACAAAACCATTAACCAAAATGCATTATAAACATAGATTTAAGAATCTTCAACAAAATACTAACAAACTAAGACTAGCAACATGTAAACAGAATTGTGCACTTTGACAAAGTAGAATTTATTTCAGGAATGCACAGTTGTGTTAATGTATGAAAAATCAGTGTAATGTACCGTATTAATAAAATAAAGGACAAAAAAACCCATGATCATTTTAATAGATACAGAAAAATCACTTGACCAAAAAAAAAAAAAAACTTTTCATGATAAAAACACTCAACAAACTAGGAAAAAAAGGGGCCTTTCTATCTCATTCTCATAAGGGGCATCTATTAAAAACCTGCAGCTAGCATCATTCTTAATAGTGAAAGACTGAATTCTCTCTCCCCAAGATAATGAACAAGAGATGATTATCCACTCTTGCTACTTCTATTTAACATTGTACAGGAGGTCCAAAGCAGGGCCCATCAGGGTAGATTATACATGTTTTAAAAAAAAAAATCTAGATTGAAAAATAAAAAATAAAACAATTTCTATTTGCAAATGTCCTGATGTCTTATGTAGAAAATCCTAAAGAAACTACAAAAATTATTAGAGCTAATACATGAGTTCAATGAGGTTGCAGGATATAAGATTAATATACAAAATCAATTTTATTTTTATACACTAGCAATGAACAATCCAAAAATTAAACTAAGAAAAAAAAACTATTTTCAATAACTCCTAAAGAAAAAAATACTTAGGAATAAATTTTACAAAAGAAGTACAAGACTTGCACACTAAAAAAACATAAAAAAAATCATTGAAAGTAATTAAGGAAGACCAAAAAAAATGGAACAGTCTCCCATGTTTATGAGTTGAAGACTGAATATTGCTGTGGTAGTAGTCCACCTCAAGTTGATCCACAGATTCAACACGATCACTATCAAAATCCTAGTTGCATTAATTGAAGAAATTGACTGCTAATCCTAAAATTGATATGAAATTGCAAGAGGTCCTGAATAGGCAAAACACTATTAAAGAAGAAAATGTTAAAGGACTTATACTTCTTGATTCTAAACCCATTACAAAGCTACAGCAAACAAAATAGTCTGATATTGGCAGAACAATAGAACTAATGGAATAGAATCAAGAGTTCAGAAACAAACCCTTATATTTACGGTCCATTGATTTTTGACAAGAGTGTGAAGACAATTCAAAGAAAGAATAGTCCTTTCAGGGGTGCCTGGGTGGCTGAGTGGGTTAAAGCCTCTGCCTTCAGCTCAGGTCATGATCTCAAGGTCCTGGGATCGAGCCCGGCATCAGGCTCTCTGCTTGGAGGGGAGCCTGCTTCTCCTTCTCTCTCTGCCTGCCTCTCTGCCTACTTGTGATCTCTCTCTGTCAAATAAATAAATAAAATCTTTTAAAAAAATAGTCCTTTCAACAAATGGTGGAAGGAAAACCAATATCAACACACAAAGAAATAAAGTTGAAACCCAACCTCACCCTACATATGAATATTAAAGTAGATAATAGGCCTAAATGTAACTGCTAAAACTAAAAAACAAAAACAAAAAAATTTTAGAATAAACACAGAAGTGTTTGTTACAGTGGATTAGACCATGGCCTCATGGATATAACACCAGAAGCACAGTAACCAAAAAAAAAAAAAAAGTATATATATTATATATAATATATATTTATATATACATATATTTGTATATGTATATATATACATATATAAATTATATATAATAATTTATAATATAATATATATTATTATAATATATAATATAATATATAATATAATATATATTATATAATATATAATATACATATTATATATAACATATAATATATAATATAATAATTTATAATATAATAATAAATTATATATAATTTATATATGTATATATATTATATATAATAATTAACAAATATTAATGTTTTCTTTAAAACTTCATCAAAATTAAATGTTTTTGTACTTCCAAAGATATCATCAAGAAAATGAAAAGACAACCCAAAGAATAGAATAAAATGTTTGCAAATTATATCTCTAATAAGGGATTTAATGTCCAAAATATATAAAAAATTCATATAAGTCAACATTAAAAAATATAAATAACCCAATTAAAAATGACCAAAGTCTTTGAACAGACATTTCTCCAAAGAATACATGCAAATGGTTAATAAGCATATGGAAGGATGCTCAGCATCATTAGTTACTGAGGAAATTAAATGAAAACCACAATGAGGTGTCACTTCACATCCATTAGGATGCCTATGATCAGATAGACATTAATAAATGTTGGTGAGGATATGAAGAATTTGGAATCCTCATACATTTCTGCTGAAAATATAAAATGGTGCAGCCTTTTTGTAAGGGAATTTGGCAATTCTTTGAAAACTTAAAAAAAAATTACTATATGACCCAGCACTTCTACTCCTAGCTGTATACCCAAGGGAATTAAAAACATATTCCCACATATAAACATGTACACTAATGTTCAGTGTAGCCTTATTTATAACAGCTAACAAGTGGAAATAATCCAAATGTCCATCAGCTAATGCATGTGTAAACAAAATATGTAATAACTGAACAATGAAGTATTATCTGGTTATAAAGACAGGTGAAATTCCTGCCCACGTTAGAAGAATGAGGAACCTCGAAATAATATGTTAAGTGAAAGAAGTCAGACCAGAGGTCACATGTTGTATGATTCCATTTATATGAAATGTCCAAGATAGAAAAATCCATAGAAGTAGAAAGTATATTTGCATTTGTCAGTAATTGGTAGGCAGGGACAATGGGGGATAAAATGCTAAAAGGTGCACAGCTCTTTTCTAGATGATAAAAGTTTTTGAAATTAGATAGTGGTGAGTGTTGCACATTCTGTGAATACACTAAAAAACATTTAATATTATCTTTTAAAGGGGTAAATTTTATAATATGTGAATTATTTGTCTTTAAATCTGGTATTTTTTCAATTTTATTCATTATAGTCATAGTCTGATACAGTACTTTTGGCACATGGGATATCTTTTTTTTTTTTTATAAAATTTTTGGAAGGTGGTATGAGTAAAATGCCTGGGAGCGAGAGCACCTAAGAAGGGTCAGGTTTGGCTGTTTAAAACACAAATATTTATCTCTATTCCTTCTTCCAGAGTGTATAATGGAGAATGATTGAAGACTGAAATAATTCCAAGAATTTAATACTTCAGGACAAGTGACATAACCTCTTCCGGTCTTTTAATTTCTTACCAACAACTAACTCAATTTTTAGGTTATATCACCATCTCTAATTCACCCAAGAGCAAGAAATAAAAAGACAGAAGGTCGGGCATATCCTCCTTTCACACCATTTCAGAAAGAGCTCAACCTTGGGGAGTCATTGTATGCAGTTGCCTTTCCCGTTAATCGTTCTGCAAAGACAGTCAGAACCTCATGTACTATCAAATGATGCCACTGATGTTCTACTATATTTCCCCAAAGCTACCATTTATGATGAATTCAACTTTCTAAAAATGAGTAAAGAACATTTGCAAGTAGGGAGACTTCAGAGGAAGATGGGCAGTCAGGAGTTGAGAGATAGGCTGAAAATACTAACTTTATTCCTGCATCATTCATGCAGCAACTGTACCCAACATACGTAAGACAGAGGATCACGAAATATGTCCTGAATGAATGAAAATGTTGACTGAATTAAGTACAGATTCAAACAATCCATGAAAAGTCTAACAACCATGAGTTCTTTGTATGGAGAAGTAATATTTTACATTGTGGATTCTGTTTTAGAAGGGATTTTAGAAATTATCAGATTCAATTTCCCATTTGTGTTTGAATATCACTTTCTTTATCTTCTTTAAGGGTTAACCCAACTTATATTTGAATGTATTTCCTGATGTTGAATTTATGAGGTCTCAGGATGGTTCAGCTTTGAAGATTTGACTATCCATTCTGCATTTAATTAGCTAATGTTTACTAAGGGCCACCTTCAGAATACCAGGCATTAGAGATAAAGTAGTAAATAAACAAAAGAAAAAGACAAAGTCTCTGCCTTTATGTAGTTTTCATACAAGGAGAAGAGACAGAAATAAGTGAACAAAATATATTTTGGTTGATGATAAAAGCTATAGAAAAAAACAGAGTAAAGGGAATAGAAACTGCTATTTTATTTATTTATTTATTTATTTATTTATTTATTTATTTATTTTTTATTATTAATCTCTGATAAGGAAATATTTGAGCAAAGAAAATCTAAATGTTTAGGCTTAACCAGTTCTGTCACTAATTTGTGATGTGGCCTTTAGCAAATCACTGTCCCTTCCTATGATTCAGTGTCTTTGTATAGAAATGATTGAATTCTAGGTTCCCTTCCAGGTCAATATACTATCGTGCAAAGGAAATGGCCATTTTTCAAGGACGAGTGAAATATGAGTAAATACAGTACAAGCTATATAAGGCATGCAGAGAACTGCTGATCAGTTTCCTGGTCTGTAATAAAATCTCCTCCATTCAAAGTCAGTGTAATTCAAGGTCAGAGCTTCAAAGTCAGTGTAACTCAAGGTCAGAGCTTCTCTTCCCTCTCTTTCTTCCTCACCTAGAATGTTTCTCCCCACAGTTTGCACTCCACAGAAGCTTTTGTCATGGTGAATTTTTTCTTTTCAGAAAGAAGTGAAGTGGCTTGATTTCAAATTCAGGAACTGGGAGCAATCACAGAATGTGGCTAAATTCCTTCAGGAGGGTCTGTGATGTACTCTAATGGTTTTCAAATTTGGCTACATATTAGAGTCATCAAGGAAGGTTTTAAAAAACTCAAAGTCCAGGCTGTGCCCCAGAAGAATAAATCAGAATCTCCCGAAGTTTATTTAATTTCCCTCAGGTGATTACAATGGACAGCTATGATTGAGAACTTTGGTTTAAGAAAAAGAGTTTGGTTTTGACAATGCATACATCTGGGCTTAGCATCTGATTTCAACACTTGCTGGATGTATACCCTTGAGAAAACATCTTAACTTGACTGCCATTTTCCTTATTTGCAGAAATGAAAAAAAAAAAAAACAAAAACAACAAGTTACCATCACATGCATACCTGAACCAGCAGGCCATCCCCAATTGATATATTTTCACTAAGATTTATTTTAAGTTCTTATCTATTAAAGTCCTAGTTTCACATAATTTCCTACTAGCTCTGTCCAGATAAATGTATAAGCCATGTTCTTAGAAACTGACAATCTTTATACAAAGCTCAGAAATAGAAAACACTTAGAAAGGATAGAAGGACAATATAAACACATGCCCTGGGCAATTCATCAGTAAGAAAAGTACATCCTGAGAGCCCAAATATGGTAGTCAGAATTGTCAAAAGTAGATGTCTTTAGTTATCTATTGCTGCATAATAAATTACTTGAAAACATAATGGTTTCAAGCAATAGCATTTCTTATTTCAGTTCTGTAAGCCAAGAATCTGGGCCAGATCAGCTGGGTGCTCTGGCTCTGGGTTTCTCACAAGGCTACAGTCAGAATGGCTAAAATAAAAAAGACAAGAAATAACAAATATTGCTGAGGATGTGGGAGAAAAAGGCACAGTCATACACTGTTGGTGGGAATGTAAATTGGTACAGCCATTGTGGAAAACAATATAGAGGTTCGTCAGAAAATTAAAAATAGAAATACCATATGATCCAATAATTCCACTACTGGGTATTTATCCAAAGAAAATAAAAACTAATTTGAAAAGATATATGCCTCCTTATGTTTATTGCAGCCTTACTTACAATAGCCAAGGCACTTACTTACAATAGCTTAAGTACTCATCAATAGACAAATGAATGAGGAAGAAATGGTATATTTATACAATGGAATATTATACAGCCATACAAAGGAGTGAGATTGTGCCATTTGAGACAACATGGATGGACCTAGGGGGTATTATGCTAAGTGAAATAACTTAGACTGAGAAAGACAAATACCCTATGATTTCACTCATTTGTGGAATCTAAAAAACAAGCAAACAAACAAACAAAAAGCCCAAACAAATGAATAAGCACAATAAAAGCAGAATCAGACCTATAAACACAGAAAACAAAGTGATGGTTGCCAGAGGGGAAGGTGTAGAGAGATGGGTGAAGGTGATTGGGTGACACAGGCTTCAGGTTACGTAATAAGTAAGTCATGGGAATAAGAGGCACATCATAAGGAATATAGTCAATATTGTCATACTATTAAGGGTGATGGATGGTAGCTATACTGTGGTGAGCATAGCATAATGTATAAATGTGTTGAATCACTATGTCATACACCTGAAATTAATGTAACATTTTGTCAATTATATTCAAATAAAAAATGAATTAATTTTTTTAAAAGCTGCAGTCATCTCAAGGCTCACCAGGCAAGGATTTGCTTCTTAGCTCACTTAACATGGTTGTTAGTAATTTTGGTTTTTCACAGGCTTTTGGAATGAGGCCTCAGTGGCTTGCAAGCAAGCAAGAGGACAGAGAGTAGGAGCAAAAGAGAGTGCTCACAGCGTGGACACCATGGCCTTTTGACATTCACTCACTTCCACCATATTTTATCATTAGAAGTGAGTCCTGAGATCCAGCCCACACTCAGAAAGGAATGCCGTGAATACCATGAGGTAGGGTTCCTGGAGACTGACAATCAGAAACTGGCTATCACAGTAGATGCCTAGAAGTTTTGTTTCTTTAAATCAAAATTTAATCGTTGCCGCTCAGAGGAGAGATTGGCAACAGAAGTGCCAATATTACTTCACTCTCATTTGTTGATGCGGGAGCCAAACCACACCCTCCCCCACAATGGTTCCTGGGATTCCATTTACTGAGTCCTGCTTTGTACGCACAGAGTTCTAAGGGTTTTGAAATGAATAAAAGGGTTTCGAAATGAATAAAACAGCAGTCACCTTCTAGAAGCTCACCAGCAAATGAGAAAAACAGAAAACAAAATCATTCCAGAATAGGATAGTAAATTTTATTATAGAGAAACTATGTGCTGTGGTATTATGAACACAGAAAAAGAAAGATCACGACTTCTTGGAAATGGAACCAAATTTGAGCTACAACAGAAGGATATAGAGAACTTTGAGAGATGTATATTTGAGACTATCCAGGTGTGAGAACAGCTTTGAGCAAAGTCACAATGGCAGGAAAATTGAGGGAACATTCTAGACCTGTGAGGCTGAAGTATAGGACTCAAGGTACTGGCCAGAGAAATACGGCCAGATCCACTTAGCTAGAGACAAAGTGGATTTCAGTGCAGGGACCACTGACTATCTGAGAATCAGAGAGTGACTTAGTAAGACCCAGGCTTAGGACAATCGTAGCAGCAGCAAAGTAAGAGATGGAGTAGGGGCAGCTGGGTGAGGGGAGGTATGCTGCAAGCAAGGAGACCAGTTAATAAAACCTGTAAAATTAAAAACAGGTAAAGTGATCTCCTCATCGTCAGGGGAAGTGTGCGTGGAAACCACAGGAAAGGTCTGAGGGAGCCCTACAGAGACAGCACCAACAGGATGTAAGGAGACCTTGGAGAAAAGTTTAAGATAAGTTGAGAATGACTGTATTTTCACACCTGGGTGACGAGATTTATAACAGCAATTCAGGGGGGTATTCGGAAATATGAGGTAAGATAAAGAATGTATTATTTGACTCACTCATCCCTTCAACACAGTTCTCTTAGGAGAAACAAGCTCCTCATTTGCCCAGGAAAAGCAGAGCTGAAGCGTCACTCTGGATTGTGTGCGCTGTTGTTTGTTTGGAGAGATAATAAAATGCAGGGCATAGATTCAAACCCCCCAGGAGGGTGGTGAAGCAGAGTCAGCAATCAAATTTAGGTCTGTTTGATCCTTCCCACCACTTTCGGAGTTCTGAGTCTTTGAGGTCCTTGGTTGTCACACTGAGCAGATTACATTACACTCCACCGACAATGCATAGCTAAGGCAACTTTAGTTTTTCTTTCCATCTTTTTGTTTCATTTTGCAAGGGCTTTATTCTGAGTTGGTTATAATTTAGGAGCTTCATAGGCATAACTGCTCCAATTACGGATTTAACATACCATATCTAATGAATAAGAATACGCAAGATTGCAGGAGAAAGGAATGTCTATTTTCATCCAAGGGCATTTGAAGAAGCCAGGAAGGAATTTAGGTTTGGCTCTTGGAGAAGAGCATATGTCTTTACTGCACTGCGAAGTCACCATGCAGAGAGGAAAAGAATATTTGGCTGGTGATTCAAAAAACAGCACCAAGAAATATCTCCCACGGAGAAAGCAGAAAGGAGGCGGAGGCTGAGAGTGGAATAACTTAGTAATTTAGTTCGAGAAATAGCAGAGTTGGTACTGAGCATAAGGTTTTCCCAATGTCCAGGTAACCAGGTGACCTGATCAGACATGCATAAATCATGGGATGTCCCCAGGGGAAATATCTACCTCTCAATAATCCCACACCAACAGGAAACCAAGTTCTGTTCTTTGAGAGATAATGTGAAACAAGCCTCAGAGTTAATCCACTCCAGGGGCAAGGAAGCTAAAATATTTATCCTTAGTTTCTGTTAATCATTTGTTCAAGGTTACTCTTGAGGAATGTCAACTTCTGAGCTCTTTTGGCCAGCCCCAGGCAGAGCCTGAGTGCTCAGGGGACAGTCCCTAGGAGGAGAGCCCTAGATATGGCAGGATATGACAGGCACCTACCTCTTCAGTTCTACCTGGTCTACTGGTACTCCTTCTCATCTGACAAGGTCTAACCTGTCCATCTTTAATTACACATTTATTGAGCACGTACCATATTATAGCCACTGGGATATAACAATAAACAAAGTAGACATGTTCTTTGCCATTATAGTTTCTACATTCAAGTAGAGAAGACATATAATTAAGCCAACAATTGTAATCAAAATTATAAGATTTTTCAAACATATAGAAAAGTTGAGAGAAGTTTATAATGAACACTCAATTATCCATCATTTAGTTGGATAGCAGTTGCCAGCATTTTGCCACATTTGTTTCATCTCGTTTTGTGGTTTTTGTTGAATTATTTCAAAGTAAATTATACACATTATAACACCAACTCCTATTACGTTAATATATATCTCTCTCTTAAAAAAAATAAAGAGTATTTCTCTGTGTAACACAACATTATTACACCTGACAAAATCAAACTCAACAACAATTCTTGGCATTGAATAATCAGTCTTTAACATCAATTGACATGGAATTCAATAAACTCAGATAATATACAGACTGGTCCTCTGCCCAGTCCAATACTCTGATTTTATGCCTTGTAACTTATGGCATGGTTATGTGATGAGGAACTAATTTATCTGAAAGGGGGCTCAGAAGACCTGGCTTTAAGATTGGCCACTAACTAGGGGCACCTGGGTGGCTCAGTGGGTTAAAGCCTCTGCTTTCGGCTCAGGTCATGATCTCAAGGTCCTGGGATCAAGCCCCACATCGGGCTCTCTGCTCAGCAGGGAGTCTGCCTCCCCCCCCCTTCTGCCTGCCTCTCTGCCTACTTGTGATCTCTCTCTCTCTCTCTCTGTCAAATAAATAAATAAAATCTTAAAAAAAAATGATTGGCCACTAACTTGATGACTAATGAATTTTGTCAGAGATCAGACTGGCTTCCACCCACTCTCAAAAAAGAAAAAAAAATGAAATTTACTGACTTATATATCTGAAAAGTCCAGTTATAACAATATTAACATTCACAAATAGTTATGTGACATTTACTACGTGTCAAGTCCTACTGTACACACACACACACACGCGCGCGCGCGCACGCGTTTATTTCTCCCAGTAAGACTTCATGAGGTAGGTTTCCAATTACTGTTTTCATTTTACAGATGAGGTGGTTGAGACATCCAGAGATCAAGTGACTTACCCAAGGAGGTCACACAGCTTGTCAGTGGTAGGGTTGTGACTCTGCGCAGTCTGGTCACAACATCTAGCTTAAGACATGGCTTGGTTTATGGACTCGAATATATCTACAGGACTCAATCTTTTTCTCATATTATGCACTCCCACTTATTCTTTGGCTCTGTTTCCAGGCAGAGCTTTGTCTGATGACTGAAACATGGCATTCATTAACTCCACCTTTACTCTCAATCACCCCAGCAGAAACCCTAAGGCTCTTTTCTTAACAATTCACAATGCAAGATTTCTGATTGAGTTATGTTGTCTCTGATGAGCCTAGCTTGAGTTTTGACCTGTGCCTGCACAAATCAATAAGTCTGTCAAAGTAATCATTCCCCCCCCCACCCCCCGAGAGCTGGAGTGTAGTGAGCCCATTTTAAAAGGGTGGAGAATGAGAGAAGCAGGGGCTTCGCCAAAGGAAAACAGTGCTATTTCTGGAAGAATGGGAACTGAATGCTGAGTGGCAAGACTTGCTCATGAGCATCCCTGGATCCTAGCAGGATCTTGCAGCACAAAGCCTCCATTTCCTCCATTGCAGTGGAGGCAGCTGGACACCATAATTTCTAGAGAAGACTTTTAGCTCCAGTTACCCAAATTCTATCCAATTTAGACGATGAAGGCTACCAGAGAAGATGACATTTGCTCATAATGACAGAGATAGCTAGTAGCAGAGCATGGCCAGCATAGCCCAGTGCCTATTCATTTCAGCTCTATAGCTACTGAAATGTGGAGGTTCCTCAAAAAAAAAAAAACAAAAAAAAACCAAAAAAACAAAAACTCTTTGCAAATAAGTATAATCGCTGGCATTAGTCCTTACTTGGATAAACCTACGCAAATGTGGCCAAATGATATTGGATGTAGAATACTCAATGGGGAAACCCCATTGTCTCCTCAACAAATGGTGTTGGGAAAACTGGATATTCACGTGCAAAAGCATGAAATTGGGCCACTACGTTACATCACTCACAAAAATTAACTCAAAATTGATTAAAGGCTTAAACCTGGGACTTGAAACCATAAAACTCCTAGAAGAAAACATATGGGGAAAGCTCCTTGACATTGGTCTTGGCAATGATTCTTTAGATATGAAAACAAAGGCAAAAACCAACAAGTGGGACTGCACCCAACTAAAAAGCTTCTACAAAGTAAAAGAGAAAATCAACAAAATGAAAGGGCAGTAGCTCAAGGGTCTTTCAAAAGATGAATGGATATATGTTAATAAAAAAATAAATTAAAAGATGAATGGATAAAGAAGTGGTATATATATATATATATACAGTAGAATATTCTTCCACCATAAAAAATAATATTCTTGCCATATTCTTGCCTTTTTGCAACAACATGGACAGAGCTAGAGAATATAAGAGTATAATGCTAAGTGAAATAAATCAGAGAAAGACAAATGCCATATGTTTTCACCTGTATGCGGAATTTAAGAAACAAAACAAATGAGCAAAGGGAAAAAAAGAGAGAAAGAGATAAACCAAGAAACAGACTCTTAACTATAGAGAACAAACTGATGATCACCACCTTCCTCTGTGGCTTTACAAAAGAGGAAAGGATTATTGTAAAACTATTGACCTCATCTGAAAGATATATAGAAGAGCAACAACATTTAATAAAGCCCCCAAAACATACAAAAGGAATTTTTCAGAGGATCCTCCAAGATTAACCTGAGTTTCCACAGGAATTCAGGGCTGATGTTGCCAGATAATATTCGTCTGATGTCATCCAAGTAGCTAATGGCTGCACACTGCTTCACCTGGCATAGCATCAAAGCTGTTGACAAGCAAGAAGAGAAAGTCTACCCAAGCTTGGCACGTCTGGATCTGTACAAACGGGTGTTGATTTTCATCTCTTAGTCACTTTGAAGTAAATTTGTCTAGGGAATCAACGTAGGGACCACCTCTCATCTTGGACTTTAGAAAATAATGTCAAGTTCTAAGCCTTAAAGAAAAATGAGCAATGGGATATTTCACTTTCGTCCCAAGTTTAGCTACAAGGAAAAATTTCATAAAGGATAGGATGGGACTACCAAGACAGAGGGGTTAGTGAACACCATATACTACTTATACTTTTGGTATTTAAGAAGCAGGTACTCACTGGAGCCACAAGGAAAAGGCATTATGATGGCATGACTTCTCTGGGTCTAGGTCTATGTCCCCAGGGGGCAGTTGCTTTGTGTTAGCCCCAATCACAAAGGAAGCCAGTTTGATTGGTATTTAGTAGTTGTCCAGCATGCTTGATATCAAACCCTTATATATTATTAGATACAGGTTGCTTTTGGGTCAGCTGCCCACCCCATGTAGTATTAGCATCCCTGCCCCATGTATAGTCTAGAGGTTCTTTCTAAAGAAGGAGATTATGGATAGGGAAACTCAAATGGAAGGGGATGTGAGAAAGAACATTTCATGAAAGGCTGGTCTGGTACACCTGTTATTCTGAAACCACAAGTTAAATCTGATTTCCAGTGCTTTCTTCTTTTTTTTAATTTTTTTTATTTTTTTATTTTTTCAGTGTTACAAGATTTATTGTTCGTGCACCACACCCAGTGCTCCATGCAATACATGCCCTCCCCAATACCCACCACCAGGTTCGCCCAACCCCCCACCCTCACCCCTCCTAAACCCTCAGTTTGTTGCTCATAGTCCACAGTCTCTCATGGTTCATCTCCCCCTCTGGTTTCCCCCCATACACCCCTCCCTTCCTTCTCACAATGCCTTCCATGTTTTTCTTTACACTCAGCATATAAGTGAGACCATAGGATAATTGGTTCTCTCTGCTTGACTTATTTCACTCCGCATAATCCCTTCCAGTCCCATCCATGTTGATAAAAAAGTTGGATATTCATCCTTTCTAATGGAGGCATAATATTCCATTGTGTATATGTACCATATCTTCTTTATCCATT
>CM053606.1:152190015-152363512 GCA_028646535.1 Procyon lotor | reverse complement strand
GGCCAGATAATAAATATTCTTTGCTCTGGGGGCCAGATGATCTCTATCACAACGACTCTTCTCTTCCTTCTGCTGTGGTGCAGAAGCAGCCATAGACCATGTGTATACAAATGGACTTGACTATGTCCAAATAAAGTTTATGGATGCTGAGATCTGATTTTGATAGAACGCTCATACTATTCTTCTTTTGATTTCTTTTCTCCAACCATTGAAAAATGTAAAAACCCTCCTTAGGTCATGGGCCACGCTAAAACAGGTGGCAGACTGGATTTGACCTGTGGGTTGTGATTCTCTGACTCCCTGATCTAAAGCCCTTTAGTCCAGGCCCCCTGGGTGGCTCAGTCGGTTGAACGTCTGACCCTTGGTTTCAGCTCAGGTCATGAACTCCTGGGTCGTGAGATTGAGTCCCATGTCGGCTCCAGTCCCATGTCGGCTCCATACTCAGCATAGAGTCTGCTTCAGAGTCTCTCCCTCCACCCCTCCCCCCATTCATGTTCTCTCTCTCTGTCCCTCTAAAAAAAAATTAAATCTTTGAAAAAAATAATAAGACCCTTCAGTCCAACATCCAAATTAATTCCAGTTTGCAAACCGGTCACCTCTTCAGCATTTGCTTCCACGGTTCCCAGTTGGCCATCAACATACTACCACTCCTGCTAAACTGAGCAATACATTGTTCCCTGAATGTGCCACACGCCTTTCCATCCAGCTTTTCAGACCACATCATTCCTTCTATCCAGCTTCTAAGACTCTAAGTGTTACTCTTTTCATGAAACTTTTCCTCAGATCTTAGCTTGAAACAACCTTTTCATCCCTTATCATAGCATTTTCTGCCTAGTTCTGTGTAAGCAATTCACATACATTATGCCCTTTAACCCTTAGACAATGAGGTAAGTGTTATTGGAACTACTCCACAGTTAGGACATTGAGATTCAGCAGGATTATGTGCCCTGTGCCACCATGAATGGCCAGGGCAGCGTTCTAGCCCCGATATTTTAGACCTCACAGCTCAGGCACTGCTTTTCCTACCACACACACTAACATTTTATTTGTCCTTCTTTTGTAATGCTGATTTCATTTCCACTCACGATTAGAGCTATTTGTGGGAATTTCTTCATCTCCTTTTCTAAAGTCTGGAATTCTCAAAGGCAGGGACCATGTCTTACTCATATTTATATCCTCAGAGGGATTTGCATAGAATAGGTGCTTAATACATCTTTGTTGAGAGAATGAGCACCATTCAATATGTACTTGTAGCAATGAATTGCTATTATTAACTTTTGGATTTGATTTCCTATAATCACTACCCTTGATAATAGAGAATGAAACTGTTTTTTTTTTTTTCTCAGAACGCAAACCCGGAGATAAATAGAAAATCAAAACTGGTTTCCATCAGTATGTGTGAAAAGATTTTGTTTGTGCTCAAGTAAAAACTAGACAGATACAAATATGAAATGCATTTGGCCATTTGTTTTGGATTTTAGCACTTTCTTTCAGGAGAAAAAAAAACCACTCTGAACTATTGGTGTGTTACTGAGCCTTTGACATCAACGACCACTGGCACCAGGGCCATCAGGCACAGAACCCTCTCCCAGGCTTGTTTATGATAGGGTCATCCTTTATCTCTAGGACACTTGGGTCATTTCAAACGGAACTTTTGTCTAGCTCTGGTATTTGGCAACAATGACAAAGTAATCAGCCATTGCCACCCACTCACAATTCAACTTGCCAAGTCCAAAAAGTGACTGATAATCATGTCCTCTGAAGTTAAGTTGGATAAATCTTTTCCTCCTTTGGATATAAAGTCTGGTAGGTGATTAAGAAAAGAACTTAATCCATTGAGGATCAGCAGGGCATAAAGGCATGGAGCCTGAGTTTGGGTCCAAGAACTACCATTCACTTGTGGTACTTTGTGTGTTTTACAGGATGAATTTGACCTTTGTTTTCATTGTTTGTATAATAGAGAAAAATAACATTCTCTTCATAGAATTTTAAATGAAGGAGACAACACTCACATCCTCCCTAGCACACTGCCTGTCACAAAGTATTTACTTAATTACTTTATTCCCTGTTTTTTCCAGTCTTACGATAGTAGTTTTGGAGACAAGGACCAATACTAATTCATAAGTTAGTTGTTTAACTACACAGTTTTGTTGTTTCGTTTTGCATTGCTTAGTGGCTGTCTCAGAAACAGTTAAAATCTGACTGTATTTAACCATGAATTATGTCACAATTAGAACCTATTTTAAGTGATGAACTTGAAAGTTAAGACTCTAGATTTAAAATTGATATTTTCAATGTAGAGAACAAGTCATGCTATAGAAGTAAGAGTCTCTGGCTTACAGACCCAAGCCATAGAAACGGATATTGAGGGGCAAGGACCACAGCATGCTGCCACCCAAGGCCAAGACACAGATGTCCTCGCTGTATCTTCAGCTAACTGTGCCTGCGGTGAGGAGTGTGGAAACTCACTCCTCACTCCTCCCTTTAGGATAAGTCACCCAAGCCACGCTATTCCTTTGTTTCCTTCCACTTTTCACCCCTCGTCATAGCTCCGTTAATACCACCCCAGGTCATTTTTTTAAATTCTAAAACTATATGCATTTCCTGCATATAGTTTAATGTATATAGCATTATGAAGAAGAGAGGAGAGAATTTTATTCTCTCCTCTCTTCTTCATAATTTATTCAATTATTTCAAGAATGTCTCATTTCCCACCTTCTTACTTTTCTGAACACTCAAACATTCTTAACTTCTTGGTCTTTCTATAAAAGGAGTTCTATCAGAGAAGAGGAAATCCCTAATTTACGGAGTAAAAGAAGTATAATTTTTAAGTGTCCTCCACATCTGAAACCTATAAATATGCCCAGAATTCCCCTTCAAAAATCCCATCCTCTGGATTTTTCTAAGTTCATTCTTCAATAGATGAAATTATAGTACTTCATCAAGACTTACATATTTGGGGATTATTCGATTGCAGCAATAATTTACTGGGTTTTAAATATTATTTGCCTTTGAAGCTACAGTATTTATGTTACATTATGTTTAGGCAGTTTTATGGTCCAAATAAATTCCTTAACCACCATTCACAATAATATTTATACAGGTACTGATGATAAACTCCTAATGACCCACTCACAATTACATTTTTGGGACATAATTCATTTTTATTGTCGTTTCTACTTGGATATAAGCTATTAGTAAATTTTGGAAAACTCATAGCTCATTTTAGTACAAATGATATAACTTATTGTTTTACTGATTTCTGGGAAAATGTCTGTGGTTGTTTGTGGTTGTTGTCACATACTTAAACTTTTGGAATTTTTTAACTTGAAATCCTCAGTGAGCATGAATGGCATACCTTCATTGGCATTAGACAATGTGGTTGCTGACAATTAACAATTTGGTTTTGTGTTATTATTGTTAGATGTTAGTGGATCCCATGGCTGGAGTTTGGGGAGTGGGATGCTTCTCCTCCTTGACAGTCTTTCTACCAGCTGTCTGGTCTCCTCAAAACCTAGTATCTGAGTAAATTTGGTCAGGTGTTCAGATGTTACCAGTAAAGCAGCAAGACAATAATCATTTAACAAATTGTGCAAGCTTGATAAAATCTTGCTCTCTGTTCTTTTATGAATCCTGACAAATGCATTTGATGAAAAGTTTTCTTAAGACAAGTTCACAACATTCTAGTTGCAGGATCCAGCTAACCCTCCAGAAGGGAGGAAGTGACAGAATCCTGAATAAGGAGCTATACACAGACCTGGATGGAATCCCAAGGCCAAGGCTTTATTTTGAAATAGATTGACTTTATCTAAAGATTTATATAGTATGTTCTTAAAAAGGCAGAAGGCCTTAAAACCCATCTGGCCAATCTATGCATCTTGAACCCAGCCATTTGATCAATTTAAAAATCATGTCTAACATCCATTATATTAATTAAAAAAACTTTCTGTTGTTAATCACTGAAGAAGTTGAATCCTTCTAACAACACTGCTAATCTGTGGGCTTCTGATTAGTCTTTCAAAGGCTAACTAATTTAGAGTTTGTATTGACTATGAGGGTGCATCACATATTGAACTAATTAAAAAGAGATTCACACACACACACACACACACACACACACACATACCCCAACATATCACAGATAATATAAGGCACTTGAAAATTCCCAAACACAAAATATTAAAATTTTATAGATTCTCATCTTGGCACACAAGGGGTCTTATGCAGATTCACATATGAGAGGTGGCAATGAGGTGGATACATTTACATAGTATGAGAGCCAAGCCCTAGAAGACAAAATAAAAGGCCATTATCATTTTTTAGTAGAGAAATAACTGCAGGTTTATAAATTAAGAGGAACTTAAAAATGCTTAAGACTCAGTATCTCCAAAAGGGCTTAAAAAAAGGGGTAAGGATTTGGGGCCATAGCCAGCGTAAGAAAAGAAGACTTAATGTTAATGGTCTGACATTAAGAAAGATATGATTGGGGTGCCAGGGTGGCTCACTAGGCTAAGCGACTAACTCTTGATTTTGGCTCAGGTCATGATCTCAAGGTCGTAAGACTGAGCCCTATATGGGGCTCCGATCTCAGTGTGGAGTCTGCTTGAGATTCTCCCTGTCCCTCTCCCTCTGCCCCTCCCCCACGCCTGTTCTCTCTAAATAAATAAAATCTTTAAAAAAATGATTAAATGTCCTATTTTCTTGTCATGTGATATTCTTTTAAAATTCAATGTGGCCTGTCCATTAAGAAAATCAAATATGTAAAAGAATAACCATATAGAACACACAGTATAGATGGACACATTTGTTTTTATTTTGCCAGTGAAATTTATACTTCTAGTTTCTAAAATACCAAATTAAATAAAATTAATGTAAAATGCCACTAGAGGTGAGTTACAGCTATGTTAGGATCACATGACTCTAAAGATTTCCTTTAAGATGATGTGATTTATCTGAAATAAAGCCAGTGTGTTTCAATTTTTAAATTATTAAAAAAGTATTTGATTTGTAAAAGTGTTTAGTCATTAAGTATAATTTAAAAATTAACATGCATTAAAATAAATTATAAATATTTAATGATGACTAATGATTTTAAAATCTGAGCCAATAAAGTAATTAGATATCTTTTTGTTAACAGCACAGTCTGAGATCTGGATAGAAAGAGCATCATTCTTTTAAAATATGGTGGTGGTTATTTTTCACCTAATTATAAATGAGGAATTGTTAGTGCTTCAAAAGAACAAAGCACATCTAATTACGACCCAATTCTCAAATGCTCTCTACGGTATCACTGTTGACTCTCCTTTGAATATAATTTAGGTTGTCTGGTTGCTTTCTGAATGGGACCTATTAGTCACCAACGAGTAATCTTTACATTTGAGTAACAATGTGGGCCTGCAATGCCCTTACCTGTCCCCATGGGAGCACTTCTGGAATTTAATGGATGACTACTTACTTGTATATCTCCCCCAATAGAAAGGGAACTTCCCAAGGGCAAAGACAAGAGCTCATCACAATTATAATCCAGAACCTTCCATAGAGTTGAATAGCCTCACACGTAGCTGGTGCTAGTTAATAACAAATGATAAACCTAAGGCCCAGAAAAGTTAAGCAACTTGCCTAAGGTCATAAAGCTAGAAAACAGAAGAGCTAGGATATGACCCAAAGCAAGCAACCTGGTCTCCTGACTCTACTGGGCTGCATCCCACTAAAATTCCTCTTTGATATCCTTGTCTATCTTCCCTGCTAGCCCCTGAACTTCCTCAGGCCAACTGCCATGTTGTGTTCATTACTGCATTTCTCATATCTAGCTTAGAGTTTGACAACAGAGAGCTCAGTGGTCAAATAGATGGTTTGGTTTGGATTTTGCTCTTGAATTTATCTAGTTGAGGCCATAATTGAAGGCACTTAAGGAAAGACTGGATTTCCTTTATTGATCAGCATTACAGCAGATATGACACACAGAGTATGTTATTCATACTAGGGGGACAGAATTATCCCCCACTACGTGTGTGCATAAACACAAACACACACCGGTCACCACCCAGTGCTTTTCTGGGTGTATAAGATCAAGGGTGCAGGCTCTGTTCTCTTATGAACCAGCTTGCTCCAAGGTCATTAGTTCAACTGAGGGAGATAACCTGATCCAAACTAAGCCCCCAGATAAGAGATATCTCTCAAAAGACACATGCTTAATGAATATGGACAGAGTCTATAGAGCAGTAAAGTCATTTTTATTTTTAGAGGATAGAACTATAGATTTTTGGATGATCCCATTGCTCTCCATTAAGCAACAAAGTCAATGTGACAAAGTAGAAAAAACTCAAACCTTGGAAGCAGAGAACCTAACCACAATACCTGGCTCATTCCGTCACTGATGAGTGAGCTTGGGGAAGTCTTTTTAACTCTCATCTACTTTGGTTTCCTTGTTTGTAAAGCACTTTCTGTTTCTGCTACTGACTGAAAATTTAATGGACTAACATATAGGACACCAACATGTTGAACAAGCCTGCCTCATCAGATAGAATCAGAATGCAATTTTATTTTTGTTTTCCACTATCCCTTTAGATTTCTTAATAGGGTTGGTTGTCCTACTATTGCATGGAAACTTGACTGGCCTCATGGCATTTCTGCCCACTTGAAGCCAAAAATGCAATGCTAGTTTAACCATTAAAAATGTCTAGTCTGTGTAATAACCACAGCTTTCAGCTTCATCCAAGAGTAAATTTCCTATCTCCATATCCAGGGCCTTGTGTTGGGAAGTCCTAAGACCACCTCTGGTTTGATGATTTCCTAGGAGAACTTACAGGTCTCACATGGAGTGTTCTCATGGCTCTGATTTATCATGCTGAAAGGATACAAAACAAAATCAAAAGGCAAAAGGCACATGGAACAAAGTCTGGGGGAAAATTAGCTGCAAGCTTTTACAGTCTTCTCTCAGTGGAATCACAAGGGATGAGCTTAATTCCCTTAGCAATCCACCATGCCAATATGTGTAAAAGGTTGCCAAGCAAAAGAGTTCATTAGAGACATAGCACCCAGGATTTTTATTGGGGGCTTATGACATAGGTGCCCTTGCCTAGCATGTACCAAAATTCTAGATGCCCAGAAGGATGGCAAGAGATCAGCATAAAACATATTGTTTGCATAACCAGTTTGGGCAATTTGAACTATTCTGATCAGTTAGAAGAATAGAAAGCTTCCCCAAATCCACATTCTTAGTCACCAGTCAACCATGGAAGCAGACCTTTCTAAGGTTAAGTGATCAGTCTTGCTATGTTAACTCTGGAGACGAGGAGCCTTTGGTGTGCAAAGTAATGTGTCCTCCTCTCTCTCTTCCTTACCTCCTTCCCAACTAATGTTAACCTTGATTATGAAGAGATTGAGGAGAAGGAGGAGACACAAGGAGAAGAGGAAATTTCTTATTTGACTGGTACCATTTTAACTTCACCTCCCACACATCTGGGTCTGACTGGTATTCAAAGGTTGGCACTGTGCCTTACCAGCATCCCTATGGGTTCTTCAGAGATGTTCCCTGAGAACATTTGGTAGGACTTACTGTGATGCATTCATTACACATTTTCTTTGGCCAGAGGCTGCCCCTCAGCCCCTGATTCTTCAATAGACCGCATGGACTCTCTGGAGCCCCATCATGCCCTTGAGTGCCCCCCTGGTCAGGATTTATGAGAGATGCATGTGATTTCTTTCTGGCTCATGGGAAACACTCCTGGCATTTTTACCTCTAATATACTTTGTGAGTGTAGGTGGCCCAATGCAGCCATCTCTCCTTGGCTGCAGTGGTCTGGACAGCTAGCCAGAACTGCCTCTCTCTTTTAGATTTCCAGCCAAGAGTCGGGTACTAGCCCACTGTCACTCCAGTTGCAGGACCTAAGCATCAAACTTTCTTTTTTTTTTTTCCCCCAAATATGTTTATTTTATTTTTTCAGTGTTCCAAGATTCATTGTTCATGCACCACACCCAGTGCTCCATGCAATACGTGCCCTCCTCAATACCCACCACCAGGCTTGCCCAACCCCCCACCCACTCCCCGCATCAAACTTTCAGAGTGGTCCTGTGGAGGCACTTCTTTTCCTTGGATGTAAAAAGCAGAATATCCTCTTCCCTCACCTTGGTGATTGGGAGGGGGCAGAGAAGGAAGATGGCAGACTCATGGCACAACAGCAGGGCTCTTCAGAAATTACTCTAGGGATTTCTACCATAATTTAATATCTAAAATCCAAATCTCGCTTTTTTAAGGGGCCTGAAGCTTATGTAATTGGAGCGGGAGGGAGATGTTCTTTCCTTTAAAAATCTATAAAACTATGAATATAAAACTGGGTACTAAATAAGTATTTATTTAGAACTAGGAATAAATCACAGGAAAATAAACATCTTAAAACACTGACAAATACTACAAACATAAGACTCAGAAAAACAATACTATTAACTACCTGACGTTCCTCTGCAACATGTTTTCCTATATTTTTAGCTGTAGTTTTAGCATAGACTCTTTGATTCCTTCTATATAAGACAACAACTCTGTAATATTTTCAATAGGTGAAAAGAAAAATAATTCAGTCTTTCCTCTAGCATGGCTGTTTGGAATTTATTTTTATTATCGATAGGCTAGATAATTTTCTTTCAAAGTCAATAATACATCATCGGTAAAGTCACATACATTTTTAGGATTGCTATCAGAATTGAGAAAGTCTCTACCAAGTTTCTTTCATACGTGACTGGAAAGATTCAGAAGAAATTTCCATAGACTGGCCTGTGACTCCATCATTTCTAACTTTATCTACTCCATCCCATGTGTTTACCTATGTGCTTCCATTCAGGGATCTGCCATCCTCATCCATGAGGCTGGGTGAGTTGAAACTAAGAGTGGTCCAAGTATTTGCGGTATTCATACCCACATAGCAACCATTAGTGATAATGTAAACTCAGACACCAGTGTGACCTTGAGCCACTATTACATTACAACTCAAGCTAAATGTATCCACATATTAAACTCCCATTAGTTCAATGGTTCTCAATGGATGTGGGTTCAATCTTCCTTCCTGAGGGAAGGTACTACAGTGGGGATGAGAGTGGAAGGTTTGTGGGTTGCTACTAGCATGGGAGGACAGAATGCTCCAAATATCCTTCCAGGTACAGGATAGATAGCCTGCACCACAAAGAATTATCTAGCCCAAAGTGTCAAGATTGTCCAGATTGAGAAGCCTTGCTAGCTGGATCTCCAAAATATACCCCCACTCACTATACCACCCCTGGACACAGAGAGAGGTGTGAAAAAGAGAAAATGGAGTGGATGCAGACCATAGTCCTAAAGCATTGCAGTTAGACTATCTTACTTCTTCAAATTCCGTGAAAACATATGATCCTAGCATCACACTTCCAGGACTCTCCAGGGCCTTGAAAGGGGCCCTGCAGTTGAGGGTCCAAGGCCTCAGCCTCACCAGCTAGAGGATCAATCTTGTCCCCCCGCCCCCGCTGAAACACAGGCAGTCTGCAGAGTCTAAGTGTGCGCCCTGTTATATACATCAAAGAGGAAAAAAAAACATCTTCTGAGTATTTACTTATAATAGACCAGTGTATCATCCCAATTTTGTAAAGAGTAAAGCAGAAGGAGGCGATAAACCAGCCACGGGCAGGCTGGGACCTGGCCTGCAGACCTGTTATGTTGATTCTCACATTGAATTTGTATGAACTGCCAGCGCTTAAAAATTTTATTTTACATAGAATCCCAGATTTCAGGTTTTGATTGAAAACACCAGCAGCACTGGGCCCCTACGCCTACCTGGTAACAAGGGAGCTCATTTTATTTAGCTAGTGCTTACAGTTTATCAAAGACCCTGCCCCCCAGCAGTCCTCCTCCCTGCCTAGCCCTCTAGGTATTTGGATCTGTAAACCTGCCCTGTGACTTCGGCTCACTATAAGGGCTGTGCAAATATTCAACAGGATATTGGTATTTACATTTCAACATCCTCTTCCAGCCTCTTCTGAATGCTGGATACATATTCCCTTTTTTTTTTTTTTTTTTGTTTTAATCATGGGTCATCTTTCTTTACTTGGAGAGTCACAAGGTCTATACATTTTATTTTAATTAAAGTATAATTGACATACAATAACCTATTAGCTTCAGGTAGCCATCATAGAGATCAATATTTCTTTTTTATTTTATGAAAGGTTTATTTATTTATTTGAGGGGGCAGACGAGAAGGTGACAAGCAATCTACCGATGAGCAGGGAGCCTGATGTGGGACTGGATCCCAGGACCCTGAGATCATGTCCTGAGCTGAAACCAAGGGTCGGATGCCTAACCTACTGAGCCACCCAGGTGCCCCAGAGATGCAATATTTCTATCCATTACAAAATGATTCCCACAACAAGTCTAGTTGCCATCTGTCACCATACAAAGTTATTGACATATTATTGACTATATTCCTTATGCTATATATTACATCCCTCTGACTTACTTGTTTTATAACTGAAAGTCTGTACCTCTTAATGTCTCTTACCTATTTCCTCCATCCCCAAAACCACCCCCCACTCTGGTAGCCAGCAGTTTGCTTCTTGTATCTATGAGTCTGTTTCTGTTTTGGTTGGTTTGGTTTGTTTTTTAGATTTCCTTATAAATATTTGGTATTTGTCTTTGTCTGACCTATTTCACTTAGCAGAATACCCTCAAGCTCCATCCGTGTTGTCTCAAATGGCAAGATTTCATTCTTTCTGATGGCTGGTGTACCAGCTCTTCTCTATTCACTCACCTATCAACAGACACTTAGGTTGGTTTCCTCTCTTGGCTACTATAAATAATACTGCATGTATCTCATCAAATTAGTGTCTTTGACTTCCTCTTTTTTTAAGATTTTATTTATTTATTTGAGATAGAAAGAGAGAGCATGAGTGGAGAGAGGGGCAGAAGAGGGGCAGGTGGGCAGGGAGAAGCTGGTTCCCCGCTGAGCAAAGAACCCGCTGCAGGACTCAATCCCAGGACCCTGGGATCATGACTTGAGCTGAAGGCAGATGCTTAACTGACTGAGCCACCCAGGCGCCCCTAGGGTTTTTGTCTTCCTTGGATAAATGCCCAGACATAGAATTGCCGGATTATATGGCAGTTCTATTTTTAATTTTTTAAGGAATCTCCATACTGTTTCTCATAGTGGCTGCACCAATTCATATCCCCAGTACAAAATCTGTATTTTAATAGATGCCCCATAGCCTCTGCAATTTGTCACATGCTGTACTTTCTACAAAAATGCTAGGTACTAAAGGAAAGAAGAAAATGTCTTTTCTGTCAAGTGCAGCAGGGCTGACCATCAGATGCAGGCCTCAAGGGGGTGATCTGTAGTCAACTGCTCCAGAAAAACCATTACTGATTTGGGTACAGAACACCAAATCAATAGGAAAGCCCAAAAGGCCAATTAAATCACGTGAAAATCAATGAACAAAATAAAAAGCAAAAATAATAATGGTAACACGAAAATTGTAACGTGTCTAAACTTATAATTAGGATGCCACCCACTGACATTTAGCAAAAAGTGTGAGTGGGCTCCTTTCACAGCCAGGCCTTCTGTTCCCATCCCCAAGCCATTAGCATTCCCAGCCAGGCACCAGGTACTATGTTAGATGTCAGACATCAAAAGAGGGAGAAGTGTTTGAACATCCTTTGTCCCTGAATTCTGGACTCCGTTTTGTTAGTCTTGTTCCAAAACAAGGAATTCATTATTTTAGTTGGTAGACATCAAATCCCACTTTCTTATTTTTCAGTGAAGGAATAGAGTCCCAGGGTTACCTGGAAACTGCCTGTGATGATTAATTTTGTGTCATCTCGGCTGGACCACAGCGTTTAGATATGTGGCTAAACAGTATTCTGGATGTTTCTGTAGGGGGTGGTTTTGGATGAGATTAGCATGTAAATCTGCAGACTTTGAGAAAGCAGTTTGTGATCCATAATGTGGGTGGGCCTCATCCAATCAGTTGAAGATACACTCAAACAAAAGACTGACCTCTCTTGAGCACAAGTGAATTCTGCAGCAGAATTCACCTTTGGACTCGAACTGCATTGGCTTATCCCTGGTTTCCTGCCTGCTGGCCTACCTTTCAGATTTTACACTTCTTCGCTGCCATAACTGCATGAGCCAATTTCTTAAAAGAATCTCTTTCTGCCTATACATACTTCCTATTGACTCTGTTTCTCTGGAGAACTCTGACTAATACACTGCCCAAGGAGAAGATTTTAGACTAGGATGTGAGCCCTGGGCCTTCTTCTCCAGTGTCCTTTCAACATCTAATGGCCTGACTACAAATGCCACTAAAGGCAATTGTTAATCAGACAAATGGTTACGTCTCTGGGGAGGTATCACTTGTGTGTATTGTTCAGTTCCAACAGCATGATTATTTTCCAGACCTCTCACCCTAAGGGAAAAAAGGGGACAGCCATATTTAGACAAGAGCCTATCGAAGAAGATAGGAGACCCAGGACATCAGTCAGTTGAGTCAGGGAATGTTCTCCCAAGACGATGGGCAATGCTGAGATCTTACAGACAGAGAGTGAGCAGCAGACAAGAGCACTGAGCTATAAAATGGCTAGAAAGAAATCAAGAGCCAAATCTTGAGGATGCAGGGAGGGGTGTTAAGGTACTCCTAAGATCCTAAATTTTAGGATTTTGAATTCCAAGAATTCAAACTAAACCATTAAAAGCAGGTATACAGATGACAGGCAGAGACTGATTGACTCCCCCAGCAAATATTTACTTCGCATGTGCCATGTGCTGGGCATAGTTTTGAACACTGAGGATGAAATGGTGAGCAAAAACAATGTGATCCCTGCCATTAGCAATTACCCGGAATTGTGATTCTCAGCTGAGTAGAGGAGAGGGCATACTCTGCAATGAGCTTGTGTTTCTGTCTCCAGGGGAACAAGGAAGAGATGTGTAGTCGTATAGTTTTTAAAAAGCATATTCCAGATGATTCTATACATTCCTACTGGGAAACCATTTTAAAAATCCACTCTTTTCATAGAAACTACAGAGAGTAAAGCTTGGGGAATTCTCACAGAAAGGACAGTTTGAACAACACATGCCAAGAACATGAGTGAGGATTTGCAGCTTGCTTTTATCAACTGGCAGGGTTGGGGTGGAGATGTCTGTTGACTTCCATTAAAGGACCAGAATGGAACAGATAATGTGCATTCCCGCGCACACGTCACTTACACACACTGCAACTGCCATGTTCCCACCTCCCATGTCATGTACATACACACACTTCGAGACACACACACACACACACACACACACACATGCATACACATGCCATCACAGAGTCTTTTATCCATTGCTTCATAAGCAAGCCATGTGGACCACGTGGCAGACTCAGTGGTAGGTCCTGGGAATACGGCCCCAGCCCTCCTGGAGCTTACCACCCACCAGAAGAGGAAAACAGTAAGCAAACGTTTGCACTGATGGTGATATTGCAAAGCAGATACACAGCTGGGAAGGTTTGCAGTAGGTAGGGGCGCAAGCGAGGGTGATCCACCCAACCCTGGAGGAGGCAGGGGCAATCAAATGACTTGACATCTTTGGGTAAGAGACACATTCCTCTTTTCAGAGCCATGGAAACATCTTATTATTCTTTTACATTCCATATTTTATCTACATATCAGACAGGAAGGTGGCAAGAAGAGGGTGGAGGCCATTAAACTTGGTGTCAGAGTGATTGATGGAAGTGCCATAATCTTCTGAAAATGTTACCTGAATATCACTCATGCGCTAAGTGTGACTCTTCCACAGTCCTTTAAAATTTTCATAAATCCTACTTGTAAGAAAGAGAGCTAACACTCAAAACGCAGAAAGTATTCGCGGCCTTTTGGTTTTTAGCAGGTGATGTGCAGTCATGACGAATTCAGTCAAATGGTTCAGCTTCAATAAGTCCCATAAAACAAAGACCAAAACCGTACCTCCTGAGATTTGTCCGTGACCCCAGAGCCAAATTGGTGATATTTCCTGACATTTGTGTACAAGATTTCCTTAGGGAAATTTTTAACCTCTTCCTTGTCCGATAAATCAGAAGACAATTAGGTTCGTCGTGTAGCCCAGAAGCATTTATTTACCAATAAGCATCTTGACAAGCTGCTGCGAACCGGGCTGCGGCGTGGCTGGCAGGCAAGCCAGCACACAGAGACGCAAACAAATAAAAATAAGAAACCAGGGGAAGGGCGAAAACAGAGGCAGAGATTAAATGCGTGAGAGAGGGGAGGGGGAGGGATTGTTCCAGAGGGAAGGTACTATTTTAGCAGCAGTGAAAGATGAATAGGCATTTACCAGGCAGGTAAGGGAGAGGGAGGGGGCTGGGGGAGCAGCAGCGCAGGCAGAGGAAGGAGCCTGTTCAAAGGCACGGAGGTGAGGAACAGCGTCGCTGGCTCCTAAGCAGAAGGCTGTCCGGTAAGTCCTGTAAGCAGGAGACAGGAAGCGCATGCGTGGTGATCAATGAGAATGGTGAGAGGGGCCCTGGGACCTTGTAGCTCCGAATGCCATGTTACGTTTAGGCTTTTCTTGGAGTCAAAAACCATCTGAGGTATTCTCAGCAGAAACAATTGGCAATGGGGTTTGCGTGTCCGCGGCATCACCCTGGTAACTGTAGGAAGGACACACTGGAGGGGAGAGTGGAGAGAGACAGGGTGACAAGATCTACCAGCAGGACGCAGAGGCATCAGTTTGGGCTGAAAAAGGCTGTTTCATCTGGACTTCTTATTCCCAGAGTCTGTTTCCGCCACCTCAGTCCCTGCTCCAGGAGCATGCTTTTACTTGAAATTGTTGTTTATTTCAAACTTGTCTCCTGGGATCCAGCACTGGGTCTATCAAAACGGGTGAGGGCCAGTAGGGAAACTTGGAAAGCTTGGGAAAGCAATTATTCCAGATTCCTTTGTGTGCGTCTTCCAGACCCCCAGCCCTGGAGAGCATGATGCCTCACTACTGGTAATCCCTGGTTTAGCCTCTGAACATTTGTTAGCCCTTAACTACTCTTTCATGTAACATCCTGGAAATTTGCACTTGGATAGAGAGGGCATCCAACTCGCATGCCTCGCTTTACAGAGAACACGGAGGCCCAGGTCAGCCCAGTGACCTGCCCGAGGCTATCACCTGAGTTAGTGGCAGGGTTTAAACCATGCCCTCTACAGCACAATGACTCATTAGGATCTATGGCTTAAAAGGCAATGTGGTACCAATGATAGTGGTTATCTTGCATCATGAAATGTGTTCTTGGGTTGGTGGGAAAGGGAGAGGGAGAGATGAGGGGAGAGGTCAGGTGTAATCAGTCCACATGGGCAGCAGCAAAGGGAGCATATGCATTACTGGAGTGCTTGGTGGTGAGTGACAGAAACCAAACTTTAGGTTAAAAGACGAACGACAAACAAACGACTGGCAACTTCATTTAAATGTGTGAAGAACTGCATGACAGCTGGGCTCAGGAATAATTGGAAGCATACAGACCTTCCATTCCTCATTTCTGCTTCTCTCTCTCAGGATGGGATCACCTTCAGTCTCTCAAACTAGCCTGATTCGTTTAACAGAAGTAGAACAAGGGTGAAATACGGTGGCCAGACACACTCAGTCCTCACCTCTTTTACCTCTTTGCCCAAAAAGAGCAACGGTGTTTTTCCCCCCTTGGAAACTGAAAATATCCTCAGAGGAAAAATATGATTGACTTGGTTTATGATACCTGTCCCAACCCCATCAACCCACTGAAGTCTTGTCATTAGAGGCTGTTGAAATGGCCACATAGTTGTCACTGGGGGCAATCCCAGAAAAAAAGGATCTAGGAAGTGGATGACTTTTCTACAATGGCTTCACTGATATAGCAAATACAGATCACTGAATTCTCTTGCCAATATTCTCTTAAGTTTTATCATTATAAGGATGGTGATGTTTTCTTTGTATGAATATCATCTATCTCATATTTCCTCTTTACCTCTTTATATAGATTTCTATTTCATACCCACAAATTTTTTCCCCAAATGGAATTTTAAAGGTAAAGAGAATGATAATTTTGTAGTATGTTTTTCTTATTCCCCCAGAAGACCTAGTACTCACTCACTGCTTGTGGGGACACTGGAACTCTGCAAATCCCAGTGCTGGGCACAGCTGTTCTAAGATAGACAAGAAGCTGACTGAGGCTGGGGCGGGGGCGGTACATGGACAAAGGGTGAAATCCTACAGGTGAGAAGTAATCCATAGTCATCCATCAGATCCACTCCCAGAAGAATATGCAAGTAAAGGACCAGGGATGATTTTCCAATTTGTAGCGTGCTTGGTAAGTGGGGAGAAGGAAGGAGTGGCCTGAACACCGAATGTTGCTTCACTTCCCTGTTGGGGAACTACGAGGAGGAAAAGCAGGAGAGCAAGTAAAGGGGACCAGAAATCATAGGCAACAGCAATGCTGAGTAACACTACAATACACACAAGAACAAGGAATGATTGATCCTGCGTGGAGATGCTGAGGCACGCTTTGCAGTGCTGACATGCGGAAAGTCCTCAGGGAAGAATATGGGTTTTCCAGGAGACCGAGGGGGACAGGCAGAAATGTCAAAAGGAACTTCCATATGCAAGTACATGGCACATGGAAGCATAAGACGTGTGTTTGGAAAGACTAATTGTAGGGAAAATAAACCTACTTAACCTAACCGAAAGAATAAAGGGAGGGAGGAACTGGGCCACCCGGGTCGTTCTGTCCATTAAGTGTCTGACTCCTGATTTGGGCTCAGGTCATGATCTCAGGGTTGTGAGATCAAGCCCCACATCAGGCTCCATGCTGCGAGTGGAGCCTGCTTAAGAGTCTCTCTCCCTTCCCTTCTCCCCCCACCTCTATTAAAAGAAAAGAAAAGAAAAGAAAAGAAAAGAAAAGAAAAGAAAAGAAAGAAAGAAAGAAAGAAAGAAAGAAAGAAAGAAAGAAAGAAAGAAAGAAAGAAAGAAAGGGGAAGAGAAAGAAAGAAAGAAAGAAAGAAAGAAAGAAAGAAAGAAAGAAAGAAAGAAAGAAAGAAAGAAAGAAAGAAAGAAGAAAATGAAGAAAGAAAGCAAAAATGAAGGCGAGAGAACAGGAAAGGAGAGGCGAGGGAGAAGGCAGAGTGAGAGCGCAGACTTTGTGTCCTCGGCGTGCACGGGGGAGCATGGCCATTCTGTCTCTCTCACAGCCAAAAGGAAGCTCTCACCCTGCTTCTCTTGTATGTCATCTCTACCATTCTACATGTGTCTTCTCTGCTCTAGTTTTGCTCAGAAGTATTGTTCCCTTTACTCATCAGTTGTATATGGCTTAAAATGACCACTCCCCCAGCCCCAAGCCCTTTCTTCCAGGCAACTTTTCTCTTCAAATCTCAAAACTCCCTGGAAAAAGAAACAAAACAAAAAACAAAACAAAACAAAACGAAATGAAAAAACAAGCAAAGAGCCTGGTTTGTTCTGCCAACTCTCAAAAAAGAAATTCAACTGTTTGCTGGTCACCCAGTCGTCTGTTTCCTTTAGATTGAGATGCATTCTTTGTGTGTTTAGTGGAGCCCCTGGAAAAGGCCTCCTCTGGTGCTCTTTAAAGGAGAAGGGGCAGCAACATGGTGTATGAGTTAAAGGAGAAGCAAGGAGCGGCCTGAGCACAGAGCACCGCTTCACTTGCCGTGCTGGGGAGCCAAGAGGAGGAAAACCACGACCGAGCAGCACCAGTACCGGTGACAGTAAGACAGCAATGGGAGCAGTTATCCTTCCAAGCACCAGTGTTACCATGGACAATCAAGGACAACATGGCAATGAAAGAAGATGCTAGGGGTCCAAGAAAAGGTAATGTCCAAGTTGGGGGGACAAGCACCACTGAATTCGGTCAGGTTAACCTTGACAGTGTGACTACAGGGTACTTATCCCAGAAGACGTCTTTCTTGGCTGAAGTCCTACTGAATGGGCCAGGGGCACATGCACCAGTAACTCTTCCACAGTATTTTTCGGATTCCAGGTGGAAATGCATCATAGGCAAAAAGCCGGCGGAAATGATCATTGCGCCACTTTTCGAGGCTCTCTCCCCAGTGACCGTGCCCACGCTCACATCTAACCTCATGATACAAGATAGGGTCCTTTCTTTCCATATTGTGTGAGCTGATATTTATGGGGAAACAGCCAGGCAAGTAATTTTTTTCTTTAAAATGTATAGAGGCAGGAGCAGGGATTTTATGTAAGAAAACTAAAAGGATCCTAAGAATATGTTCTCTTAGGAACCAGAAGTTCCCTAGGAATCAGATAGTTCTCGTGGAAGCTGCAGAGCTCAGGTCCTCTCTGCCTCCTGCCTCCTACACTGTTCAAAGCTGGCAGACAGAGGAAGAGAGGGAAGTCAGACCATAAGCATCCTTAACTCTGGAACCCAGAGTGATCTTCTCATCTTTGCGAGGAGCTGGATATAAAGTAAAGCTTTTTACTTTTTTTACTTTGCTTTTTAGTTCCTTATTAATTCTGGGACTGAAGGTTTCTTTATATTTTCAGGCAGAGGTGAGAAGAGACTGGGAAAGAGAAGGAAAACAAATGAGTCTCTCTTCAGTAGTTTTTCTACTGCAGGCGCTGGCTATCAGCTCCTTTAGGTTGGAGGCTGTTAGCAGCGCATTAACAGTTAACAAACTTAAGTGCAGTCAATTTCTATCTAACCAAGAGTTAGAGCCACCTATTTCTAGTCAATTGCTTTAATTTGGTGTTCACTTTGAGTTATTTTGGCCATATTTCGTCATGGCCAATCCTTAGATTAGAAACAATGGGCTTGTTCCCTTTTATCTCAGGGGAGAAGAAGCAAGGGAGAGAGACCCGTCATCATTAAAACCATCCTCATCATCAGTGTTGTAACCACCATCACCACCACCATCATTGCCACTGAGCCTCTGCTACCTGCCAGGCCCACATATGAGCTTTTCACCTGCACCACCAAGATATGTACCTACCCTATAAGGTAATACCAGAACTGTGCCTATTTTGCAAATGAGTCAATTGGGCTCTTAGAGATAGGATAAATTCCCTGAAGTCACTGAAATGTTAAGTAGGGGGTTTGGACTAAAATCCAGGTCTTTCTGATTTCAGATTTTGTGTTCCCAACTAAGATGGTCTAAGGGATCTGAATCTTGCTCAACTGCTGAACATAAAATCAGTTCATAGAGCACTGGACTAAGACCTAAGGTCTGTGCCATAGTCTAGCGCCATCAATAAATAATTGTTTGGCTTTGGCAAACCTATGTATCACCTGGTTCTCAGCTTTCACATCTGTACCATGAAGGGGGTAGGCAGGTTGACTTCAGAGTTTCCTTCCCGGCCTGACATTCTGTAACAGCGATAATGTTAGAAAGACCATCCATTTGTACAGATTTCTTCCAAGCAATAAAGTAAGTGGTCTCGGTTTCTGCATCTAAGTAGAAAGATTAGAATACTCAGTCTCTGTTAAGAGAGGTCAAAATTCTATCTGATAAATTTTTTTAGAATATACTAATTGGGTTGCTGATCAAACCTTGTGTTTAATCTTGTCGCAAGTCCAGCAAAAAACAGCCACCCTCCCACTCCTCGACCACAAGCAGGTACACTCAACCCCTGAGGCTCTGCAGGCTCCAAAAGCCTGAAGCTACAGAAGGATAAGCAATGCTTACTTTATAATCACATTCTTGGCTTCATGAAAATGAATGGCTCTTCTACTAAATGGAACCTTTAAATAGCAATCTCTTTTAGAACATTTAAAAGTAATTCAATTTACTTCTTCAGAAACACATTTACCATACTAAGCAAGGCCCACCTTTATCTCCAACCAGAGTTTTGAATAGTTACCAGTCTAATGGAAGCAGAGACATTTCATGCTTATAAGGAAAAAGATACAAATTTACTGATCGAAAGTATATTCATTGCCAGCCTATTTATTAAGCACTGAATACCGGGCTAGGTCCTGAAAAAATAAGTCTGAGCAATACTGCTGTGGCAACTTTCCATACAAAAATTTAAAAAAAATTTTTTTAATTTAGTTTCAGAGGTAGAATTTAGGGATTCATCAGTTGTGTGTAACACTCAGCACTCATTCCATCAAGTACACTCCTTGATGCCCATCACCCATTGACCCCATTCCCTCACCCCTCTCCCCTCTAGCAACCCTCAGTTTGTTTCCTAGATCTTGTTCAGCGTCTCTTATGGTTTGCCTCCCTCTCAGTTTTCATCTTATTTTTTTTCCTATAGTCATCTGTTTTGTTTCTTAAATTCCACATATGAATGAAATCATATGTTATTTGTTCTTTAATTGACTCATCGCACTTAACATAATACTTCCCAGCTCCATCCACATTGTTGCAAATGGCAAGATTTTATTCTTTCTCATGGCTAAGCAATATTCCATTGTATGTACACATGTCCACATCTTCTTTATCCATTCATCTGTCCATGGACATCTGGACTCTTTCCATTTTGGCTGTTGTGATCACTGCTGCTATAGACATCGGAGTGCATGTGCCTCTTTGAATCACTATGTTTGTATCCTTTGGGTAAATGCCCGGCAGTAAAATTTCTGGGTCATAGGATAGCTCTATTTTTAACTTTTTTAGGAACCTCCATACTGTTTTCCAGAGTGGCTGCACAAGTTTGCATTCTCACCAACAGTGTAAGAGGGTTCCCCTTTCTTTGAATCCTTGCCAACATCTATTGTTTCCTGAGTCATTCATTTTAACCATTCTGACTAGAGTGAGGTGGTATCTCATGGTGTTTCTGAGTTGTATCTCCCTGGTGCTGAGTGATGTGGAGCATTTTTCATGTGTCTATTGGCCATTTGGATGTCTTCTGTGGAGAACTGTGTCTTTATGTCTTCTGCCCATTTCTTCACTGGATTTTTTTATTTTTTTGGGTGTTGAGTTTGATAAGTTCTTTCTAGATTTTGGATACTAGCCCTTTATCTGATAAGACATTTGCAAATATCTTCTCCCATTCCATAGGTTGCCTTTTAGTTTTGTTGACTTTTTCCTTTGCTGTGCAAAAGCTTTTTATCTTGACGAAGTTACAATGGTTCATTTGTGCTTTTGTTTCTCTTGTCTTTGGAAATGTGTCTAGCAAGAAGTTATTGCAGCCAAGGTTGAAGAGGTTGCTGCCTGTGTTCTCCTCTAGGATTTTGATGGATTCCTATCTCACATTTAGGTCTTTCATCCATTTTGAGTTTACTTTTGTGTATGGTGTAAGCAAATAGTCCAGTTTCATTTTTCTTCATGTGGCTGTCTAATTTTCCCAACACCATCTGTTGAAGAGACTGTCTTTTTTCCATTGGATATTCTTTTCTGCTTTGTCAAAGATTAGTTGACCATAGAGTTGAGGGTCCATTTCTGGGATCTCTATTCTGTTCCATTGGCCTAGGTGTCTGTTTTTGTGCCAGTACCATACTGTCTTGATGATTACAGCTTTGTAATAGAGCTTGAAGTCCAGAATTGTGATGCCACCACCTTTGGTTGTTTTTTTCCCCCCAACATTATGTTGGATATTTAGGGTCTCTTCTGGTTCTGTACAAATTTTAGGATTATTTGTTCTCACTCTATAAGAATGCTGATGGTATTTTGATAGAGATTGTACTGAATGTGTAGATTCATACTTTTATATATGCATAGATACAGACGCATACACCTATGTGTACATATTCATAGATATAATCTAAATATTTTTTTTTTACTAAAATGCCACACCAAAATATATTCATGTCAAAAAAAGAATGTGTAGATTGCTTTGGGTAGCATAGATATTTTGACAATATTTGTTCTTTCAATCGCTGCGTATGGAATTTCTTTGTGTCTTCCTCAATTTCTTTCGTAAGTGTTCTATAGTTTTCAGAGTACAGATCCTTTACCTCTTTGGTTAGGTTTATTCCTAGACATTTTATGGTTTTTATAAATTGTAATTGCAATTGTAAATGGGGTCGATTCCTTGATTTCTCTTTCTTCTACCTCATTGTTAGTGTATAGAAATGCAACTGATGGGGTGCCTGTGTGGCTCAGTGGGTTAAAGCCTCTGCCTTCGGCTCAGGTCATGATCTCAGGGTCCTAGGATCGAGCCCCACATCGGGCTCTCTACTCAGCAGGGAGCCTGCTTCCTCCTCTCTCTGCCTACTTGTAATCTCTCTCTGTGTCAAATAAATAAAATCTTTCTAAAAAAAAAAGAAATGCAACTGACTTCTGTGTATTGATTTTATATCCTGCAACTTTGCTGAATTCCTCTATTAGTTCTAGCAATTTGGGGGGGTCTTTTGGGTTTTCTATAGAATATCATGTTGCCTGCAATGAATGAGAAAACCTGAGCAGACCCATAACCAGCAAAGAAATTGAAGTAGTAATCAAAACTCTCCCAACAAGAGTCCAGAGCCAGATGGCCTCCCAGAAGAATTCTACCAAACATTTAAAGAAGAATTAATACCTATTCTTCTGAAGCTATTAAAAAAATAGAAATGGAAGGAAAACATCTAAACTCATCCTATGAGGCCAGTATTACCCTGATCCCAAAACTAGAAAAAGATCCCACCAAAAAGAATTACAGACCAATATTCACACAAAATTTTTAAGTCCAGTGTGTTGGTAGATAATTTTTTAAGTATCAGCTTAAAGCATAATAAATGCTATGACAGGTCAAAGTACATGATTTTTTTTATGAGCATGAGCATACTGAGTGTGAGCACATCATAGCAGATGTCTGAGATGAAGTGGTATTTGCAATAAGACCTGAGGAATTAAAAGGAAATAGGTGAAAGCAGATGAGTGGATAGAAAGGGAAGATTGTCCCAGATAGAGGAAAAAGCAAGCATAAAGACACAGAGAAGACAGAAAGCATGACATACTGAAATAATTCATAGAAACATAAGACAGAATATCAAAAAATGTGGTTGTTCATGTGGGTAGGGGTCATCTCAAGAAAAGCCATGAGTCTTCCTGAAAGCCTCAACCTGAGTTACCTTGGGCTAGTCACTTAACTTCTCTGATTCACAGTTTCCTTATCTGGAACAGGAGGGGTTTAATGGAGACAATACCTAACATTTTTTCCAACTACGAAATTAAATGCCATAGTTAAAGGCAAGGGATAAGGCTGGGGAATAACTTTACCTGAACTCCAGTGGAGGTGGGGAAAGACCAGGTGAGGGTATACTCATTTGTTTATTCAAGTTATTTACTTAATACTTATCATGTGCCAGCTACAAAATTAGTAATTTATGTTAAGTTCTGAAGAGGTAGTCATTAAACGATTACATTACTTACAGAAATAATTATGTAGTCAAGTTTTTCAAGGGAAATAAGGTTCAGATCAAGGATATCTACTGTATGCCTTCAGAAGGTACCATCCGACATGGTGAAACATTAGGAATGTGTCAGGAATAAGGCAAAGCTACCATCTTTCACTTCCATTCAGCACTGTACTGGCGATCCCAGCCAATGCAATAAAAGAAGAAAAATTAGAAGTATAAAGATCAAAAAGGAAGAACTAAAACTGTTACTTTCAGTAGATGATAAAATAATCTAGGTAGAAAATTTCAGAATATTTCAAATAATTCTTCAGAATTAGTAAGAAAGCTCATCAAAGTGGAAAATATTGATGTAATAATAAATTATGATGTTAAACAATTGTTACATCAGAAACTGAAAGTTTAAAATGTACTCAGAATGCCATTTCTAGTATAGGATCTGCAAGATCTTTAAGGAAAAATTTACAGAACTATTTAAGTACATTTTAAAAGCTAAATAATTAAAAAAATTAAAAAAAATAAAAAATAAAAAGCTAAATAAATTGGTGATAACCAATGTGTGGGATGTCAATCTCCCCAAATTGATCTATAGATCAAATTCAATTCCAATCAAGATCACAGAAAGCTATTCACAAAACATTGGAAACTGTTTCTAACACTTGTTTGTAAAAGGAAACTGTCAAGAATACATACAATAAACATGATTTATATCAAAATTTATGAGATATCTATAACAATTAGATCAATGTGGCAGTTTATCTAGTAATAGGTAAAAATGACCAATAGAGCAAAATAGAGAATTCAGAAACAGACCTATGATGATTTGACACTTAAATATGATGAATAAGTAGGGGGAAATGTACTATATACACACTACTGGGGAAATGTGTTATCTACTTAAAAAAATCAGACCTCTACATCCACCTTATTCCAAAAGATTACACATGGATTAAAAATCTAAATGTGATATAGCAAATCAATACACTCTATGACTTAAATATATACAATATTATATATAAATTATACTTCAACAAAGATGGAAAAAAACACCTAAAAAAGTAATAAAATTTGAAGAAGTAAGATTTATGTATACAAAAGCATAGAACAATTTTTTCAGGCCAAGGAGTGTACAATTTCTTGAACTGGACACAAAATGTCTAAACTGTAAGGGAATTTATATTTGCCTACCTTAAAATTTTAAATTTCTACTTAATAAAAGATAGTACAGTTTTAAAAAACTAAATGTCAAGCTTCTGAGAAAATATTAGTATACAAGATATGTAAATAATTCTTACCAATCAATCCAAAAAATGCAAATGACCAAAGACAAAAATGGGCAAAATGTATAAATAGACAACTCACAAATAAAGAAATGTAACTGGCCAAGAGACACAAAATAAATGATTAAATACAAACTATAACTTCAGATTCAAAGAAAAGAAGTTGGGAAAGAAAGAGGGAAAGAAGAGAAAAGAAAAGAAATCAAGCCCTGTAATATGAAATGCTGGTGAGGATGTGGAGAAATGGGCCTTTTCCATGTATATCAGATGGAAGCATAAATTAGTACAATCAATTGGAGAATATTTTGTTGATATTTAGAAGGTTAAAGATGAATACATATTCTAGAGAAATCTTATACAGAGAGTTAAGAATTCATCTACAAGAATTCTTGTAGTGCTGTTAATAAAGGTGAATGCAGTGCTGTTAATAAAGGTGAAAAAGTTGAAACTACCTAAATGTGCCCAAAGTGGAGCTTATTAATAAATTATAGTATAGTTGTATAATGGATACTAGACAACAGTTAATGTGAATGTTCCAGTCCTAAATGGGTCAACATAAATAAATCTAAACATCATAATGCTGCACTCACAGAAAAGCAAGTTACAGAAAGATCCTAATTACCCCAGAGGAAGGATTGTGGTTAAGAAGGATAATGGGCTCATGAAACCCATTTTTTTATACCAGACATATTTTTAAATAATTTTTAGATGAGAAGGAAGACATATTCAATTTCTGTGTTCCATACTGTTGTAATTACAAGTAAAATGAAAACTAACAAGAATCCATACGATTCAGCAACACAGATGTCAATGATAGTCAAACAAGTTCTTTCTTTCACAGAGCAAGTATATGTGTGTATCGAGTATTAGTAATCTATTGCTGTGGAGCAAATTATCCCAATGTAGTAGCTTAAAATAGCAAGCACTTATTATCTCAACAATTTCTCATGGTCAAGAATCCAAGAATGACTTAGCTGAGCGAACTGTCTTAGAATTATTTACGGGTTTACAGTCAATATCAGCTTGGGCTACTGTCATCTAAAAGCTTGAACGGGGCTAAAAGAACTGTTTCCAATGTGGCCCACTCACATGACTGGAAAATTAGTTCTCTTGGTTGGTGGGAGGCCTCAGTTTCTAATCCTGTGGACCTCTCCAGAGGCTGCCTTGAGTGTCATGATGTAGCAGCTGCTTCCTCTCTGACAGTGACCCAAAATGGCACAAGCAATAAGCCACAGTGTCCTTAATAACTTAGTCTCTGAGATCACACACCATCACCTGTGCTTTACCCTGTTTAATAAAAGCAAGTCGCTAAGTGCAGTCCACACTCAAGGGGAAGGGAATTAAGCTCCACCTCTTGAAGGGAAGAGGGTCAAAGAATTTATGGACATATTTCAAAACCATCACATGCTATAAGCTCTTTGCATTGTGGGGGGTATAAAGTTAGATGTGATTTCTGCTGCCCAGCAAATGATCTTGTAAAGCAATTAAATCACACCCAAGACTAGGGCAACGGATGGACTGATGACAAATAGTTTCAGTGAACCAGGATGGAAATAGCCTTACCCCAAGTGGTCAGAAGGCTTCGTGGTGGGGACAGGACTAGACGATCCTGGAGTAGAAATAGGATTATGAAGATTTCCAAAGCAAGGAACAGCATCAGTGAATGCTTGAGATGACAGAAACTAGGCATTCAACACATATTTTATTTGCCAGATTGTGCTTTAATAGCTGCTTATGAAGACTTTCCCCCAAGAGATTAAAATTCATATAGTGTCCTCAGAGCCTTTGTGTTCTCTTAGGGCCCGGTCTGTATATTGTTTGTTTCTGTGTCCTCAGATCTAATGCTATACTTGGCACGAGGTAAGCTGTCCATAAAAGTTTACTGAATGACCTATGTGTTGAACAAGTGAGTAAATGACTGAATGAAGGGATGTACAAACCCTCTGCTACTGAAATATGAGCCCAGACTACTCGTCTGGGTGGAAGGAAAGAGGATGGAAATATGACAAGTGCAGAGCATTGAGATTTCTTGGTCTATGCAAAGGCCAAAACATAGCTAGAATGAATGCCAGCCTCCACTATCTCAATGAACATGGGCCATTCTCTTTGGTCTTCCAAATTTCCCAACATGGAGGGTCCAAAAATCTACCAACTTCTAACCTTCTGTCTCCAGATTAAAAAAAAAAAAAAGATAATCAGGCATAGGAGCTGCCTCTCCCTGTTACTCAAAATTTATAACCTTTTCCTGTCCCTCAGTCTCCTACACCCAACGCCACACTGTCAGCTTCTGATCTAAACTTTCCCTTTGCCCCCAGACCAGCATCACGTAAATGTGAGCTGTATTAGAAGACAAAAGCAAAAAACAAAAAAAACAAAGGGTAGATCTGTGTTTTAATATATTAGAATAGCACTGTGCTATTTATACCCCCCTGTTCTCAGAGATGTATAATGTATGCTGAAAACCATGAAAATTCCAACAGTAAAGAAATCTATGTAACATTTTTTAAGAAATTTGTTTCCTAAACTTATTTGATTTGAGGATGATTTTTATTCTAATATCAATCATAATCATAATCATAATAATGTATATTGACTGCTTTTTATTGTGAGGCACAATGTCAAGAACCTTATGTGACTGACCATTAGCTTCGCAAAAGAACATTATTACATGGGATTACATGGATTACATGGAATTCTACTATTCCCATGTATAGATGAGAAAAACAGGGCACAAAGAGACTAAACAAGAGGCCTCAGGACAAAAAATTTAGGAAATAGCCAAGACAGGTTTGAATCTATGTGTGCTTGATTACAGAGGTTATGGTTTAACATCAAATAAATAATTCTCTACCAGAGAAGATTTTGTGGGAAAATCTTTTATACCTCTTCTTTCTTCCTCACTTCATCCCCTATTGATGTGTCCTCTCTTACTCATCATTAGTGACCATCTTCTAGTCATCCTTCCCAGTTTTCCTGCCTCACTGTAAGCTCTCAACAAATATCCCATGAATGCATATATCCTACCTTGAGCAAAATCATACAAACATATATGTGTATATCTCACCAATCCAACACTTGCAGAGGCATCTCTGTTAAAAAATGCTTTATATTTTCTCAGAAAAGGTTAAAAGAACCCGTGCTGAGCTTCCTTGACTGCCTCCATTGCCTTGTTCAATGTTCTGCATTCCAGAAGGGTCCCAGTATATACTGTTCAGCTGATCAATCCCTTCTACACACAATTAAAAATAAGACACAGCATTGTCCTGAGCAGCTCTCAGTTAGGTAGGAATTTACACACACACACACTGATGTCATAATGTTAGAGGGGCCGTCAGGAAAATCTCAAGGCACCAGTCTTCCAGTTTACAAGAAGCAAAGGAACATCAAATGAATCTGGGTTGACCAGCAGTTCTGAAATGGCAGGCGGTAATGAGCTTGCTAATTATTATCTAGCCACCCCTAGGTAGTCATCCTATCTGGCTGCCTGGAAGATACCTCCATCTCACCTTGAGAATCCCCCAGTGCCTCTTCTCTGATAAAGACTGTCAAGCTGGTAACCTGAAAAAATCTCTCCAAATGTCCTTCGGGTGTCTAGGCTAATAAAGGAATTCAATGTGAAATATTAATGTCCCTCATTGAATGTGAACTTTTGACTGTGTCAAAGCCCTCACCAGCCTTCTCCACATGGTCCCTGCTTTCTGTTTTATTGTTATTGTTATTGATATTATTCAGCCAGAATTCAGACTGCCCTCCCAAAGCACTGCTACTCCCCACTAGAAAGCCATTTATGTGCATCTGACGGCCTTGGAGATGATTAAAGGATGATTTCTATTCCCGTTTAGTCATTTGTCATTTTGCCTTGGATCATAAAAGTCTAGGGTGGTTTCCAGGGAGATTTAATCAAGTGATTGGAGTGGAATTTTACAAGATGTCTCTCCAGACATAAGTGGGGGACGAAGCATGAGGACAAGTCACACTGGAATTCCCTCCATTTCCTGGGTATGCCATCCTGATCAAGCCTCTCACCTCTGCACCTTGGTCACCTCATCTGTGAAGGTTACAATAAGTAAGCTTATATTCATTAACACGCACAGCAGGTGCTCATTACCTGAGTGTTCCCTTCCCTACACACTTCTAAAGGGGGACTCCAAGTACCATCATGGCAAGAATGTCTGTGACCCAGGTGGGGAAAGTCTGGTACCTGCAGAAGCATAGCCAACCAGACTAAGAAGGTCATGAGTGTTCAGCATCTCTCTGTCGGGAGAGGGTGGTGGTTGAAGGGCACTACAGGGGAGTTTATATCCGGATGGGGCATGGCATCCTTTTCTGTATCTTGGAATTGTGCACCTCCTAAAGTCCCCAAATCCTTGGAGCCACTGCAACATAAGAATGGCCAAAGTAGATGAAGCCCTGGCCAGCATCACTTCGGTCCATTGTTTTGAAGAAACCATCTCTGGAAAGGAAAAGATTTTGGTTCCCATGGTACCAGCTGGGAGGGGGTGAACACTGTGAGTGGCAGTCTGTGCTAGGGGCTGGGGAGCTATAGGATGCATAAGACGACATAGCCCCCACATGGACACAGTTGAGGGGGGGCTGTCCAAGGGCTGTGTGTGCCATGCTATGAATGCGGTACAGAGAGAGGGATGTCTTCTCCAGGGAACAGTGTGATTTGGGCCTAGGTCTTGAGGAACATAGAAGAGTTACTAGACAGGCTGCCTACACTGAGGGGCGAACAAGAACCCAAGGAACAAGTGTGGGAAGTAAGGCTAGGAAGATCCTTTGGGCCTCACAGACAACGCTAAGAAGTCCTGCAAAAGGTTACCATGGAAGTGGTCTTGGACAGAGCACAAAAGGGGACAAAGACAGATGTCTTTGTCCTGAAGGGTCACTTTTCTTCATATTTTAGAATTTGATCAATAAGCTTACGGTCTTGGGAAAACCTCTATTAAAACTGTATTTTGTTCTTTAGAGTTTATATTTTCTCATACATTATTGTATTTGTTATTTAATGAGGGTAATAATGTAACACAACAAATACAGTGATGCCTCAGTTAGTGCCCTCTGAGTGGATATAAAAGAAATCTATACTTCTGAGAACTGAAGAGCTTTCTGAAACCCCACTTACCAAAAGGGCAGGGAATGTGCCGCCCCAGGGATTCAAGTGAGTCAAGGTGCATTGTTTCTAGAGGATGCCAACCTGGGGGTGAGGCAGATCGACCATTTTCTTTTTTTTGTCTCCTTAAACTATTTAAGACATAAAACAACCATGTAAAATAATATGATAAGCAACTGCATTCCTAATACCCAGCATTACCAAGTCATTACATGTTATCACATTTGTTTTAATAAAATATCAATGATCAGTTAAGGATGGCTTGTCCTCCCTCTCCAATTTCATCCTTCTGGATGCCTCTGTCTGTCCCAAAGGTCATGACTCTTTATAATCTTTACATGTATATTTTTATTCTTTTATAATGATGGGGATATATAAAAAATACACTGTATTGTTTTGTGGGATGCTTTTTTGCTCAGCATTTTGATTCTGAGTTTGCCATTGATCAGGATGGCATACCCAGGGTGGGTGCCATATTGATTCAGGAGTGCTCAGTTCAGTCATTTTCACTGTCGTATAATATAGTCCATTATCAAAATATGCCCCTTTCTTTTTGTTCTGTCTTCCTCATTCCCTGGCTCTAATTTGGTTCCTTTGACTGGGCACTCTGGGACAGTTTCTGCAAAGGAGAGTCGTAAGACTTATAAGGGAGTGTCCCGAGAGACCCACAGGAGACACTGAGGATCGAAGACATTGAAAGGAAATGTAGCTGCAGCAGACGCCTCTGCCTGTCCCACAGGCAGCCCTGGGACTGAGGTGGGCTTCACTGTTGTCCAGATGGAGACCAGGCGGCCAGGCTTTGGTTCATCAGATTAGCCACTCATTCGCGGTCATGCCCCTGAGCCCGGAACATAACCTGGGGCGAGTCAGTTCTCAGGGAGCACAGACAATTCCCAGGGGGGTATACAGATGTGAGCCCGTGGCCCCTGGAAACCCAGTCACTGGGGACTGTGGGTGCCATCTTGAAGAGAGGATCTGCGGGGAGGGAGCATCCCAGGATCACAAGAGGCTGATGCATATGCTGGTTGGACACTCAGCCATTAGACTGTCTGTCTCCTGGTGTGGTTTGGAACACCTGAGAGCCCAGACAGCACGACTTTCAATTCCTCAGCCTCCTAGAAGAATGCTGTGCATGTGGCTTAGGTTCGGCCACCAGAGGCACTTGTATGAAAGGAGGGAGATGAAAATCAGGCTTCTGCTCCTGCATTTCTGCTGACAAGCACCGGCTTTCAGGAGTTTGGCATTCTTGTGCCAGTGACAAAAGGATGTCTAGTGTCTAGGTACTGGCTTTGTGGGTGTTGAGAAATAACCTGTGTGGGGACAGGGGAAGAAGGGACATCTGGGTGGCTCAGTCAGGGAAGCGTCTGACTTTGGCTGGGCTCATGATCTCAGGGTCCTGGGATGGAGCCCCACATCAGGGTCTACGCTCAGCAGGGAGACTCCCTGTCCTTGTCCTTCTCCCTCTCCCTCTCCCCCCAGCTCCTGCTCACTCTGGCTCTCTCTCAAGTAAATAAATGAAATCAGGAAGGAAGGAAGGAAGGAAGGGAGGGAGGGAGGGAGGAAGGAAGGAAGGAAGGAAGGAAGGAAGGAAGGAAGGAAGGAAGGAAGGAAGGGGGGGAGGGAGGGAGGGAGGGAGGAAGGAAGGAAGGGAGGAAGGGAGGGAGGGAGGGAGGAAGGGAGAAAAAGAACAAACGAGACTATGCAGCAATCCCTGAGCAGGGGAGCATGGTTCCGGAATGAGCAGCCACAGCTTCTAATCTTGGCAGCTTCCTGACTGTGGCCACGCCAGCCTGATTCTGGAGCCAGAGGTCTTTTGATCTGAGAGGAGGCAGAAGTTCTTCCAGAGACGTGGTTCTGGGGTGCAGTTCCAGAGGCCACCCCTCTCACGTCTGGTCTGTTACTTCAGGACACCCCCCGATGATCCTCTAAGCACTTTGTCGCCTCAGCTCTTTTCCTTCCCGCTTCAAGGGGCTTGAAAGGTCCTGTGCCTGGAAACTGACCGATTCTCACCAGTTATTTATAACTGTGTTTAGTCATCTGTATCAGGCACTCAGCGTTTTCCCTGATTTGTACTGTGAAAAGTAAGGCTTCAGCAAACATCCCTGTACATGGCTCCTATTGACTCTATGCAAGAATTGCTCTGGGTACAAAGTTATGCGTCTTTAACGTTACCAGATCATGCCCCACAGCTACTTTATCCCCTGATGCTCCCTGGTAGCTCGTGGCCACTTTAACCGTATTTCCCCTAATAATCTGCAAGATCAAGCATTTTTCATAAACTTAACTCATCGTTACTGTTTCCTGCTCTATGAGCTCCACCTGCACATCCTTGGTGGAGTATCTTACTTAGTTGTTCTTTCCTTCACTAATTTGCAAAATTTATTTATGTATTCTGGACTCTAATCCTTTGTTGGTTATGTGCGTTATAAATAAAATCTCCCAATCTGCGGCTTGTCTCTTAACTTTGTATGGTGTTTCCCAATTATGCAGGAGTTTTAAAAATCTTAAGGTGGTTTGAGGTTATTGCCTGCTGGTGATGGTAGACAAATTTCAGAAAGTCACAAGGTCAAACTTTAAATTCCAAGCCCTTAGTGCTGCACCTTCAGGGAATGTCTAAATCAGGAGGCATCATCAGGCTCCAAAAATGGCAAATAAAGAATCATAGGCCCATAAATTTCCTCTTCCATGGGCCCTGGATCTGCATGACTCAGTTAAAATGCAAGGTTCAAGAATAAATGTCTTGTTTAGTAAACCCAGAGGCCAGGGGCAGAAACGTTTATCATTTGATAATTCTCTCAGCACCATTCAGTTTAGAGGATACCCACAAAAGGAACCTTAAGGAAATTATCTTTGAAGGAATCCCAGTTTGCTCATTTGGAATGAAGACTACATGATCTCCAAGTTTTCATTCAATTTAACATTCTAGGGGCTGAGATAAATTTTTTGATACCAGAGCCCATTAGTGAATCTTGACAAGAGAACACAGGGGTCTTGGAGATAGAGCTTTAAGTTCATTAGTTCATTCAGTTATATTTTAAACAAAAGTATATTGTGTTTCTACTGCGTTTTTGGTACGAGCTAAATTGAGAGACTAGAGTGAATAAGATAGATATGTCGGCTGCAAGTGTATTGAGTTCACAAGGTAAATGTAGAATTGCTCTGAGTGGACAATGGGCATGCATACAGTACGTACCATCTTATCTCATCTGAGGGTTCATGGAAGACTCTTTCAAGGTACTTTCAAAGTAACCTTTGAATTAACATTTGCTGGAAAGACCATCAGGAACTAGTCTGGTAAAAATCTCAAAGTGGTGGGGTGTTCCAGAGAGGGGCTGGCACATTTGAAGGCCACAAAAAGACAGAGGGAAGCAGGGCAGGACAGAAACTGGGAGAGAGATGAGCAGAGACAGAGAGATTGAGACTAAGACAGAGATGGAGATCACACAAGCAGGAGAAGTGATAGGGACTAGAGCCAGACGGAAAACTGGAGAGGAAGTCACGGAGCAATTAAAACCTAAAAAGCCACATCAGGGAACTTGGGATTTATCCTAAGTGCCAAGAAGAGCCAAATGGAAGAAGTTAAGTAGAGCTCGTGGCTGAACTAGAGGAGTGACATAAAACTTACAGATGGAAGGGTCTCTTTTGCAGTCCATGTTGGACAAAGCAGTGAGGGGAGATCAGGAGCTCTCGGTGATGATCCTGGTGAGCCATACCCCCACTTAAGGAGAACTGGCTTGTCACCAACAAAATTACAAGACCAAAAATATTGGCTTTTCAGGGACCATGTCTTACTCAACTAAACTCTTGCCCTCACAATAAAGCTGTGGTACAACTACTCCAAAAACCAGTGGCTTCAACAGTAATCATTGAATTCATTAAGTCGATTGTGGGTTGCCAAGAATTGGCTGATGGATCGAGGTCTGGTTCATCTGCCTCAAAGTGGACCCAGATATCCTGGCTCCTTGCTGAGGTCTGGACTCAGGTCTGCTCCATGCGTGTTTATTTATTCTAGGGTTCGGTCTGAAGGGGTATCAGTAGACCTGGAGAAGCCCCTCTCATAGCTCCAGGCAGAGACTCCAGAGAGCAAATGGAAGCACAGAAGGCTTCCAGAAGCCTAGGGTCACCTTGGCGCACCATTACTTCCTCCTCTACTATGGCTGGTTCTACCTTCTCTTTTCTCATAAAATAGGCATAACATAAAATTTATCATTTTAAGGGCATAGTTCTGTGGCTGGCTTATCTCACCGTAAGTCTTCAAGGGTCATCAATATTATAGTACATGTCAGAATCTCCTTCATTTGTAAGGCTGACTAATATTCCACTGTATGTTTATACCACATTTCGTTGATCCATTCTTCCATTGGTAAACACTAGGGTTATTTCTACATGTTGGCAATTGTAAATGATGCTCCTGTGAACACAGCTGCACAAGTTATATCTGAGTCTCTGAGTCTCTGATCTCAATGCTTTAGGGTACATATCTAGAGGAAGAACTGTTGGATTATATGGTAATTCTATTTAATTTTTTCAAAAACTGTTCATACCATTTTACAGAGTGGCTATACAATTTTACATTCCTACCAGCAATGCATAAATGTTCCAATTTTGCCACATCCTTACCAATATGCATTATTTTTATTCTTTATTTTTTGGTAATAGCAATACTAACAGATATGAAGTGGTATCTCATTGTTGATTTGGTTTACATTTCCCTAATGATTAGTAATTTTGAGTATCTTCTCATGTACTTACTGGTCATTTCTATATATATATATAGAAATATATAATATATATTCTATATATAGAAAATACATTTTCTATATATAGAAAATATATATATATCCTTTGGAGAAATGTCTATTAAAGTACTTTACTCATTTTGAATAGGGGTATTTGCTTTTTTGTTGGTATAGGATTGTAGAAGGTCTTTATATATTCTAGATATTAATCTTTTGTCAGATATGTGATTTGGGAAATATTTTCTCTCATTCCATGGGTTGCCTTTTCACTCAGTTGACAGTATTCTTTGATACACAAAAGTTTTTAGTCTTGATAAAATCTAATTTATCCATTTTTTTGTTGTTGCCTATGCTGTTGGTATTATGTCTAAGAAATCATTGCCAAATCCAGTGTCATGAAGAAAAATTTTCCCTTAACCTCATCCCCCCACCTTTTTTTAGGTTTCTTATTTATTTATGAGAGAGAGAGAGAGCATGTGCAAGGAGGAGGGGCAGAGGGAGAGAGAATCTCAAGCAGACTTCCTGCTGAACGTGGAGCTGGACACAGGGCTCAATTGCTCAACCCTGAGATCATGACCTGAGTTGAAATCAAGAGTTGGATACTTAACCAACTGAACCACTCAGGCAAGCCTGACCTCATCTCTTTTAAGGGAAGAACTACTAAGTTATATGGCAAAGGGTGTGGATAAAAGGAGCTACAAATCAATCTGGATATCTCCCTTCTTTCTTGCTCAACATCCTAATACCCTCTCCTTGCTCTGTCCCCCCATGCTTCTGTTCTTAGGAAGGAACCTAGTCAACTCTTAGATGACAGTGACAAAAGACTTGTCTAAAATGACTGAAGCTCCCAGGGATACTTTTATTTCAACCGTGAGAAGAAATCTTAAACCAGGAGAGAAGATAAACATCTGACATTTTCTCATCTCTAAGTGTATGACAGAAACACTCTCACACTCTGAAGCCACAAGTCAGAAATCTGCCCCACCTGCCACTTTTTCTGTATTCCCAACTTCAGCACTAAACTACTTTGTGAATAAAAGTTACCAGGATTCTAGTACAAATAGGACACAGTGGAGGGGTGACCCATTTGCTGAGCAGAACTTATCAGTGAAATATGCAAACAAAAGTCTTATAACTCTCCCACATAAAGTTGATTCCCTCTTCAAGGAAGTGCGGCCCCTCCCCTTGTGCAACGGCAGATAATCCCCCCAGCTTTCATTCAAGTTATATTTACACTGTATCAATTATTTCATAAACGAAGATATTTTCTAGAGTCTTCTCCAAGTTTTGCCAAATCTTTTTTACATTATGTAATTATAGATAATAAAACAGAGTGCTTTTTTCCTATCTTCTACACATAAAATCACAATGCTGAATATGGTCTTTCTTTCTTTTTTTTTTAAAGATTTTATTTATTTATTTGATAGAGGGAGAGAGATCAGAAGTAGGCAGAGAGGCAGGCAGAGAGAGAGAGGGAGAAGCAGGCTCCCCGTCGAGCAGAGAGCCCTATGCAGGCTCCCTCCCAGGACCCTGAGATCATGACCTGAGCCGAAGGCAGAGGCTTTAACCCACTGAGCCACTCAGGCGCCCCTGAATATGGTCTTTCAAACTATACTCCCTTACCACAGACTCTGATTTTATTTCTCCACCATCATCCTAAGTTGCCCACACATATAGGCACACACACTCAAGTCACAAATCATTGGGTTCAGAAAGCAGAGAGATTGGCAAGGTGTTTTGTTGTTTAATGGTATTTGTTTTGTGTTGTCACAGAGAGTGCAGACGACACATATCAAGCTTTAGGCATGTGATGGACAGAGGATAGGATTAGAGGGGGCGACAACGAGCCAGGTTAGCTGTGGGAGGGCACTGAGGGGCTTGGAAAGGCTGGAAGTGACAGGTAAGCGTGAGTTGACACAAGCTAAGAAAGAAGCTGGGGGAAGGGGACACAGCTGGGAAGGTAAGTTCTATCTACCACCCAGTTGTGAGCCCTGGTAAGCTCATTTCAGCCTATCTATTGAAGGGCACAATGGACAGCAGTTCTAGACCAAAAAGCTGATTGGCCTCTCCTGTGGCCAGGATGATAAAAATCCCAGGGAGGCTTAGGAAAAATGTAAAGACGCTGTGTGTGTGTGTGTGTGTGTGTGTGTGTGTGTGTATACACACACATATATATGCATGACTGAGGTTAGAGGAAAGCTTTTTATGCCTAATTTATTGCAGAAATTATTCAAGAATCAGTCAACTGTGAAAATATGGCCACTGAGACCCTGGCAAGGTTAGTGTGAACCATTAGGATCTGCTGAGCAAATGCTAGCTATGTAATCAAAAACTATATGGTTGAAGCTTAAACTTAAGTACCGATTTTTCTCGCCCCCAGTTTTAATAAGGGAATGGTGTTGTGGGGGGGGTGCCACAGGCTAAAGTGACCACATTGCGGGTAATTGTGCTGAGCTGGATAAAGTGGCTCCTGGTCTCTGTCAGAAAAGCATTTTTTTTTTTTTTTAATTTCCCCCTCTCTCCTCTCTCCCTCAGGACCTGGATATTCACCTCAGGTTCTACACAAAATTGACAGAGACACTGGTTTTGCTGGGGTTTTATCAGAGAGCCAGGAGTAGTCTCTTTTTCATTCACATTTGTCAATTGTTGGCTAGATAAAAGGTATAAATAAGCGCTAAATAAAGCCCAAAAAGCAGAAATAGAGAGGAGGGGGAGCCAAACATTCCCACATGGGCTATGAATTAATTGGTGTCACCAGAAGAAACTCATTTGATAATTCAGTGAATATTCCAGCAAGGGCATATTTCACATTGTCCCCAAATTTATAATTATGCTTACTACACTCCAATGGAAATCTCTTCCCAGATTTTATACTCTCTAATGGCCATGTAATAAAAGGTAATATATATTCTTATACTAAGCAATAAATAGGGAGCACTCAGCAGCACTGTGTTCCTGAGGAAATTTCAGGTCTTCTGGGATGCATGTTCATTCACACAACAGGGAGACACAAATCAACATGGTGGCCAAGCAGACACAGGGTGAGTGATGGCTTTAGCTCCTAATGAAACCAAACCATGAAAGGCATTAGAAAGATTGATTGGCATTAAGTTAGCTGCCAATGTTAGCTGGGGTACCCCAGGCTGTAATGAAACTGCCAGGGGTTATTTATGGAGACACAGGGCTTGGGGTATAAGTTATGTCCAGCAGGCTGGTCTTACAGACACACACTTGAACCTCTACAATGAATGGAAAAGCAGATGCCCATATCCCATGAGGCTCTTCTCCCACTGGTTGGAATGGCATGGTTTCCCAAGCATTTGCACCAGCCTAAAAGGGAAGGTTCCCAACTCGAAGGAAAATGAGACAAGGTTAACTTATAGCCCAAGAATGTTGACTTTAGGTTGGACAGGAAAAAGGTGTCAAAATCAACCCTAAATAATTGTTGCTAAAAGAAAATCAAATAACACACACACACACATACACAATCATGCCCTTATCTCAGTGAAGAGATGAGATATATACTTATTTTCAGTGTTTGTTAATCCTTTTTGGACGTAGCTTCTTTCTTAAAAGTTAGAAAGGGGGAAGTGAGAAGGAAAACCAGCCTTGATGCTGAGTAATGCAGCCAAGTGTTCAAGCTCTGGGGGTAAAGAGCAGAGGGACAAGGGTGGACAGTGGATTCAGAAAGGGAAGTAGAATCACTAGCATACTGTCACTTTCTTCAACCGAGCTTTAAGGTGGTGGCGGTGTTCCACTTTAAAGTAAATGTGGAAAAAAAGGATGAAAGCAAGTTGAAAAATAAGACTTTTTAAGAGCTACTAGGAGCATGATTACACAAACTGTAGTGTGGTCAAGAGACTGGAAATGTCATCCAATCAGAGAGTCTCTTTAATTTCCTGCTTGACTGGCTCCAATTGAAGAGAAAGGGGAAATGGTGTATAGTCTTCATGATCCAGAAGCTGCCTCTTTTTAATTCGTTGCCTCTCTTTCTGCAAAATGTAAAATGTTGTGGAGGGGCACCTGAAGGGATAGGCCAGTGGGTACCATGACAGCAGCTCATGTCTCTGGGAGAAAGGAAGAGCAGCCAAGGAGAGATTGAAGAACGGGCCCAGCAGAGTTCAATGTTGCATGTTCCTTTCAGGGGTTCCTCCAATTTGGACCCTGTGATGGAGACTTGGGGTGGGTAGATTACTTGGCAGGTGGTAACAGGAAACATAAATGAGGAAGCGGGAGAGTAAAAAATGGTATAAAGAAAAGCCAAAAATCTGAGAAACAGTATTGAATTTGGGAATCAACCTCTAGGGGACAAAGAGGTTGGGACATTGACCCACCGACTCTTATTCTCCATTAATTGAAAGTTGTTCCCACAAGGCATTTCCAGATTGCTGATTCTTGTGTTGGAATAAGCTTTGAAATGTCACAGAAGCCTGCAGATGAGAACAGAGACAAAGGGCCTGCAGGCATTAAGCTATCAGAGGGCCAGGAACTGCCAACTAGAGCTACAGGTGAATTCAGGTGGGACAAGGGATTGTAGACCAAACACATTATGACTCAAGTCATCCTGGCTCATCATCCAAGAAGGCTGGACCTGGTGAATGGGGCCAAGAATGGTCTTCATGAGGAGGAGGCTTCTGAGTGAGGCTGGTAAGAATTGGAACCAGACATACAGATGCCAGTTAAAAATCAAGGGTCTATCAGGGCACTTGGGTAGTTCAGTTGGTTAAGCATCTGACTTGACTTTTGGCTTTGATCATGATCTCAGGGTCCTGAGATTGAGCCCCGTGTTGGGCTCCACGCTCAGCATAGAATTTGCTTGTCCCTTTCCCTCAGCTCCTCCACCCATACCCCTGGCTCTCTCTCTCTCTCTCATAAATAACATCTTTAAAAAAAAAAAAAACTTAAGGGCCTATTAACATGACTTTACTTTTGCACTAACTCTTGCCCAGAAAAATGAAACTGTTTTTCAGGAAAGTAATAGGCTGAGAAATGGCCTACTGTTATTAGGTTCTAGGGCTGCTGCAACCACTTACCACAAACTGGGTGGCTCAAAAACAAAAACAAAACCAAGAAATGTATTCTCTCACACTGTTAGAGGCTAGAAGTCCAAAATTAAGATGTCAGTAGAGCCATGTGTTCAAGTCTCTAGAGAAGAACCTGTCCAATGCCTTTCTTTTAACCTATGGCAGTTGCAACCATCCTTGGCGTCCCTTGGCTTATAGACACCACTCCAGTCTCAGCTTCCATCACCACAAGGTTTCCTGCCCTCCCCGTCTGCATCTATGTTTTGGTCTCCCTTCGTATAAGGACACCAGTCATTGGATTAGGGCCCTCCCTAAGCCAGTATGACCTCATTTTAACAAATTACATCAACAAAGACCTTGTTTCCAAATTAGGTCACATTCTGAGGTTCCAGATGGACATGAATTTGGGGGATACTATCCAACCCAATATACGCCCTACAGGACATCCAGGTCAAATCTCTGGGACCTGTGACTATTACCTCATCTGGCAACCAATCAATCAATAAAATGGGTATCACCTTATATGGCAAAATATGTATTTGAATTAAGGATTTTGAAAGGAGGTATTTATCCAGGATTACCTGGATGTACCGAAGTGCAATCACACGTACCCTTCTAGGAGCGAGGCAGAGAGTGCTTTGAAAGAGACAAGCTCATAGAGGAGCAGGCCATGTGGTGACGGAGCAGAGGAAGTTGAAGCCACAAGCTGAGGAATGCCAACAGCACCAGAAGCCAATTCTCCCTTCAGGCCTCTGGAAGGAGTGGCGTCCCTGACAACTCCCAGGCTTCAGATTTCCAGCCTCCAGAACTGCGTGGGAGAATAAATTTATATGGTGTCAAGCAACTCAGTCTGTTACAACAGCCCCAGGAAGCTAATATAAAGAACTTCCAGAAGACCATTAATTTGAAGTTAGAGTAAGATTCCACTTTGACTTATGGGAGTAAAGACCCCTTCCTAAGGTGCAATAAATAACATCAGCCAACTGTCTCTTCAAGATTTCCTTTGAAACCATCAACCCCACCTAGCTCTAGTCACTCATCTTTAACTGTTCTCTCACCCATTTGCCCAACTCAATAAAGCCCCTGAATCAAATGACCCAGAATAAACCCAATCCCACGAATTACTTATCTCTTCTCACCTCCAATAAATCTATTAAGACTCTGTCAAGGTAGTGATCTCCCTGACTGTTACATTTTTGGGAAGCCAGCTTTCAATGTCTAACAGCATGGGATACAGTCTTAATAGCTGACAAGGGCAAAACAGAGGTTTGGGGTTCCTGTGAAGGCACTGATTCTCGACAGATGTTGAGAACATTGATCTGAGCCCCTGAAACAGTGATCTCCAAATGTCGTGGCAGCACGCCTCCACTGGTAAATGATTTTTTTAAGTTACAAATATCTGATTTATATATTTCTTTTTTCTATAAAGCATTTACAATATTTAGTCCTTGGATATATTAAAAAGCATAGACATAAATATAAAATGTAATGGCTTGAAATAGAAATAAAATGGAAACAATTCCTTTAAAATAATTTAGGAAAATTATGAAAGATTGTGAAATGTGCAAAAAGTCACTAGTATCTTTTTGGTAGAATGCTGAGATTTATTGCAACTCCAGGACTATCTGATTCTACAGAGCTTTATACATTTAGATGTCTTGGACTAGACTGTTTTATAACTCTAAATTGTAAGAAACTGATGATAATGCAATTATTTTCTTTTTGCACAGAAATGCAAATGCAGAATTTTATCCAGTAGAGATACAATTGATTTATATCCTATAGAAATATACAATTTGCTGTACTCTAGGATATTAGCCAGTTTTGTAACTATTAGCAAATTCATTTTAGCATTCCTATAAATGCCTATTAATGTCTACTTTCCAGATTTTCCTTTGAACAAGATTAATCAATTTATGGGTTCTCCCATTAACTAATAAACTAAATAAAATCTTTGATATAGTTCACTTTACATATTTATGCCAGTCAGAATTTTATCTTTTTTGAAAATTATCTTTTAACAAATGAAGACAAGTATGTCTTTTTAAAAAAATCTTGATTTAATCCTTTGTGATACACTTTAATATTTTGTGGTAACATTTAATTTAAGTGTCTGGTTCTACATTTAGTTAATTTTGATACTTGGTTTTAATGGATGCTATAGCTGGAAAAAATTAACTTTGTAGAGAGAAGTTTATCCAAATGTGAAATTATAGTGGCCATTGTTCAATTCCAGTCCAATTATGTAAATATATTTGATAAAACAATAATAACTATCTTCCCTGAGGTTAATCTGTTATTATTGTAAACTAATAAGAATGTGTTATGTTTTTCTGTATAAAGTATGTCTGTAATCAAATGGATTCATATCCCACTGAAACTTTTTTTAGAAGATTTTCAAATGAGTTAAAAAATCAGTTTCCCACTTTCATAACTGCAGATGTGAGGGTCACCATAGTTTCCACACATAATTCATTCTTAAGAGAAAATTTATATGATGTTAAAATATATGCCAACATCCATTTTTTTGGTGTTCTCTTCATAATGTAAATTTCATTTTTAAAAAAATCACTTTTTTTATACTTTCGTTAAATCATCATTTTTACCTTGAAGGGATAGGATGAGTATACTAATTTATTTTTTAAAATATATGCTGGGTGGTATAATGTTGACCACCATCTTTAATCACAAAAAGACCAGAAAGTTAAAAAAAAATGTGTTATGGGCTGAATTGTGTCCCTTTAAAATCCTATGTTGAAAACCTAAATCCCAATACCTCAGAATATGACTCTTTGGATATAGAGCCTTTAAAGAGTTGACCAAGTTAAAATAAAGACATCAGCATGGGGTATTAATCCAATATGGCTGGTGTCCTCAGAAAATGAAGACACCAGAAATGTGATGAACAAAAGGAAGACCATGTGAGGACACAGGGAGAAGGTGGCCATCTGCAAGTCAAGGAGAGAGCTCTTAGGAGAAGTCAACCCTGCCAACACCTTGATCTTGTACTTCCAGCCTCCAGAACAGTGAGAAAATACATTTCTGTTGTTTAAGCCACCCATTCTGTGATATTTGCTTATTGCAGTCCTGGAAAACTAATTCAATGGATAACTCATCTTTAAGTGTGGCAATATTTATCAAGTATTTGCTGAGAAAATCAGTAAACATCTTGTGTTACAGAAGACACTCATCTCTCTATATAATATCATGGAGATCACACTACTTAGACTTATTCATATAATTTATAAATTGCCTCAATAAGAGGATATAAACTACATAACATAAGAACATAACACATAAACTACAAAATGCTCAGGACATCAAAAAACCAGAGAATGAGTAGGGACACCATTGTCAAGAACTCTACATTATGGAATTCCTATTATTCCATCTGTGCCATGTATGATTACTTGACTACATTTTAAATGAGGGCTCTGGATGCCCAGTGTCAAGCCATAGATTAAATAACTCTCAATTTCTTTCTTGAAGATAAAACAAAATACAAATAAAAATTCCAATATTTTTGTGCCATACCCCCCAAAATCACTTTTTGCCTGCCTGGAATGCCCCCATTTGCCTTGGATATCATCACTAGAGGCAATGGGAAACTTTGAAAAGTTTAAGTTAAAAAGACGTGACTTAAAATGATTACAGGGGTGCCTGGGTGGCTCAGTTGGTTGAGCATCTGACTCTTAATTTTGGTTCAGGTCATGATCTCGGGGTCATGAGATCAAGCCCCACTTTGGACTCCATGCTCAGCGGGGAGTTTGCTTGAGATTTTCTCCCCCCTCTCCCTCTGTCCTCCTCCTGTTCTCACTCTTTCTCTCTCTAAAATTAAATAAATAAATCTCTTTTAAAAATTACTTTGGTGTCTCTATAGAAAATGAATTATGGGTGGATGTGAATAAATTCAGTGGAGCTAGTTGAGAAAGAGGCTGATGCAGTTTTCTAAGTAAGGAATGATGAGAGTATAAAATAAGAATAAAGAAAAGGACACAGATTCCCAACATACTGCAAGGCTAGGTCGACTGGAATTGGGAGGCAGATCAGTTGTGGAGGGAAGAGAGAGAATGGCAAATTAAAATGTTACAGTTGGATTCAGGATTCTGAGGTTCGGGAATGGGGAAGGATGATGAGATTATTAAGAAGAAAAGTAACACAGTACAAGTAATGCTGGTTGGAGAGGAGGAAAAGCACAGTTTCTATTTTATTCATGTTGAGCACATGTCACTTTAGAACTCCTAGGTAATACTGTCCACTGTGGGGTAGGATATTTGTGTCTGGAGCTCACAGGGAGAGATGCAGTTAATTTTGTATTAATTAGAGAAATGACAGGGTACAGAGAGAAGAGAATATCACTTTAATTTAATATCACAATTAAAACAAAATTAGAGTCAGTTCTCAATATTCTAGTGTCCATTCAATCTTGTCCTTAATTTTAACCAGTCCACAGGAGCAGAACTCTGATTGCACATGACCTGATTGGTCTTGCCAAAGAGCCTACCTTTAAGAAAGAGATGGATGAAGTAGGACTATGAGAAAAGGAGGCAGGCCTTGCCTCTAAGAGGATTCAATGCTTGAATGGGTTCTGGCTCCAACAGCAAATCGACTGACCAGTGCACCTCAGGGTCAGCTAGTAACACAACTACCTTCTTCTAGGGAACTACGCCCATCTTCGGTCCTTGGTATAACTTAACCAACATTTACCTGCCCCTTAGAAAGAAAGAATTAACTTTGTATATTTCAGAGTCATCAGGATATCAGCAACAGCAAAAGTCAATGGTTTGGATGGACTCACGGAACAAGGATATACCAGGATTTTCAAATGGTACTTATTCTGTCTCTTCTCAGCTGAGATCATGAAAAAGGGCTTGCCAACTCTTCCTATGTTCCAAAGCAAGTGATAGGCCACCCAGTTGGGATTTGCAAAGAAGTTTCCAAAAGATGATTTTCAACCCCTGATCTAATTTCCCTCTTCAGGTACAACAGGGTTGAAGTTGAAAAGCTTTTTTAGGGACAATTTCCTTGGGAGAAAGTTGTTTAAGTCTGTGGCATTGCTTTGTCACCCACTAAAAAGAAATAAAGGAAGATATGTCCTCTCCCCTCAAATAGTAAAAGCATCCTCAAAGAAACCATTTAGAGAATTTTATTGGTGCCCTCTAGTGTTTGGGGGACATTTAGGATTGGTATTTGACAAAGACCCCAGGAATCTAAAGGTCAGAGGCCATGCTATCAGCCTGAGCCTTCAGGACAGAGAAAGATCGAGCTGCACAAGGAGTTAGCTACACTTCCACCAAGTGAAAACAAGGATGCCTGAGTTTTTCTTGGGAACCAAAAAGGGCCACATGGCAGAAAGTCATCACACTCCACAATCATTTTAAACCATCTCTCAGAGCACCCAGAAGGGTGAGGTGATCTCGCTTAAAGAGAAAGGACCTGTGCAACATCTCAGGGAGAAAGTGTAAATGGCCACCCAGACATTGTCATCATGCTGTAGGAAATGCAACTGGGCAATCCTAACAGTGGAATCTTCAAGGAACTCATGGACAAAGCCCTTGAGGAAAATCAATGTTGAACATCCATCAACTCCAGAGAATCTAGTGCTGGACTATTGGCCAGTATCACACAGGTAGGATCTTCCCTTCCTGGCTCTTTACTTCTTTCTCCCATAGCTCTGAATGAGAGAGCATGCAAGGGAGTGAGAGCACTCTAGGTAAGTGGGTGATAAGGAGCAAAATACTAAGTAAGGAGTCAGAGAAGAGGTGTAGACTTCCCAGTGTAGACTTCCATTCAGAAGGAGGGACTTGTTGAGGGAAGGGAGAACTTTAGCTTCCAATGATCTACAGAGTTCTAATTATAAAATGGTGCTGGCCATGTTAATGATCCAAATGAGTCCACTTTGTGTCTAAACATGACCAGAGGAATATGAACTATCTGTGAGAAATCAGCAGAGTCATAGATTGGCCCTGGATTCTATTAGAGGGCAGGGAGGAACGAGCCCCACAAGGCAGATAGGAAAGGGCAGTCGGGGGAGAAATCAAATTCCCTTCTCCTATAATCCGGGGAGGTGTACTCTTTCAAGGTCATGGCTCTGAGTTTAGATTGAAAACAGAAAATGTCCAAGAATGAAGAATCCTAGAGCTGTGATATCTTAGGTGTGGGCCTCACCGATGGGTATGAGAGACTGGGAAAGAAGCAGAAGGAAAGCAGGAGGGGAGCCAGGAGATGGTGGTGTCAGGGAAGTGGTTGCCTTTTCCTTTCTTTAAGCACTACCCTGTTTTTCCCCATATCCTTACACACTCTCCTACCCAGACGCGTACGTAGTGCAATCTTGGGACATATGGCAGGCTACTGACAGAAAACTTGTGAACAGAACTGACAGAACAGTCCTGCAAATAGTCTCTATCCAACTGTCTCAGCTTTGAAGATTGTAGGACTCCGCCGAAGAAGTCCTTGTTTCATAGATACATGAACGATGAATCATGGGTCTTGGTTTATAATGCCAGTAAAGAGCCAGAGCTCATGAACTATTGACACATGGGATGAATGCGTTCTGCTTTCTCGGGCACTTTCCCTATGTCATGTGAGCAGGTGAGCCCAGCACATCACACCCTGATGAAGGGAGAACAGGTGGGTCACTCCACCGGACAGGCTGAAGGGAGTAGGATTAAAAAACAAAGGGTGACTGGGTGGTTCAGTCAGTTAAGCAGCTGCCTTTGGCTCAGGTCATGGCCCCAGGGTCCCGGGATCGAGCCCCTTTAAGGGTCCCCACTCAGGAGGAGTCTGCTTCTCACTCTGCCCCTCCCCCTGCTCCTTCTCACCCTGTCCCTCCCCCTACTCTTCCCCCTGCTCCTCTCCCTGCTTCTAGCTCTTACTCATGTGCACTTGCTTTCTCTCTCTCTCTCTCTCTCCCTCTCTCTCTCTTTCTCTCAAATAAATAAATAAAATCTATTTAAAAAAGAAAAGAAAAAGAAATCAACAGACTTGCTAAGTATGGATAGAGCTAGGACAAAACACCAGGACTCTGGAATCTTGGCAGATTTTTATAGAACCTTTTGCTCTCTCCTTGGGACACTGTTATTTAACGATGCCTTTTATTTGCATGACCCTTTACATTTACAGAGTATGGGTCATTCATTTTACTTGGAAGATCCTCCATTCCCCTGCAGCATGTCAACTCTAGCTGTCCTATAAAATCTAGCCCTCTGTCAGCACATCTTAACTCTTTGCTGAACCCTTTAAGCCACTCACAATCTTAGACTATTTTAGATGTCTTTATCTCATATAAATAAAATGGGAATAATGTTATTTACTATTACATTGGAATGTCGTGAAAGTTAAGTTATGGTGAGAGCCCAGCACACAGAAGGCCTTCAGTGAGTGATTAATGGACATTACCATAAAGAATTCAGTGGACACTGAGTATGAAAAAGACATTGCGAGGACTTTACCTCAAACTTTGGGGATATTCTTACTGCCTCCCTCCTACCATCTACACGGCAAGTGTTGCCTTACCCAAGATCGATAGGAAAACACAATGCTAGTGTTCAGTTCCTGCAACATAAAAACAAGGCTCAGATGACTTCTCTGCCAAAACCATTCTGAATGTTTCTGCCCCTAACTTAACTGCAGTGGTAAATATTATGTAAAGAGCCGAGGCTAGATGCCAAATGCATAAACCAACTGGATAGGAGCAAAAATATGGTATAAGGCTCCTCTCTCTGATGTCCAGGGAGCTTACCTGGTCCCCTTTTCCAACAGGCACCACAGTTGGAATACTGTTTGATGTGTTTCATAAGTCAGCATAGCAACAGCAGGAAAATATATATTTGCAGTATCCTGTATCCAAGCATCTCTCTGAGTGCTTTTAAAACCAGCTTGTACCATACAGACCAGCAGGAGTTCCTATTTAATAAGACAGCTAGCAAGAGGCACAGTGTCCCCCCAAATCCCACCTGTTCCCAGAGCTGACCAGCAGCATGACATTTTCATGAACTTGCCCTCCACGACCTTCAGAGTACCCTTGAGAAATCTATATTACAGCCCCATCTTAAACACTGGGGAAAATGAAACCAAGAGGGTAAGGAGCCAACAGTGAGAATGGAGAGTCAAAATCAAGGTACAGCCTGTATCTTCCAGCCCCAACTTCCACAACCTTGGTTCTACAATGTGGCTGTTTGGTCTTCAAAACAAATTCTTGTGTGTCTCCCTGATTCAGTCACAAGCATCCTGGGGATGCAGAAGAGTGTGCTAAGGCTCCATGGGCAAACAGCAACCACACAATATAGGGACTTGCTTTTTATTTTGTTTTTATTTTTATTTTTTTTAAGATTTTATTTATTTACTTGACAGAGAGAAAGAGATCACAAGTAAGCAGAGACCAGAGATGCAGGCAGAGAGAGAGGGGGAAGCAGGCTCCCCTCTGAGCAGAGAGCCCGATGCAAGGCTCGATCCCAGGACACTGAGATCATGACCTGAGCCGAAGGCAGAGGCTTTAACCCACTGAGCCACCCAGGTGCCCCAGGACTTGCTTTTAAAAAGACTGTTCTACAAAATAAGTTTCACTGAGAATGCCATCATTAAAAACAGGTTCAAGTAGGACTAAGCTTCCTTAATTATAAATTTTGGGAGGAGCATCCTCTGACCTTCTCAGTAGCCCCCTGACTCCTCCTTACTATAGCCTGAAATAAGCCCCTGCTTGGAGCACGGTTTGAAACCACTGATTCAGACCAATCCCCAAATTCTATAATTGTGGAAACTGAGTCCTACAGAGAGGAAGGGACCTACCAAAGGACAACTTTTAAAAAGTGGTCAGAGTCCTGGGGCGCCTGGGTGGCTCAGTCAGCTAGGCGTTTGCCTTTGGCTCAGGTCTTGATCCTGAGGTACTGGGATCGAGCCCCATGTTGGGCTCCCTGCTCAGCAGGAAGTCTGTTTCTTCCTCTGCTACTGCCCTTCCCGCTGTTCGTGCTCTCTTGCTCTCTCAAATAATTAAATAAAATCTTTTTTTTTCTAAAGTGTTCATAGTCCTTTTTTACCTTTATTCTCTCGTGTAGCTATTTGCCATGTGTCATGGTTACATTATATTATGAGGAAATGGCCTATGATTTCGCTGGCTTAATCCAGAGAGTAAGCACCTGGAGCTAAGAATCTTTTTTTTTTTTTTTTATAATCAAGAGTCTTCTTTTAAGCAAAATAGCAAAACAAACAAACCAAACAACCGACAAACAAACAAACAAAAACATCCACAAAATGGTCATGATTCCACATTTCTGGTATAAAAAAGACACAAGTGATGTGTACCAGAGTGTAGAGAGAGCCATCCAATGCCGTATTTCCACATCAGTCAATGGGATGGGAAAACATTACATGAACAGAACGCAACATCTAGATGAGCTGAAATTATCAGAGGAAATCAATTTCAGAAAACATAAATCACAACATGAAGGATCCCTGAAATAATCTTAACCCTCAGGAGATTTCACCAGATTCACATTGTTTGGACGCATGGCATCCATATTCTGAGTGTGTGACCCCAGTCTGGGAATTCTCGGATACTGGAGCTAACAATCTGCTTCGGATCCTCTGACTCTAGCTGAGCACCTTTCCACCACTGCAGAGCAGCATCTCGGGCCCCTCAGAAGGAAGGGAGGGAGAGGTGTGCCTCACTACTAGTGCCTCACTAGACCTGTTCTGTGTGTTCTGAGCTCCTAGGCTCCAGTGCCCATCAGTCCTAGTATTTATGAAACAGGGATCGCTTCACCAATTTATATTTTGGACCACGTTCCGGAGTTTAAACTCAGGGCGGCAAACATTCCTAGCGTTTGCCCCTCCCCTGCCATCCTGGGTGAAATCAGTATATAGCGTGTGGTTGATTTCTATCTGCTCCTGCTCAGCAGGCTTCCCCTTTCCCTGTGGCCTAGAGGAAGGGTGTCCAGGGCGGGGGAAGGGAAGAGAAGGGAAATGTGAGTTTCCGGGTGTGTGGCAAGAGAATGAAGGCGGTGAGTGCACTCAGAGACCAGAGTGAGGAAGGACGGCTCCCCAGTGACTCCTAGCCCAGCACTTCACAGATGCGGTCCCTGTGGGAGGCACCAGCACTGCTGCTGAGCACCTGAGTCCTCTGCAGACTTGGCTCCAGGACAGCGAGAAGTGTGTTCTGTAAACCCTGCCGCCCTTTGGCTATTTATCCCACAAGCGCTGAGAGGCTTAAATGGAAAGAGCAGTGACTTTTGAAAAGAAATGCGAATTGAGTTTTTCAGGTAGCAAGTCACCATCTACCCCTTCCTCCAGCCATTCTTACTCTTGATCTTAGCCAAAAGTGGAGAAGCGATCCAGCCATCCTTTAAATCACTCGCTCAACCATCCATCACTTGCTTTCCATAAATATGTTCTCAGCACTGATAAAGGTGTGCACTGTGCCAAATGCAAGAGTAATTGTAGCTACACAGGAAAGCCACTGTTCACTGAGGGCTTACAGCGCAAGCACCACACGGAGCCCTGTGTGCGGACTATTACTTTGAATGCCCCAATTCCCATGATATTATTATTCCCATATTTCAGATTAGAAAACTGAGGTATGCCGTCCAAAGACATGCAGCTAATAAGTAACGGAACCTGCACTTGGTCCTAGAGCTCAAGCAGTTAAGCATCATGCTAGTCAGACAGACTTTACAATTTAATCCAGAAGTAGCAGTGGCTGACCCCAGCGCTAACCTGTCTTCCTGCATTAGTTTTCTACGGCCGTGTAACAAATCGCCACAAAATTAGCAGCTTAAAACCATACACATTTTTATTTCACAGTTTCCATGGATCAGGGAACAGCTTAGTTGGGACCTCCGCTCAGGCTCTCACAAGGCCACCATCAAAGTATTGGCCAGAACTCAACCATCTCTGGGATCTTTATGAGCCGATGAAAAGGTCCACAATGTCTTCATTATGCATCTGGTTACTCTTCAGTACCATACCATTATTTTAATAGAACAGTTAGCTGCTCTGACCAGACTCTTTTCTACTTCTGAGCAAAATCCTACGCAGGTTCTAGGAAGTCTGCCCTCTTTCTTTGGTGCCAGCATTTCATTACATTATGCCTCTTGTCTCATGTTTCAAGTTGTCACCCTCTCTGTACCTTATTCCACAGTATACATAGCTTAACGCCAAGGAGCAGATCTTGCTATAACAATATGTGGGGTATAAACACATGTGTGTCTGTGTGTGTGTTCAGTAGGGACAAAAAAAAGTTCTACATTGATCAGGATTTGGTAGCACATCTGTGAATAATTGTGATAAAAATACTATGCCTGGCATATGTACTAGTGAGCTACTGCTGAATAACAAACCATTCCAAAACCACAATCAGCTATTTAGTTCCCAATTGTGTGGGTTGAGAAAAATTACACTGGGCTGTTCTTCTGATCTTGCTGATCTCAGTTAGGCTCATCCATGAATCTATCATCGCTTAGTGGATCAGCAAAGGACTGGTTGTTCTAGGAAAGACTCAACTGATTGACTTGTCTTTCTCTCCGCTCTTCTTTGGGTACCTGTCCCTGCCATTCTTTCACTTGGGGACATTGCTACTTCTTCATTATAAAGCTATATGGTTCTTGGTGGGGGAAGAGGGCTTCCAATCACAGAAATATCCTCCCCAATCCTGACACAGAATTGGACTCATGGCATAGATCCAGCTAGTCGAATATCTCATCTCCTGGCCCTATTATTTGGTCCAAAGCATAGATATATATGACATAAGCAGGACAAATCATGAAGTCTTCCTATTTTCTTCAGATCGATAGCTAGATAGAGGTAGTAAGATAAGAGAGAGACATTTATATCTATAGACAGAGTGAGCTAGATAGATGTTTATATACATTTGTACCTACCTATCTCACTTCTCACTCTCTTACAGATATATATCTGTCATAGATTTTATGTTTATTATATTTTTAGATATGAGACTCTACATAGGTATAAGTCCCTTGTCACATTGTTGCAGAAGGCCAGCTCTGTGGTGGCCTGTCTGCTTTGGGTTTGTAACACGGCCCATAAAGAGCTAAGTGAAAGATTTTCCATTTCCCATGAATTGTGATAGAACCAACACTTGAAGAACCCAAACAAGAAAATGGTAAGTTCCCTTAAAACCACCTGGAAGGATGGGGCTACTGTGTCCCACTCACACTCTCTTAAGATGTCAGAGAGGAGCTAATGACAGGAAAGGAAGTTCACCTCTTGGAAAAAGAGAGAGTTTGTGGAAAATTGAGTGTTTCTTGTTTCTACCCCCCACTCCATGGGGGAGGATCTTCAATTCACCTCAGCCCTCTAACCTTCTTCCTATTAGATGGAAGGATAGGATCCATGAGGAGCCATGAGGCTCCCATCTCCAACAGCACCACCATCATGACCAAGCAAGTGACTATCTGTCGCATGAACATTTCTGAGCCATGGAAATGGCAAAGAGACCAGTGCCTCCGGGCTGCGAAGAAAGAAGGCCTGTAAGGCAGAGGAAGGAAAGCCAAGGGGACCTCCCACTGCCTCCACTTGGCAGAAAGAGATGACATTTCCATGGGTGGAGCTAAGACAATAGAAGTTGTCTTGGGCTTACACCATTTTGCCAGTATCCCCAGCACACCGGCTAGAGAGGTGTGCCAGCAAGGGCTGTGGGACTGACTACCTACAAAGTGGCCAAGGTGGGAAGGGGTTGAAACTCCCCCAGTCCTCTCCCAAGGACACTGACTATGCAAGGTGGAGGCCTCCTGGAATCTTCCCAAAAGTAGCATCTAAGTGTACCTCCACAAAAGAGCCAGTGTTTGGACTCCTGTGTCATAGAGGAGGCTTAAGCTCAGAATAACAGCAATAGGAATGCCCGGGTGGCTCAGTAGGTTAAGCGTCTGCATTCTGCTCAGATCATGATCTCATGTGGGATCGATCTCAGCATCAGGCTCCATGCTCAGTGGAGAATTGCTTGTCCTTCTCCCTCTCCCCCTCTTATTTTACATGCACACACACATTCTCTCTCTCTCAAACTATTTTTAAAAATGAATAATAGTGATAATCAAGAGAAAAGAGCCATGAGAAACACAACTGTAAGCGACCATTTAAGGAAACACTGCTTTTTGTCTCTTTCCTTCCCATTCCTGAGACCGAAGAAGCAATAATAGGGCAGAGGAATTAACATATAGAAGAGCACTGAATCTCATCAGCCCTTTTGTTCCTGCCAATGGGGCCCCAGACTCACCTATGCTTGGGAAGCTGGGGTAAAGTAAGAGACAGGCATTTTTAGAATGAAGAGGACTACATCTTAGTCCTTGAAAGTGACAAGAATGTTACAAAATCTGACTAGGATGTCATTAAGTGGGTGACTATATAATTTATTACAGTTTACAGGGCACTAATGAGAGTCAAAGGGGACACTATTTATAATTGCTTAAGAACAGAAAGTGTAAAGCAGAATAATTCCATGCAAACCAGGACATATGTCACTGTGCACGTAAGGAAAGGGGCTTCTCTAGAGCAAATGTTAACAGATTTTGGAAAAATAATAGCGTTTCGGGTTTGTATTTGAAATTGAATTATGAAGTCAATTAATGTCCACTTAAAAAAGTGCTTTGCATTGAAGCTACTTTGATGGGTTTCTGTTACAGCTGAAAGCCCCTCACTAAGTAATATGTTAAAGTAAAAATAATCAGTCTGAGTGTAAGTACTAAGGCAGAGGTAAGCACTGGGTACCAGGGTAGCATGGGTGAGAAGCCCCTAACCCAGCCTAGATGGTCAAGGAAGAATTTCCAGAGCAAGAAACTGCGTTGCACCTTATATTATGAGCAGTAAAAGAACAAATGAATGAGAAGGATGGGCAGAATGGAGAGGGGAAGGCAAAAGCAAGAAGCATGTGAATATAAGGAAATGCAATGAGGATACTAAAGCGATAAAGCAGGGCAGGCAAACTACAATCCACAGACCAAATCTGGCTCTTGGTCTCTTTTTGTCAATAAAGTTTTTTTGGCACATAACCAGAAACATTGTTTTGCATATTGTCCATGGCTGCTTTTACACTACAGTGGTGGAATTGACCAGTTGTAACAGAGACTGCCTGAGGACAGATTCAGGTGAATAATCATTTAGATTAATACTAATACCTCAGTTTTATTGGAATAATGCCATCTCAATTACATATATGTATATATGCACTTTCACAAAATAAATGTGTTAAATATTAATTCCATATATTTTACAAAAAATATACTCAAGTAATTTAATTTTCAAAACACATTTGTGAAATATGTGCATGTATATGCAAACTATATATACACATACAGATATATGCACTTATATATGCTTATTGTTATATATATAAACACGTGTGTGTATATGCATATATATATATAGAGAGAGAGAGAGACAATGAAGAACAGGGAAGTAGCATGTAAAAAAAAAGAACACAGGCTTCAGCATGAGGTAGACTGAGATAGATAGATAGATAGATAGATAGATAGATAGATAGATAGATTTTTTTTTTTTTTTTTTTTTAAGAGAGAAGAGGTTGGACAGAAGGAGAGGGAGAATGAGACTTTCAAGCAGGTTCTCAATTCCAGGACTCTGAGATCATGACCTGAGCCAAAATCAAGAGGCAGATGAGCCCCCAGGTACACTGAGGCAGACTGAGATTTAAACTCTATTTTAGACTAACTAGCAGGCAGAGTGATTTTGCAAAGTTACTTAAGCTATCTAAGCGGGTAAACTGAAGATAATAATGCCTCTTTCACAGGGTTTTTAGATGGACTAAATAAAGCATTATTGTGATTAAGAGCAGCTACATTTTGGGGGAATCAGTACCAGACACTGGACTAAATACTTGATGTGCCTGACTTCATTTCATTGTCTGAATCTCTGTAAGGACTAAGCAAATTGAACAAATGTGTGTAAACTATATAGAAACTATTAGCAAGCACCCTGTAGGAAGAAGGCAGCACAGAGTGGCTGGTTTTAGAACAGAAGAGGTTGTATGAGAAACAGTGCCCACGATGAAGAGCAGAAGGAGGACAAGAGAGCAGCCGAGGGATGAGCAGGATACAGTTTCCACACTCCTGCTGGAGAAGCTGCCCAACCCTGCAGGCATCAGGGTGCAGTCCATTGTTTTGACAGATTGCACCTTTTAAACAATGTTTCTGTTTGTTTCTACTGCTGCAATAAATCAGGCTATAGACCAGTTAAAAAAAAGTATCCCCTCCCCACTCCCCGCTCCCCCCTCCTCCCCGCAAGGAAAAAAAAAATCCTATTTACTTACGGGGCAAAAGTAACACCACCATGGTTTAAATATACATTTATAATGGCAAAGGTGGAAAATCAACTGGCAGTTGTCACAAGAGAGGTCGGACCTCGAGCACAGGGCCATGTCAGTAATCACCAGGACACGACTTTTCCCGGTCCCTGCAATACGTGGTTATTTGGCAGGGCTACACCTCAAAAATGAACCCCAACAGAAATGCTGGCAGAAATGAAAAAACCTATATTGGCTTCGTTCCTGGTCCTTGAACCCCTGACACACAATTTTGGCACTTGTGGTTTCTCACCTGGATGGTTTCCCCCAGAAAGCCACCTGGCTCCCTCGCTCTCCTTGCTCCACGATCACGTGGTGAGCCTGAAACACTTCCACTCCCACACCTGAAAGAGTACCCTCCCCACCTGTACTCACTCTGCCCCCAATACTCCTGTGTTTGTTCTTCACGGCTTTTATCGGCAGCTGACACTTCGAATGTCACATCATTCCTTTATTACTGTAATTTTATCTATCGATGCAGCTATGGATTCTTTTATTTATTCATACATTTACCAGTGTATATGTCTGCATTGCCTGTCTCTCTACACGAAAATGCAAACTGCACAAGATCAGGCACTTTCTGTCCACTAAAGCACCCCACACATCCACAACAGAGCTGGGCATATTTTAAAGCGGAATAAATATTTTTATCAACAAAAATTTATCCTTACACTCACTTGGAGGCTTGTTCTATTTGTTGATTTGATTTTGAATGAGAGTTACAAGCAAACTACAAAACTGATTAGACTTGTGCTGTCCGCCCCTTCTCTCGGGTCCATTGGATTGGGCTGTCTAAATGCTACACTAAAAGAAGAAAAGAAGCCAGAGCACTTAAAACCATGTGTGTTTTTTATCTGAAGTTTTATATAGTAATTTCCAACTGATTGTCTTATCATGCGTGGTCTCAAACTATACTAAGGAGGATGAAGTAGGTATCCTTGTTCCCATTTGAAAGATAAAGAAGTTATGGTTCAGAGAAGTTGAACATTTGCCCAAGGTCACACAGCAATTTAGTCATGGGGGAACAGGTAACTGAGGTTAGATTCCCATCTAGTGTGTTTTTTCTTTAGGCATAAAACAGGAAGCTGATTATATGCACATCACAACCACCTGCCACAATACCTCTAAGACCAGAGAAGACATTATCATCCACCATCAACCTCTGGCACACCTTCCCCCACGCCAGGGTGTGGCTCTTCAACATAGCATTCCAGCCCACCTCCATTAAGCAATGGGGGTTTGTTTGTTTGTTTGTTTTAATTTAAATTGTACTTAGTTAACACACAGTGTAATATTGGTTTCAGGTGTAGAATTCAGTGATTCATCACTTACATACAACACCGAGGGCTCATCCCAAGTGCCCTTTTTAATACCCATCACCCATCTAAACCATCCCCCACCTCCCTCCCTCCCTCAGCCCTCAGTTCCTTCTGTCACTAAGAATCTCTTATGACTTATTCCTCCCTCTCCTTCTTTTCCTTCCCCCTTTTCCCCTATATTCCCCTCTTCCCTGTTTTCTTTCTTAAATTCCACATATGAGTGAGATCATAAGGTATTTGTCTTTCTCTGATTTATTTCACTTAGCATAATACCCTCTTGCTCCATCCATGTCACTACAAATGGCAAGATTTCATTCTTTCCGATAGCTCAGTAATATTCCATTCTCTCTCTCTCTGTGTGTGTGTGTGTGTGTGTGTGTGTGTGTGTGTGTGTGACCTCTTCTTACCCATTCATCAGTCAATTGACACTTAGCTATCATTTGTCTATATTTTGACCATTGTTGATAATGCTGCTATAAACATCAGGTGGGCATGTACCCCTTCAAATCTGCATTTTTTTATCCTTTGGGTAAATACCTAGTAGTGCAATTACTGGATGGTAGGGTAGTTCTGCAATGTGTGTTAAGAGACATTAAGGTGCCTGCTTGCCCCCTATCCTATTGACTTCTTTGCCCTCTTCTGACCCCCTGTCTACAAGATGGAGAAAACACATGACTTAGGTTCTAGAAAGGGCCTTTTAGGGATTACTTACTGGAAAGCTTTACCAGTTGCTCAGCATCATTTCACGATATGTACAAGTATATTACTGTTATTTTGATACATTGTACTGGAATGAACTATGTATTTTATACACATACACATATATATACACATACTCATGAAACAGTATTATAAATTATGTGTAAGGACAGGAGTAGATACCTTAAAATATTTATTTCACTGCCATTACAGATACAGCTCATATTTATACTTTAGAGAAACAAGAAAGAATGAATCTAATCTTTTGGTGCTAGATGATTACATGTTTCAAATGGTCCTAAATCTTACATGCCTGCAGTATCAGATTAAAGAAACTGGACTTGATAAGGCATGTGTGTTTATTTATGTTTTGCACAGACAGAGACTGTAGTAAAAACAGTCTTCCTTTTAAGGAGCATTCCCAAAGAATCTGCTTTATACCTGAGCAATAATTGTGATGCATAATTATTTTGCAAATAGGCAGTAAAGGTAAAATTTCTTTATACCTGATCTCTTAGTAACCACCTGGGGTTCTAATTAAAATTCATTCTTGGTATGTAGAATAGCATCAGGTAATGCTACCCTTACCTCATTATATAATAATTACATCTGTGGCTTTTGGTTTTGTTTTTAATTAACTTTCACAGGTCTCTACAAATGACACAGGGCAACTGAAACAATTCATTTTTTTTGTAATGGAAAAAAGCTTAAAGGACAAGAGAAGTATGAAAGGCAATTAGGATGCCATGAATAAAATGTCAAAAATTCAAGATTTTTTTTTCACCCATCCTTTCCTCTTAGCCTTCAGTTCTTATGACAAGGCTGTGCCCACCATGGAGGGGACATCATACATAGTTTCTAAAGGCAGAAGGCTATGATAAGTGGTGGTTCTCTTCACTGATGATGTTGTGTGGCATTGGCTTCATGGCATTTGGTCCAGCTATCCATTCCCCATCAGTGCTTTGCCCCTTCCTTGCCACTGGAACTCTGGGCAGCCTGGAGAAACAGGGCTTGGTGGTAGTTAGTGTCAGAGAAGAATCAGCAGCAACACTCAACCAGGACCTGGTTTCAGATTTAAGGGCAGGGGACAGGAGGAGCAAAGAGGGTGAAGGGATGCCACGATGCCCAACATCATCTCAGCTGGGTATGTGCAAGATAAAGACTTAGACTTACTCACTGCAGGTTTAACTAAAATGCAAAGTCATTTTCTATTAAAGAACTGGAGAGATGTGATGAGATGCCATGACATCTGGGCAAATTTATATTCCAAAAAAAAAAAATCAGCATGCATACATTGAGAACATGAGGCTCTGTGCTAGGGGATTATTCTTGAGTTGAACATAATAATGCTGTAGTTGTAGATAATGTCTATCCTGTTGCCTAACTAATTTGCTACTCCAGTGTTCTCGCCCATGCTGGAGACATGTCACTAGTCTAAGAACCTTCAATGGCTCTCCACTACCTAAAAGACAAATTCTAGGGGCGCCTGGGTGGCTCAGTCGTTAAGCATCTGCCTTCGGCTCAGGTCATGATCCCAGGGTCCTGGGATCGAGCCCCGCATCGGGCTCCCTTCTCGGCGGGAAGCCTGCTTCTCCCACTTCCATTCCCTCTGCTTGTGTTCCCTCTCTTGCTGTGTTTCTCTGTCAAATAAATAAAATCTTTAAAAAAAAAAAAAAAGAAAAGAAAAGAAAAATTCTAAATCCCTAGGCTGGTATTAAAGGTTTCCAGGTAAGACCCCAAACTGCACGTTTTGCCTTAGCATCTAATATTTCTCTTAAAGAACATTCTACCCTAGTCTGGTTCTAAAATAATGTCTTACACAGCTAAACTGTCATTTTCTCTCTCTTCCTTCTGCCCTCCACATCCCTCCCCACACAGATAAGGATTTTTTTACTCTCATTTCCGCTATGTAAGCCTGACAGATCCCTGTCTGGCCGCTTCAAGGCCCATGTGTCACTATGGAGTAAACAGGGACTCTGGAACTTAGTGCAAGAAAAACCTACTAGAAGAAATTGGAGAGCTGTCTGAGTGCTGCGACCAGGCATAAAACCACTGTTCTAGTCTCTGGGTCTGTATTAGCCTGCCTGCCTTCAGCTCTAGAAAATATACAGGCTCATACAGTCTCATCCACCATGATGATCCAGCTAGGCCTTCTGAGAAATTAGCACAGCAAACATTTCTAAGCACGGGCCAAGGGAAGCACTTTGCCGGTCCTTGTTGTGGATTCCCTTGCAGTGGCCCTCACAGCACCCCGTGAGGTTGGGAGCAGGTGTGTCCCCAAGGAGATAGGTAACTCGGGCTCAGTGAGGTTGACTTGTCTGAGGTTACACAGCCAGAACAGCGGCAGAAAGAACCCAGCAGCGTGGCCGTATTTGCTTCACATCCCTCTAAACCACTGAAAGGGGACCCCTCCTCTGGTCTTTGCAGACCACTCCAGCAAGGGGACAACTCTGGCAGAGTCTTCCAGAACCTCATATGGCTCCATCTCTGTAGAATTCACGGATTCAGAGAAAGGAGGAAGCTACTTTATTCTCAGGGCAGGCTGAACTGGACCGCCTTTTATCAAAATTCCTGGAAGAATAGTAACCAACAGTTCATTCTGCTCAGATTGCTGCTGTTTTCCCAACATCCTGTCTTCCCAGGGCAGTGAAGGCCACAGGCATGACCTCAGGCAAGATGCCCTTGCAGGCCTCCCATATCAGTCAGACTGAACAGTCATTATCTTCCCCATTTGCAAAGGTCTCTGCCATTTATAAGCACAATGCATTCTTCACAAAGTACATTGTGAACTGGGGGAACACAATGGCAGGAGGATTGTCAAAGTCCCTGATTTACAGGTAAGGAAACAAAGGCTCTAAATGACAGAAAGCATTCATCTATTTGTAAGTAAAAGGAAGTGGTATGGACATTGCTTGATTTCTTTTTTTTTTTATTAACATATAGTGTATTAGTTGTTTCAGGGGATGATTCCTTGATCAGATTAGTAGTTATGCAATATTCATTTTGTCATTACTCATTGAGCTATACATTCTGTTTTATCCACTTTTGCACATGTATTACCCTTCCAAAAGAGGCTGAAGAGGGATAAAGGGGAACGTGATTAATTTAATTCCAAGACCCAGGAGTAGACCCAGATGCATGTGTGATTATCTATTGTTCTCTTTCCCACATATACTATACGTCTCATGTCATCACATGTCATTCTTCATCATCCTTTGCATAGATCTGCTGTATTCCATTTTGTAGATACACAGTAGTATATTTAACAGTGTCTTCTTGAGTTTGTTGCTAATCTTTGATGTTACATTACATTGAAATAATCATCTACGTACATACATCTTTGATCATATGTGCATGTGATTCGGCAGATAAACTATTTAAAAACTCTTTAATCTATGATTCCCTGACCAAGCATTTTATGAAAGTTTTGATAGTTATTGCCAAATCACCCTCCAAATTTTGCACCAGTCTTTGATAAAAACACTTACTTTTTCACGTCTTGCCAATGTGATGATCATCAAACTGATATTTGTGAATCCAACCTCGACAAACTTCGTATTGGTGTTGTAATGTTCATTGGTTTAATAATAAGTGACGTTGAACCTTTTTTTCATTGCTCATAAGCCAACTTTACTTCTTTCTCATCAACCACCCTGTGCATGTTTTTCCCTGTTCATATTCCTATTGGCCAAATGGTCTCTTCTTGCTTTGTAATAGCTCTTTACCTATTGAGGAAATCAGTCCTTCATTTGTCATTTGTTATGCTCTTTTTTTCCTGGGAAGAGATATTCCATTTTTATGTAGCCAAATTTGTTAGTCTTTTCTCTTACACTTTTTCTCTTATACCTTTTGGGGGGTTTGTCTTATCTAGAAGGGCCTTCTCCACGCCAAAGTACTTACAATATTTTCTCCAATGCAGCATTCTGGAGGGGATTTGTCTAATAAGGTTTTACTCCTCTTTGGGCAGCAGAATATTAACAACAATATTCAGGTAGATTCCACCCATGTTGGGTTTAATACTTCAAATACTTCAAAACTTTGAAATGAAGCTTTAAACATGATCAAAAGAAATATTTGAGTAGGACAAAAGCCACCGTATATTGTGGCAAATAGGGTTTACTGGACAATTAACTGAAGCTTTATGATGTACAGCAAACCATAGGTATTATTTGGTGGGCTTCTGCTACTCACCCACGATTCTGCATCACGGGGGAAGTGATGAAAACATTTAGTCCGTTATAAGTTAGGCTCTCGTGCAATTCCTCCTCTTTCTGCCTTTACTAAGTTCTTTTCCTTTCATGCTGGGGTTGATCTCCATGTATCAGAGTTCTTCATTACTTTCGGGAGGTAGATCCTCCACTTCCTCTTGTGCAAAAGGATCCCAGTTGACTCAACATAGAGAGGCTTTACCTGCAGTGTTCCAAGGAGGTTTGCTTCCTTCGGTGGAGTCTGCAACATCTGTGCTACTAGTAACATATGCTCCCAAGATATTTCAATTTGCTGTAGTTCCTTTACCATCTTGCTCTCTGTTGTCACTGGTACGGGGAAGAGAAAGGGAACGTGCGCCAACATTCATGATGGCAGCCACTGTTGTGAGGTCCTGCACATAAAGGACTTCCTCATTTACTGCTACTTAATTTACTTATAAAAGAGGAAAGAGAAGATCCCAGAGGTGGAATAATATGTCCAACATGACACCAGTCAGACAGAGATACAGAAAGAATTTAAATCCAGGTCAGACTGGGGATGCCTGGGAGGCTGGGTTAGTTAAGCATCACCCTTCGGCTCAGGTCCTAATTCCAGGGTCCTGGGATCGAGCCCCCATGTGGGGCTCTGAGCTCAGCGAGGAGTCTGCTTTTCCCTCTCCCCCCTGCCCCTCCCCCAGCTCAAGCCCTTCCTCCTTCTCTCAAATAAATAAATAAAATCTTTCTTAAAAAGTACTAATCTAGGTCTGATTGCAAAGACTGAACTCTTACGCATCAGACAATATATCCATGGGAGACATTAAAATGTACAATAGGACCTCAAAGGGGAGGCTCAAAAAACTTAGCCTGGAGGTCCACAAACAGGGTCCCCTCGGGAGGGGTCTCAGTCATTCCAGGCGTCTCCCTCTTCAGGTTTAGCACTAGCGATAGCTCTTTACAGGAACTCCCCTACCTGGGGAACGACGGGGGTGCCAGGGGGCTTCCCTTTCCCTTGCTGGCTTGTTCTCTGACGGCTGCAGACGGCAGCGTGGCTGGCTGACTTTTCGTCTAGACAAATCTACTCGCCACAGCTCCCGTAATTTCTCAGATGCTGCCAGGCCACCTCCACCTCCTCACTTCCCTCCTCCTGGCTACTCTGTATTCCTCGCGCCGTGCCCGTCCTGTGCAAACGAACACATCAAAGCCATATGGAGTCATTCTTTCTGGGCGCCCGTGTCCTTTCTCTCTTCCCCTCTTCCTGCAACATTAATATTAATAGCTTGTTTCTTCGCAGTTGCTTTCTTCTCCAACCTCAAGGGACCGGAACCTTTTCTTGGTCTTTGGGCCAGACGGAGGCCTTGTTTGAAGGTGCGGGGAGGCACACTGGGGGAGCACAGGCACGGACGAGGTCTCTGATGTAATCCTGGGCCGCACGGCGCAAGCACATGATGCTGCTCCCCCGCTGGCCCAGTCCAGCCGAATAGTCTTTGTAACATGTGTCCTTCTGGAGGAGGAGGAGGAGAGAGAGATGCAAACGATCTAACAAAAGCCCAGTGAAATCATCCTTAATTAATAATCACTGGTACTGAAGCCGAGCTCTGCACTGATTTTGCAAGCGCCATCTCCTGCAAGATCCTAGTTCTCTCAAGTCAGTGTCGGCATCCCCATTTTATAGATCAGGAGGCTCCAGCTCAGAAAAAGCCAGCCAGCAGCTCAATGTCACAAAGCTTGCGAATTTGAACTTGGCAATTGAAACCCCCTAACTAACTCCGAAACCTATATTGTAAACCTTTGTTTACATTGTAAGCCATCAACTATTTCCTGCCTTGTAGCCTCTATTTAGACTGAATTCCTAGAAAATGGACACGGGAAGAAAGGCTTCTTTTGTGTTCAGTCGGCAGAGCCTGGCAACATCCAAGCTTGCGACCTGGCACAGCAAGACTCAGCCTTTGTGTGTCTGCCTTCTCCTAGCTCAGGACCACTGCCGCCAGGCTTGGCACCACCTCCGAGGTTCCCAGAAGCTCCGGCAGGAGACAGACAGCGAGGCCAGGGGCCAATGGCCAGATCTGTGCTTGGCAGCCTTTGGAGAAGGCCCGATTCCTTCACTGGGCTTTCCCACCAAGGGCCAGAGTGCAGCTGCGTGTCGAGAATACCAAGGGAAGATGGGCCAGCCTCCCTGGGCGAATCCCCAAATGTCAGTGGGCCCGTTGGAGCGGGGAGAGGTGACGGTGCTCAAGTCTAGCGTGATAACAAGATGTGGCCGTGGCAAAGACAGCACCCTGTTTGTTTGTTTTCTTAACTTTTGATGCATTCCCTAGACACTGAATGTCTGAAATGGTCAAAACATCCAGAAACTTGTGATCGTGGCTTTACAAGGCTTTGTGCGATACTGCGTTGGAGGGCTTTTTCAGCATGACCGTGAATAACTCTCTGACTTTCCCTTAGCTCTGATCATAGCAGCCTCCTCCTGGTTCCTCAGATGCCTCAGATCCCTCCCCCAGCCTCAGAGCTGCTCCCTCTATCATTTACCAATTTACTCCCACTTTTCTGTAGAGCTTCACTGTTCCTGCCATGTCAGAGGGGGTGAGTTCACCAGACAAGGCAGCCCCTGGAGATCCCATTTATCCTATGTGCTAGGATAGTGAGCAGCATATTTCTCTGCACAGGGCCAGATAATAAATACTTTAGCCCTGTGGGTCATATACTTTCCGTCACATCTCTTCAATCCTGTGGTCATAGCATGAAAGCCATCACAGATAATATCTAAGTGAACAGGTGTGGCTGTGTCCAACACAACCAACTATTTACGAAAACGGCTGGAGGGCTGGACGTGGCCTGTAGGCCATAGTTTGCTGACCTTTGCTCTAAGATGTCATTAAAAATCCAGAACCGCGGAAGCAGCGAACTCAGGTTTCTGCAATAAACTAACAAAACTGGCAACATGTAAATTGGTCTTGATTCCAGAAAAGTAAATCACACCCTTGAGTGTAAACCGAAGCAAATATTTCTTGCTGGGCCGAGCCCGCCTGTGATGTGTATTTTTTTAAGACATGCCTATTATCAGCAGTCAGCTGAGATTCAGAATCCCAATGATCCACAGGGTGAAATGAGAGCAAATTATTTATTTTATATCCATATTTTGGATCCTTTAACATGCCTCCCAAGATGCTGTCTGGCTCGGGAAATTGCAAAAGAAAACATAAATGAGAACAAGAACTGCAGAAACGTAGGCAACATTTTGCCAGCAATGTTCAAAATATCCATTCTGCTTTAGTTAGTGAAGTGAATCCACGGGAAGACCTATTTTGGTATATAATTTTGATCAATTCAAATAAACGTCTCAGAAGTCTGGCTGCCTGCAGGACGCACGCTCCGTGGCTGTGGCCTCTGTTTGTACCACCCACCTAACCCAGCCCAGCCAAAGGGCAGGTGATACTGCTGGCAGTGTTTTCTTTTTTGCATAAAAAGACTTCCAACCAGCTGCCAGTGTCTGGTGAAGCCCAGCAAGAGCCGGCTGGAGGAAACTTATTTATTCCCTAACCATTTATTGAACACCTACTACGGGTCAGGGGACACAAGTGAGTGAAATATACATTCTACCCTTAAGGAGCTCCTGGGTCAGGTGAGTGAGTAATACTGATCCATGGAATACAGTTCAAAGAGATGACAATGACACACAGCACTAAATGCACCCACATGGGCACACCACGGTCTCTTGTATGGGAGGCTCTTAGCCACACACCTCTTTATGGTCAGCTTGCTGCCAGAGTATTGGGCTGTCTAGATACAGGCTGAGGTCAGATCGGCACAGTAGAAGACATCGAACGTAGAAGTAATCGTGTTGCTAGAGAACATGGGTGACCAGAGCAAAAGGAGGAGGCTTTGCATGAGTTCAGGCTCCCCAGATCTTTCCACAAATGCCCACGACATCTGTTAGCTGAGAACTGACAACTCTGTCAACCCATAGGTGACGGAGAGGGTGACAGAGTAACAGAATGCATTTCTTTAATGTTTACCTCTTCTCTCCCATCCCTGCTTCTTTAGGATGATCTCTGACCAGTCTCGAATAGCTCACTCAGTGATTGTTAGGAGTCCCCAGCAACGTCCTATGGGGCCATTTGGCCATGCAGTCCCAATGCGTGCAGCAAGAAATACAGAGGAAGGCCATTAGGTTATGTGATGCTTAGACGCACACCACAGACTACCTCGCTGTGGCACAGGGAGAAATCACATACCCAGAACCCAGCCGTTAGGACTTCGTCACTATGTGAAAGTCAGGTAGCCAGAAAGTGTATATTCCTCGGATCTTGTGGGATCTGTCACTTGGGGATCTGTCACTCTCCACAGGCTGCTGAGACCCACTCCCCCCAAGAAGGCACGTCGCTAAAACCCTGCCTACCCACATCATGCATTCTCAGCCCTGTGCATACCCTTCAACAAGCTCGTTTGCTGCTTCTTTAGTAAAATGGAGTGACTTTTTATTTCAACCCATTTTGTGTCTATTAGATAAAAGGTAAACAAGTATTTTTTAAAATCTGTCTGAAAGCGTGGCAAATTATCCGTCTGTGTGGGACATGTATATTCTTGAGTTTCTCGGATCTGCCTTCTGCATCTCTTTCAGAACACTTTATAAAATTAGAATGAATTCATGTTTGCCTAATGACTTCGGTCAGGTCTCTTCCGGTTACATGCCACATGAGGACAGGGGCTGTGTTTGTTACATTGTTTCAGTTCCTTCAATATTCATTTGTTGAATGAACAAAAGGATGTAGCAGACTCTCCACGGCCCACTTCCTCCCACGGCTCCTGGCCATGTCTCCATTTGGGCTGGCTTTCGTTGACGTCCATCATAAGCCCGTCATTACCAGATGTTGCATCTAGAAAGCCCGTCTCTGCACGCGTGGTGGAAGCATCCCCACGTGGTGTGAACACGGGAAGAAAGGAATAAAAGAAAAGAGTGGTTGGGAAGGAAGGCACTGTCCCTCTGGCAAGTCAGATCATTCATATTCTGTAGAAAATTAGAAACCTACTTAATATTCTATGGCAAATAGGAAACCCAACATGGTAACAAATAACTTCCTGCTGGACATTTCAAGGAAAGCAGACCCTAATTCTGCTGCATGAAAAACTGTGTGAGTCCTGCGTCAGAGAGCCAAGGCTGAGTTACAGTGTGCAAGGCCAACATATTTCTGAGCTCGCTCCAGGCCCTAATGGGAAAATTCAAATGAGGCCACCTGCTTTATTACGTGTCGAAAGGAGCTTCCCCCCACCTCCCTGAGTGCAATTTATTCTCCTAACCTTACAGCACGGGAAATGGGATTTTTCAATGGATCTTGCCTTCAAAAGTCATCGTGTCTTTACCAAGCCACCAAGCTTTTTATTGAAAATGGATTTAGATAATTTGGGGTTTGGCCTGTCAGGCCTTTATATATATTTTTTTTCCTTTCAATTTTCTTTTTCCGTTCAGGAAGAGACCCATTCTGGCGCAGTCATGCCCCATTGAACAAAGCCAAACCTGGATATAATTATTTCCTCAGAGATGAAAGCAGCCTAATATGGAAGAAGCTATTGAAATTGAAATCTCAGAAAACTGCCAACCCAAGGCAGGGGTATTTTTATCAATGATGCATTCTCCCAAGAGGCAGGTTATTAAAATTTCAATTTTATGTGTGTGTGTGTGTGTGTGTGTGTGTGTGTACATGCATATGTTCACACATATATGCATGTGTGCATATAAATACACATATAGTTATATATATATACAAATATAGTCTTCAGAAGGAAGATATGTGGTAATTAGCAGAGAAAGCAGCATCACTAACATCTAATTAGAATGGAAAGAGAAGTCATTTTTAAAAACTGTCATATATTTAATTAAGAAAAATGAGCATGTGGATATACAGCTCCCCGTTGGTAAAGAGGTGAGGAGGGGCGGGTTTTAGGAAAACTGGGACAACATCTAAATGCTCACTATACCCCACACCGAGATAACCACAGATCCTCCAACTGGACAGCCATGGGGTCAGCTGAAAGTCCTTTTTCTATCAGGTTTCTCTTCTTACTAAAGGCCACTGGAAGCACACCCAGTCACAATGGAGCTTGAAGGGGTTTCTGGTCTCTAGCAGTGGGCACAGGAGGGCCAGGGAGGTGTGGCCTGTCCCCTGCCTCCTTCGCAGAGACTGAGAGAGGCCTTTAGTGCTTCGGGTCCAAACATGAAGCTCAAGCAGAAGCCTAGAGTCCCCTTGGGACCTCACTCAGCAGGATTCCCAAGAAATAAGAGATTGTTCCTTCTACTAGTGAGACTTGGTTGGGTTGTTGGCTGTTTCTTATTTCTACCCTTCTTTTTGAGCTCTGATTTTGATTTACAGGAAATCCACGAGGACTTCTGTCTCATTCTCTTCAGGCTACCAAAATTGAAGTCCATAGGCTGGGGGCTTATAAGCAATACAGATTTATTTCTCATAGTCCTATAGGCTGGACAGTCCAAGCTCAAAGAGCCAGCATGTTCTGTACCTGGTGGGAGCCCACTTCCTGGGTCAAAGACAGCCACCTTCTCACTATAACCTCACATGGCAAAAGGGGCATGGGATCTCCCTGGGGTCCATCCTAGGAAGGCAATAACTCTATCCATGAGGGCTCCCCACCCCATCTCCAAATGCCATCACACCAGGGCTTAGGTCTCAGCTATGAATTTTGAGGGGATGCAAACATGCAGACTAGAGTGACAACAAGATCTAAAATTTATATTTTGTGCGTGCTTTATGTTTTAAAATGTCTTGGCCTAGAAAGAGTCAGACTTCACAGTCCTCACAAGGAGAATCCCTACCACCTGTTTAAGGAAGAGATTAATCTCCATATATTGTTCTGCCTACTTTTTTCTTTGCCTGGAATATCCTCTCCCATCATTTCAACTGGCTTTCTTGCAGGCATCTTTCAGAAGCAGTTGGGACCTCTTCCACCTTCTACACCCCCCTTAGCTGAAATGCATGGCCTTTCTGCGTGCTCCCACCAGACCTTGTGCTTCTCTTGTTTACTGACCTCCTGGCATCCAGTTGATTTGATCATGAGTCTGTCTCCCCCTGATTAAGCTCTTGCTGGGAAGAGCACCTGTCTTTCTAGCCTTTATATTCATATGACCTAATAAGGGACAAATTTTAAATGATTATTAATTTAATTCAATTTAAAATTGTGTTTCCTCGGTCAACAAAACAAACAGGCAACCCACGGAATGGGAGAAGATATTCGCAAATGACACTACAGATAGAGGGCTGATATCTAATTTCTATAAAAGGAGTTCTATAAAGAACTCCTCAAACTCAACACTCAAAAACAAGAAAATCATGTCAAAAAATGGGTAGAAGACATGAACAGACACTTCTCCAAAGAAAACATACAAATGGCTAATAGACACATGAAAAAAATGTTCATCATCATTAGCTATCAGGGAGATTCAAATCAAAACCACCCTGAGATACCACCTTATACCAGTTAGAATGGCCAAAATCAGTAAGACAGTAAACAACAAGTGTTGGAGAGGATGTGGAGAAAGGGGCACCCTCTTACACTGTTGGTGGGAATGCAAGTTGGTGCAGCCACTTTGGAAAAAATTGTGGAGATTCTTGATGAAATTAAAAATAGAGCTACCCTAGGCCCTGCATTGCACTACTGGGTATTTACCCCAAAGATACAGACATAATGAAAAGAAGGGCCATATGTACCCCAATGTTCATAGCAGCAATGGCCACAGTCACCAAACTGTGCAAAGAGCCAAGATGCCCTTCAACAGACAAATGGATAAAGAAGTTATGGACCATATATACAATGGAATATTATGCCTCCAACAGAAAGGATGAATACCAAACTTTTGTATCAACATGGACAGGACTGGAAGAGATTATGCTGAGTGAAATAAGTCAAGCAGAGAGAGTTAATTATCATATGGTTTCACTTACTTGTGGAGCATAAGGAAAAACATGGAGGACATTAGGAGAAGGAAAGGAAAAGTGAATTGGGGGAAATTGGAGGGGGAGATGAAGCATGAGAGACTGTGGACTCTGAGAAATAAATTGAGGGTTTGGGAGGGGAGTAGAGTGGGGGGTTGGGTGATCCTGGTGATGGGTGTTGAGGAGGGCACGTATTGCATGGAGCACGGGGTGTGGTGCACGAACAATGAATCTTGGAACACTGAAAAAATAAAATAAAATTTTAAAAAATTGTGTTTCCTATTTTGTATCTGTCACTGTGGGCTAGGTTATGCTACTGTAACAAGCAAACCTTACATCTCAGTGAAGAGCAAAAAATTGCCTGAAATAAAAAACATTTCTTTATCATTTGTTCCACATGCCAATTGTGAATTGTGTGGCAGTTGGGTACCTCTTTTCCATATGAACCTCACTGTGAGCCCCAGGATGATGGACCAGTGACTGTATGGAACCCTTCTGGGTTGTCGCAGCCAAAGAAAGCTCTGGAGGATCCTATATTGGCAAGTAAATACTCTGACCTATAAGTGACTCCCATGCTCCCATGCCCTCCATTCTCAACTTGTGGACAGGAAATAATCAAACATATAGCCCCCACCTAACCACAGTGAACTGGAGTTTCACTCCTGATCCAAGAAAGCAAAGTGCAGAATATTTAAAAATTAGCACTAGTGATTTTAGAAGAGATATTGAATAGTTTACTCTAAAATCCCGGTGTGAGGAGGTGGGGTGGGGGGTGGTCTGTTACACAGCAACACAAATTGTGTCTTTTTTTGTCCTAGAACTGAGACCCTGTGTTGTGCCCGGCACTGACTGTGCCTTACTGGTCTCCAACTTATTATGCTCTGACTTCTGTGCTTTTATAGAGGCTGTTCCTTGAACCTTGAGCTCTCACTGTATTCTGCCCTCTTTCACCTGATGACGTCCAATTTATCTTTCAGATATTTGATTATATGTGATTCCTCCAAGAAGCCTTCACTGGAAACCCCTTATACACACCAGCATATTGTGCTAAGTATCTTTCGTCCCTTTCTCACACATCCTAGGATTTAAAACGGTATTTTAATTGCCTATCATATTCCATTAGGCTGAATGTCCCATACGAATATGAATCTCATCCTGTCCAATAAACGGTAACCAACCACTGTAACCCCAACACTAAATACATATTAATTGTTCAAGAAATACCTTTAAAGGAGTCAATTAATGACTCTGTGAATGAGTAACTAAAATCTCAATGGTCTCTCTATGGTTTCAAGATGCTTTACTCCTGTGTTCTGATTCCTTGACTGCCTTTTAAGAGAGAGACGAATCTATTCCTTTTAATCATCCTTGTGTTTGGCCACTTCTCTCTGGCCAAAATTCTCACTCACCATTTTTGTTTTATTTCTAAGGTGAGAAAACCCCCTTTGGTTGGTAGAACTTTGAGGGACTCTCCTCTCTGAATTTTTTAAACTCATGACACAGACACACATACACACACTCAGGGACTTGATTTCTCACATTTAAGATGGAAGACCCAGCATCACCATCTCTAGAGCCCCTGCTGGTTCCGACACTCTGATTTGACGATTTTATACAGTTGCTACATTCCAATCTCTTCACCAGAGCTTTTTTTTTTTTTAACTCATAATAAATTCCTGACCTTCTGACCAGCTTAACTGTTTCTAAGCAAACTTAGGAAGCATTAGTCTTATTTGGAAAAAAGTAATATGTAAGGTCATTACTCCCTTGGGATGGGCAGAAAACTTTTTTTCTTGTCATCAGCAATATTGCCTGAAATTTCAACATTCACTGATTGCATGTTTTTAGACATTAGTGTGTCAAATCCTGGGCTAGCTGTTTTCCTGCAGGTAAGTCACAGGTGCTAAGATAAGCCGCTCCCTTTCCTCCCCACACCGAACTTCCCAGTGGTGTAATCTCTGAGTAAGATGTGCTATCACCTTCTCCCTGCGTGTAGAGTATGTTTTACTTTGACTCATTCTCCCCTGGGAAGACCCTTAGTCTAAGATGTCCATCCCTGCAAACTGTTCCCACAACACAAACAAAATCCTCCTCATACTTTGTAACTACCTATTTACTGTCTGTCTTCCCCAGTAGAGAGTCAGCTTCATTGGGAATGTGATTTGTGGCTCTTGCCCAACATCTGCTTCCCAATGCCCAGAACATTATTCAAGTACTGTCTTAATAGGCATCCAATAAATATTTGTTGAATGCATGAAGAAAATTTTCTGGTTGAGGCTGAACTGGAAATTAATGTCTATCATCAGTACTGGATTATCCAATTCTCAGGCTAAGCATCTGCATAGGGCATGGGTAAGGTGGGGGATGGAGGGAATTTTGGGGAAGGACAGTTAAGATCATTATAATAACTCCTTTAACAAGAAATGCAGAACTTTGGACTCACATCATCCCATAAGGACCCATTTTAAGGTGACAATACATAGACACCATGAATTATTTCAAAAAAGTAAAATTATATTTGTAGCAATGTTCTAGAATAAGAAGGCCATCATTGCATTTATTAAAATTAAATTAATGGTCTCTGAAGGTTCATCTAGCTTACAACTCAAACATCTTAAGATATCCTTATCTAGCCTTTTATTTGTATGCCAGCTACAACTTTGCAACTAAACAACTTTAGGATGACAAGCAAAATGTTTGAAGTGAAAAAGAGAAACCAATGCCTGTGTGCCTGATAAATTTATGCAGAAAGGAAGAATCTAGATTGGGACTTCACTAGTCCTGGTCATGCACAGAAGCTGCGGGTGAGTTGGGTAAGGTACTATTTAGAAAGTGCTCCAATAAATCGCATGTTACTTCCTATGTGTAAACCTACATGCATTTAGCAGCTCCCAACTTTCAAATGTGTTTCATTCCAAAAGTACATTTCTTTGTCACATCCATTTAAGAATTCAAAGCCATTTTCCCATAGAAATGATATTATAAGTGGCTTTAAGTTTTCTAGGCTAGCTCACTGAAAGCCATTTATTTTATAATTTGGCTGAAATACATTTTCATTTACAAAAGTAGGAGACAGTGCTGTAAAGGGGCTGTTTTCTTTCGATGCCATAAAATATATCAAAACATGGAGAAGGGAGCAAAACACATTTAAAACTCACAATAATTTTTCGGGCCTCAAAGTTTGTTAGGATACAAAACTTAAAGGAAAATGAAGAAGTCAGTATTATAGTGCCTACTGACACTTAAAAAAGCAGCATGGGCCATACGACTAGCTATTTCCTAACAGCCAGTCTCTCCCTCTTCCTTTAGAGGAGGAAACCCTTAAGCCGAGTACAGAGCATTTCCCATGGCTCCCTGCACAGCGAGGTATGGAAACATGACTCATTCTGCCAGCAGGTGTACCCAGGAGTGATGTAACTTCTAGGTTATGCTCTTAAAGTTCTCTGGCCTTCCTCAACTGGCTGGAGCATAGAAATACTGGGGTACCAGTTTTTCTGGGCAGTACCATTGAAGGAAAATGAGGAAGCCCCAGAGGGGTTTCTTTGTCTTGTGGAGCAAGGCCTATGTCAATTGTGAACCATCTACTGAGCTATTGCTATGAGACAGAAAAATAAATTTCTGACTTGTTTTATTATGACTCTGTGATAGCAAACAATCTGTATCTTAACTAATACAAACAAAAAAAGATCATGTAATCCTGTGAGGGTTCTAAAGGACATTATTTCAGAACTTCCAGGATAAAACTAGCTCAAAAAGATTTTATTGAAACCTCAAAATGTTTCTCTTCCTTGCAAAAATACTATTCTTTGCCATATGAATACTTATCAAAATAGGTCACAGGGATATTTTCTTTGGAGCATATTCTACAGACTAACCCAAAAGTTCTGTTGACAACTTCCTTCCTTCCTTCCTTTCTGATTTGAACCCCAAGATATACCAAGCACTAGACTGAAAGTAGAAAGTTCAATAAGGTACATCATTTTGTCCTTAAGGAAGTTATAGATTCATAGGAGAGACAGAAAAAGAAACAAGTAACAGCCTTCTTATGTGATTAAGTGTTATAATGCAGTTATTTCCAAAACTCTGGGAGAGTACATGAATAAAAATGCCTTTTGAAATTTTCAAAAACCTTACCTCAAAACCCAAAAAAGGGGGTTTGGGGAGTCATAGCTAAACAGGTATGGGTTTCTTTGTGAGCTGATGAAAAGTACTAGGATTAATCATGGTGATGGTTATACTACTCTGTGAATTTCCTAAAAGCCATTGAATTGTACACTTTAAATGTGTGAATTGTATGGTATGGGCAAATTATATTTCAATAAAATGGTTAGCAAAAAAAAAAAAAAAAAGAAGAAGAAGAAAAGAAAAAGGGAAAAAATGAAAATACTAAGGAAAGATTCAGAGTTCCACTGGGTAGAAATTTTAGTTAGCCTGACTTTTCCAAGATGACTAGATGGGTATTCATACACACATTTGTATATATTTGATTATATCAAAATAATACTTCAAAGATTTTTATTTTGGATCTAAATGAGATCTATGACGAGAGCCACAGGCAATTCCCATAGAGATCATGATTCAGAATGTCACACTTAACATATTTAACAGAAGACCCGGGTGGAATGCATAATGGTTCCAGCTCTCCACCCTTCCCTGGGTCTGTGCTGGTCACCATGCAACATCCAGTAGGCATTGTCTGATTAAAATTTGGAAGCATTTGTGCACTTAGAGTTATTCTTGCATGAGGGAGACTTGTCTCAGCTATACCATTGGCTCAGGGGAAGGATAAGAGACCTGTGGGATGGCCGGACCCATCCCAGAACAGATCAATGAGCCCACTCAGCTAAGAGACCAGTGATCCTATCAATAAAGTTCAGTTGAGATCAGCTGAACACCAACCAAGTGCAAGAAGACGTGGGAGCTTCCACAGACATGCAGCTGTTTTATAATAAAATCATGGACATTTAACTGATACAAGGCCCAAGAAGTATCTACGATCAGGCAAGTTGAGGGCACACTTTTCTGGCCCTTACCCTTACCCTCTTTCTTCCTCTTTAATTCAAATGCCAGTGACTGATCCTGACACTCCAAGCATAGCTGTCACTTCTGGGAGGCTCACTGCCCAAGGCACTACTTGGACAATTGCTCTAAATGCTAAGGTCGGAGGAACACAGAGATATATCCAAGTCTTCCTATTGGTAGACAGAGAAACGTCAAATCATTTTCACTGGTTACCACAGCTTTATCCTTGGCCTTTTGCAGCTAGTCAATATCCGCATCTCAAAGCTACTTCTCTTACGTGCCATGGTGCAAAATCGATGACATTGATCCCAGGAAACAATAGTGGCCTTTGCCCATAGAGACAAACTCATTTTTCTCTCTTTCTAAAACCCATGCTTCATTTTCAAGTTCATGGGACTCCTTTGCTCAACGTGGCGCATGTGCTCAAGGAAAAGGAGAAGGAGGTGGTTGCTGCTAACATTTTGATTTCCCTTTATATGGAATTTCTGTCTATGTCTGATCCAGTGTGATGTCTGTAAAGGATTAACATAGGATTTAATAGCTCATAATGCTCTTCAGGGTCTCCTAGGATTAACTGAAGTCAGAACTTAACTTTTATAGCACCTGCAAAATTGCGATTATTTAATTTGATTTTACAATTGTCTGTTTTATTGCATCTGTATTCTCAATTTTAGTCCCCAGTGTTTGTCACAAAGTCAAGCACATGCTCAGTGGACACTTTTATGTGTCTGAAAATAAATCAAAATCTTTACAGAGAGAACTTATATTACAGATTCAAAATCAGATAATGTCTAAATGGTCCCGAAATCCAGTTAATGAGTGACAACTTCCAATGCTATAGATAGATACATAGATAGAGAGACAACAAATACCTAATTAAAAGAGACAGGGTAGAGAGTTGTTTTTTTTTTTTTTAAATGAGAGTTTTGGAATTAGACAAACTTGAATTTAAATCCTGATTCCACTATTTCCTATGTGTTTTCTTGGCAAATTAGTTCATCTATGATTTATGTCTGTTTCCCCATTTGTAAAATGAGGACAATGAAGACCTCACAGAATTACTATAAAATTAAAATCACTTATGTAAAACACTTACCATATTCCTTGTGCACAGGATTGTAATGAATAGTTACACACTGAATAACTTAAAGGCCTTCCAGATAATTTTTGTGTTTTATACAAGAAATAGAAAAATATGCCAGTTTTAAAGGAAGAGTATATCAATTCAGAGATATTATTGCATTAAGCTTTAGAAAATTATTTTTGATGAATTAGTCACTCTGATTCATATAACCACAAAAACAGCATATATGTGGCTATACAGAAGCTCCGAGGCCTACTTTATGGGAGCAATGGAGATCGGATTAAAGTATCCATGAGGAGGAGGAAACTTGGAAGAGATGTAGGACTTGTGGGAGCAAGGTCTACTATACTCTCAGGGCGCCCGTCACATTTAATGAACATTATCTAAGTGATGGGGCTGGAGAATGAACATAAACCCTAGCCACACGGCAACAGAGCAACAGCCTCTCAACCTGCATGCATTTCCTCAACCAAAGGTAAAGCCTCAGTGGTTCCATACTAGGCCTCAGTCATCCCTGAATCCCTAGAATGAACTCAGTACAGCACCTGGCATGCATCAGGTAGTCACTATGGAATATTGAGGGAATGAATCAATGCCTTTTATAATAGTCCCACGAATGTCACAGCTGCAAATAGTGTCCATTTTAGCTCAACAATAATAGCCTTCAATATTGAACCAAGTCCGTCATCTTATATGGTGTTCTATGTCCATCCAAATGGGACCACACTGTGCCCCCCACATTGGGCCATATCAAATGACATCTGAGACTGCCATGGGTCATACCATCAGCACTTTGGAAACAACTGCTGGAAACACTGTGTGAGCATGCTTATGTGTGCACACACTCACACACACACACACACACACACACACACACACACATACACTCTTTCCTCACAGAAATAGTGGTCACCTTGACTAAACATTCATCCTAGAATTAGGAATAGACATTTAATTTCCCAAAAAGGCACAGTCTTTAAAGTACTCTGACCTGGCTCCAGGAATCACAAATTTACATAAACTAAAATATTGAAATAGTGATTTTGTAAAGAATATTCCAGAAATGAGAACTATATTTAAAATAACAGAATGACAGCATCCACCACGAGAGGCCTAACTGGCACTCTCTTTACATGGGGTTGAGACTAGATGTTTAAACATATAAAGATTGCCAATCCCTATATACTGAGATTGTCCTAATTCTGTCAGCAAATCTATGACCTAGATTTCTCTGGTTTTACAAGACTCCAGATGATTCCAGTTCCGGTTATGAGAACTGCTGGCTTGAATCAACTCTTGGACCCCTCCTTTGCTAACATTCTGTGAATCAACCAGGCGAGAAGTCTGCAGGATCTATCTTGAGGTGCCTGACTCGGCTCCCTGGAGAGGTGCACCTTACTTCTTCAGCTGTCCTTAGATGTCCATCTGAAAGCTGTGAGCCAGGTGTGAGAAGCTCTCCATCCGAGTCAAGGGTCAGCAACTCGGTCAAGAGTACGCTTTACACTCCGGTCCCCTGCACAAACATCAAAGATTTTCTCAGGGCCCATGTGCGAGCCTGATGAGTCTAGACGTCAGTTACCCTCCATCCTCTGGGTTTCTCTCAGAGGCTAATAATCCCCAGTAGTTAAGACAGTGGCTCAGAAGCACCTGCTAAAGGTGAAAGATTCTATTCCATTGATTCCATGTTCTTTCCTTATTGGAACCCCAAGTCCCATTTCATCCAGGTTCCGTGAACTGGGCCTCCTCCTGTGCAAAGATTCCAGAACCAGGAGACAAGGCTGAAACTTTGTCGAGCGGATGGGAGTAAGGCCTTGCTTATGTAATAAGTACCCTTCCCCCAAGGGGTGTTATGACGACAGCACCTAGCGCACAGCCAGACCCACAGAAAGTGCTTAGCAAATGTTCCCTCAATAACACAGGGGGGACCGGTCTGGGTGCAGTTGCACAAGGATTTTGGCTTCCTGCCCTCTAGGAAAATTTTCTTTCAGAATCAGTCAGTTGACGAATATTCATTGCTCACAACCACCATGGGAATTCTGAGCTCCCCTGGCTGAGCTCTAAGAGGATTAAGTAGCCAAAAGATGCATAAAGCAGGTCACAAAGCTTCAGATAGTTGGCTTGACATGTTTAAGCCATAAATCAATGATCAACAGAGACGGGCTGTCTGTACTGGTTAAGGAAGAAGGGTGATGGGCAAGTTCCAAAGACCCCTGTTCTGCTCCTCTTGGAACTCCCACCACGTAGGCAGATGTGCTGTGCCCAGGTGTGCTGTGCTCTTCTGGCAGAGAAGAAGCTTCTGAACAAAGTCTGCATCCTGAAGGATATTGGCTCGGGCTTGAGGAATTAGAAGAGGAAAGGAAATGGAGGGAACAGGACAGAAGGAGAGAAAAAACCTTAAGGGAGGAAGAAAAGTAGTCCAAGAGTGTTTAAGCCATCAACCAAGGCACGCTCTCATCCTGCCTCACAAGCTAATCTTCTCAATAAACTAAAGTATCCTAAGTCTTCTCCTAATATTTGAGCACCATAGGGGGAGAGCAATTGTTCCCATTTTACAGTGCCAAGGAAGTTAGAGAATTTGTAAGACTCCAGAATTATTCAAAACCAGAAGTTTGGGAGCTGAGATGGATTTTCCAGAAATCTTTTGGCTCTAGTGCCTGACTTTGGATAAATAATGTTTGATTTTCCCCTATTTTATAGGTAACACTGTGCTTATAGATGTGAAGGGGCTCAGGAGAACATAACTTGGTCCCTTCAACAGTGCTTTGCCAAAATCTGCTCATAATATGAAATAAGTTAGGTGACTCCCAAGTCATCAGAATTTCTTTCAAACATTTAGTGAGTGATTTCCATATGTCAAGTTCTGTTCAAAGTCTTTTAATCCTCACAACAACCTTGTGGGGTATAAATATTATTAGTGTTTCCATTTTACTAGTGAAAAAAACAAAGCACAGAGAGGTCAAGTAACTTGCTTGAAATTGCACAGCTAATAAGCGTCTGGGTCAGAATTATGAACCCATAAACTCTCCCCTCAGCCTGGACTCTTCATCTTTATGCTACTGTACCTATCAATTTAATATCCTATTAATGCATTCTTTTTAAGGAAGGAACCGCCTTCTAAAAGTGCTTTTTTTTCTCTCAAAGAAGCTATATATAGAATGCTCTACAATTCCATTACAATACAAACACCCCAGAGGCGTAGGAAAATTGAGAGCTAAGAAAAGGTCTGGCCCAGCACTGCTGCATTTTTCTCGGGAGTATGGTGGTTGAGAGGGAGAAACCTGCCCAAAGCATCACCCCAGAGACAGATGAGAATTAAGCATAGTCATTTCATTCTACTCTGGTGCCCATCTTATACTCACTCCTCATTTCCCCATCCACTTGTGAGCCTATGTTACAACAGTTCTCTATCTCCAGATGGGTGTGTGCATTTTTCCCATTTCTCTGAAGGACTACACGCCAAAACTTATCATTTATTAAGAAGTGACGGGGTCCATCCAGGGCTGATATGTTCCCAGAACAGCAGGTCCAGCGGATCCCATAGCTTCTGTCCTTGTGTCTCCCACTAGACTGAAGCTCCACGAAGACAGGAGGATATTTATTTGGTCCACCTCTGAGCACACAGCCTTCCCGATCTGATGTCCTCAATAAATATCTGGTGAATGTAAAACATGCATCCAGCCCATGGTTCTCAGCCGAGCTTGATTTATGCACCCTCCCTCCCCCCCCCAGGAGACATGGGGGACATTTGCCAATGTCTTGGAGACATTTTCGGTTGTCACAGTTCAGAGGGGTGGGGAGTGGGGGGGAGGGTGCTTGCAGGAATCTATTGGGTAGAGGCCAGGGAGGCTGCTAAACACCACACAAAGCATAGGACAGCCTCCTTAATGAAGAATCACCTGAGCCAAAGTATCAGTACCTCGGAGGCTAGAAGTCCTCTCCTAACCCACCGTCATCCTTTGATAAATGAAAAATAAACTGGGAACTGCAGCGGTGAAATTTCTTGCCTGATCTTACACATCAGAATGGTAGTAGAGTCCGGACTCAGGGCCTGACTCCCAGCCCGGGGTACCCTCCTCCTTGGTAAATACCCCAGAGACCACGCAGGTCTCTGCAGGGCACACGTGTGGCTTCTTAGGCCAAAAGGCTCATGCTAAAAATGACAATCTTAGATTATAGCATGATTTCCTGCTGTCTATTTTTACTTAAAAAAGAAAAAAACCCTGCATAGCTCGGAATATATATAAATAAGGCAAATGTTGCATACATACATATCTTTAACTGTTTTTTTTTCCTTTAGTTTCCCCCAGACTGATGAGACATTGCTTTTTATCACTCATTTTTCTAAAGATAGATTAATGGTTAAAGAGTGAAAAATTAAGGATGTGGGGGTGGCTCCTTAGCACATACACTGTGCACACACCCTCTTGCTTCCTCTCTCTCCCCCCCACCACACTTGGAAAGTGCTCTGAAACAAATATGGAAGTTCAAAGTCAAGTCTGCTCACTTCGATTTTTGTATTTTTCAAACTCGAAGCAAGAGGACCTCAGCTCGAGCACCTCCTGGAACCACAGACTATCCCCCAAACAACTCATTTTCCAACTGTCTGTGGATCCAGGAGGCAGAAGGGACCACAAAGAGAAGCAAAATCTTTGAGAGACGGCATCTCCGCCATTTACTTGAGTAAGTTAATTAACCTTCCTGAAACCGAATTTCCTTTTCAAAATGGCAATGTTTTAAAAGGAAATAATTACAGGGATGTGAAAAAAAAATATTTAAAAGATGAATTGACTTCGTTCGGAGAAGAGTGATCACACACTTGTTGAAGATAATAGATGTCTGCTTTTTACTGTCGAAAGAGCTTTTACTTTTTTTTTTTTTCTTCTTCTTCTTTTTATCTTTCAGGAGATGACTAAAAATACCAGGCAAGAATTAACAGGTAAAATATATTCCTCCTCCCTCTCTTCCTCTCCAGTCAGTAACCTCAAATTCTTCAGACACTACAACGTGTTCAGTAAGTTGCTCTGGGAGTTAGCTTGGTGACTCGATCCTGTCACCAGCTCCACAGATCCCAAGGAATGCTGATTACCTGGTGTGCAGGGGGCACCACAATGGGCACTGGATGGGGATAAGGGGAGAAACAAATCGGAATAACGCTGATCCAGGCCTTGCCCTCAAGAAGCCACCAATTTCGTGAGGAGACCAGACGAGGACACACACAGTCCAGAAAGTGCACAGAGTGGGGTCCCTCCTCTCAGGGGGTTGCAAGCTATTCGTTCCCTGGTTCAATGGCAGATTCCATCTCTGGCCGGGCACCGAGGAGCAGCTTCAAGGAAATGGTGGCATTAGAGGTGACCCTTCAAGGAGGCAAGGGATTTGAGCAGAGCTGTCAAGGAGACGTACATTTCAGCAGGGGAACAACCTGGTTACAAAAGGTAGAGCAACGAAATGTAAAGAGAATAGTGTCCCAGGAGGGCAGGTGCTTTGAAGGGGACTAAGTGAGCTGACAATAAAAGGAAGACAGGCTTTGAAAAATGGAAATGTGCTTTAGACTGATGGATTGATTGATTCTATAGGCAAATGGGAGCTGCTTCTGATTTTGGAGCAGCGGGGGCTATGAGCAGAGATGTGTCTTCAAGAAGGTTTTTCTGCAGCACTGGGAAGAACAGATTGGTTGATTGGTACAGGACAGGGAAGATGCCATGAAGCTCTTAAACTGTGACCTATTCATCCATTCCTCGGTTTGAGCTAGAATCGGGATCTTATATTCACAAGTCTTAAAGGTCATCTGCTGCAAGCTTGCACCCCAACTGTAGGGAGTTTCTGGGGTTACACAGTCAACCCCAATGCCTCCAGTGTTGGGCAGGTCACTGGGACACAGAATGACCCGGGGCATGAGTGGACAGCTCAGGGCCACGGTCCCAGAAGGCAGAAAGACATAGGGGAAAGACCACACAGGCCTGAACTTGAATCTACCTTGGCCCCTAAGAAGCAGAACAAGCTGAGGCAGATATTCTCTGAGTCATGGTTTCCTTATATGAGAAATATGAATAATAACCTTTAATATTCAAAGATGCCATGACATAGTGGCTACCACTATCGCCAAACATGGTAGACACATACCCTTCCTCTTGGTCTGAACCAAAATCTTCCTCATTGTTACATCCATTCATGGGATTTAATTTCACCTTCTAGAAGTGCCCAGAACATGTTTGCTAATCAATTTCACAAGATAGATATGTTATAAGATAAAAGTTATGAGGCCATGAGTCTTCTGTTCCTATAGTTAACATCACCCTCCTCAATAACACAATTTCCAAAGCACTTATCTCTGCAATCCTAATATAAACCCTGTGATGATGTCTAAATCCTTAGTCTTCAATACAAAACCATATTCCTATGTTGGACAAGGGGTAGAAGTAGGCTTTCTCAAAAGCAGTCCTAATGATCTCACTCCTGCTAATGAGTGAGCGTGCTTGGCTGAGAGGGGTGAGGGGGCCCTGTTGATGGTCTCTAGAGAGTTCTGACCCCCTTTCTCATTCCTCCAGGCTCTGTTCTGACAACTCAAATGCAGTCTAGGACAAGGCACTGGGAAAAAAAAAAAAAATTGAGAACCACTGGTGTAAGACACATGGATTGGTGTTCGGCTGACTACCCAAAATAAACTAAGACTAACAAGACGAAAATAACACCGACACTTCATGTTAAAGAGACACCAATGAGCTCCCGTGAAGGCAGCGCAGAAAACAGGGCTGCAATTCTGGGTACAGCTAGCCCGACCTGGGGAACTAAATACGGCCTGGCAATGAGGAAAGAAATTAAACCTGAGGGAGAGGCCCAGGGCTGTCCCACTAGTATGGGGCAAGTGGTCTCTGCCGTCAGCAAACTGGAACCTCTCTACCAGCTGACCTGTGGACTGCAGCAAATATATTTTGCAACATTCTGTATCTCAGAAAACCATAGACAGTGAAAACAGAACTTTCATTACAGAGTGGGAAGAAGAGAAAAGTTGGCTGACCAGTGGGGATTACTTGTCATGAGTGGAATAAGGGGGAGACTTGAATTCTGTCTCTAGAACACAACTGTACTCAAAGGCCAACACATTAGGGATAGACGGTAAATTCTCAGGGTGGTCAGGAATGAGTAAAGCAACCTGAGGTGAGAAAATGGGCAAGGCTTGTGGTCATCCCAATTTTAACACTGAATTTTCTTAAATGTGAGCTATTTTCTTTGTCTCAAATGAGAGACTTCTGGATTACTTAATGGCAAAATCACTTTTAACTCTCATTTTCTCTGATATATACCATTCACATGTACAGCTCAGTGTGTCCATTTTCCCTACCTCCTCAAAACCAATTCAACTCACTACTTTTCATAGCATCAAAGTATCTCCCTACAAGATGCTTATTAATTAAAGAGAAAATTTAAATCTCTATGGTGGGAAAACCTGACAAACACCATCTAAACCAAGTGGTCAAAGATCATCTCACCAGAGGGGCACCTGGGTGGCTCAGTTGCTTGAGCCTCTGACTCCTGGTTTCAGTTCAGGTCATGATCTCAGGGTTGTGAGATGGAGCCCTGTGTTGGGTTCTGTACTCAGTGTGGAATCTGCTTGGGATTCTCTCCATCTCCCTTTGCCCCTCACCACCCTTGGCTAGCATGCATAATCTCTCTCTCTCTCTCTCAAATAACTTAATAAATAAAGTATTTTAAAAAATAAGATAATAAAAAAAGGTTACCTCACCAGTAAAAAAAGGTATTGACAGCATGTACCTTCTGATATGATATATCGAGAAGGGCATAGTATCACTAATGTGGAGAGATCGTCCTAATCATCTCATCCACACCAACGAAGTGAATTTGGGACTATCTTCTCTGTACTCTGTCTTTTCTTGGAAAAACCTACTTGGACACTCACATTCCTTAAAGCAGTGATACCTATGGATACATAAGCTGAAAGACCATGAATTCAGCTGACTTTATCATCAGTCAACACAAAATAGAATCCCGTTGACGCAAAATAAGCCCTCACTCTACTTGGGGGAAAAAATTCAATTAGCAACAGAATCATGTAGAGCCACCCGTGGTTATGGAGATTCATGACTCATTGAAATAAAAAATTGCCTGTGGTGGTGGTGGTGGTGGTGGTAGTGGTGCTATGTCCCTTTTATTCTAGCTTTGTGAGCCCCAGCAACCATGCCTGGTTTCCACCCATCACAAAACAAATGAAACAAAAATCACCAGGGGTTAAAAGACCTAAATTGGATTACAGTCACACCATTTAGAAAACAAGGGTTTCCTGGTAATTGAATTCAGCTGAATAAATATCCTTACATTAGCTTATGGCCCATTAGTATTCTGATGGTGATTATTTTTACTTAAATGTGTCTGCCTCTGAATAAATGGGGAAAGGGTGGAATGATATGAGGTTTTGAGATGAAACAGTCTGTTCAGTAAACTACAGTTTTTGGCATGAAGCTAGGACTGTGGGTGAGACAGAGGTTACACAGAGATTTATTTAACATTACTTCTTTGCAAAGTTATCTACTGAAAGCATAAACTTATGGTTTTCAAACTTTGGTGTGTGCCTTGAGCCAGGAGCCAGCGATACTGAGGCTGAGGCTCTTCCTAGACATTCTGTGTTAGAATCTCAATGGACGTGATTCAGAAACCCACATTGCTAACACAGCTTTCGGATAGGCCAGTGAACAACCAGTCTGAGGTATACTGGTTTACCACTGTTTACCAGTGTTTACCAATGTTTACCAGTCTTATTCCAAGTTATCAGTAATGATTCAAGTACAGATTGATCTAAAAGGGCAAAGTCCACCACTGGAGATAGACCAAGGGTCAGCAAACTATGGCTCGTGAGCTAAATCTGGCCCAACACTTGTTTTTGTACATAAAGATTTATTAGAACACAGTCATGCCCATTTACTTATGAATTATCTATCTATGTCAACTTTCTTGCTAAATGGCAGAGAGAGAAGTTGTGACAGAGACCATATGGCCTCAAACCCTAAAATATTTATTACCTGACCCTTTAGAGAAAAAGTTTGCCTTGCTGATGCCAGGGACTGAGAGACAAGGAAAGTAGGTAAATTAAGAGATAGGCTGGTTGAGTAGCTAGCTGCTAGAAAATTGTCCTCTCCCTTCTCTGGATTTTTTCCTATGTGATCCAGTGGGGGAGGGGGGTATACTCTATTTTTTCCAGCTTTATTGAGATATAATTGAATATATATATGACATTGTATAAGTTTAAGGTATACAACATATTGATGTCACACATTTATGTATTGTGAAATGATTCCCTCAGCAACACTAGTTAGCTCCTCACATAATTGACTTGTATGTGTGTGGTGAAAACTTCTAAGGCCTACTCTCTCAGCAACTTTAAACTATATAATACGGTATTGTTAACTATAGTCACCATGCTGTACATTAGATCCCTGAACTTACTCATCTTATAAGTTCGTGCCCTTTGGCCAACATCTCTCCTTTTCTCCTCGCCCCCCCCAACCCCAGCCCCTAGCAACTACCGTTTCTGTTTGTGAGTTTGGCTTCTTTCCATAACATAAGGGGGATTCCACATTTAAGTGAGATCATACAGTATTTGTCTTTCTCTGACTCATTTCACCTAGCATAACACCCTTAAGTATCATCCACATTGTCGCAAATAGCAGGATTTCCTTCTTGCTCCTGGCCAAATAGTATTCCACCAGGACATACATAGTGGCTCTTGATCAGACATTCTGTGTCAGAATCTCTAGGGCTGGGACTCAGGAACCTACATTTCTAACACAGTCATCCATTCTTGGCTATTGTGAATAATGCTGCAATGAATGTGGGGGGTGTAGCTAGCCCTTGAAGACAGTGATTTAATTTCCTTTGGACGCTTACCCAGAAATAGAAATGCTGGATCTTATGGTACTTCTATTTTTAGATTTTGTTTTTATTTGTTTTTCGTAACTTCCAAACTGTTTTCTATAGTGGCTGTACCATCTTCCTTGGATTCTAATCTCAGCTCTGCCCCATACCAGGAGAACTTAACCTCCCTGAACTTTAGTTTTCTTTATCCATCAAACACAGAAGGATTAGACTAAATAACATCTAAAGGACCGGTGCTATTGCCGTCATTGTACTAGGTATAAAGAAAAAAGATGAATAAATCACAGTCTGTGTCCTCGGGTTGCTCAAACATGATCTCTGGGTTCGATTTTATCTTTAGCTTAAAAGCCTGAATTGTATAATTATTAAGATTGTGGGTTCCGGAGTCAGATCTAGGATGCTGTTTAAAATCTGGTTCTGCCATTTACTAGCAATGTAACTGTGAGCTTGAGAGAGTTCTTTATGCTCTTTAAGCCGTTCAGGAAAATGGAGATAGCATTTACTACGAAGTACCAAGGTGAGCCTAAACTAGACCCTGCAGGTAAAGTGCTTAATGCAGGTAAAGTGCTTAACACAGCTCGTGTCCATAATATATTGTTAGTACTAGTATGATTTACATTCTAGCATTGGTTAATCAACGGAGACACCACTGGTTGAGGCCAAACAATTCTCTCCAGAGCATTTAGCAACCTTGCCCATTAAATACCAGTAATGTCCTTCAAGTCAATGGGAGAATCAAAACTGCCCCCAACATTTTCAAAGATGGAGAGAGAAATGCTGTTGCCTCTTGGCTGGGAACCACTTAGGCAGGAAACTCCTTGAGGCCTTGTTTATTTTTTCCATCCAGCACTGTGCCTAGCACACAGCTCAATAAACACTCGTAAAAGCAATGAATGAAGGTGAATGAATAAAACAGTATGACTTTGTAAATATGCTTCAAATGCCACCATTACATATTTATACCTTTTGTTGTACATGATTCTATTAGGTTTCTAGAATCCCTCATTAAATTGCAAATCGTTCCGAGGGAAAGTACTTCCAGCAGTTATTAACCAACATCAAGGTGGCTGAATGCCAGCTGTGACAAAGACCCGGCAGGAGTAGTTTATAGGACAGAGGGAAAGGAGGTGGACTGGTGTTCAAGCATACAGTCAAAATGGAAAGCTCTGTGTGATCTCTAATGGCGCCTCTGCGTGAGTCTGTGCGCGAAGATAAGAACGCACACGTAATGGGCCTAATGGGAGATGCATCTTTTACCCACCTCCCCCTCTATTTTAAAAGAAATTGAAACCAAAGATCCTTTTGCATTTACCATCCTCCTTCTCCTTTTTTTTTTTTTTTGAAGAAGTAATCAAAATACCTAGTAAGAAGGGGTTGGAATCATTATGGTATGTTCATATGAGGTAATATTTTAAGACCACTACAAATCATGTTTGCCTGAGGTACTTAATGACATGGGAGAACGCTCATGATATAATCTATGTACACAGAGAGAAAAACAGGGAGGAAACACACCAATATATTAACAGTTGTAAATCTCTTTGTAATGGGATTATAAAATATTTTAAAATTTTTACTTTCTCCTTCAGTTTCTAAAATTTCAAGTACCTCAGTCATATAGGAAAAAAAAAACCCACAAAGAAATAATATTCCTGACTGTATTTTCTTACTGCCAGGACCAACGTGAGTCTGTCACAGCATCTAGGTTATGGCTAGTATTTTTGTACTGCTTTTTTCTTTCACTCTTGTTTTCAACTATTATTTTATAATTTTAAATTTATAGTTTCTCTCCCCTAGTATCCCAAGATTGGTTTCAATACTCTGTGGAAAGAAACACAGGACTAAACACATAGGCAAATGAGAAGAACTCTGAATTGTATGTTACGTGTGACTCCTGTACTCAGTTCTCTTCACCTGGAGTCCAGATCATGTCCAGAATCCTGCCTCGAAACTTTCCCCTCTGAGGCTGGACTTGTCCTTACATGTCTGATAAAACATCTCACCAGAGGATGCTGAGGGGCCAGCGACTGGTCAAGCTCAGAGCTCCTGAGAGCTGCAGGCCTTCTCATCCATATGTCAGTGCTGGGTTAAAAGCAGGACACTTGAGAGAAGGCTTAGGGGAACCCTTTCATCTTCATCCTCTGCTTCTGATGCCTAGAACTGTGCCTGGAATCTTGAACATGCTCGATATCGTCTTTCTTTCTCACAGCTGCAAGCTACGCCTCATATAACGTAGTTAGTTTTCCTGAGATAACTGATAATTAGTTTTCCTGAGATAACTGATCTGAAATTCTCTTCTCTCCTATTTATTTTTTTAAATTAGCTGAATTATTCTAATTTCCTGACAGCTCCTGCCCCAGCAACTTGCTTTTCTCCTCAACTGTCTGAAAGTTAGTGTTCTCATGACTGCTTTGATGTTCTTTCCTGCTCAATGTGCTTTACTCTGAGGAAGACATCCATTCTTCAACAATAACACATTACCTTTATGAATACTTATCATCAGAACCCCAAAACTCACAAAGTTAAATTCTGTAAAAATATTTACCAGAGAATTGACAATTTATAAAAATCCGTCTCTACTCAAACATCCTTCCTTATTTCAAACAAATGTCTCCTAGTCCATCAAGACAAGTAAGGCAGTCATACACTGATTATCACATGTAAACATCTACTATCACCACTAACTACAAAAGCAATTCTGTCTCATAGTAAAATTGCACATCTTGTAAGAGATGTAGGATTTCATGAGGTCAGAGTACAGCTGAAACACTTCCAAAGGTACTTGTGTAAGAGAACCCAGAAGAGTTACTTCAATGAACAGATGAAGATCAATTTATAAAGATGATGACAGAATAGGGACTTCAAAGTCTTCACAGAAAATTATTTGAGTGTCAAAAAATTAAGTTTCTTGGAAAAAAAATGATGAACCTGCAAATATTTTTGCAATATTTATCCTCTTTATAATGATGCTCTAAACATAAAACAGAGTACTTGAATAGCTAAAACAATCTTGACAAAGAAAAAAATTGAAAGTCTCCCACAACATAATTTCAAGCGTATTACAAAGCTGCTGTAATCAAAATAGTATGTTACTAGTATAAAGACACACAGACCAATGGAATATAGTGGCCTAAAAATAAACCCTCATGTATATAGTCAAGTGATTTTTGATAAGGATGTCAAGACTATTTTTAAAAGATTTATTTATTTTAGAGAGAGACTTTGTGTGTGTGTATGTGTTTGTGCATGTGCACACACAAGCACTGGGGGTAGGGGCATAGGGAGAGGGAGAGAATCTCAAGCAGACTCCTGGGTGAGCACAGAGCCCAACGTGGGATTGATTCCATGACCCTGAGATAATGACTGGGTGGCCCAGGTGCCCCATGTCGAGACTATTCAATGGGGAAAGGACAGTCTTTCAACAAATGTTGGTAAAACTGGATATTACATGCAGAAGAATGAAATTGTACCCTTATATTATATACAAAAATAAACTCAAAATGGATCAAGGACCTAAATGTAAGACCTAAAATTTTAAAGCTCCCAGAAGAAAGCACAGGGGAAAGCTTTATCACAGTGGACTTGTCAGTAATTTCCTGGACATGTAAAACCAAAAAAAAAAGTTTCCTCAACCCTCTTTGGATCCCTGGCTGAGCTTGAAAATTAAACGGATAAAGTAAGATTTAACAATCTATTTAATGTAAGTCTTAGGTGACATAGTCACCTTCAAAAGGAAACTGAGACTCGAAGAAATGGCTAAACCTGAGTATTATGCTGGGTTTGAGGAAGAGTGGACAGTTGTGGAGAAATATGATGCGGCAAAGAAAGAGTGTAAGGTAAGTGTAGTAAACTGGGGGAAATTTAGCAAGGCCCATTGGTGTTGAGTTCTTCTCAGCATTCCTTTATCTTCAGAGATGAGAATGTTCCTTTCCTCCAGGTACTGAGGGGGTACTTCTCACACGGGATTTTAAGATCTGCCATTTCCTCAAACTTCTTCAGCTTAAAAATATTGAATATGCCAAGGTGCCATACTTTAGGGTAGCATTCTCTGAATTCCATTGGATATGACATCAAAAGCTTAGTCAACACTGGTAAACATGGATAAGTGGAGACACACAGAAATTGAAATTCTGTGCATCAAAGGACACAACAGAGTGAAAAGACAAACTATGAAATGGGAGAAAATATTTGCAAATCACGTATCTGATAGGGTGTTAATATCCAGATTATATATCAGACTCCAAAGATTTAACAACAACAAAAACCAAACAACCTAACTCAAAAATGGGCAAAAAACCTGAATAGACATTTCTCCAAAGATAGATGAAATAGACATTTACCCAAGACATATGGATGGCCAATAAGCACATAAAGGTGCTCACTGAGCAATGCAAATCAAAACCACAATGAGATATCACTTCACACCAATTAAAACAACTACTATAGAAGGAAAAAGAAAAGAGGTGTTAGTGAGGATGTGGAGAAACAGCACCCTTGTGCACTGATGGTGGGAATAGAAAATGGTACAGCCACCGTGGAAGAGTATGGCAGTTCCTCATAAAATTGAAAATAGAATTTCTATATGTTCTACCAATTCTACATCTGGGTATAAACAAGAAGTTTCCAGGAGCTAGGGGGAAAGGGACATGAGAAGTTGTTATTTAATGGGTATATAGTTTCAATTTTACGAGGTGAAATAGCTCTGGAAATTGGCTGCACGACAGTGTGAATAGAGTTAACACTGCTGAATTACACACTTAAAAATGGGTAAGATGGCAAATTTTATGTTATGTGTATCTTACCATAATTTTTGTTAAAAACTATTTTAAAAGTTTAGAGGAAACTATCGTGAAAATCTAAAAGGATACTGCATTTAGATTGCTTGCCAAAAAGAGTCTAAATTTTCAGTCCACGCTGAAGAAGCAAGATTGGATTCTTTACTGTGTGTGAGATCTGTGCATGAGAGACCAGTCAAAACTCTAACCAATATGCCAGTGATTTATTGAAAAAAAAAGATTAAGGGATAAACATGCATTTATATGTTTTTAAAAAGTAAAATGAAGAATCTGACTAGTGCGCAAGTTTATTGTGTGTGTGGCCAACAATAACAAATGAGCAATTAATTATTTGTTCATTCTAAGAATTGGTAACCAGCTAGAATTATAGTATAAATTGTTTTAAATATAAAATACAAATAATTGTAATTATCTGTTTCTTTTGAGGTCCCAATTTAACCAGTTTTCACTATTTATTGTTAAATATTGGTCTTGTCCCGTGTGGGGGACAAAGATCATTATTTAAATGATCTTTTTCCAATATAAATCTTCTTTGGATAATAGACTCCTTCAATTATGTCCTCTGTGCAGATGATGTCCCACTCTATCTTTGGACTTGAGCAATCTGAGTTTTCCAAATGCCCCAGGACATTTTTACTTAACATGTTTCTCCATTATCAAATTCATCAAATTCAGAGTAAAAAGTCAAAGCTATCATTGCCCCTCTAAATATTACTTTCCTATTTCTCAATGTCATTACTGATGCCCAACCGATATGAGACTAGCAGTGCCATTCTGTCTACTGACTTCCATTTGCTCATCTATCATTTAATCAGTTTCCAGACCCTGCTGACTTGGTTTCCGGAGGGCATCTTTCCCTATCCTCTTTTCCTTTCCATCAGTGGTTCCCTTGTTGCGGTCCTTACTGCTCATGTCTGGATGAGAACAGTGTTCATGTCTTTTGTCTCATTTCTTGGATCTTTTCCTATTCTAATTCTACCCAAACAGCACTACCAGGTTAATCTTTCTAAAATGTAGCTCTGCTCTAATCAAAAATCAAAAATTTTCCTCGTTCTCTCTTGAACATGTGTCTCTCTTCTGGTTTCTTGGCTTTTGCATCATTCCTTCTCCCTGAAATTCCCTCTTCTAAGTCTCCAGTCTTTCTAAAGCCTACTTAGATCCCAGTGCTGTCTTTCCTGATGAACTCTGGCTAAGTGTTTTCTCCCCAGGAACACATTCTGCCTACATCCCTCAGAGGAGAGGTATCTATGCATGTCAACTCTAGCTGTTTATAGCATAGAATCCAGAAGGGGGAGACTGGATACTTTCTAATTGTATAATCTTGAATAGAGCTCTCAATGAGTATAATGATTACAAACAGTTGTTATTTGTTGAACACCTACTGTGCACTAAACACTTTACATTTATTATAACCACCATCATTTATTGAGTACTTGTTGGGTACCTAAATAGGTAAATAGCATTACATAAATCAATCCTAAATAGCATTACATAAATCAATCCACATAAAAACTCTGTGAGGTAGGTAGTATTATCAGCCTCATTTTTCAGATGAGGAAACTAAGGCAGAGAGAAAATTTATAACTTGACCGAGACAGTTGCTTTTACTAAGTGGGAGAGCAAGGATTCAAACCCAGATAGTCCAGCTCCTAAATCTGTATTCTTCACCACTACCCTGCATTTCACTATGATATGCCATTTAATCTGACATATATTATTTTGCCCACTTTGAAAAACGAGAAAAATTAAATTCAAAAAAGTTTGGAGAACCACCAAGATGTGGTGAGTGGTAGTGGGAGACTTTATACCTGAGTCTGTGAGACTCCATTAAATGTTATTTTTTATTAGGCTTGTGTTCTTGAGATTAACATGACTCTTCAAAAGTTATTGCGGGAATTAAATAAGATCATGCAAGTGCTTTATAAATGTTAATAAACTACACTGAACGTTGGGTTGAGTCCCTGTGAGCACATTCTAATGCTGCCACCATGCCTATTAGTTTTAGACAAATAGTCTCTGAACTTTACTCCATACTTCTGTCGGTCTTTTTATTGGTTTAGAGATGTAGTAATTTATGTATAAATTAAATATGTGCATTACTGCACTAATAAATCTTTTTTCTAACTCTTCTTAAGTAATTGGTCTTATGCTAGTTTCTTATCTGTGCTTCAGCTTCCTGATTCTTTAAATGGGGGCAGTGGGATATATATTGGGTGTTGTGAGAGTTTAAATGATGAATATATGTAAAGCATTTAAAACAGTACCTGGTATACAGTAAAATGTATGATATGCCAGATACAATTATTATGACTGTATCTGTTTTAAAACACACAAAAATGAAACTTAAAGAAAATGAAAAACATGAAACAAATTTTATTTTGTGAACTTTTATGCCTTACCTAAAATATTCCTAATATTAATTTTAGCAAGAGAAATACAATTAAATATGCTCTGTTGCTTTTGAAAGTCTGGACACAACATTTTGTGGTACAGTGATTTCATGGCCTGCTCCAAAGTCTATTTCATTTCTTGATTTTACTAACTACCTAATTGAAAAAATATACTTCACAAAGAAAGTCCTCATGGAGAAAGCATATTCATATGTAAGTAACCGTATTAGCTTGAATTATTATTAAGTCCTGGTCCCTACTTTTGGCCCCGTTCACTAATAATTCTAATTTTAATGTTGATATTTGATCAATAAATTTCCATTTCATAAAATGTCACTCTCTTTTTTTAAAAAAGTAATGGAAAGCATTTAATATTTATATTTTTTTACAAATGGTCTTAAAACCTACTGAAAGTCTTCATTTGGAAGATTTTTTGAACAGACAAGAAATTCAGCTGTAAAGCCTTATTAATATCAAAATATGAGAGTTTTATAGGTAAAATACATTCATCTTCATCTTAGGAACAAAAATCACATAATGATGGAAATATTTCTAAATGCATATTTTCAAAATTCTTTCTCCAGAGCATGAATTTCTTTCAAAAAGCTGTTATTTTCAGGGATGCCTGCGTGGCCCATTCTGTTAAGCATCTGCCTTCAGCTCAGGTCAGGATCCTAGGGTCCTGAGATAGAGTCCTGCATTGGGCTCCCTGCTCAGTGGGGAGCCTACTTCTCCCTCTGCCTGCCGCTCCCCCTGCTTGTGCTCTCATTCTCTCAGACAAATAAATAAATAAAATCTTTTTTTTAAAAAAAGCTGTTCTTTTCTCATTACCAAAAACATCACCTTTACCTCAAAAGGATCGATTAAGTGGGTACATTTCATCATAAAATCACTGTCAGATTATCTATCACCAACAGCTATTATTTTTAATCCCATGATATGTCTGGAAAAGAGTACAAAAGAGAAGAACAAGGTTTGCTGTTCTTCCATTTTTTGGTTGTTTTCTTGGGCTTGAATTATCAGTATCATTTTTTTAAGTAGGCTCTACACCTAGGGTGGGGGTTGAATTTACAACCCCAAGATTAAGAGTCACATGCTCTACAGACTGAGCCAGCCAGGTGCCCTTGTTAGTATAATTTTGACCTGCAGTTTCTTTGCAGGAGATATTTTAAGTCACTTACATGTTTTAAGAGGGCTAGTATATTAAAATCAGTAATATAATGTATAAATACATTGCATCAAGAACACACGAGCTCCAATACGTTAACATGCATTCATAGCAAACGAATGGAAGAGTTGGCCACTACCAATCTCTGAGTTTTGCAGTCCACATCCTTGCTGTGTCCTTGCAGATCACGTGACACCTAATCAACTAACCTACCTATTTGGTGATGGGGCCAGAATCAGTCCATATATTAAATATTAGTAAAGCTTCGCATATTTCTAGTTTCTCACAATAAAATCTAATCAGAAATTGAAGTTCTAATATTTTCTTCAGGGATATTCTTGCACGTCCCTAGAACATATCCATCCCTGTTTGGAGAGGACCCCACTATGGCTGTGTCCTGCCAACAGCACCACCATATCACCAAAGAATACCATGATGCATGCTTTTTCTGAGACCTCTATTCTTCCCATTGAGACATGAGCACCAACAGCTTTCCTCTTTCTTCTGTCCTTCATTGTCTTTACCATCAAATTCAAACAAATTAAGACAAACATATCTTTTTAAACTACATCTCCCTCTTCTTTCACTTATAATCCCCATGTATGTTCTTCCTACTCCTTTATTCCTGTGAGTTGAAAGTTAATCACTGCATATAAGCATAAAGATGGTATTAGTTATGTGTCAGCATTCAAGAAAATAGAAACTACCCATCAAAAAAAAAAAAAAGAAAGAAAATAGAAACTACCCATTTTTATCTAAAATTTAATTAATTCTCAGTTTCAAAGCCTTCACAGCTTTTTAGACGTCTCTTTCAGGGATTCCTAAATTTCCCTTAAACTTCCTAGCCATATTCTCATCTTCCCCTAGTTGCATTTGTTTGTGTTAAGGATTAGCCTTCGAAGAGATGTTTCCATCCTTTTCTTCTTCAGTTGTAACACTGCTGTTTGAGGAGTCTCCAGTCCTTGGTAAGATGGAGTAAGCACAATGTATTCAGTCTCTTTCACTGAACACAGCTACAAAACAGGAAGGGAATACCCGATAAATCTACTCAGAGGCTCTGAGACGTAAACAGTATCAGGAAGATTGGGAAACAAGACCAGAATTTGAACTACCACCAGTCAGCGGTGATTTGTTCATGTTTTTCTTCCCTTAGGTGTCCCCTCACCTGAGTACAATATAGCCTGAAACCAGCAAGTGAGTATCAGCAGAGAGAGTTCCAGAAGAAGCTCTTAATTTGGCCTCAAAGAAGTGCAAAGAAAATATATAAATTCCCCTCACCTTTTCTTTTTTTCCTTCTGTTTCATACCCCGCTCCCCAAGCAATGCCCTGGTAGTGGTGGCAGAGGTCCCCCATGAGAGCCCACTGAATGGGGAAGGTGTTGAGGGGCCCTTCCTTTCTGTAGAGCTGCAGAGTGGTGCAGAGTAGTGGTGGCAGAGGTCCCCCATGGGAGCCCACTGAATGGGAAAGGTGTTGAGGGGCCCTTCCTTTCTGTAGAGCTACAATTCTAAGAAGGTAGAATAAAACAATTTTTACTCTCTCCCTTTCTCTCTGTCATCCCAGAAGTTGGCCCCAGACATGGACATAGTCACAGAAATGCATGGCAGGAGGGGATTAGCTAAAGCCGTAGTTTTCTAGCTAGAGGAGCAAAAGGGGACTCCCAGGGAACAAATACCAGTAGATTGCAAAGTGGAAGGAGATCAAGGAAGTGACCCCATGAAGTTACTTATAAACTCCTAGGCATTCCCTCAAGCTGTACGTGCAAGGATGTAATCCTAATCAGCATATCAAAGAATGCCAGAACTGGACACACCATCCACTGCCCACATCTCAGCCTGATCCCTGCATGCCCCACACATGATCTAACCGGACCTACAAAGGCTTTAAACCCGAACTGACATTGGAACAATAGCCTACAGAAGAAAGGTTGGAACTTGTAGCCTGACCCTAACCAGGATAATCGCCTAATGCAACAGAAATTCCCCATCCACATAGGAAAAGACAATCACCCAACAACAACCGCAAGATGGCACAGTGTTACGGGCTGAATTGTGTTCCCCCAAAATTCATCCACTGATGCCCCAAACCCCTCGTCCCTCAGAATGTGACTGAATTTGGAGATAGGGTCTTTTAAAATGTGATTAAATTAAAAATGGAGGCCATGGGGGGGTTCTAATCCAATCTGCCAGGTGTCCTTATAAGAAGAGGGAATTCAGGGGTGCCTGGGTAACTCAGTGGGTTAAAGCCTCTGCCTTCAGCTCAGGTCATGATCTCAGGGTCCTGGGATCGAGCCCCTCATTGGGCTCTCTGCTCAGCAGGGAGCCTGCTTCCCTCTCTCTCTCTGCCTTCCTCTCTGCCTACTTGTGATCTCTCTCCTTTCTGTCAAATAAATAAATAAAATCTTTTAAAAAAAAAAAGAAGAGGGAATTCAGACACAGAGAGACCCCAGGAAGAAAGAACATGCAAGACACAGGAAGAACACAGCCACGTGCAAGCCAGGGAGAGACACACTGGAAGACATCAACCCTGCCAGCACCGTGGTCTTGGACTTCCAGCCTCCAGAACCTTGAAGAAGTAAATGCCTGCCGCCTAAGCCCCCAGTCTGTGGTCATTGTTATGGCAGCCCTGGTAGACTAATATACACAGATATCATAACCTTATTTTTCATTTTTTTATCATTTTTTATTATGTTAGTCACAATACAGTACATCATTAGTTTTTAATGTAGTGTTCCATGATTCCTTGTTTGCAAATAACACTCAGTGTTCCATGCAGTCCATGCCCTCCTTAATACCCATCACCGGGCTCACCCACCCCACTCCAACCTCCCCTCTGAAACCCTCAGTTTGTTTCCTGGAGTCTATAGTCTCTCACGATTCATCTCCCATTCTGATTTCCCTCCTTTCAGTTTTCCCTTCCTTCTCCACGCTTTTCCTTATGTTCCACATATCAGTAAAACCATATGATAATTATCTTTCTCTGATTGACCTATTTCACTCAGCATAATCCCCCTCCAGTTCCATCCATGTTGATGCAAATGGTGGATATTCATCCTTTCTGATGGCTGAGTAATATTCCATCGTATATATGGACCCTATCTTCTTTATCCATTCATCTGTTGAAGGGCATCTCGGCTCCTTCCACAGTTTGGTTATTGTGGACATTGCTGCTATGAACACTGGGGGCATATGGCCCTTCTTTTCACTACATCTGTATCTTTGGGGTAAATACCCAGTAGTGTAATTGCTGGGTCATAGTGTACCTATATTTTTAACTTTTTGAGGAATCTCCACACTGTTTTCCAGATATCGTAACTTTCTGACAATGGCTTTAAAGCCGCTATTTTTTAAATGCCACAAACAATAGCAAACATTATTGAAGCAACTGAAAAAAATAGACAATCTCAGCAAAGAAATAAAATATCAAAAGAATCAAATGGAAATTTTAGAGACAAAAAGCACGCTAACCAAAAACCCTATCAATAAGCTCACTAGATGGGTTCTGACAATGACAGAGAAAATCGTCAGTGAACCTAATGATACATCAATAGAAGTCATCCAATCTGAACAACAAAGAGAAAGGGGATTGAACACAATTTAACACAGTCACAGGAACTTGTGGGGCTATAAAAAAAAACAGGTCGTTGGAGTCCCAAAAAGATAGGAGAAGGAAGATGGTGCTGAAAAAACATGTGAGGAAATAATGACCGAAAATTTCCTCAGTCTGGCAAGAGACTTAAACCTACAGATTTAAGAAAATGAAGCGAAACCCATACAGGATAAGCCCTCAAAAATCCAGGCACATCCCAATCAAACTTTGAGAAACTGACAGAGAAAAAAAATATTTAAAGCAGCCAGAGAGAAATGATGGCTTGCCTATGGGGTAACACTTTGAATGACAGATTTCAGAAACCGAAGAAGACAGAAGAGCTGGAGCTCTCACAAATGACACCCAAAGCGTGACTCATAAAAAAAAAAAAAAATTATAAACTGAACTTCGTTAAAATTAAAAACTTCTGTTCTGCAAAAAACATTGTTCAGTGATTGAAGAGACAAGCAACAGACTAGAAGAAACTAATTAGATATCTGGCAAGGGACATGTATATGTAGATGCGGATAGAGCTCTCTCAACTCAACAGAAAGAAAACAAAAACCTGATTTTAAAAATGGGCAGAAGAACAGAGGATACTGGTATGGCAGATAGGCATATAAAAAAGATGTTCACCATGATGAGCCATTAGAGAAATGCAAATTAAAAGCATAAGACATAAGACGTTACTACTTATCTATTAGAGTGGCTAAAAAAAAGAAAAAAGTAAAAAGATACCAGTAATACTAAGTGTTAGTGAGGATGTGGAGCAACTGAAACTCTTGTATTTTGCTGGTGGGAAAGTTAAAATGGGACAGCCACTTTGGAAAACAGTTTCTTACAAACATACGTGTGTCCTGGGACTCAACAGAAATTCCACTCCTAGGCATTTCTCCTTGAAAAATGAAAACTTGTTATTTGAAACCCTGTATATTGAAACCCTGCACCTGAATGTTTACAGCAGCTCTATTTCCAACTGCCAAAACCTAGGAACAACCCAAATGTCCCTCAGTGGTCAGGCAGATACACAGACTGTTGTATGCTCATATAAGGGAATACTACACAATGTGAAAAAGGAACAAACCATCGATATATAGAACAACGTGGATGGACCTCAACAGAATCATAGAAAAGATCGATCTCAAAAGATTCCATTTACGTAATATTCTTGAAGTGACAAAATGATAGTAATGGAGTGATTGGTGGTTTGCCAGGGGTAGATGTGGGGGGGCTGCTATCACACGGTAGTTTTGGGGGCACCATAACTGTTACATAACCCGACTATGGAGGTGGCACCGTAAATCATACATGTGTTCAAATTTGAAAAACTATATACCCCAAAACAGTCAATTTTCCTTCATGATAATTTAAGAAATAAAATTAATAAATGAGAGAATATATTCTTCTGCTTTATTTAGTTATTCGTTTGGTAACATCATTTTCCCAAAAAATGCCTATGGTCAGATCTTACTTACATTATTGGAGGAATGAACCTTTGGCAACTAGCCTGGAAATCTAAACACAACCTATCACAATATTTTCAACAAAAAAGTTATATCTTGAGTTACCTTGACAAAGATGGAGGACTTTGAGTCAAAAGTCAAAGAAGCAAGATGGGGCCAAACCAAGACTAGCGTAGGGGGTGGGGCCGGGATGGGAGCTGTGTGCAAAACACAGGCCCAGGGACAGTGAGCGGGTGTGGGGTCCTCAGGAAGAGAGGAAAGGAGGGGCGTCTCAAAGAGGGGAAACATCAGGCCTGGGGGAGCCTGAGTTTTTAGTAAGTGGCTTATTTACCTTAAAGAGGCTGAAGAAACTATTTCAGAATGGAAGAGACTGATCTTTTTTCAGTCACCAAAGGTCAGTTTGGCTACTCTAGGCCACCTGGGTTCTTCTTCTGTTGGAGCTGCTAGACCACAACACCGCAGACCTAGGGGCCTGCGGACAACAGAAATGTGTTTCTCAGGGTTCTGGAGGCTGGGAGGTCCAAGATGAGGCTCCAGCAGTTTCTGGGTCTGGTGAGGACCACTGCCTGGTTCACAGACAGCATCTTCTGGTTGGGCCCTCACACAGCAGACGGGGTGAGGGGGCTCCCTGGGGGTCTCTCTGGGGTCTCTCTGGGGGTCTCTCTGGGGGTCTCTCTCATAAGGATACTGATCCATTCCTGACTGTTCCAGGCTCTGGACCTCATGGCCTCCCCAAGGCCCCACCTCCTCAGACCATCACACTGAGGGTTCGGATATGAACATATGAATTTTGGGGGGACAGAAGCATTGACATCATCATATCACCCCCTCCGCAGGTAAGGAGGCACCAGAGCAAGATGAGGTAAATTCTAGAAATAACATTTTTTTTCCTATTTGCCACAAATCCAGATATATAGAGAGCGTGTGTGTAGGGGGGTGTTGGTGAGGACCGCAGGGAGGCGGCAGCCCAAGTGTTCCCACTGAGGCTTGACTCTAAGCAGACCGTCAAGAACAAGCAAAACCTACCGGTTGTGGTGACCCCGGCGGGACGCGCCTTCTGCAGGGACTATTTCCAGGTGCTTTCGGTGCCCAAGTTCAGAGTCCTGCTTGGGAAAAGCCAGCTCATCTTTCCAGGCGGGAAGTTTCTCAGGGCTAGGGGGCAGGGCTGGGGGTGGGTGGCGTTTATCCAGCTCCATGGTCTGGCAGGTCCTGGAGGGCCTGAGTGCAGATTCTGCCAAAAGATTGCACTTTGTGCCAGGGGATGTCTGTGTCCACCAGGCAGCAGCCTGGAGCCAGAGTCCGGAGGTCGGAGCGCAAGGCCGGTGGAAGCTGATCCTGCCTGTGGCCTGCTGCCAGCTTCATGCAGGCTGGGGGCGGGGGGAGGGGGGTACGGAGAGGACAGGACTTCCGGTTGACCCTGGAGCAATCGGAGGCCCCCCACCCCCTCTGCTGGTCCGGGGAAATACTTTCAGCCCAGCACTGCCGCAGTAGGAGGGGCTCAGGGGTGCAGCCGGAGGGCGGGAGGTGCTGGCTGGTCGGAGACCGAACCCTGTTCTAACTGCTAGGATTCTGGCTGCCCTGTGCCTGGGCTTGGGGGACCCAGACCAACCTTCGCGGCTAAGTTCCATCACCTATTAAACCCGCCACCGACCTATCTGGAGAGGCCTGTCTCTCTCCACCTTGCCCTCCCTGTGCGGAGGCTGGTTTCGAATTTTACCGGGAAACTCCCAAGGTTTCAGACCAACACACAACCAACACGCGTTGCCAGTTGCCTTAAAAGAGGCATTTCCCCGGGGGTGCTGTGTTGCTTTGCTCAGGAGCAGGTGGGGGCTGAGAGGCCCAACACTGCGCCCATGAACAGTTTCCTCCAGCGGCAGCATGAGCTGCTGCATGTGCGGAGGGGCCAGAGACAACAGCGTAGGCCGCCCAGGCCGAGGAACCCGCTGAGCCTGGCTGAGCCACCCACAGCTGCCCAGACCAAGGCTGCGTCCAGACTGTCGCACTCACTGAAGACACCCAAGGACCGAGGGGGAACTTCTGCAGGCCCCGTGGATGCACCTGATTCTCCAAGCTTTTAAATGATCACAAGTTCAGCTAACACCTAATTGCACTCTCCTGAGAAACCCCAAGCCAAAAGCAGCCCAGCCAAGTGGCTTCTGAAGTCCTGAGTCCCAGAAGGAGTGGGAGATAATAAATGAGTATTGCTGCTCTGAGCTCCTAAGTTACACCACGTTAGATAACTAATAGGAGGCCTAGATGCATCGGCCTTCATATACGTTACCTATTTAATTCTCTTAAAGGACAACATCTCCTATGACGGAATGGCAACCTGCTGCTTGGAACTATCCAAGAATTTATTGCAGGGTCAGGGAGTTAATTTATAGCCAAGCTGGAATGCACACTCCAGACGGGTCATAGAACTGAGTTGCCAGGCACCAGAAATACAGAAACAGAAACAGTAAAAGGGGGGTTGAATTGGAGGGAGACCTATGTACCAGGTGGAGAAGAGTCAAGTTCAGCTGGAAGAAATGAAAGAGTTAAATTCGCAAATCCGGTAGCGTGAGGAGTAAAATCTTAGGCAAATCGAAAAGTGAAACAAGATGAGAAAAATGCAGAATTATGGAATGGTTTGTATTCTTTTAACGGCAGTAGGGAGGGTAGCTGAGAACACAGGAGGAATGAGTCAAAGTGGAGAGAAAGTCTCTGGCAAAGCTACTCTGCTCATTTTCTGTTACTGGTCACCCTGGCAATAGGACCTCCACCTTAGGGTAATGATATTTAAATGAGAAAAGTGCATGCAAATGAAGTAACTTGTGATTTTATTGGTGTGATGTTCCCATGTGTCTAGTTTGCTCGACCTTCTCAGATCTGAGTACAAATCTGGGAGGAGTTTTGTCCTAGAAAAAAAATGAAACCATAAAAGGGAACAAGGAGAATATGACAAGACCTTGGGCTTGGAAGGTCTCCCATAAACCCCCGATCTGTTTCTTTCCCCCCATAACCCTGGTAGGAATCGGGGTTAAATAATAAATCTTGCAATTGTTCATATCTGATACATCCTGGCTTTAATGCTGTGGGAAATCCTCTAAGTCAGGGCCCCACCCTGGCTAGCCAGTCACTCCCAGGGCTCAGGGTACGGGGTCAGAACCCTAGGCGTGCCCTACTGCTCGGACTGCTCCGCCCACTTTGGCCATTTCTGCAGGGAATTAGGGGGCCCAGAAAGAGTGTGTTCGTTTCCTAGGGCTGCCTTGCCAAGTAGCACAAACAGGGTGGCTTCGAAGAAAAATTCATTATCTCATAGTTCTGGAGCCTCAGAGTCCAAAATGAAGGTGTTATCAGAAACATGCTGTCTCTGAAGGCTTGTGTTGGGGATCCTTCCTTGACTCTCCCTAGCTTCTCATGGTGTGTTGGAAATCTTGGCTTGCAGTTATAACACTTCAACCTCCATTGTCACATGGCCATCTTCCCTGCGTGTGTCCATGTGTCAGCTTATAAGGACACCAGTCATGTTAGATCGGAGGCCACTCCAGTGACCTCTTTTTTTTTTTTTTTAATTAAAATTCAATTAGCCAAGGCGCAGTACATCATTAGTTTTTGATATAATGTTCAATGATTCATTAGTTGAGTATATCACCCAGTGCTCATATCATATCATGTGCCCTCTTTAATGCCTGCCACCCAGTTACCCCATCCCCCCACCCACCTCCCTTTCCGCAACCCTCAGTTTGTTTCCCTGGAGTTGAGTCTCATATGGTTTGTCTCCCTCTTTGATTTCTTCCCATTCAGTTTTCCTCCTATATCCCTGTTGTCCTCTGCACTATTCCTTATGTTCCGTATATGATAATGGTGTTTCTCTGATTGACTTATTTCCCTAGTGCCCTCATCTTAACTTGATTACATCTGCAAAGATCCTTCTGCATGTAAGATCTCATTTTGAGGCATCGTGCATTAGGATTTCAATATAAGAATGTGGTGGGGGGAAGCATTCAACCCATGACAGAAAGGGAGCAGAACTCATAGTCAACAAAAATAGATCAAAGGAGAAATGACCCAAAATGAATAGCCCAAGTTCATTCACACTTTATATATACCCACCTGCACTCCTGTGACATTCCTTCCTTTGTCTCTTCACGTCACTTGCAGTCCCCACAATATCAGTTTATCTCAGAGATAAGGTGCTGCCAGACTTAGAACGAGATGATTTGGCCCAGCAGGACTCTCCTGCCGAGTGTGTGACTTTCTCAGGTTGCCCACCTGAGCACCTGATCAGTGACCTTCAAGTGAGTGTCCTTCAAACATATAGCAGCTCATTAGTCACTTGAGCTTTGGTGAGGCATTCACACCGGGCAGGAGTTTCCTCAACACAGGAGACACCTACTCCCTAGACAGGTGCTGGGTCCAAGGAATATCTCTGAGCTCCCAACATGACATCTGCAACTCGACCTTTACAGAAAAGCACAGGCAAAGGAAGCACTCATCCATAAATACCTAGGGAACAATCTAGAAATGGCACACATCCCTCCTGGTCACATTCCATTGTTCAGAACTCAGCTCTATGTATGGTCACACTCAAAAGCCAGGAAGGCTGAGAAATGAGATTTCTAGCTGGGCCATGTTTTCCACTAAAAATCAGGAGTTTATTATTAAAAGTAAAAAAAAAAAAGGTAGAATGGGTATTAGTAGAAAATTACTAGAATTTCTACTAATTAGTAGAAATTTCTAATTAGTAGAAAACTGCTACATATTTTATATACATGTATTTTATATTGTGAACATTTTCTGTGCCACAATTTTAAAAGTATCATTTTAGTAAATGCATAGTTTTCAACCAATATTATATAGTTGTGTAGTTATATAGTTGTATAATAATTTACATCATTATTTCCCTCTTATTGGGCACTTATGTTAGTTAACTTTTTCACAGTATAAATAATGTTGCAAAGAACAAACTCATCTTTGTGCAAATCTTTGATCATGTCCTTATGATAATCTTCTAAAGGGCTTCCTTGAGGACCCAGAACCCAGGTATTTGTTACAAGGACCAAATTAGCCTGAACTGCTGATCCAAGTCATCTGTGAGAAAAGTGGATCTTCCATGTTCTTGGCACACTCTGTGCCTCCCCCATGCCGCTTTGCTTTGGCCAGGTCTCCTCCTAGGCCCAGAACTGGTTATCAGCAGCAAGGTACTCAGGAGATAAATTGTTTATAGCCAGATGTGCCATTACCGGATACTTTCAGGGAGTTTGATTTGAAGGGCTTGCCTTGAAATTGTGTGCCATGTGTGTCTAGGCCATTGGTATGTACTATTTTTACCCATCAACCATATTTGCATACTGCTTTGCAATTTGCAAATATTTAACCACACACGATCTCATTGGCTGGATCCAAGAGTGATTTTTCTGAAACACAAATCTGATACGACCACTTCCATAGCTTCAACCCTTTGAAGTCTCCATGGCACTCTCAGGTTCCAGTCCAAATTCCTTAACAGGATTTCTAAATCTCTACGACTGCCATATCACTTAGGTTTCACTGAAGAAGAGGAAAAAAAAAAAAACAACACTCCAAAAGTAGTTGAATCAAATAATAGGCATTTATTTAGCTCATGATTTTATGAGCCAGCAATTTGGGCTGAGCTCAGCTGGGCAAGTTCTTCTCATGAGCTCTGCCGGGCTCACTCATGCATCTGTGGTCAACAACAGGTCAGCTGGGCAAGAAGACACCGGGGGCAAGTATCTCTCATCATCCAGCAGGTTATCATGCACTTATAAACTTGTCAGTGTCAGGCTCCAAGAGTAGCAAGCAGCTCTCCTGTGAAAGCATTTTTCAAGCCTCTTCCTGCTCTTTCTCTTCTATTTCCTAATTTCTCATTGGCTGAATTGGCAAGTCACATAAGCAACTCAGATTCAAGGGATGAGATGGGAAAAGAGAGGTTCCCCTGTTGGTAAGAGGAAAAGATGATGTGGCCATTTTCACCATCTACCACAACTTCCTTTTTTAGCCTCATCTCCTTGTGTCCCTGTTTTCATCTGCACAGACTCTGTTCCAGCCAAACAAAACTGCTTACAGCTTCCCATGCTGCCTTCTTTAGGCTTCCAGGCTGTGGTTCCGGAGAATGCCTTGCCTGCTCTGCTCCTCCATTATTCCCTTAACTGAGCATCCAACTGGGTCCCATCCTAGATGTCGCTTCCTCCGGGAAGCCTTCCCAGACAGGGGTAGGTATTCTTTTATGGGCTTCTCTGTGCTTCCTCTTCCTGCCCTTATCATGCTCAGTTACAAATGTCCGTCTTCTTGTCCATTTCACCCGCAAGACTGTAAGGTACTTGAGAGCAACATTTGTTAACTGCTGTGTATTTGGTACCTAGGGCCAGATAGTGGGAGCCCAACAGCCTTCACTGGTCTATTGACTAACTGCATGTGAATGAGTGAAAGAAAACAGGTGTAGGAAAGCTTTTTGCACATCTATAAGCACCTGACATATCATGAGGATGGAATCTGTGAGTTGGAGGGACCTTACTTATCTTCTCGTCTATGTATAAATCCCTGGAACATGGTTAATACTTGCTCCTCAGTCCATCAGGCACAGCCATAGAGATGAAGAAGTCTTCCCTTCAGCAGAGCTCATTCTATTGCCGAACTATTTTCAGGCTCAAAACTCTCCACTTGAACTCAAAACTATTTCCTCGTGCCTTGCACCTGTTTTGTGAGACCTTCTGTCCGAAGCCTCAAAGGTAAAGAGTAATCTATTTGCCACACATCAGGCCTCTCCCTCTGAGATGTAGCAACCGTTGCTCCTAGCGTATTCTTACAGCCCTCACCATCCCGCTGGCCCTCCTCGGGGCATGCCCAACACATCTCTGCTTCTGTTGAAAAATGACATCCAGAGCTGGACAAGATCTTCCCCTGGGATTGAGAGATGCATCTCTCTGTAAACCAGTCATCAAGACCGTGGTGGCAGCAGCAAAGTTTAGGAGTGCTGGGAATTGCAGCTCCCATAGAAACGGAGCTCAGGTGCAAATCAAAATATTAGGATGACATTTCTAAAAAGCACGTTTCATCTGGCACTGGCACAAGGACAACCCGAGTCTTTTTTTTTTTTATCCCTTTAACCTATTCTTACCATTTGTATCCAGGTCATGGTCCCCCAAAGCTCAAATTTGCCAGATTTCAAATACATATTTCTGGTAGAAAGTAGCAAGAGATATTGAAGTGGGTTTCATTATGGAGACTGTAAGCTTTGGAACGAAGCAAACATGGATCAGACAAGTAGGTCCAAAATGCAGGAGGTATGTGCATTAAGGAAGGGACTTAAATCTCCCTAGGCTGTGCTTTTCCTCATCTCCTCCAGGCTACTGTTAGGATCACACGTATATTTCGAGCTTGTCACATGTCAAGCTGAGTGTGTGAGGCTCGTCTTGCAAGAAGACAAAATGGAGCCTCAGAATGTTTGTAGAAAGGATGGAGAAAGTCATTTGCTAGGCATCCCAGAGCTGGTAAGGGCATCCCAGTGCTGAGCCCTAAACCCAAGCTTTAGTTCCAGATCCCATCACCCAGCGAACACTCGAGCAGTCTCGGCGCCTGTACCCCCACCTTGAAAGAGAGAGCAGCGGGTGATTCCTGTCACTAATGGTGATGGATAGGAGCTGCCCAGCTCAGTAGCCACAGGGCTCACGTGGTGGCCGGGCACAGTCCCCAGCGTTACCGGCCTGGCAAAGACTCCACTCAGTACAATACTCTGTGAATCTCTTTGGGGTTTGGCAGCAGTGACCGGTTTTGTTGCTCTATTGGCACACTTTCCCAGAAATAGATTAGAAAGCAGGAAAATTTTTTTTAAAGACGGGGTGGGCGGGGGAGAAAACCCACTCTGATGTGTTATTTCGCAAACGGCCTTAACTTTGTAATAAACAAAGACTGCAAATGGGAAGCAAATGCATAAACTGAAAATACGCTGAGTGAATCATGGCACGCAGTATGTACAGTATATAAATATTCATGTTAAATTACCTTTTACTCCGACTCCATGGTTCTCCTGTGTGCACTTAGGGCTGAGTGGTTTCCGTAGGCCTTAGTTACCGACACAAATGCGTGTGACTTTTGTGAGAGCTTGAGGAGTAACTAAGGACTATTAGCACAGGCCTGAATAACGTCGGATCCCAGTGTTAGCCCCAGAAGCTCAAGCACCCTGTCTGCTTTTGGCAAGAGAACAGTAATCCATCTCCTGGTCTTTCCTAGTCAATGGAAACAGAGCTGAGGGAGAAAATCCTTAATCTTAGCAACAGCAGAATCCGGTATTTGAGCTGCAGAGCTTAAAGGGGAAAAAAAAGCCTCGTTGAAAAGTTCAAATCTAGGTAACCAGTTTCTGAAAGAGTCTTTTGTGTGAACTGGAGACGGGCTGCATGGGCAAAGAGGAGTGAGGGCCATGCAGGGAGGTGCCTGAGCTTTCCGGAATGCCGGTGCTGGGTTGCTTCCCTTCCTGTGGGGAGAAGCATGGCAGCCCCGTGAAGGGCTGGTACAGGCTGACACAGCACTCATGGGAAAGCCAACGGGGGACTGAGCGTGTGAGGAGGTTCAGCTGGCTCAGAGACCAACGTGACCTTCCTCGTTTAGCTCTGGCCTCCCAGTGACCTTGGGGTTAAACTACAGTCAAGTCCAATGGCCACAATAACACTTATCTCACTCCTCTGTGCTGCGTGGGGAGCCGCTTCCCACCAAAGGGAACGTTCTAAATGAGAGCTGTTGGAATTTCCTTACAAGGACTCAGAGAGGGGTGTTGCAATCTTACTGGAGTGTGTGGAACGTGTAGTTTGCGTGTGGTTGTGTGTGTTCACATCGTGCTAGGTAAGTATCCGAAAGGAAAAAGGACCCTAACAAATCCCTTTATATACAATGGTGGAATGACTATAAAGTGTTAAACTTGGGGTGCCTGGGTAGCTCAGTCTGTTAGCAACCAACTCATGACTCTTTCTTTTTTTTAAGATTTTATTTATTTATTTGACAGAGAGAAGTCACAAGTAGGCAGAGAGGCAGGTAGAGAGAGAGGGGAAAGCAGGCAAGTAGGCAGAGAGGCAGGTAGAGAGAGAGGGGAAAGCAGGCTCTCTGCTGAGCAGAGAGCCCGATGCAGGGCTCGATCCCAGGACCCTGAGATCATGACCTGAGCCGAAGGCCGAGGCTTTAACCCACTGAGCCACCCAGGTGCCTCCCAACTCATGACTCTGGATTTCGGCTCAGGTCAGGATCTCAGGGTCCTGGGATTGAGCCCCATGATGGGCTCTGTGCTCAGCCCCAAATATACTTGTCCCTCTCCCTCTGCTCCTCCCCACCCTCGTGCTCTCTCTGTCAAATAAATAAATAAATAAAATCTTTAAAAAAAGGTGTTAAGCCTAGCTTTCTCCTGTGCCTCATGGATGCAAATTCATTACATCAGCATTTCCTTCACATAAGAGTATATAGTCCATGAAGTTAAAACTTTCTAAGTATAGCTTTGGTAGTTTGTTCCAGTTAATTCAACAAACACTTCCAGAGCACCTATGATGAGGCAGGGATCCTATCCAAGGCCAACACAGCCAATGCCGAGAAGGATGGAGACCCCCGAGTCAGACCCGGTCCGGAGTCTGGCTCTGCTACTTGGACCTCTGAGACCTTCGGCAAAATGCTGAAATTTTTGGTGCCTCAGTCTCTTCATCCATAAAGTGTTCGTGACAGTGCCCTGTAGGTCCGATGTGAGTATTCAGTGAGAGAGCACGCCTGGAACCCCGGAGCCTGATGCACGTTTGCTGGGATTGAATCTCAGGTGCCCCCCGCACCGAGGGCACAGCCTAGCAGGGAGCCTGTGGGCAGAACAGAGTGCGTCGGGTGTGAGGTCTCGAATGGGGTGTGAACACAGTTCCAGGGAAGGGCAGAGGCAGGGAAACCAGAGAGAAGATCTGATGGTGTGGAATGTGGACAGGCAGCCTTCCCGATGGAGACTCAGCAGGAGCAAGTGGGAGGAGGTGGGAATCTGAGAAGTTGTGTCCATCCACGGCGCTTGATCGTAGGAGGATTGGGAAATAGTTCTAGTTTCTGCTGGTGTTAGGGAATCTTCGGGAAGTATCTCTGGCTCCCTATTATTGGAGCATTTATGACTGTTTAAAATGAAGTATAAAATTAAAAATTTAAAAAATTAAAAACTAAAGAAGAGAATAGAATAGAAAATAGATTTCAAGAGAAAGAGCCATGCATTTAATGCCTACAGGTCCTTTGCATGTGTGATTTCCTTTTATTTACTCCAAATAACCTCACAAGAAAAGTATTATTATTATCCCACCTTAACAAATTATTATTATCCCACCTTAACAAATGGGAAACGAAGGCTCAGAGAGGTGACACGGCTCATCTAGGTTCACACCATCAGTAAGAGGGGGGACCTGGGGTGCCCACCCCACCTTGATTAAGGAACTTTGTACTGGGCAGTAGGAAGACAGGCTCCCTTTCCCACGTAAAAGGACTCACCTGTTTTTTGGATGTTTGTTAATCTGTGGAATATCCCCATGAGGTAAGAGACAAAATTTATAGAAATCTGGGCACCATGACTCGTTCATGCTCACATCAAAAGTTAAGGCAGAAGAACCATGTGGAGGGTCTATTAATACCAAGACTGGGGACAGACCTATCCCTAGAGTCAGCCTCTTCGATAATGAGAGCTCACGTCATCTTCAAACGCTCTACATCCCACACACACTGCCTCGTGGCAAATTGAGTCCCCTTTTCCTGCCTCCAGTAACCCAAATAATCCTTATCCTTTTGAGAACCATTACTTCAGTGATCAGTAGCTTAAATCACAATTTCTTTAGACTAGCACGTTCACACGCAACCCAAAACGGCAAAGAGAAGATGACAGGAGTCGCAGGAGGTGGGATAGGTTCAAAGAAGTAACCTGAGCATTCCTCAGGACAGGAGGAATGGAAGTCAGGTTTCTTCTTCTGCCCAAGGAAGCACAAACTCATCATCACTTGGGCATGGGTGTGGACCACATGTGTAACCCCTCTTAGGCCCTGCTTCGTGTGCTTAGCCCTAAAACATTGCCAACTCTTTCACGTCTGATCTAGAAAATAGAAATACTAAGTGTCACGGTTAGCTTTCCTTGAATACTCAATGCCAGGAACCGTGCCCTTAAGGTCAACAAGCCTTAGGTCATTGCCTTCTGTAATCAGCTCTACCACCTGTGAAGTTTGTGCTGGGCATCTCCCCTTTGCCCTCCACCACCGTCCCCACCCTCTTCCACTTCGCTCCCTTGGCCCTGGGAGGGCTGGTCTCTATAGCTTCTAACACCTGCTTTCTTGTCCTCTGGCTTCTCCATGGGTTTGGCCAACAGGCAGCCTCAGGAGAGCGGGTTTTGGAGAAAGGAAGGAAAGGAAGGTCAGGTTCATTCTCTGTGAGGCCACTTCTGGTAGACTAAGGTCTTGGCTTTTCTCAAAGAGGCCTTTGCTAAGCCCCTCTTCCCCCTTCGAGTTCCTGTCCCTTGTCTCTTGTCTCTTCCCTCTTTCCTGCTGGCTTACAAGTAGCCACAGCTTTGCTACGGACCTGAGTTACCTCACTATCTTGTGTGGCTTCCTAAACCACTTCCATACTTCCATATAATTCCATATAGTTTCCCTTTTTTGTAAATAAAACCTGTTTGAGGGGCGCCTGGGTGGCTCAGTCGTTAAGTGTCTGCCTTCGGCTCAGGTCATGGTCCCAGGGTCCTGGGATGGAGCCCCGCATTAAGCTCCCTGCTTGGCAGGAAGCCTGCTTCCCCTGCTACCATTCCCTCTGATTGTGTTCCCTCTCTCACTGTGTTTCTCTCTGTCAAATAAATAAAATCTTAAAAAATAAAATAAAATAAAAATAAAACCTGTTTGAATGGCCCTAACCCAAGTGCAGCAGCCTCTATTTCCTGTCAGGATCCTGGCATAGGCACTGCAATTAGACCCATTTTACAGACAGGTCCTAGAACTAAGTAAAGCCACTTGTCCAAGGCCTCACAGCTAGCCAGTGGCAGAACTGGATTTCAAAGCCAGCCCATGTTCTTAACTGCTATACTGGAACAGCAACAAATAGTTCTCAACAACGCAGGCAAACTGGGCACCCTGAAAACGCAGCCCCGTGGACCTCCTCATGGGAGCATGCGGTGGGCAGACGGTTGGCACCCCTGTCAGCCTCATTATCGGGCAAGAGCTTACCCAAAAAAAGTGGGCAAAAAACAGACATCCTCACTGGGCTTCCTGTCCCTGCACCCTGGACTCTGTCTATGATATTGGGGCAGAAAACACCTGCTGGTAAAGGGAGGTTGGGAGGGACCACCAGACACATTGAAATCCTGGCTGGGAATCATATTCTAGATCCCCAACAACCTTTCTCTACTGGTCCTAATTGAACCAAGAGAGGCACCCAGTGGGGCCAATAGACTAGAACAGGCTATGGTTGATGCTTTATTCCAAAAGGAATATTTTTGACCACCCCCCCAACATTTGACCACATTTGATCACCCCCCCAACATCAAATTCATTCACTAGACCCTAGGAGAATTCATAGCCAGAACCAAAGATCCCACTTGCATCTGAGCAGGAAAGACCTCAGCATGAAGGCTTCTGTCTTCCACCTCAGGAAGCTGCATCATCTTTATTTAATTCCGTAACACTGAGCCTCCCTCTGTAGCGTGAGGAATTTATCATCCCAGGTCTCAGATTAAGTGAAAAGAATTCTTTTTTTAGCTAAAATGGTTACGTATATACATTTCCATAAATCATTTTACCATAAATTAGGAAGACGTCTACTTCCTCTGCCTAAAGCAAAAAAGATTTTTAAGTGACGATTCTTGACAGCGCCTTCTTCCAAGTAGTTCTGGTATGTCTTGTGCCTATCTTGGGACTCAATGTACTGAATTACGTTGACAGATCATCTCCTGCCCTCCAAGTGAGGTCCTTATAGGCAGATCCCATACCCTCTTCATCTCTCTGTCCCTGGCCCAACACAATGCCCAGCATACAGTAGGCACTCAATACATATTACAAGAGAACACATGTGGATGCCCTCAGAACATTCTGGGAGGGCTGCCGTCGGAGGGCGGTATGCAATTACATGTTGACTCACCAGCCTCTTCCATGAAGGGAGACACAACTTTTTATTTAATTTTATAACTCTCGTGTTTGGAATATCATGAGTGTTCAAAATATATTTTGTAGGGAAAAAAAGAGATGAAGGACACAGCAAGCAAGAAATAAAGCTTCATTGTCTTTGGCCCCCTTTGCATTGCGTGAACATACTTAGACAGCTCTTTGGATTGGTGTCAGAGGGTAACACCACCGTATGTCCCAGTCATCCCACAGAAGCCTTCATCTCCATCATGGAGTTGCCTTAGAGAGAGGACAATGGAACAGAAGGGTCTGAAAAGCAGGATGCTAGTGGGGCTGGTCACAAGAGTAACAGCTTCTTCCCTCACCCAGGTCAACTCCTAGTTATTCCTAAGATTTCTGATCCAATGCCCCTTCCTATAGGAAACTACCCCTGGTTCTCTAATAGCAGTCGTGTTGTTTTCCTTCATTCTAACAGAATCAAGTGCTGGGCCAGGGACAGAGAGGTGAAGAGGGTATAACATATACAGTATGTAACTGTATATTCATTGGCGTGATCTCTTTGGCAAGTGCCTGACTCTCCTGAAAGTTCCATCAGTGGTATCTCTTTTGTTCATTATTCTATTCCCAGCACCAGGTGTGATGTCTTCCAATTAGGTGTTCAGTAAGTCAGTGCTGAATGAATGAATGAATGAATGAATGAATGAATGATGAGTGAATAAACAAACTGTCACTCTATGCTCAACTCATACTGGACCACATATTCTCACTCCTGGTCCTAAGTCTTTCTCTTAATACCGGCCATTTTAAATAGTGTCTTTTATGTGTATGTAGGAATTGAGGTTTTCCGTGAACCAGTCACTCTGATGCACCCTCATATCTGTTTACATAGGTGTTGTCCCGGCAGGTGGCCTAGCCAACACCTTGGCTACCTCATAAAAGAAAGCTGTAAACTCTACCCCGGTGTGTGTTTGTTTCTAAACCAGTGATTTTTAAACAAGATTTCTGTAGAAGACCTCTTTTAAAATCTACATCCAACACACTGTAGTATACCCAAACAATGGAATATCATTCAGTGATAACAAGAAATGAGCTGTCAAGCCATGGAAAGGCATGGAAGAAACGTCAATGCATATTGCTAGGACAAGAAGCCAATCCGAAAAGCCTACATTTTGTACAATTGCAATGATGTAACATTGGGAAAACTGTGGGAAAAAAGCTCAGTGGAGTCCAGGAGTTCAGGGAGGGCTGAACAGATGAAGCACAGGGTGTTTTTAGGACAATGAAACTACTCTCTCTGACACTATCATGTGCACACATGGCATTATGGGTTTGCCAAAACTCATAGAATGTACAAGGAGTGAACCCTAATTAACTATGGACTTTAATAATAATGTATCAGTATTAGTTTATCAACTATAACAAACGTACCACACTAAAGGAAGATGTTAAGGAAAGAGAAAACTGTGGATTGGAGAGGAAGAGGGATACATGGGAACACTGTAATTTCTGCTCAATGTCCCTGTAAATCAAAAAGCGCTCTAAAAAGTCTACTAATTTTTTAAAATCTCCATCCTAGCTGGTCACTCAGCATATCAAGTATAAGAATAGATGGGTCCTAGCCGAAGTAGGAGTGCAGTCCTTCCCACTTTCTACCTACAAACTCATCTCAGATCTCACTTTCCTCCTTGTGGGGCCCTGAGATACCACTATGGCTATGCACTTACATGAAACTTTCCATTACTCTGCCTACCCCCCAGCTCCCATCCCCACCCAGCCCCCCAAGTATGCCCTAAATAGTCTGACCTGCCTCCTTGCTCTGTGGTCCAAGCTATTGCTCTGCAGCCTGTGGCTATTTTAGAAAGACAGGTGGTCTCCTTGTGGCTTCTCATCGACCTTAGTACAACTTACTGATCGAAACGTTACTCTTCTCACTTTGGCTTTTCCATTGCTTCGGCTGAGAAATCCCAGTTTGGGCCCAGGCATCTCCCACAAATGTCTACGTAAGACTGTGGGTATGGGAGACGGCGGAGGAGTGCAGACAGGACAGAACGTGGATTTTGAACTGGGTATACGTGAGGCCAGACTGTTTTCATATTCCAAAGTCACAGCCGAGACTCCTCAGTGGTCCTACTTATAAACACACCCCAAACTGCTAACAAAGATTCCAACGGAGAACTCGACAACCCCTTGAAGGCAAACCAGAACCTGTTAACTAAAAGTGGTGACACCACAATTACTGGCAAATGTTTGCTGGGCAGAAAAGGAGTCTGTGAAATGCCGCAGGGCACCGAGACAGTCAGGACCCAGTTTCACCAATTAATGACGGAGTGCTTCAGAGTAGCAGTTGTATCTGGGAGAGTTTCTGGAAGGAGCCCTGGCTGTACCAGCCAAGGCCCCTGGGAAAGGGGGAGTGAGCTCACTGTCTCCAGCAGCAGGGAGGCAAGAAGCACAGCATGGCCAGGGCTACCCAGCAGAACCTGCCTCAAAGCCTTTCAGGAATCTCCGCTATTTGTGGAACTGACCGCATTCCCCAAAGACACTTTCTGTGGCTGCTTCTCTTTCCTTTCCCTCACTCCAATTAAAAAGGCAAGAGTGGGCCCTTATCCTCCACTCATGCTGGGGACCTTTCATGACACTCACCTGGAGTGCCCCCATCGGAGGCCGTACATCGCAGAGGCCATCCTGGCAATTTTCATTCCCATATATTCACAGGTCATAATGTGAAATGTCATTAGCATACTCTTGAATTCCTAACGGGATTGGAGGAAAAAAAAAAAAAAAGATCCTCATTGATGTGACCAGTGTGCCAATTAGGGACTGAGGTCTTTCTTTTGCTTTTCTGCGTTGTCATCCCAACACAACCTCAGGGGTAGGTGAGTGACAAGGCAATGTAATTGCTATTGTATATTTGCCACAAAGAACACCCGGTCAGAAACCTTCCCACTGGGGCCAGCAGTGGATGTTAGTTTGGATTCTTTCAAATAAAATAGGGGAAATGTGTACGTTGATTTAGAGTTTGGGGAAAACAATAGAAACCGAATTTAAGTTTAGCTTAAATTTTTATAGAACCCAAATTTAAGCTTAGCTTAAATTCTTATAGAACCGACCCTCCCAACTAACTAACAAAACAAACAAAACATCCACAAGAGTCTGTGAGGTCTTCTGTTCAAATGGTCCCTAATGGGGCACCTGGGTAGCTCAGACGGTTAAGCATCTCCCTGCGGCTCAGGTCATGATGCTAGAATCCTGGGATCGGGATTGAGCCGTGCATCTCCCCACATCAGGCTCCCTGATCAGAGGGAAGTCTGCTTCTTCCTCTCTCTCTGTTCCTCCCCTGCTCATGCTTGCTCACTCTCTCTCTCTCAAATAAATAGAAACTTTAAAACAAATAAAACAAAAAGGTCCCTAATGTTGTCTGTACCCATACATTTTCTTTTCTGGCCAGTACAGCTCCATTATTCCAGAAGAGACACCATTTTATTTTTAGGGTAATGTCTCCAACATTGCTCCTTTTGCAGCCCTGATCCAAATATGCACTTCTAGTGGGAACTGCCAATAATCAGATCCTAATTACTTAGCCCCAGGATGGGCATCTCACCAAAAGCAGGCCAATCGGAGTTCTTTCCAGCAGCATACAAAATAGAACTGAAGGGAGAAAGACCTTTTTTCCTTTGTTGGGAAACCGAAAAAGTGATTCCTGGAGCTAAGGGCAGGTGTGACTCCAGGGAAAGCTTTTATCTAAAGGAATGAAGAGGACACGCAGAGAAAAGCAAAGATATGATAGGGAGAACCCTGTGGACATTCAAGTCCTTGGTTTAAGGTATGTGTGGTAGACTTAAATCATGTCTTCTTATCTCCACAACCTGCATAGTTCCCTCCCACACTGATTCGGGTCTCGGCCATATCACTTGCTTAGGCCAGTTGGAGATCAACAAACAGGCTTCCTTGCTGCTTTTAGAACTTAGCATGTGAAGAAGCCCAGGCTAGCCTCTTGGAGATAAGTGGCCCAGCCCATAGCCAGCACCATTTGCTAGACATAAAAGGAAGACCATCGTGAATCATCTGGCCCCAGTTATGCCCCATGAGGGATATCAGAGACGAGCAGAAGAACCATCAAGTTGAGTCTAGCCCAAAATGATGGTGCACAGAGTTATTAACAAATGAAAGCATGGTTGTTTATTTCACCAAGTTTTAGAGTGGTTTGCTGCTCCATAATAAATAACTTGTGAGTCCCTGGGACCTTCCTGATGCCATGTAAAGAAGGTAATAGACAAGAAACCATGTACAAAGAAGAACCTACACATCTCAAAGATCCCAGATGTCCCCGCCAGCTGGCTAAGGTCACACAGATGCAACACTAAACCCAGTGGACACCACATGGAGCATAGGTGAGTCTCTCACACGAGTTGCCAATCCACAGATTCATAAGCACACAGATGTTTATTTAAACTTAAACTTTAAAAGACACTGAGTTTTGGAGTGGCTTGTTATTCAGAAAAAGCTAACCCCTCTAACTTTCTTGAAACCACTCATTTTTTCCTTTCTCCTGAAGCCACCATCTTCCATATTTTCCCCAATCTGCTGTGCAAGATTGTTCAGTGCATTCCTAATATCCAATCCTTCCTCTTCCCACAAAATCTTGATTTTGTGTAGGGAGGCAATGTACCACCTCTAAATGCTGTGCCCATTTCCCTTCCAGCTAAATGTGGTTATGTGACACAGTTGAAGCCTTTAAGAGAGATATAACAACTGAGGAGGCAGACCACATCTCTTCTACTTTCTGCCTTCCTTACTAGAATACAGGTGTGATCACTGGAGCCACAGCAGCTCTTTTGAGACCACGGGTTTAAAAAAAAAAGAGAGAGAGAATAAAAAAGAATCACAGAGATGCCAGACCTGATTTTGTCGAAGAAAAACAAAAAATTGGTTTTAAGACACCTGCTTAAAGTGAGCTGCTATTTCACATAGCTAAATTTGATCTTGAGAGAAGTAGGTTAGATTTCTGTCATTGGTGATGGGAAGAGTCCTGTTCAGTGATGTGGTCTTCCCCTGGGGAGTCCTGAAGTCACATGTGACATGTGGTCATGTCACACCCTAGGATGCAACATGCACGCTCCCCCTTTCTCTCTGGCTCATGTATAAACACAAAGGCATTTTCCTCTTTCACCTTAAAATAGATAAGATAGGTAGATATTTTTGAAGACTATTTCATTAAAACCCAAAGAAAATAATTACAAGAAATATAAACAGCATGAAATGGCCCTGTTCCCATCACATTGGATCCTAAAGTCATCAGTTAAGCTCTATGGACCCCACTCTAGTCTCCTGAGGACAGTGGTTCTCAAAGGGAAGTCACCAAACCAGAAGCAATCAGCAATACCTGAGAACTTGTCAGAGATGCAAATTTCCAGGCCACACCCCAAACCTACCTACCAATCCAAAGCTCTGGGGGTGGGACTCTCCATAACTCTGAACAACCCCTTCCTGGTGATTCTGAGGTAGTCAGTGCTTCTGAGCCACTACTTTATGATTAATCTTTGCCAATATAGTAAGACAAGAAGCTCCCCACTTTTTCTTTAGACAGTATGGGGTAAAGCCTAGGGTTCGATTCAAATAAAAATAAGTTCCCTAAGTCCAGTTCAAATCTCCCAGTACTTCTAAATACACCCCCTTCAGCCAGGTGTCAATAGGGAGAGTCCTCCTTGTATTTTAACCAATTTGCTAGAATGACTGGCACTCATCAGGCCCCCGCTGGTCTGGCCTTTCCTGGCTGAGGCCCAAGGAACTGTCACCTCCAGGGCACCTCCCTTCTCCTCACCTCCAGGATCCTTCCTTCAGTCTACTTCTTCCCAATGAACCCTAAATGACCTTTAATGGTCTCATAAATACTCAGAGAGTTAATCCCATTCAGAAACAATCATCTGCTCCAAGGAACCAATTCGGAAACAGCCGAGTGTAAGACAAACCCTTGACCATAGTTTTTTGTTGTTTGTTTGAGTTTACTGTTTTGAACAAGGAATCTATATCCATGATTAAAAGATTCAAATATTATAAAAGAGGATATTATGCAAAGTTACTCTATTTTGTACTACTGGCACTTAGATCTCTACCCAGGGACAACTATACTTTCCAGCTTTTTGGATAAACTTTCAGAAATAGTCTATATATGGAAAAATCATGGGAAAAAATATATATAGTGCATATATATATAAAAACAACATATATATATAGTGAGATATATATGTGTGTACATATGCACATGTATACACGCATACATTACTCTCTTTGTTTTCCACAGAATGTAATCTATTATATACACCGCCTGCACCAAGAGTATGGAAATCATGGGCAGAGGGAGATTAATAAGGGACCTTCATGATCTTCATGATCTTTGGAGTCCTATATGGGGAAGCTGGAGAGTTTGGATGATATCATCTGCAACATAGAAAAATCTTACCCTGTGTCTCCTGTGTCTCTGACTACACGCACTCTCTTGATGACTGTATCCATGTGCGCATAAGTGTGAACACTTGTGTGCCTTACTCTGCAAACACACAAACAGGACCACACCTGTCTTTGGGGATCACTGTTCTCTGTTACACCAGCCTGGTCACTCATCAGTCCTAGACTGGACTTCCGGCCCCTGGGATGAATTGCCGCTAGAAGGCCCTGTACTACTGACTGGCTCCCCGTTCACTTTTCCCACATCCCACAGTGTGTAGCAACACCCAGTTTACTGAGGACTCACCCTTGACATTGCCCAAGCCTTAAAGCTTATGCTGCCTAACGGTACCCATCCTCCTCCTGTATTCCTGACCCCTGCAGACAAGCAACTGATGGGATCTTAATCTGTTTCTCCCCCTATTTACAGACGGGAAAAATGACCCAGGCCTAGGCCCGAAATCCCTAAAGGAACATGGATATTGATATACCCTGGAATCAGGACTCTGGGATCAGCTCGGGCAAAGAGGGGCTGGATGTCTAACTGTAGTAAGTTCTAATCCTGGCTTCACTACAGGAGACCTGTGTTTTCCTCATTCTGGAGCCTCTGCTGGAAGACATGTAATGTGGGGTAATGATAATTACATATAGAATAATTAGGATTATAAAACAAGTATATGCAAAACACCAAATAATGTATACTACAGAATAATCATTTACCAAATTTTAAGTTGCGCTCCAGAGTTTCTTAGAGTCAATCCCTCTGAGCTCTAGTTTGCTTTCTTATTCCTGTAAACATTATTCAAATATATACAGTAGCTCCTGAAAGGGGGATACAAAGATGATCAAGATAGTGCCTTTGTCCTTGGGAAGTAGAAGGGGTGGCAGAGACAGCTAGCTAGTTCCTGCAGCCCAGGGAAGGCTTCCTTCCTTGGAGGTGTGATGAGGCACGCTGGGAACACAGGACACTTATCTACCTGCTGACAGTACAAAGGGTAGTGCCAGGGTGTGTGTGTGTGTGTGTGTGTGTGTGTGTGTGTCTGCTGGACCAAGGCCAAGCATGGGGCAAAATGGGAACACACATTTCCAGCCATATTTCCTCAACCATGCCCATGGATCCCACAGAGCTACTCAATGGCACCCCAGTGTCTCTTGGGTTTTTTTCCAAATCCTATAGCCAGCCCTATGGCCACTTTCATTTCTGGGCTTCCAGATGCACAGGAACACAAGAGTCTCCCTCCTCTGCAACCGGGCATGACCTTCCGCCTTTCACACTGAGGCCCCACCCAGCATGACCTCTAGATGAAGACTCCTGAGAAATAAACCTCCGAGAATAATTTGTCAAGCACGCAATTCGGCAGCAGGGCAGGAAATCTTTCCTGACTTCTGCAGATAGGAGCTTACATCACAGCATGAAATTTGTTTACCCTTATCTTGCACACAAGAACAAATTACCCCACCCTTGTTATAAATCCAGCAGCCCTGCATCTGTGAGCAGGTTTCCACGTAAATCTCCAGCAAACGCTCCTTGGCTGACTGTTCACTTTGTTTGCTGCCTTTTCCTGGCTCCGGCTCATGGAACTGTTCGTCTCAGCAGTGGACACGCTGGTTTTCTTCTGGAAAGATAACAGAAGAAAAGAAAGGGGGCAGCCAGAGTCAGGGCTGCCGCAGAACCCCCTCGCCACACACACACACACACACTCACAGCAGGGCAGGTATCTCCTCTTCCAGCTGAACTGCCATGGCTTCATGGGCCAGAAAGATCCACCAAGCCACAGGGAGATCTGCCCTCAACATCCCGGGACACCAGAACTTACCAGCCTTGCAGACTCACTCTGTTCCAGATGGTTAGTATGAACAGATGGTCCCAAGTGGGGTGAGGAACCTGTCCAAGTAGGTTTTAAGTGGCCTCAGCTGCCGTTTAAGTAATGTGGGTGAGGTAGGGGAAGGGGACCCCTCCATACAGCTAAGAGATAGGTGACGATCAAAGTAAACATCCTTGGCCTGGATGCTTAGACCTCAAAGACACTAGGATGGCTTAGTACAAAAAAATGAAATGAAATGAAATGAAATGAAATGAAATGAAATGAAATGAAATAAAAGAAAAGAAAATATAAATAAAAGAAAAATAAAGTAAAATCAAATCAAATCATTAACAACAGCAACAATAGCTACAGAGCCCTTACCTTACAGCACAAGGCTCCGTGGGGCTCGGGACTCCGCTCCCTGAGTGTAACCTTCTAGCCTTAGCCCTCTAGGTGTACAACCCCACAGTGCCCACAGTATCTCACAGTAGAGGGGGGCGCTGTTAAAACTAGGGACCTGAAGCACGTAAAGGTTAAGTGAGATGTTCAGGGTCACACAGAGGTAAGAGGTGGGAGCTTGATTAAACAGGCGGTCAGACTTCCGAGCCTAAGTTCGCAGACAGCGCTTGTACACGCTAACCCACACAAGAATCTTCCGGTGACCTTGTTCGGATGGAGATTCTGATTCAGCAGGTCAAAGTAAGGGCCTGAGATCCTACTTTCCCACAAGCTCGGCTGCCACGTGAGGCCCAGGTGAGACCCATGTGACCAGGTCAAAGACCACACTTGGAGGAAGGGCAGCCCAGCCTATGAAGTAGAAGGTACACTCACTGTCGGTGCACCCACTCTTTGTTACCCATCCAAAGTAAAGAACAAAAATCGGGAGTGAGCTGCTAGAAATTTTATAACTATCTGACAGTTATTTTATATCAGCTAAATCTAGTAGCAAAGGTCACGGTTTGTACGTCATTTTATTATTTTTACTTCATCTAGTAATTTATTATCAACGTTCTTGTACAAAAGGTATTGCACACAGAAAGTTAGAAATTACACACAAAACCAGGAAACAAAATATAGAGCCTGGTCCTTCCCCACAGACAATGTGAAAATCACTTCTCAGCACTACTGGGCTGTACTGATTCCCCCACAGACGGGGGGCATTCAGGGCCAGGGGGTGTATGAGTGAATTCCCACCTCCACTGCACTTCCTACGGGTTCCATTTTCTTGTGGTTTTGAGGCAGTTCCAGTATACCTAGCCCCTCAGGCATAGGAACGCTGCCATCCATAAAACCCCTCAGGATTACGAATTCTGTTCTGTCCCTTCCTGGTTTGGGAACCTCTGCAAGTCACTTGGCCTCTCTGAGGCTCCTTTTCTTCATTTATAGTATAAAGCCCACGCACTGCACGGCCACAAGGGTGTAAAGCATGAACAGGGCTTAGCACAACACCTAGAAAGATCACTAGCAATCAATAAAGAGCAGATACAATCATTACTAGGGAGAAAAAAAAAAAAAAAAACCCTGCAAGAAATAAATTCATACCAGGCAATCATTGACTCCATCTGCATTTTTGAGAAAATTCTCCTGACACTCTTCTACACACTGGGAAGGCAAGAGGGTGTGTTTCGCTCAATAAAATTGAATTAATTTCTTTTCAACTTAGAACAGTTGGTGCCCAATTTCTCACCAAAGTCTGCAACAAAAGTGAAATTTTAATCCTAACCACTAGGCAAGAACAGTGCCCCAAGGCACTGCAAGATGTCTGATCATCAAGCAAAAATGTAATTATTTTCATTCGGCTCCAGAAACTTAGGCAGGTAGGTGCGCTAACGTGGTTTAGAAAGATTTTCAATAACAAGGAATAAAAGGGAAGCAGTTTTATGTAACCTTTAGTTAAGCAGAAAGCCAGCTAAGAAGAGATGGTCAAGGTGGAGTGTTCCTAGTTAGTGGTTTTCAGATGCTGCCTGTAACTCATTTACATAACTAATCAGGAGGCAAGAACCCCTGGGTTTGTGGACCATGGAAGGAAAGGGGCTGAGTACATTATTGGTAAATGTTGATCTAGTCCCTGAGGATTTGGGGAAGGAATTTGTAAAAGACTAGGTGAGGGAAATCTGCCAGGTGGGAATGGGAATCTTTCTGACCTCGCCAAAATGGCAGACTTCTTCATCCGCAGGTGTGGTGTGGTGTTTAAGGGCTTGCAAGCATGTAGTGATCGGTACAGCACACTGAAGTCCAATGTCTTTATCATAGTTGGCACGTCCCCAAAGGTCTAATGACTCAGACCCTCCCAGAGTCATACATTCATTTGTCAAATTAGTTAGGGTCCCCAGGTTGTTTCTTGTTCCCTCTCCCTGGGCTATCTAGATACAGAGAGTTCAGGTTCCTTTCCCCTATGGGGCCATCTTCTCTGCGTCTGTGACTGAAATCAGTATGGGTGTGCTAAGGTCTAAGACCAGTCCCACACCCTTGAACTAGATGCTCTGGTGGAAACACGCATAGAGGAAGAGGAGAAAGAAACTGTCAATGGCTGCACTTTGCTTTACCGAGAAGCTCCTTCCTGTTGTTGGTCACGTCAGTGGGACAATCTGTGGCTGGAGCACTGGGGACCCCTGTCCAGTGGGACTTGCCTTCATACCTGTCTGGGTCCATATCCTGTTGGTTGGCTGATTTGCCACTTTACATGGTTCACTTTCCTCAGCTCTAAAATGGGTATTAGAATCATAACAGATCCTGCCTGGTGAGGTTATGGGGTCAACCAGGTAGTGATTACAAATAGTTAGCAAGGTACCTGGCACAGAATGAATTCTCCTGCTCCCTCAGAGACAAGCCCTCATCTTTCTGCTGGTTCACAGTGACGAGTGGCATGATACGCTATCCCAAAAGGTGTCTCTTTGGCACAAGGACTAATTTGAGTTGAAGGCAGTTGAGAAGAAACAGGTATAAGAAAAGCTTGCTGTGCTCCCACCTCTGCCTGAAGACAGAACATAAATGCCCCTAGTTATAGTGTCCCCCTTCCACACTTCCTGTACCACCGGAGTTAAGATGGCACAGAGAAAATTGCCATTAGTTTACCATTAGTTTTCCCATATATTTGCCATCCCACAATTTGCTTTCCCTAGAAGTTCAAAGCCCTCTGTCTTGTCACTTCTCTACAAAATTACTGTACTTTGCTAAAATACAAAAAAGCCCAAGTTGCAACCACCCTTTCAATCTACTCATCACACAGGGCTCCTATGCATGTGTGTGATGTACACATTAATAAGTTTTATTTGTTTTTCTCTTGTTAATCTGTCATTTGCTAGTCTAATTTGAGGACTCCAGCCAACGAACCAAAGACAGAGAAAAATTATTTGCTTCCTCCCCTACCAGAGCTATGTACAGAGTGACTATAGCTTCTCCAATTTGCAAAAGCTTGGTAAACATAGCTTATACACTTATCCTTTTGGCTCATTCTCTAAATATACCTTGTCTGGCATCTCCTACTGCTTTTAGGATTCTTAAGACAAAGGTTTAATTCTATGCATTCATTAATCCATTACTTAAAAAATGCTTACTGAACATCTATCTCCTAAGCTGTTTAGTAGATGCTAGTTGGTGTGATGGAGCCCTGAGCATCCAGAGGGCAAGGATCAGGTTTTGGTCCCTTTGCATAGCAAGTGAAAAAAACAATGGATGGCAGAAAGTAGGCATTCAGTAAGGAAGCCTGGAATGAGACCCGCAGACACAGCAGCTGAGTGCTATGGGCCGTGGCGCACATTCAGCCCCAGCCACAGAGTCCAAGGCAGGGCCAGCCCATGGGTGAGGCCTCCCCGAATAGGAGAAGTCCCTCCCATCCTTTGCTCCCACAGTCTCATCAGATAACTCATCCACTCAAGTGGCCATCAACCCCCCCATGCCATGAACTTTAGCAAAATCCTTTCTTGATATCTGTTCTCCTTAATAGGTCCTTATTGACTGCCTCTTTTTTTTTTTTCTTTTCTTTTCTATATCTCCCCCTTGACCCACTTTACTCCACCAGCTTCTTCCTGGTTCCACTTCACACCTTAGTTTTGAAAACTGAACACATACTTGAAATTCAAAATCGCTTCTGACTCACACAAAATGAGAATATTGGGCTAGTCCAAAAAAAGGGTTGGTTTACTCAGTGCATAACTGTTAAGCTTCTACCGTGTGCAGGATACTACATGGGACAAAGGGGGTGCAACAGTGACACATCAGTCTGCCCTCCTTGACACATGAGCAATGATGAAAGAACCAAATACAATCACAATTATAGTAAGTGTTTTCGTAGGAAACAAATGGACTGAAGAAGGGTGAGTTGGGTAATAAGCTTCTTAGCAAAACCCCCTCTACGGACTTGACCTAATTGGAGGCATGGATAATACAGAGGACTTCGCTTTGTGAAGAGTAGAATTCCAGAACATTCCAGGCCCAGGGACTAGACAGGTCAAGGTCTGAGATTACCACAAGCTTGGTGTGGACAGGAAACCAAGGACTGATGTAGCTGGACCATACAGAGTGGGCAACTGGGAAACTAGGACATGAGTCCAGAAGGGTGGTACGGAGTCAGAGTCATGAATGAATGCAAAGATGGAAGGAACATGGCCAATGAAGACAGAGGAACTCAGCTATATTGGTTACTGTCTCGGCCTGCTGGGTGGCTCTTGGTTACCCCTACCCTGTGGCACTGTCTCGTGTCTGACTCTTGACTCTGCAAATCACAAACTGTGTTGTCATGGGTTAGATGCTTGCAGAAACTGATAATAATGCCCAGCTCGTAGGTGAGGCTTAGATGGGTGAATATACGTAAAGCTCTTAAAATAGTGTTATTTATAGTAAATACTGTACTATAGTAATAGTATAGTTATAGTAAATAACATCACAGATGTCAGCTGCTACTACCTTGTTTATTACCACTTTCATGAATTCTTCATCATCTGAGATATAATCCTTAGGCTCAAAGACTCAGAAACCTAACTCTGCCAACTCATGGAAAGTGGTGGGACTTAGTGCACAGAGCCTGAAGCATAAAGCCCGCCCCCTACCTCTCTTGCTGACTGACAAAAAAGAAATATAATTATTAGGTCCATTTGCACTGTTTATAAGCATGTCTTCTATGAGTCCCCAAACACCTCTCAGGAGTTCACTTCGTTGGTAGGGAGTAGGACATGCTAGGTAATGTTAATGGAGGGTGTCCCAGATCTGTAAAATTATCTTTTAACCCAAGAGATCTAAGATATTACAATTTCAACGTGCAATCAATTGGAAAAAAATTAGGAAGATACTTTACTTTCGTACCATATTGTAAAATTGTTGTGCATTTTACATTTACAACAGATTTTGTTTCAGACAGGTTACATTTCAGGTGCTCAATAGCCACAGATAACTAGTGGTTAACATATTGAACAGGGTAGAGCTATCATTTCTTGGTGAATTTAGCTGTGTTAACCTGGCCTCCACTTCTCAACCCCTCTGAAATTCAACTGTCTAGGCTAGTGCCTGGCACATCACAGGCATTTGGTAATTTTTTTTTAAAGATTTTATTTATCCACTTGACAGAGAGAGAGGGGGATCACAAGTAGGCAGAGAGGCAGGCGGGGCGGGGGGGGGGGAGGAAGCAGGCTCCCTGCTGAGCAGAGAACCCGATGAGGGGCTCGATTCCAGGACCCTGAGATCATGACGTGAGCCAAAGGCAGAGGCTTTAACCCATTCAACCACCCAGGCACCCCTCATTTGGTAAATTTTTAAAGTGATTTTTCTCATCTCTAAATTAAGAATAATCCTAACACGTGTCAGTCAAATATTGTTCTAGGAGCTAGGGATACCTCCCTGAACAAAACAAGAATTCCTGACTTCGTAGGGCTTATACCCTAATTAGGAAAGGTAGTAAATGAAATTATATAGAATCCTAAAAGGTAGTAAGTAAGTTGAATAAGTGATAGAGATACTGAGCAGGAAAGAAGAATGAGGAGTATGTGTGGGAGGACCTTTGGAATTTTAAATAGCATTGCCAAGGAAGGCTCACGAGGAAGCTATGATCTGAGTCAAGACTTAGCACGTCATGAAGTTATCTGGTGGAAAAGTGTCCAAGCCAGAAGGAATAGCAAATGTTAAGGCTGTGAGAGAGCAGCATGGCCACCACGGGGGAGGAACAGCAAGGGGTTCCTTGTCTGGAAGTGTGAGTGCGGGGGTGTCAGAGAGGTAATGTGGAAGACAGGCCAGGGCTTTGGGGGCCATTGGAGGGATCTGGGCCCTTCCCCAAAAGAGAAGGGGAGCCACAGGAGGGCTTTGAGCAAAGCAGTGACCTGGCTTGGCTCGTAGTCTTGTGGGATTGCTAGGGGCTGCTGGGTTGTGCAGAGACTATAGTGGGGTAAGCGCCCCATGCGGTTCCCTTGGTCCCAGGCCAAGAAGTGGCTTGGGGAAAGCAGACAGAAACTGACCAAGCAGATTTGTTGAGTCCTATGCCCCAAATCCTGAGTGGGTGGTCCCCCTAATCTGTCCCGAGGAAAGCCATACTGAACAAGTGCTGTCTTCCTCCCTCGTGTCGGCTCTCCTTCCCCGGACGCATGAAGGATGCCCAAGGAGAGAAAAGGAGGCTGGGTTTGCTGTGCTGAAGATTTTCTCATTATTGACAGCCCTGTCTCCTCTCTAAATATCTCATCCTCCCCCTTTTTCTGCACAAGAAGTGCAAAATAAGATTCTTAGAATTTAGACTTTTTTGGAAATCTCTACATTTGGATTTGCAGATATGCCAATATTTGGATTTATAGAGCTGTAATTTAAGCCGGTCTCTCCCCTGGAACCGCCTGGTGAAATGCATCTTTCATGAGGCTCCTGCAGGAGCCCAGCTACCAGCTCAGACTCCCGAGCACAAATCAAACTCTCCGGTTCAACATCAACAATATGTCGTCAGGGGCCTCCGGAAACAGCAAGGATCTGGAAGGGACAGGCCTCAGAGTTTTCCCACTGGGGAGCCCTCTTCTAGAAAAGGATTAAAAGGCTCCTCACAGGTTAGTCACAGGATGAAAGGATGGATAGCTAATGGCCTTTGTGTGGGTGTTCTAGCCCCAGACCCTTTCTCAGGGCCTGTCCTCTCCGTGCCTACCCACAGGGCAGCCGAGCTCTGGCCCAGCCTGCCTGAGACACCCTGCTCTGATTATCTGAGCGAAAAAGCAAGTCGAATACAGAAGCCACAGGGAAAGGAAGCCACTCAGTGGGGGCGCCCGGGTGGCTCAGTCCCTTAAGCTTCTGCCTTCAGCTCAGGTCATGATCCCAGGATCCTGGGTGCGCTGGGCTCCCTGGTCAGTGGGGAGCCTGCTTCTCCCTCTGCCACTGTAGGTTTTAAAGCCCAAGACAGCCAGGCGGAGGAGGTGGGGAGGGTAGCTGCTGGCCACCAGCTCTCAGAGGAGAGACAGGCCCAATCCTCACCTCCTGGGAAGCATCTGATTGAAAAAAGAGACAGAAAAAAGAATAGGTGCCCAAAGCAGGTTATTTGCTGTATTTTTTACTGGATGCCCCCAGGTATACAGATCCAGTTGTGTAGGTCACCTCAGCGGGAGATGGGGGCCCTTCGTGAGAGTGAGTCTGGGCTAAAACACCTGCCTCACCTCACTTCCCTCTCCTATCCTCCCTGCCCTCCCCGCACCCCCCAACACTCCAGGGACAGCAATGACCATGATGGGGAAGCATCTGCATAGGGTAGTAGCCAACTATCCCACTTGGCCTAGGACATGCTACAATCAGGACAGTCCCAGGCAAACCAGGACGAGCTGGCCACTCTGGGTCCGGAAGACACACTCCTGGGACGGGCCAGTGTCTACAGGAACATACACGCTGGTGTCCCTGAAGCTGCTTGACGCAATGGGAAAAGCAGACTTGGAATCAGCCATAATTGGATTTGAAGCCAGCTTCCCCCACTTACAGTGGGCAAGGTTCCTATTCCTAGGCCTTTGGGGGCTTCTCTGGGAGATATAAAAAACACAATTGGTATGGAAATTTAGTGAGTCAGGCCCACAACCCATGGCTGGCCTTTTCCTCCCCATGGTAAAATCATCGTCTGGCTCTTACACGTTGGGTGAATAAGGCTCAGCATCTCCACAGGCTTTCGGGCTTCTAGGTGGCTTCCACGTAAGCTGTCTCGCTGGAGGATTTGCAAGTGGGACGTGGAGTATCATCAGCCCCACTTCAGAGACTGGGGAAAGGGGCCAAATGGAGAAGGGAGGCTCCAAGGTCATGCACCTGGCAAATAGGATACCAGGATACTGTTTCCATCCTGCTACTGCTCACCCCCTATGGTTTCAACAAAACCCCCAGCAGCAGGGAACAGGCGCAGGTAAGTTTGGGAGTTTCCCAATGTAAGGAGGTGTGGGGAGGAACCTGTTTTCCAGCAAATTCCCTCAGCTATCTGCCGTCACCAAGAGCCTGGGGCCCAACCCCGGGCACCAGGCAGAGTTCCAGACTGCCTAATCTGATAATTCTTCCCTCGTGCTCCTTTTTTGTACATTCTTGGAGTGAGCCGTTCAAACAACTGCACCTGCAGAGTGAGGGCTGGTGCCTTGTCAGGTAGAAATGCCAATTCTCAATTATGCCCCACTGCTCTGGACAGGAAGACTGGGAGAGTGACTAACTGGCATTCAACACAGCTTGCTTTTATTGAGCGTCTCCTCCGAGGAGGTGTGTGGGATGTGACACGTGGGTCACTGCTGGGTTGGGGGGGATGAAGCGACAGTGTGGCTGAGAATCCCAATCCAATGAATGAGAGGCTGCTCCTGGGGATGGTGCCTTCAGGGGCAGGCTTCCTCCTTTGTCTGCCAGGCTCCGTGCCTTCCTTCCTGCAGCCTGGCCTTCTACCAGACCTGCTTCCTCTCCTATCCCTGTCCAGTCCATTTTCCAAGGTCAGCCAGCTTGAGGACCTTCAAACCTCAACGCCTCCTTCCTTTCCCACTGCACCTCCCACCCCAGGCCCTCGTTCACTGGCTCCTTTCCTTTTCCTGAACAACTCAATTCCTTCCCACCTTGGTTGGGAATGTGGAGGGAATGCCAAGGCCAGCTCATCCAGTGCCAGCTTAAGTTTCTCTGCCTCAGGAGTCCTTCTCTGGCCATCTTACCCAAAGTAGGCCAAACCACCACCCCGGCCCCCTGCCATAATTACCCTATTTTAATTTCTTCATGGCCCTTGTCTCTCTCAGAAATTCTTCTTCATTGACTTCATTTGCCTCCTCCTATCAACATATAAATGCCGTAAGAGAAAGGACTTTGTCTACTATGTTCTTGGCTTTATCTCTGGAGCCCAGTAAAACCAACAAAACTCAATTATTTCCCAAATCTTAAAGAATGTGTTTGTCTCTACTTAAAACAAAGTGGTTGTGAACACAAGCCTTAAAGTCAAGGGGACCTGTGAGATCGTCCCACTTGCCAGCTGGAAGAAGTCACCTGGTCTCTCTTTACTTAACGGAACAGAATAATAGAATCAAGAGCTCACTGGTAGTTGTCATTAATAATCTAGAGTTGTGTTACCCTCAGGAGTCCAACACCCCTGATGGCAGGCATTCTGGAATTCACTTGTGGCCACATGCCTTCAAACTTCCCTAGGCACCCTCTACTTTCCCTTCCTTTGGGACGTGTCATACTCTCCTAAGAAGCCTACTTATTTCTCTCTCTCCTCCACTCCACTGAGCCTCATGGGGACACGAATGCCTATAAAACCTAGCATGCTTGCTGCCTGTTGAATTTGTAGAATGAATGTGTGAAATATAAGACAAGTAGGTACCTAGCACATGTTCAAGAAATATGTTTTGAATCAAGCTCTCTCTAGAAAAGACATTTTAAATACATGAATTAAAGAATAATACCAGATGGTATATGATCAAGGGCAGAATTATACACAATCGAGTGATACAATGTGTAGTACAGAACTTGAATGACCAACAGATAGAACAGAAATAGCCAACCCAGAGGTCCCCCAGACCAGTCAAGGAACTAGGGTAGTTGAGGTGGGGAGGATGGATGGGGGCCAGCTGGAGTACATCTCCTCTCCAAGGCAATGGTCGCTTAGTTCTAGCTCTGTGTTGCCATCATGGAATGTAGGCCTGATGGCCTCACATAGTTAGCTTCTTCAAGTAACGTTGGAAATCTAAACGTGAGACTTCCCAAGGCTCCAGATTGTTGGCAGCTAATTTAACTTTAAATTCATTAAACGATTATTTGAGATGAGCAAAGAATGTTTGAGAGCACTTATATAACCTCTGACCAAGAGGTGACTGGATGGAGGTTGGGCCCTAATCAGGAATTAATGGAAGAAGCTACGCAGGAGGCAAGTTATCAACATGGCCAAGAATTCTGCTAAAGCCTCCATCAGGCACTTATTGAACACTTACTACCTACCAAGCATTGGGATATAAAAATGACTCAATCTGTTTCCTTTGAGACTTTCTATCTGCTCAAGTCAAGAAATGTTGTTGAGCCATGATCAAATACCTGAACGCAGCTCCTCAAGACAAGGGGACAGGCACCTGGACAAGCAGGTGTTATTTGCTCCTCATTAGATCTTTGTCCCAGAGTGCTAGAAGCAAACTGTCCTACCTCTGTGTCCTTCTGTGGATTCTCCCATCCCCAGCCAACTTACCCAGGACCAGCTGGGGCAATGTGGCCTATTGCTGCTGACCCCCTGCAGAGGTTTCTCAAGCTAACACACATGGGATGACTGGCCATTCCCTCTGTAAGCCTAACCCCGCCCTGTAAAATGGGTACCTCTTGGATCACTAGGTGGTGACACACAGCATACAGGTAAGAGCAGCACCTCAGAGCATGTGCCTGAGGCCGTTTAGAAAATATTTTAATCTGCACAGCATGCACACAGAAGTCTCCTTTTGGACTAACTTATACTGTGATCTTCGACTTGCTGAAGGACTAGCTTCCATCACAGCACTGCCAATATAGATTGTTGGGGCTCAAAAGTACCTCAGTAGATTGATTTTTTTTTTCTCTCAAACTCAAAAGGATCCCAGTAGTGTTAGTATATTCCTGTTTCCACTGCACACTGAATAAATAATAGTGTTACCTGGAAAAATTTAGTTAAAAGAAACGGTGACGGAAAACAGGGTAGAAGAGGTCTTAAGTTGCATTCTTAATTCCACTACAAATTAGTCTGGTGTTCCAGTGAATGCCTGAGCTTGTCTACAAAAACACTCCACCCCCACTTCCAACCTATTATTTTTTAAAAGACAACGAACACTATGGTAACCTGGATCTTACATAGGGAACGAAACAAAAGGAAAACAAAACATACAGGGCAATTACAAAAAACAAAAAGCAAAATCAGCATGGGGAGACCAAGTGTCCCCTTGTGGTGAGGTTAATAGGCAACACTCCTCTCCTGTCACTTTCTTCTGTAAATCAGCAAGGAAATACACCCACCAGGGGCCTCTGCAAATTTGTTCTTAATTTGAGGTCAATTAGACAATGCCTACATCCCCTATCCTCAAGAAAAACAATGAGAGCAAATGCTTCCTTTAACCAGCAGATGACCTGGTAACTCTGGAAACAAGAGGTTATGAAATCTACTTTGTGCTAACTTCCAGGAACATGTAATAAAATAGAGCGCAGGGCTTGGAAGCAAACCAGCAACTAAGACTTTGTTCTGTTTTATACTGTTTCCTTTCTGTGAACTTTTTCCCTACCGGAAAGTTTCACAGTACTCATTCTAGAAACACCTCTTAAACTGGAACGCTTCTCGAGCTGTCCCAGTAAAAAATTCTTTCCTGTGACCTTTAGCAAGAAATGCATTCTAAGGAAGAAAAGAAAGAAGCAAACGTCTGCTTACTACCTAGTGGCTATTCCTCTCTCTCCAGGTCTCTGGGGATGGGCAAAAAAGAGGCGAAGGGGAAACACAACAAACGCCAGAACTCTTATTACCCTCTCTCATCTCTACACTGGCAGGTGGCGTATGCCTTCCGATTTCTCTTTAAAGCCATCAGCTCGGAAAAATGCGAGCTGAGCAAATATCGAGGACCCCCACATCAAGCCCTTGCTCTAAGAAGGCAAGCGGGATTCCCAGACGCCAGGAAAGACAGCACGGATCACAGAACCAGCCAGCCCGCCCTTCATTACTTACCAGCAGGATTTAAACCGGCTCCGACGAGGGGCGTGGCTTGGGCGGAGCCCCGCGGGCCCCGGTGGGCGGGGCGGGGGCGGGGATCCCGGAGGCTCTGCGCGGTGTGGGAAAGACCTGAGCTCCGGGAGCCTGCGTCTGTCTCTTTAAATGCCAGGGGCTGCTCTCCCGCCCCGGGAGCCCGGAGCCGGATCTACAATCGCGTTCCTCCCGCTCCAGCGCTTGTTGCTCGCCGGGTCCGAGCGGGAGCTGCCGCGACCAGGCAGCAAGGCTGCTTCCTTCTCCGCCTTCTCGCGCCCCACCTCCCCCGAGAGCAGGTTGAGGGGGAGCAGCAGCCCCAGCTGGAGGGAGGAGTGCGTGTAAACAGACATTGCTCCCCACCTTCAAGTCTTGGGGCGCTACGTAGCCGCGGGGACAAGACATGCGTCGCTCCCCCCTGCCCAGTCTCGCTGCCACCGGCGCCTGGAGAGGAGGGATTGCGGATCCCACACCTGCAAACTCACCGTAGAAGTCTCAAGGTGCGGCTGGAGGGGGAGGGAGCCAATTCCCCAAGGCCTCCACCTCTCCGAGGGTGAGTTTTCACAGGTAACCCGAACCAAAGGGCGGGCGAGTGCGCGGGGGAGGGGCGGGCGAGACGGAAGGAGAAAGCGCCGCAGGTGAGCCAGGTAGGGTGGCTCACCTGCTCCGGCCGAGCTGCGGGATCTCCGCCAGTTTCCCCGAGGATGGAGGCTTGGGGGCCGTCTCAGGGGCTAAGTTAGGGCTCCGGGTTGAAAGGAGGGTTAAGAAAAGGGGGATTGGAATAAAGTTTCTCTTCTTTACCCTCTCCTGCGTGGGCTTGGCAGGTAGGGTGCCGGCGGAAGCGGTAGGAGCTGCTGATGCAATGGGCGTTTGCCCGGGCGAGGTGAAGTGCTGGGGGCGGGGTAGAGCTAGAGTTGCCCTGCCTCCTGTGACCGTGACCCTAGAGGTGGAGAAATAAGGGAAGGCTCACCACATCCGAGCTTTCCCGTAAAATGGCTCCAGTTGCTCGGCTCCCAGCCTTTCCTCCTTCTCTTAAGAAATCGTCCTTTTCCATGGAAGGGCTCCTTCCTACATGGCTTCCTTGCTTTCCTCTCCCAACAGGTGGTCTCCGCCCCTGTCCGGGGACCCGTGCCAATGACCCTAGTGGTGGTTTCGCTTTCTTGCCTCTCGGCTGTGTGAACGTGTATCCGCACCGTGATGGGTAACCAGGTGGAGAAACTGACCCACCTAAGTTATAAGGAAGTTCCCACCGCCGACCCCACCGGCGTGGACCGGGACGACGGGCCCCGCATCGGGGTCTCCTACATCTTCTCCAACGACGACGAGGACGTGGAGCCGCAGCCGCCGCCCCAGGGGCCGGATGGCGGCGGCGGCGAAGGCTTGCCCGACGGCGGGGACGGGCCACCACTGCCGCCGCCGCAGCCCTACGACCCGCGGCTCCACGAGGTGGAGTGTTCCGTGTTCTACCGCGACGAGTGCATCTACCAGAAGAGCTTCGCGCCGGGCTCCGCGGCGCTGAGCACCTACACGCCCGAGAACCTGCTCAACAAGTGCAGGCCTGGCGACCTGGTGGAGTTTGTGTCGCAGGCACAGTACCCGCACTGGGCTGTCTACGTGGGCAACTTCCAGGTGGTGCACTTGCACCGGCTGGAGGTGAGCAACAGCTTCCTGACGGACGCGAGCCAGGGCCGGCGCGGCCGCGTGGTGAACGACCTGTACCGCTACAAGCCGCTGAGCCCGGGCGCCGTGGTGCGCAATGCGCTGGCACACGTGGGCGCCAAGGAGCGCGAGCTGAGCTGGCGCAACTCGGAGAGCTTCGCCGCCTGGTGCCGCTACGGCAAGCGCGAGTTCAAGATTGGCGGCGAGCTGCGCATCGGCAAGCAGCCCTACCGGCTGCAGATCCAGCTCTCGGCGCAGCGCAGCCACACGCTCGAGTTCCAGAGTCTTGAGGACCTGATCATGGAGAAGCGGCGCAACGACCAGATCGGGCGCGCGGCGGTGCTGCAGGAGCTCGCCACGCACTTGCATCCGGCTGAGCCGGACGAGGGCGACAGCGACGCGGCGCGGACTACGCCGCCTCCCGCGCGCCCCCCTGCGCCGGGACGGGAGGACGAGGCCCGCGAGGCGGCGGTGCACTGAGCAGCGAGCTGAGTGCGGAGTCTTGAGAGGAAGCCTTTGGGGCAGCCGCCGCTCCCTTGCCTCCTCTCACTCCCTCCTTCAGCACCTTCCAGGCCCCAGCTGGGCTCTTAGGCCATTTGGAAAAAAGAAGAGTTGGCGAAGTGCGCAGCCAGCTGTGGCTCGAGCTTGTTATCTTGGACAGAGGAGGAAGAGGGAGCAGGTAGGAGCACTGGCGGGGGAGGGAAGCAGGGGGTGGAAGCACTTCCTGCCTGCCGGCTGGATCTATCTTCCTTTCTGGGGTGGGTCAAACGGTGGACTTGCCGGACACTTAATCCTTGCTGGGCCTGGGTCCAAAATCGACCCTTCTTAGGCACTCGGGAGTGGAGGAAAGTCCTGAGTACCAGTGCCTGCCATTGCCTCCTTCCTGCTTCCCCTTCTTCCCCGGGCTTGGAGGGTCCCTGTACTGAGGCCCAAGAAGGTTTATGGCGGCGCCCTGCCAGCACGGAAAGCCGCAGATCTGCAACCCCCACCCCACCCCCCAGGGGTGTGTGTGGGATGTGGGAGGCCGGGGTGGTTCACTTCGGGGGGATTGCTGTGGTATAAGGCTGGAGAGCCCAGGCCCAGGTCTGGGAGCAGCAGACACAACCGAGCAGCCCCCTGGGAAGTGTAATAAATAGTTGGGTAAACTTGGGCTACAAAACAAAGACTTTGCTACCTCCTCCTCCCCATCCCCACCCCCAAGTAATTCATCTCCTGGAGCTGGCTTCTGGCGGAGACCTCCCTCCTGCTCCAGCCACCACTTCCCAGGTTCCAAGTAAATCGTTGTCACGGGCCAGCTAGGGGAAGGATTCAATTATGATTCTGTTTTGCCGCCTTTGTTTGTAGCCTGCTTTCTTAGGCACTTGGAGCCCTGTTGTTATCAAAGGAGGGAATGGCCCTTTGTGTCTCTGATCTAATTAAACCTGCTGGGCTGTGTTCATCCGCAGGTCGCCTGGGGTTGGCTCGCGCCACCCCATAAAGTATTCACTACAGAAGTAGTCAGACGGGATTGCTCTGGCAGAAATTCGTTCATTTCCCACCCATCACCTAACCCCCTTCCAGAACCCCCTCCCTGTAAGGCTTGGTGGTGGGCCTGGGATTTTTTTTTTTTTTTTTTTTTGCCTCTTCACTGTCTCATCTCCCTTACTCACTTTTTGTTCTGCCGGTGATAAAATCTTAGGCTTGAGGTCTATTCAGCTAAAAGGTGTTTGTTTTGCTAGCCACACCTGCTGCAATTGAATCAAGATGCAAAGTCTTGTTACATTGCAGCAGTCTCTTTGTTCTTTGGAGACCCCCCAAGACTGATTTCGAAATTAAGAGGGGTAACAGCCATCACAAATTAAATGCCACCTGGTGCAAGTTAGCACTGGATCTGGTGACAGTCCTAAGGTACAGGTTGGTGGTTGTGAGATGTGTGGGAAGCAGGCTGGCCTATACTCTTAGGATCTGCCGCTAATCCTGTTTCCTGTACTGTGGGGCTTCCAGAAATTTTTACAGCCCATCTCTTGTCTTCACGTGAGCACTTGGGTGATGTGCACCCTTGATTTCACAGTGCTGCCTTGCTGCAGATTGGCATTGCTAATGCTGTCCCAAAAGTTGCGTGAAGTTATCCTTTCTCTTGGGAGTCATTTTAGATGACCCTCATCAAGTCCTTTTATGAAGGAATTCTTACACTTGGAATGGAATCCTATTTGAGTGTCCTCCATAGCTCTGCACATCCTTGGGCCTTCTCCCTGGGGATTTCTAACTCTTGCAACAAGACTTGAAGGATTTCCTTGTATACGTTTTTCAAACTTGGAAGTTGATGCCATAATTTTTAAAAACCTAGACTGTCGTAGCACCTCAATATGAAATAATATAATTTCAGGGGCATTAGCTATGTTCCCTGTTCTCACAAGGATCACCAAGCCGGTCCTACCCTTTTGCTAAAGATGAACTACCCTCGACCCTAGTCTGGGACTTTGGAGAGATGTCAGTCACCTGTGGGAAATTTAGATGTAGTTTTCATTGTGTAATGAGCTCCTCAGCTTTGTGTTTATATTCTCTTGTTCATGGAAAAGCCAAGCAAGGGAAAAGACGTTTAGGAGAGCCTCACATATCCAACAGATTTGGGTGTTCTTGTTTGTTTGTTTGTTGTTGTTTTTTTAAGCTTAATGTGGTAGTTGAAAGACCAGTGTGCAGACAGCAAGAGGGGAGAAAAGTAGAACAGCACGGTCTAGCAGCTCTGGGCTGGCTCCCCTGTCTCTCTGTTGGCCCTCTTTGCCCTCAGTTAGAAGGTGAATGTCCTTGGTCAGGCAGAGGTACACCAGTGACTGTTGTTACAAAGGAACTGCTTCTTGTGGGAAGTCTCCACTTAAAGGAAGAACGCTTATAAAATCCACACCAATAGTAGTATTCTGCCTCTAGAGAAGAGAATTTTGAAAATGAACTAGAAGAGGAAATCCACTCACTCCAGAGACTGCTTTCCCATGTCACGCAAGCCTTTTTACTGGCTACCAGAGGTGTGAAGTATGTAATACGAAGAAGGATTCCATTGGAAGTTTTCTTCGGGCTCTCTGAGGCTCTCAAGTAAAGCAACAACCAACCAAAGGAGGCTCCAAGAAAGGGGAAGCAGTCGATGCAGCTCTTTCCTCAAGGTGGCAGTGTTGCGGATATGTGAGTTCTCAACGTCCAGGCTACGGCTACATCTGGCACTTTAAAAACCTATATTTAATAATTTTGGTTTCTCCTTGGGAACAAGACTTTAGAACTGTTTTGTACTGTGAGTTATGTATGTTCTTTGAAAGGAATAATTGATTCTAACGTTCTTCAGAAGCTGTGGCAGGGATAGCAGGACCCCGGACTGGAACACACACTCAAAGTAATGAAATAAATTCTATTTTCTTATTTGAGCAAATATTTTATTGAGACTGCTTATGTATGTCAAAGGAGCCCACAGCATCAACTACACCACTTTTTGTATCGAAAGAACTCCTACTTTTTGTAGCTTTTATTCCACGTGTAATTTAAAAGGACTTTAGCACTAAAATGCCTATAGCAGAAGACTTGACACCAGACCTTTAAGGAAATTTTTAGTTTTTATGAAAAATGACACTTCAGTGGTTAACTTTCTCATGTCTTCGGTGCTTCTGGCCCTAAGAGCACCACTAGACAACATGACAACCACATGGAAACATATTTTTGAAAGCAAAACTTTAATTTTATACGACATATGCTATGAAGAGTGAAGAAAAATTAATGACTAACCATTTTCTATTTTTTTTCTTAACGAAATGGAATCCACTGTGTCGAAGACTCTTGATACTATGTGATTGTCTAACCATTTTTTAAAATAAATTAGAATAAAATCTGTGATCATGGTCATCAAATGGTTTTGTTTGGGAAGTTACATTTTATTTGTGAATTTTTTTTTCTTAAATCATGGTAACTATAAACTTGGCTGGCTTCTTCACATATTCACTATGTTTTGTTCTTAGCTATTTTTGTGACCCATGGAGAATTACATTGACTAACACGGTAAATTCTATGTATATTTTATTTCGTAGTGAATTGTGTAAACTGTATTTTTGTTGAGGAATGTATGTTAAATCAATGTTATGTTCTCATACCACTTCTTGAGAAGGAGGTTCCGATTTGAAATTGTATCATTTCCTTCAAAATGAAGGGCAGTGTTTAGTTGAATAAAAGATTGATGACATCTTTTGAACCACTTCCTCTTCACTGTCTTATTAAAATAAAATCTGTCAAGTCCTTTTGGAAAACACTATAAGGGTTTCCAATAAACCATCTATTAGTGTTAGCTGAATTTATATTTTTTCCACTTGTATACCTCTTTCTGCCATATGTGGTTCAAAAATCCAGCTGCAATTTATCTGAGAATATTAGTGTGTCTCATCTTTACATTGCTCAGTCAACATTTTGATGAATTCATACAGTGACAGGGCCCTCCCTGCATTTGCTCTGTGAGAATTAATCACCCATTGCTCCTAGGCTCTCCATGTTCATGAAAAATGCCTCATCAACATAAATTTTCAGTGCGCATTGATTTTTAGAATCAATGCAAACATTGCTGATCATCACGCTCCCATATTGGAATCTACACTGGGGCGTCTTGGTATTAAGATCGGTTGCATCTTGGGTGATTTCAGTTTCAGACAAAGGGAATGCACTCACTGGATAATTGAATTAAGAAAATGGACAAATGTGACCACATAGCACTGTTGGCATAATAAGGGAGGCAGATGCCAGCAGTTGGTAGAGGAGCAGATGTGGCATCTGAGGCTGGTGTGGGAAGCGACCGACACTCCTTCAGCCAGCACCTGGAGCCACTGCCCCAGTCTGTGAGGGTCCAAAGCCTGGGCTTTGTCAACAAGCTCTTAGAATTATAGGTAGGAAGAATGGGCAATGCCGAAGGTGATCGGGAGCTCAACAGCAGGGAGACCCATTTATCCCTAGAGTGGGAGTCCTTCATTTCTCATGGTTCTCCTTGCATAAGGAAGTAAAGGGAGGGGACCCTTATACAGAGTGTGCATTTATTCTTGGGTGATCTTGGTGGACGCTGCTGTTCCCATTTCTTCTAAGCGGACTGAGCTTGTTTAATGCAGGAAAATGACATGTTTGGAAGCGTTTAAAAGGACCTCCAAAAGGAACAGACCCAGAATACAAGCCGGAGGGCTTTTATTTCCTTTTACGGAATTACCTGGGGAAACAGCTTCTTGAACAAATATAGCCATTTTATCTGCAGAGTAGATGCAAGAATGATCGGTGTGCATTTGCAATCACAAGATACTACTAGGTATTTATGAAGAGCCAGAGGACGCTGAACTCTATCTAGCCTTGGTACTGGCGCATATGGAGATGACAAGCAAACGCATCCAGACTCCCGGCCCCAGAGTTTGTTTCTCAGGGGAAATCAATTTTACTCCTACGTATAGGACAGATGATGATAAAGGTGGCCCTGCAAAGTGCTGATGATTGGTAGGTCTTCAAGTAAAGCGAATGGGTGTAGGTTAATTGGAGTACTCCCACTGGAGAATTCAGACCAAAATCCTGAAGGTACAGATGGTAGCAAAAAGGATGTACCCAATGCTACTAATACTCACGAAGTGCTTAACCGGGAGGCTCCTAAATTCTCAGTGCCTAACACACAAAGAAAAAACAGATCCGTAGTTTATCCTCAGTGTGACTTCCTCTCCAGGTGCTGTCATTTTGTGGTTTGAAGAGGGTGAGGCAGCAGTGATTGGCCAGCACAGGCCACTGCTGGAATATAGACTTTGGTGCTTTTGTCAAGGTGGCCATAAGTGACTCCAAAGATGAGCTTTGCTACTTTTGGGGAAGAAACTTCTACAACAACGTAGTTAACTTTCAAGGTTTAATGACCTTAATAGTGCATTCATCTTAACCTCATAACTGAGGATTCTCAGTGGTTAGGCTAAACTGGAGGTAGAGGGTCTGACCCAGGCACAAAGAACTGGGTAGTGCATAAGTCTGGACAGTGAATCTCCCTGGATTTCTCTACTCTGGGCTCTGCTTACTCTTAAGCCGATAAACCTGGGGAAGTTAAATACTTGCTTGCAAGCTTTATTTTATCTTCTATACAGTGTGATTTATGACATAAGTCAAATTCACTGAACTCTCTGAATTTCAGTTGTACTGGCAAAATAATATGTAATGTATATAATAATATAATCAGACTAAAATAATAATATCTACTTCAAATGGTTGTTGTGAGCACAAAATGAAACAATGCACATAAAGCCCAGATCAATAGCTATTATGATTGACTAGAGAAAATCTAGGATATTATATCCTAATCCTATCCAAATCCTTATTCAAAATGAAGTTTGTGTCTGAGAGAGAGAGGTCTTCCCTTCAGTTCTGGAGTATTTCGTAGTTCCAAGAAACTGGTAAGATAAAGAGATAAACTCTAGTTAATACTTCAGTTGTTTAGCCATAGCTAGAGGATTTGAAATGTTTCTTGGGCTTTGATCTTTAGTAGATGAACCCTTTAACTGGTTCATACATTTTATTCAACAAATATTTCCTAAGAACTTTTAAGGTCCTAGGTGCTGGAGAGCCGAGGGGGAATTAGAAGTGATAGATAATATTAACACTGACGAGGTCACCCTGTCCAATGTTAATCATCACAATAGCCTTTCTGGACAGCTGCTGATAGCTTCATTTTATAGTTGAAGGTATAGATTCAGAGAAATGAAGCCATTTGTCCCAGGTCGCATAGCTAATAAGGCACATCTTCCAGCCAGGAACAGGAATGCTGGTCTCCAAAGCCCCAGGCTAGGATTCCTCCATGAAGAGATCACCTGGCCTCTCCCACCCTTTGGCTTTCCCTCCCTTCTCCATACCCAGGGAGAATACAGAGCACCTTATTCTGCTCCAACTCCCCAAGCAGCATTATCTGAGAAGGGGGTAGATTTTCCCTCTTATTGCAGCAACTTCAAAGGCAGTAACACTCCAGGCAAGAGGGGCAGAAAGAGAAGTAACTCTCTTTTATCAGTGACAGTAAAAAGCCCTGGGTGAATGTTGACCGTCCCCTAATTAGCCTCCACCCTTCCGTGGCTGAACATTGTGACAGTCCTACTCCAACTGCCCCTTTTCTGTCTGTGCTTTCGTGATTCCCTTTCCCCCCTCAGGCCAAGTTCAGGTCACAGGATCCCACTTCAGATCTCGCCCCAACCCCTGACTTCTTTAAGCCACCTTGGCTTACCTAAAAATTGGTGCTATTAGGACTGTCTAGTCCATAGGGCTGTTCATCGGCTTACATGAGAGTATGTAAACGAAGTGCGTCATACACCACTTAGATGTGGCATGGGGGCCATATTGGCTCTGCCACAAATGTTTGCCTACAAATAGGATATATGATCTTGAGCAAGTCCCTTTACCAACTAGGACCCTGAATCTACATTTCTGTGTGCGGAGTACTCAACTCTAACAGACAAGATTCCAAGTGCAACTTTATCCTTTGAGATGGTTCTAGAAGTTGCTAGTTCCTATACTTAATTATAACCAGTTAATACTAATTAGTACTTATTCCTTGGCTGCAGCCCTAACATGTACAAAAATTAATATGCAAATGTAAAAAAGTAATAAGATGACTGAATTTCAGGGAGTGCTCTTATTGTGAAATGTAAGGACTATACACACAAAAGAATGAGAGACTATGGACTCCGGAAATCAAACTGAGGGTTTCAGAGTGGAGGGGGTTAGGAGGATGGGTGAGCCTGGTGACAGGTATTAAGGAGGGTACAGATTGCAGGGAACACTGGCTGTTAGACACAAACAAGGAATCATGGAACCCTGCATCAAAAACTAGTGATGTACTGTATGGTGACTAACATAACATAATAAAAAATAATTAAAAAAAGTAAGGACTATACACACAAAAGAATTCTTCTGAACTGGCAAATTTTGTCACGATCTTTAATATTAGAAACCAAATCTGGGCCATGGATGAGGAAAAAGGTGATGATAAGAGTAAATCTGTATCTCCTTTGGAAATGGTATTTCCCCTGGAAAAAGTATTTTGTTGTTTTTTGTTGTTGTTCTGTTTTTAATTGTTTAACAGTTTTGCTTTTCGAGCACTGATTTTCTTTTCTTTTTTTTTTGGCTTGCTAGGGTATATTTCTCTATGCTACCTGGCTATACTGTTGGCCAATTCATCAAAGCCCATGGAGAGAATTCTCTTGTATCTCAAAGGATATGCATGATTTATTCTAACTTTATTCTAATGGGGTCTATTTCTTTTTATATTTCAGTAAGAGCAAGATTATTCATAAAGCCATAAAGCATCAAATGGTGGCAGTTCTTTGTGCTGACATCTATTTTAGTACTTCTCTAAAAAAAAAAAAGTCATAGACTTTATTTTTTAGAGCAGTTTTAGGTTCACAGCAAAATTGAGTAGAAAGCACGGAGTTCCCACATACCCCCTCTCCCAACCACACAGCCTCCCCGAGGGTCAGCATGCGTGTCACCGTGGCACATTGTTACGCCGGCTGAACCAAAACTGACACATTGTTACCACCCATGGTGACAATAGGTTACACGCTTTGTGTCCTGCCTTCTATCCTTCAGAAAAATGTATCCACCATTATAGTATCACAGAATAGTTGTCACAAGACACAACTCCTTCTTCATTTCTTTCTCTCCCAAGGGAGGAACTGGACCTCTTTCAGCTGCTCTTACCAAAACTTGAGACGCACTTCTCTGCAGGGCCCTCCTGTTTTCTTTGCCATTCCAAACGACGTGTCTGGCTAGACTTGTGTTCATTCAGTCTTTAAGTATGTATTGACGCCACGCGGGCAGCGTGCTACCCACTGGGGCTAGAAAGAGGAATACCGGTGGTCCCTGTGCTCCAGAGGCCCAGCCACATTCTGCTGAGCAAGACAGACAGGCACACAGGGAGTGTAAGACCAGTGATGAAGTCGGGTTGATGGAGACCGGGCAGGCTCCAGGCATCATGGTGGCACCTATGAGGGCTGGTGGTGTTGGCAGCCATCCCCACACAGTGGGGATGGGGAAGCGTCTGGAATAGCCTTCCCAGGCAAAGTTAAGCAGATAGGAGGAGGTCTTATCAGAGAAAGGTTCTAACATAATCCTGCTTCCAACTCATCAACCCTTTATTTTGGGAACAAAACACACATCTGTCTCTGTATGTAGCTGGGGAGGGAGAGGAGGGGCATGAGAACAACTACTATCAATTGCTTAGTAATTCCTTTTTTTCCCCTTTTTCATAGTGCTGATACAGATCTCAGCCAACTAGGGCACATTATCGAAAACTCTGAAAGGATAATTTCACTGCATTAAAAGTGTTCTGTTCTCTTTAGCACCATCATCCAGCTGACTTCAGGCATAGCCAAGCAGCTCCAATACAGTTGGGATTGAGGCTGCTTCCTCTGTTTGAGAGAGCCGAGAGCACCCTGGAAAGCATTGCCTGGCATTGGAACTAGGCCTGGGTCCTCAGCCCCGCAGCTCCCTTTCTGTGCTACTGGGCCAGGTGCCCTCGCCTGGCCTGGGAGGCTGTAGTGTATTCATTTGCAAAGTGAGAATGATGTGTCATCCACCATGTGGGGTTTTGGAGTTGGTGATACACATGAATCACTCAGAAGTAGTCCCGGCAGGAAGTTATATGCTCAGGGGTCACTCGCTATGACTAGCCATTTCCCCTTTTCCACTTTTGCCCTGTGTTCATGACTCACCAAAATCTCACAGGTGAATGCCAGATTGGAACAGGTTAAGCCAGAGAAACTTAACTAGAGTTAAAATGGCCAGAGATGATGTGACGTTTGGTTTTGTAATTGTTAAAACACCCTGGCTCTGGGTGTTTGGAGAAAAATCATAAATATATGTGCACGCGTGAATGCATGTGCACACACACACACACACACCCAAGACAAGTGCATCAATTCATCTGAATCTTTAGTTTCTTCCAACCTGACAACCTAGGAGGTAAAACTCGGGCATTGATATCAACCTATCATTTTAAAAGTGTAACTATTTTATTACCCCCTGGTTAGTGCGTCTCTCTGCCTGTCCTTTCAGCCTATGAATATTTTTAATTAATATAATTTTATTACTTCTTTCTTACAGTTCAAAAATAATATGTGCTTAAAAGAAGTTCAAATACCAACATGTATGAAGTAAAAGGAAGGACATTTTCCATTGCCTTCTTTTACCTTGTTCCACCCGTAACCAAGGGTTATCAATATTAGGTGCGCTGTGTATTCCTTCTAGGACTTTTTCTTTTCTTTCTTTCTTTTTTTTTTTTAAAGATTTTATTTATTTATTTGACAGAGAGAGAGAGAGAGATCACAAGTAGGCAGAGAGTCAGGCAGAGAGAGAGGGGAAAGCAGACTCCCCGCTGAGCAGAGAGCCCAATGCAGGGCTCGATCCCAGGACCCCGAGATCATGACCTGAGCTGAAGGCAGAGGCTTAACCCACTGAGCCACCCAGGCGCCCCTAGAACTTTTTCTATGAACATTCAGACATTCTTATAGCTGCATGTATTTTTCCCCATGTTTCTAAATTAGATCATGTGACCCATAATACTGTGACACTGCTTTTTTAACTCATTAATAAATCCAAACATTTTTCATATTATTACAGGAAGTGTCTAGAACATTCTTTTAAAATAGCTGTTTAGTATTTCATAGTAAAAAGCTTCTGTTTCTTATTTATGCATTTTTATTGATGATCATTTCCACTATATCTAATTTTTATTAATTGGATATTTATTAATTTTTATTTATTAAAATATTTATTAATTAATAAATGATGCCCCAAATATTTTTGTTATACTTGTTCTTGGCACGTATGGGAATAATTCTGAAGGATGTAATCATTGAAGTGAAATTTCTGGATTAAAGTTTATGCAAAATTTAAATTTTTTTATATTTAATTTTTTTGAGGGGGTTGCAGAAGAAGAGGAAGGGAGAGAAAGAACCTCAACTAGGCTTTATGCCTAATACAGAGCCCCGTGCAGGGCTCAGTCTCACAACCCTGAGACCATGACCTGAGCCGAAATCAAGAGTTGGACGCTTAACCGACTGATGCACCCCTTCAAAATTTAGATTTTGATAGAAGCGACCCTGTGACCCTCTATAAAAGATTGTGCCAATTACAATAAAGCTGTTTGAAAATATTTGCTTCCTTATAGGTGAAAATATAGTACATTGTTGTTTGAGTTTCTTCGGGAGTTTTCTTTTTTACCACCTGAGCTAATTTCATTGGTAACTCCAAGAATTCAAATCATTGGCTTATTAGTTTTATTCTATTCCAAGCATTCTAATTCTCTCCAAAACCCTTGGGTCAGCCTGGGGAATTCTCCAGTCCAATCTGTGAACTTGAGCAAACAGTAAAAAGTATCCCAAATTATCCTTCTTTTAAAAGTGTTAATCAGAGGGCACCTGGGTGGCTCAGTGGGTTAAAGCCTCTGCCTTCGGTTTAGGTCATGATCTCAGGGTCCTGGGATCGAGCCCCGCACTGGGCTCTCTGCCTACTTGTGATCTCTCTCTCTCTCTCTGTCAAATAAATAAATAAAATCTTTTAAAAAAAAGTGTTAATCAGAGTGTGCGACATGCTGGTTTACACCCTTCAGTGGCTTCTAGTGGTGCTTTGATTGAGATCTAAGTTCTTTACTATGGCCCGTTGGCCTGCACAATTTGACCTGTGCTTATGCTGCCAATTGCATCTCTGATCACTCCCTCTTGCAGCTAAAGTCCAGCCTCACGGGCCTATATTTTTTTCCCTAAACACACCAAGGGTTTTCTTTCTTGCTTTAGAGCAGCATTTTCAGACAGTGTGACTACTGACCTACAATGAGAAATGAACTGTGTATCACGACTAAATGCCTACATATATGTTTGTGTGTATATATATGTGGGTACACATTGATATCTGAAACTAAATTTTACCAAACAATTCCTACCTGTACTGTGATACCATGTAGCAAGATGATGTAGAATCATGACTCCCCATAGCTGCCCGCACCCTAATGTTTTCTGGCCAGTCAAAATCCTATGATTGATGATCATTGGTAAGGGGAGAAAATATCCAGAGCCTCATAGGTTCACCACTTTACAGTTCACTTTGGACAAACCTTTCATTTTAATACCTGTGACCTCCTCAGCCTTTCCTTTGGAAATGCCCGTGTTTCACCCCGTGTTTGTAGCTTCGACAGCGCTGGGCTAGGCATGAGGGGGAGATGTGGATTGTGTTCAGAGGCATGTACAATGCTTCAATACAAGTCCTGTTGGAAGAATCAGATTCAAGAACCAGAAAACACTTGAAAGCAGTAAAGATAGAATGAGACATTCATCTGTGAGATGTAGTTAGGGACACGAATTTATCTTTCCAACAATGACAACAGTAATTTAAGCCGTTGGCACCATTTTCAAAGCGTGTTTCATGGGGATTGAATGAAATCTCTGCGCCCCCTTCTTAAGATATTATTACCATTCTCCTTGAGTAGGTGCAGAAATTGAGCCTTTAAGAAAAGGAAATAAAATGTTTGTTGAGCATGTACTATATTCCAAACCCCATGGTTGGAACCTTACAAATGGCATTTCATTTACTCTCTAGCAGAAGTTAGGAAATTGCCGCTGTGATTCTCATTTGAATATAGAGTCATGATCCGTCCAAGATAGCTGAGCTGTGAAATGGGCCAAACAAGATTCAACCCACGGTTATCTGACTCCCGGGCTGCTGCTTTTCCTGGTATATGGCTGGTGTGTCCAGTGGTTACACTCGCTCTCATTTGCAAGCATCTCCAAGTCACACAATCACAAAAGCTTCTCTTCAGATTTCTACCTACATCTTCTTCAGCGGCCCCTGGTACTCCAAAAACTGAGTCAATGAAGGCAAGAAACTGGACAATCCAACTGAGAGATGATCAAGAGCTGAAGAAGGATGAAGCCCCATGTGCAAAGTGCTGTGATTTTTTTTTTACTTGAACTTATTATTTGGGCATCATTTCAGGTGCTTGAATAAGCACAGTGCAGAAGACTCTGTCTACCCTTGATGCAGATTCACCTTTTGTCTACATTTTATTCCATTTGCAAAGTGCAGGTGCGATACCTGTTTTTAATGTCCTTCTTGCCCACGGACTCTGTGTGTCCAACAGATTTGTTATTTCTCATTTGAAGTGTCCTCCAGCCCAGCTCTCTTACTTATCCTTTCTCCCCATGTTCTCAACTTCAGTTTTGCACTATTGCCCAGGATTTTCTACTCTCTCTCCCCTTGTAGGTGTGAGGCTGGCTCTGCCATGGGTCAGTGTGAATTCAGATCACCGGTCTACCACTTGCCATTATAACTTGCAGAGAGGCATCTTCCTCACTGAAAGAATGAGCCTGAGGTAGCACCTTCCAGAGTCTTCGTGAAGATTATGTGGAATCATGTGAGAGAAAAAAGTTTAGCCAGAGTACGAAGCACAGAGTAAATTCCCCTAAAAATGCAGACTCGCCTGGCAAAGGACACCTATTCACCCTGTAGCCACTGGAACAGTCCAGAACAGAAGTTAAAATCTTGAAACACTTCCATAGCAGTCAGAAGATAGCTGCTTCCCCAAAACCCACCCCTCACCACCACAGCACCGCCACCTTCCCGGCCTCCTGGCCACGACCCCGGGGCCTCCATAAAAGCCCCACAGACTAACAGGTACGTGTCTGCAGAGCTGGGACCTCTGCTCTATGTCTAGCACTCCGATGGGTTGATGGCTGCTGAAAAATGTTAATATATCTTCAGAATATTAGCTTAAGTGCCTATAAATACTATCGCCCCATTTACAAATGACGAAAGAAGTTGAGGGATGGAGGGAGTAACTTTGTCCAATGTCACACAACTGACGATGACTTAAACCTGAGACTATTTAATTTCCAAAGCCTTGCCCAGTCCCTGAGGAGCAGAGGCCCAGTCCCCAAGCACCTGTGACCTTGGGAAGTGGACTTCATTTCCTAGACGGGGAACAGAGTGAAAATGATCCTTCTGGCTTCCCTACTTCTCCAGGCACGGAAAAAGTGTCGATCTATGGAAGTTTTCCTTGTCTTTTTGTTCATTGCAAATAATCAAGTTAAGTGGTCAGTTTTAGGGCAAAGATCAAACTCAGCTTGTTAATTATTCACAGAGTTGATAATTCTGCTCTGCTCTTGAAACTGCTGAACCGGTTGGCACAGGCCAGAACTACAAAGCTGGTAGAACTGACTTTTTGAAAATAACTCACGGAGTTAGAACCTAGGAATATTTTTAGGGAAAGAATGTGAGCCAATGAAAACAAAGACACAATGAAAGGAGCATGGCCCTAGGAGCCAGAGAGACTCTCTAATGAGCTGTGTGCTGTTGGGCCAGTTATATGTAAGTAATCTGTGTTTCATCATTGGGAAAATAAGAATAAGTACCTCGAAGACTTATTTAGAGTTAGATACAATGGGTACACAGCACTGAGCTCAGTGCCTAGCACCAGCAGTGAGTCAAGGTATTTACTAACTTGGACTACAAAGACCTCAAGAAACCAGAGTCATGGTGAATCAGCATCCCAGAGGGTCTCAGAGGCCCCCAGCAGGCAAGGAGTTAATACTTCCTTATTGGATCATGGGGGCAAGGAGGCAAGAATGGCAGTCTTTGAGCTGCTATACTTGAATGTCCTGGCTGAGGGACAGCCCTGGCTAGCAGGAGAAGGCTACCATTCAGTCTACTCTTCATTATACGAGAGAGAGATGGAAGGATGAGAGTTAATAATTTGGGATTGGTTTGTTTCCAATGGTACCGAAAGGGTAAAGGGTGGACGGAAGCCCTTCTCCGTCATACTCCCCAGAAATAACAGTTAATAGTTATATCTTTTTTATAAGATATATCTTATATCTTTTTCCAGATGTTAACCAATTAGCCTTCCTTCCTTCCATATAAATGGAATCATAATATAGTAATGGCTAGTATTTATCATGTGCTTGCTATGTGCCTGGGAAGATTATCAGTATCTTGTCTGGACTGTATGCTGTGTAACCCTCTGTGAAATAAGTACTGCTTTTATTTTCAGAGTTTACATGGGGAAACTGAGGCCCAGAGGGGTTAAGTCACTTCCTTAAAGTCACACAACAGTTGGGCACAGGAAAAGAACCCAGGAAGTCAACATAAATCTCTCTTATTCTGTTTTATGCCTGAATAGTATCTCTTTATAGGAATGAATCATAGTTTATTTAACTTTGTTAGATATTGAGGTTGCCCACATCTGTTCTAATAATCACAGCTACATCATCCATCTTTGTATATTTATCTTTGAAGTTTGAACTTTTATTTGATGTCTGCTTTGTGCCAGGCACTCTGGGACACTCTTTACATGTATTGTCATTTAGTGCTCAGACATACTCCGTGATATTAGGAATCGTCCCTTATGCGGGTAAGGATATTGAGATTCTGAGCAATTAAATGACTTTCCCAGGGTCCCAGAGTTCATGAATGGCAAAAGGGGGAGTTGAACTCAGGCCCTCTGAGTCAGAGCCTCTAACAGCACTGATGCTATGGAACATACATGGTTGTGTGCGAAAATGCCCATGAGGAAGTTACATGTCTATAAGAATCTTCTCCTTTTAATACCATTATGCTCCTATACTTTTGCTTGTTTTATAATTTCACTGAGACTCCATTTTCATACCCATAAAGCAGAGGTAATAATACCTACTGCTATGGACTGAACTGTGTTCCCCAAAGTTCATATGTTGAAGACCTAACCTCCAATGTGATGGTATCTGGAGGATGGGCCTTTAAGAGGTAATTAGGTTTAGATGAGGTCACTAGGGTTAATCCCCCATGACAGGATTAGCATCCTTGCAAGAAGAGACACCAGAAGGGCGCCTGTGTGGCTCAGTCAGTTAAGGGTCTGCCTTTGGGTCAGGTCATGATCCCAGGGTCCTGAGATTGAGCCTGGGGTTGGGCTCCCTGCTCAGTGGGGAGTCTGCTTCTCTTTCTGCTCCTCCCCCCAACCCCCTCCCTCTGGCTTGTGTGCCCCTTCTCTCTCTCTAGCTTGCTCTTTCTCAAATACATAAAATTTTAAAAAAAGAAAAAGAAGAGAGCCGGAGAGCTTGTTTCCTCTCTCCACCACATGAGCGCATGGTAAGAAGGCGGATGTCTAGAAGCCAAGAGGACCGTCCTCACCAGAAGCTGACCATAGTACACCCTGATCTTAGACTTCTGGCTTCCAGAACCGTGAGAAATTACGTTTCTGTTGCTGAAGCCACACAGTCTGTGGTATTTTGATATGATCGGCCAAACAGACTAATTACCTAACTTATAAAATTGTTTTAAAATTAACACAAACAAGAAGGAAAACCATCTAGACGAATTATAACATGAATTAGGGAGTTATCATATGCCCGGTGTTATTCTAAGAGCTTCACATGTGCATTAGTTTCCTAGAGCTACCATAACACAATACCACACACTGCATGGCTTAAAATAATAGAAATCTATTCTTCCACAGTTTTGAAGGGTAGACGGTCCAAAGTCAACATCTCCACAGGGCAAGACTCTCTTAAACCTCTTTGAGGGAAGTTCTTCCTTGCCTTTTCCTAGCTTCTGATAGCCTCAGGCGTTCCTTGGCTCATGGTGGTGTAACTCCAATCTCCACTTCTTTCGTGACACGGCATTTTCCCTGTGTCTCTGTTGCCACTTAGTTATCTTCTAAGGATACGAGTCACGTTAGAGGAATGGCCTCTACCTTACTCTAGTTGGAACTCATCTTAACTAATTACATCTACAATGACTCTATTTCCAAATAAAGTCCCATCCTGAGATACTGAGAGTTAGGACTCCAGTATATCTTTTTTTGGTCCTATCACAATACATATTTTCTCATTCAATCTCCACAGCAACCCAAAGAAGCAGGTATTAATATCATTCCCATTCTATAGATGAAGACATCAAGGCTCCGGAGTTCACACAACTTGTCCAAGGTCACATAGTGATTAAGCCAGTGTATATTCTATTGCTTCTTGGCTAGTAGAGATTGGGGGTAGAGTAGCTGCTCTAAAAAAAAAAATGTGGGTTTCTTTTATTTTGAAATGACTCACAAATAGCAAAAACATTTAGACTAATACCCCTTATGAACATAAATGCAAAAATCCTTAAAAACATATAAGCAAATCAAATCCAAGCATAAATAAATAGGATAATTCATCATGACCAAGTGGAATTGAATATATTTATGATAACTGATTTAAGTCTTTGCCTAGTGAGTCCAGTATCTGGGCTTTCTCAGGGACAGTTTCTATAAACTTCTTTTTTCTTTGTATGAGCCACACTTTCCTTTTTCATTGTATGTGTTGTATTTTTTTGCTCTTGTTACTGAAAACTGGACATTTTTTTTAAAGATTTTATTTATTTGACATAGAGGAGAGAGATCACAAGTAGGCAGAGAGGCAGACAGAGAGAGAGGGAGAAGCAGGCTCCCCACCGAGCAGAGAGCCCGATGCAGGGCTCAATTCCAGGACCCTGAGATCATGACCTGAGCCAAAGGCAGACACTTAACCATCTGAGCCACCCAGGCGCCCCTGAAAACTGGACATTTTAAGTAGTATGATGTGTCAACTCTGAAAATAAGATTCTCTTTCTTCTCCAGGCGTTATTATTGCTGCTGTTTGCTAGTTTAGTAACTTTCTTGGACTATTTCTATAAAATCTGTATTCTTTGTCATGTGTGGCTATTGAAGTTTCTGTTCATTCAGCTTAGTGATTAGCGAATGGCTGAACAAGACATTTCCATAAAACTATTTGAACTAATAAGGGCTGTGTGTGTGTGTGTGTGTGTGTGTGTGTGTTGTGTGTGTGTAGAGTTATGTTTTCAGTGCTCTGTCAGGCAGTTTACAAATCTAACTTGTACTTAACTCCTTGCTTATGAAGAGACTCAACATAACCAGAGGTAAGAGGGTAGGCTGTTCTCAGGGCTTTCTGGGGGCATACACACAGTCCTGAAAATGCACGTGGGCTTCTAGATTCTCAGGAATATGCTGGAGCTTTTCAAAGATTCCTATGGATATCTCATTACCCAGCTTTTCTTTTTAGTATTTTTGTTTTGCTCCTTGTTAGCTCCAGCTGTTAATACACCTCCTGGCAGCTATGATATTAAACAATTGCCACTGATTGTATTTGACAAATACTCTGTGGGTGGGGCTTCTCACAAAGAGCAAGGTCTGATTAGATCAAATAAAGATGTCCTCAAAAGTGAACTTTTTTTTCATGAACTGTCAGACTGATCACATGCTGACAATTTCTAGGAACGGGACTTCCTAGAAGCTCCAAACCCATCTTGCTTTCTTCGGTAGGTGCTAAGCTGCTGTTTTTCACAGCTACTGTAGTTGTGAGGTGTTGGCTTTCAGTGCTACTGAAGAGCTGGGGAAAGGGTGATGGGCAGAAGTCCAGTTAAAGTGCAACAAGGCTCACTATCCTTTCCGAGATTCACCCATTTTTCTTGAATAAATGCTGCTTGGATTGCTGCAAGCCACTGGTGATTTTTCAGAGTTATGAAACAGTTAATTTTGACAGTTTTCACGAGTGTTTCATTGCTTTTATAGAGAAATGGGTTTGAGAGCTCCTCAATCAACCATTTCAGAACAATCAATTGTATATCCATTTTCTATATTACATAACAGATTACCACAAACTTGGAGGCTAAACTCACACCCATTTATTATGTCATAGTTTTTTGTAAGTCAGAAATCCTGGCACAGACTAACTTTTCTGTTCAGGGTCTTACGAGGCTTGGACTGGGTTCTCTTTTGGAGCCAGACTCTTCTTTTACCCTCACCTAGGTTGTTGGTAGAATTTAAATTTTTTTTTTTTAAACATCTAGAACAAGAGAGGTTTTTATTCTTTTTTTTTTTTAAAAGATTTTATTTATTTGACAGAGAAACACAGCGAGAGAGGGAACACAAGCAGAGGGAATGGAAGTGGGAGAAGCAGGCTTCCTGCCGAGCAGGGAGCCCAATGCGGGGCTCGATCCCAGGACCCTGAGATCGTGACCTGAGCCGAAGGCAGACGCTTAACGACTGAGCCACCCAGGCGCCCCAGAATTTAAATTTTTGTTGTAGGATTTTTTGTTGTAGATGGCAGGCAGTTCATCTCATCTTGTCAAGGCCATCCCTGGGTCCTAACCGTGACCTGGAAACTTAATTTCTTCAAAGCCAGCAGGAAAAGTCTCTCTCTGGTATGTTAAGATAGAGACTGAAGTTACATAGTCTAATCATGGGAGGGATTAGCCTATCACATTCACAGGATATACTCACACTCAGGGATCAGATATTATATAAGGTATATATATACTGGGGGTAGGATTCTTGGAGGCTGTCTTAGAGTTTTGCCTACCAAAGGCTTAATTGTAGGTTTTCGTATAGCACTTTCATATAAATTAACCTAATGTAATTGAGATAGGTGAGAAAGGTGTTCCAAAACTCATTTCAGAGATGTGAACTCAAAGGTTCAGAGAGATTATATGATTTTCTCATGAGCACACAGGAAATGAGAGGCAAATTAAGTCCTCTGATTCCGGTAGAGCGCCCACTCTCTGTCCTACCGCACACCTGTCTGCCAAGTTAAAGGTCAGTCCTTTCTCGGTTTTGTTTGTTACCTGGCTGTGAAGATGTTAATACCTGAGGCCTCTTTAAGGAATTTTGTCTCTGGAACAGTCTCCCCAGGGCTGCTGCATCTCCTGCATGTGTATCTTGGGAGAATACCCGAGCATGGAAAATAGTATCAACTAGGAGTTTTGATAAAATGGAGTTTTTGGGGGTGAATTGCAATTTAAATAGCTGAAAAATTCCATTTACTTCCAGCAATGTACTCTGAATGCTCCCTCTGGCCCAGCTCAAAAGGAGCAGACAGTCATCTTCCACAGAAAGTAATGGAATTTTTATTTTTGTCTTAGAAGTGCCTTGAAATCAGCAATCTCAAGGCTGGCAATGGGCCTTCCGTGAAGACATCATCAGAAAGAATAGCAGAAGGTTCTGAAGGCAGTCAGCCATGGACCAAACTCATTCTCACTTCAACTGAATGGTTTTGCAAATGGTAGAGGAAATTAACCATTAAAGACCAGCTTCCCCACCTCCCTGTATTTAATCTCCTTATCCAGTGTGTCCAATCATCTAAAAGGTAGCTTGTTTTCTTTAGTTCTAATTCAGACCTTCTAATTATTCTATCTTTCTATTGTAATGCAAATGGTACCTGTGGCCCTCATCAGTCAATCCTTCAAATGTTTGAGAACAATAGAGCTAGGTTGTTGGTTCCCTTTCCAGATTCCCTTTGCTTGATCTCAATACAAACTCCCCAGCTGCTTTGAGAGGATAGTTCTCATCTTTCCACAAAGGCCATCCCCACCGCCTCAAAGTGACAATGACTGACAGGTGTATTTTGTGTTCCAGAACTCCATATGAGATCACACTGAAACTAGACCCTGCCAAGACCACATCCTTGCTTAGCCTCCTCCCCTGCTCATCCTGCATTCCCTCTCTCTTGAGGGCCCTCCCCAGCCAGTGAACCTGCCTTTACCCAAATCACTGTCTCAGGGGCAGCTTTGATGTCGCGACCTAAGACAGATAGTAATGAAGTTCTGCTGTACCCTTCCTCGAAATTCAAAATAATATCTTATCCAGGAATTAAAGGTCTTGCTTAAAGAAATATCGGATAGTCCACTTGTCCTCCCTAATGTGGAGGTCATTTACCTCCCAACCTCAGTTTTCTGGAATGAAGCCACAGACATAGAAAAAGCCTTTGAGTAACCGACCTAGATATTGTAAAATAAAAGGCGACCTGTACCTTTGTCGTTAAAAAGAAAATGCAGTTTTGGTGACAGATACACAAGTCTGGGCAAGCCTTGACCTCTCCAGTTCTGTTCCCCGTCTGGAATGCAGGGCTCAGGCCACACACCTCTCAGTGTTGCTGGAAAGACAAATGGGACAACACATGAAATGAGTTAGTATATATCAGGGCTTCCAAAAAACAGAGGTTCTATCATTAAGGTCTTTGTGTGACAGAAAGCATGCTATTTTAGTCTGGGTGCAGGCCAATTTCTATTTCAAAGCTGAGGCTCAGAGCAGATCCTTTTTCTCACACACAAAAACAACTCACCAGCTCCAAGCGAAACAAAAACGAACTTTGATGTTTCTCACCACATTGAGTCCCATTTGGAGAGGAAGGGGATGGATTGCTGAGCTGGGGGAGAATATGAGGTCCGCTGTGCAGGTGTGGTGAGGTGGGCACGGGTGGTAAGATGGGGCAGGTGTTGTCCTGGGCTCCTGCAAGTCTGCTGAGCCCGAGGAGTTGGGTCAGCCTCACTTAAACAGAGCATTGATTTGCACATCAGCATTGGTTGCATCTGGGGGGCGAGAGCTCTGTGGATGTATGTCTTACTCTCTGCAATTTTATGTCAATTTGAAATATTTAAAAATAAAATAGAAAAGAAAAGGTAACTATGGACTAAATGAGAATGATTAAACCCCCACTGTGAAATTATCCAAGTGTGTTATAATTTACACTATGCTTCACTCAAATTAATGCATACCCACCGTATGATTGTATGAATCAATTTATATACATATATGTATATATCTCTATGTATTTTTCACATACCACATATAATCACACACAGTTTTAACTGAATCTTCTTACCTGGCATCTGCCCCAGGCCAGTAAATGAACAAATGCTTGAAGCCTGTGCCTCCTTTGTAGATGCCTGCTTCTCCCTGATTCCAGGAGAGCCCTGGGGCCTGTGTTCTCTGACAGGTGCAAAAAAAAATTGTTAACTTGTAGTTTGTCCAGCTGTTTTGGTTATTGTTGTGATGGTGAGAGCCACGTTATTCCAGTTCTCTATATCTCTGAGCTGAAACCAGAAGTCTCTGTGTTAAAATTGTGAATCTAAAGGTGTGCCCTGGTTTAGAAAGCGTTCCTCATTTGCTTAGAGCCATTAATGTTGTTTAATTTCCTTTTCTCAGTTAGTAGTGTAGTTGAATCTGTTCTCTCTTCATTAGTCATCCCTAGCCCCTCACTGCTCCAGAGCCAGTGGGGTCCTAGAGCTGCTCCCAGGGGTCCTGGGGAGGAAGGTGCTGGGGGTTCTGGACAGGGAGGAAGCAGTGGTAGGGTGATTTGGGGAGGTAAGAGAATTGAGCTAGGTGGTCCCTAATTCCAGTTACCAGCTCTTTCCTTAGGGTTTGCTCCTCTCTGGGGCTCAAATCTCCTTGCAACATTCCCCTTTATTCCTCCACGACCTGTCCTCCCCAGGGTAATTCATTTTAACTAGTCTTTCTTTTTCATCCCACATCCCACCCACAGAGACTCAAGCCAGAAGACAGGAACTTCAAAACTGGGCTCTAGCCCTCTTCTGGAACAAGCGGCACCTCAGGCAAAGTGAAGGAGGTGGTTTCTGTCAGGGTCCAGGAAGAAGACATCGGCTTCAGGTTAGTCCCATTCAAGGACGGTTTAATCCAAAGACTACTGAGGACATCTGGGGGTTTAAGGGAACCCTGAGGGAAGAATTGGTACCAGAGCTGATAAGAACAAGCTTCCTTTACCACTCCCCAGGTCCAAGGGAAGGAGGGACAGAGTGGTCTATGGGGACAGAAACAGAGAGGCCTGGCCAGTATGGAGAAAGCTGCCTGACTTAAGCAAGACCCAAGGAGGAAGGAGGCCGCCTGCTCCAGGTGTGACTCAGAATAAACACCCCACCTCGCTCCCCTCCCTCCCTTTATAACTGGCCAAAGCCTATGAGAAACCAAATGGCACTGATGGATTCATCCAGCTCAGCCTCCTGGGGCACAGAGAAGGATGGAGAGTGGATCTGGCGGGTCAATGGAACACGTCTCGTGCAAAGACCATGGGGACCACATTTCACTGAGTGTTCATACAGCAATCTAAGACTCCTTGAACTAAGTGCCGAAAGCTGTATAATGACAATTATTTTTGCTCTGATAATTCAGTGACTACTTCGAGTAACCCTGTAAGGAGTTTTTGAATTCCCCACAAATCAAGGCAGAGAATGATTAACTATTTCCTCCAAGTCACATAGCTAGAAGAGTGGTGAGGAAAAGTTTCTAAGACTCCAAAGTCCTTGCTTATCCTACCTGCACTCTACAAATTTATTCTCCCCTCTCCTGAGGCACTCCCTCAGAGCCAGCCTCTTCTCCCTCAGCCCCCTGAGGAGCTTTTCTGGCCTGGAGCCATGCCTTCCCTTCCACTCCCCAAATGGGCTGGGTCACTGGTCACGGCCTCAAGAAATCAGTTGAGTCCGGGCATGGGCACTGAGAGGCAGGACCAGGCTGGGGGGTGCTTGCATCGACGGGCATGTGGTGGATAGACAGAGCCAGGGAACCGGCAGAAAGTGACACAGAGAGCAGATGCAGACTTTCACCTGTAGCCTGGAGGTCAACCCCAGAGGAAAAGAGATAAGGAAGGCAGACATAGTAAGTGAGGTTGGCACAGCTCCTTAAGAAAAGGGTGAAAGATGAGAGTGACGTTTAGTCCAACCAGAGCACCCAGTGTTTGCACAGTTTTAGTGGCCAAGGCAAATTCCCAAATATTTCAGTAGACAATAGTTGACTTGACTGTGGGCTTCCTGAGGTTGGTGGGTCCTCATTTTGGTCTCCCCACAACCTACTCCAACCCAGCACAGTGGCCAGCACATTGTAGCCAATCTCTGCCAATCCATTTGCTAAATGAGTGATTGGAAACAGAGTAAATAATGGAACCCTGCGGTATTTGGGAGCCAATAACACGAGGAACATAATCCGGGTGTTGATTTTTCAGTGAAATGAGAGTCCATGGGGAGGCCGTCTATTCTTTGGGAGCCTTAGTGTGCTCCTATATGAAATGACAACTCAAAATTCCTACATTTGCAGGGTTGCTGGGAAGTTGTACACACACACACACACACACACACACACACGCACACACACATGCACACACACACACATACTCACACATACTGTCAACACCAGTCTTGCATCTAGCAAGGTCACCATGATAATGAGGAGCAGCTTCCTCTGGGGTTCCTCTATCATTCTGCTACCTTATTATTTGAACAAATTTGTTTCTAGACAGTTCCATTGAAACAACAAACAGGTCTTAAGCTTCCCACTTGAGGAAAAAGCAGAAGAGAAAGCTGTGCGGATAGCAAGGTGACCTCTGTTATTAAATCAACACAGTAGTACATGGTCCTCAGCCTGCTTACAGCTGTTACAAAGGGAGGTTTCAGAGCCACCCCTCTTCATCCTTCCTGAGCTAAAAGCTCTGGCAGCAGGGCTTGCCAAGCCTTCCTAAGCCTGGGGGACACTGGGCCATGAGAAGGATGCCCAAACAATTCATTTCTGGATTTGTTATGTGGTTTTTTTTTTTCTTCTTTATCTTTCTTTTTTTTTTCTCCTAGTCCACCTTTCTCAGTCTGTAAAAGTTAGACTCTTTTTGCCTTCATAATTCTCATGACATGAATTCCATACCTTTATTCTCATTTCCATACCTCCCACCCCTCATTCCACCAAAGGCATTATGCTTAGTGTAAAGTTGTTTCAGATGGCATTTAACTTAAAAGATGGCAGAATGACTCCCCCTGGCGCTCTGTATCAGCTCCCTCATGGACACCCACCTGTGGTCTGACAAGGAGGCCGCAGGCAGGGCCTCTCCCGAACTTATGGTCGCTACATTTCTAACGTGTGCTCATCAGTCTCCTCTGCAGCCCAGAGGAGACAGGATGCTGGAATGAAGGGCCATGAAATATAAGGCACCTAGCAGCTTCCCATCAAGAACTTAGCTAAACATTAAAAAAAAAAAAAAGTTCATAAAATTCATCAGCTGAGAAAGGTATTTGGTCCATGAGCATTATGATGATCCATATGACACGAATCACAGTCATGATTCCAAGCTGGACTTCAAGCAAATTTACCTGAAATGTGCAGCATTTGTAAGCATCACTTTCTGCTGCAAGAAACTTGCAGGAGGAGGACTCAGTTGAGGTCCCTTCAGTAGCATTCTACTGGGGGGTCCCATACAGCACCCTTCAGTAGCATTCAGCCAACTGACCTTGTCCCCTCCCCTTCTGCACTCCTTGGCAGAGGAACCACTTTGGAGTCATTGATCCTCTGGTTCCTACTGACCCTCGGAGGGTGCCTGACAAGGAGATACTCCTTTACTTCCATGAGGATGGGAATTGGAGCCTGGAGTTCACTGATCTGCAAAGGTTTATAGAGAGTGTTCACGAACCTTCTGATACTTCTGCAAATTTTGTCTCTATGTTTTCTGTGGCCTTCTTTTTCTGAGAAGAATTTCCAAATCTTTCAGGAGATTCCCATGGCTGTGCACGTCCTCCAAAACATTAAGAACCACTAACCCAGAAGGTTAGCTGAAACATTCTGTAAACTTTACACAATATATTTTAGGAAAAAACTGGGGGGGGGGGCACTCCCTTTCTCCTTGGCTTATAGGAGTCTCACAGTGAGTACTCCTCACTGTGCTCACTCACAGGCAGTGAGCACAGTGAGGAGTAGTGGTAGTTGAAGCTGTGTAGTGTCTGAGACTCTGATACCAGCTGGCTTTCTGTGTCTACATAGTCTCCACAATACGACCCATGAAGTGGTTAAAGAAGACTGCCCCCCCCCCCTCCATCCCTTGCCACACAGATCAGCCAGGAAGGGGACATGCGGATTACACAGAAGCTTCAATGGCTTTTGGATTCACACAAATGTGCTCTCACAAGTACACACCCACTCAACATTCTCTGAGTGTGCAAAACCTGGGGGGGAATCCTCTTCTCTTTCTCCTCCTCCTCCTCCTCCTCCTCCTTCTTCTTCTTCTTAGAAAGAGAGAGTGTGGGAGGGCCAGAGGGAAAGGGAGAGAGAGAATCTCAAGCAGGCTCCATGCCCAGTGCAGAGCCTAACCTGGGGCTCGATATCATGACCCTGGGATCATGATCTGAGCTGAAATCACAAGGCAGAGGCTTAACTGACTGAGCCACCAAGGTGCCCCAGGGAGTGAGTCTCTTTAAAGTCTCAAGGTCTGTGTCCTACATGTGAATTCTGCCAAGTTTCTGAGTGTTCCAGCCTCATTTTGTCATCCATTCAATGCAGGTGAGTTTGCTCACCTAACCTGCCATTAAAGAATGTAATAGTTAAATGCTAGCATTGGTGAATCACTGAAGGGGGTGGGAGAAGTCTAAAAGAACATAGAAACCAAGGCATTCTAGTCTTAATGGAAAGAATGCGATTGTTCTGCAAGGGCAACCATGACCAAAAAGCAGGGCAGACTATTTCCAGGGAGAAGACACTAACAGGTAAGGTAGGATTTATGGAAAGTGGTTTAGACACCACATTCCAAGTATTTTGTGTGCAGCTCTAAGACTTAGTAAGAGTATTCTGTGGGTCTGCTATGCAAGGGAGCCAGTTGGTGGTGTGGATTTGGACCAGATGTCAGTTCAGTGGTCGTGGTGAAAGGACCATGTGGACCTCTTATATTCTGCTTTTAGCCTTCTGGTTACCAACCTGGCCACTCAGGAGCCTGGGGTCCCCTGATCCCTGGACCAAAGCTCACTGGGAACAACCACTCTTCTGTGTTAACACTGTCAGAATGTGACAACTTCATGTTACTAACTTGCACGTGTAATATATACATTGAAACCTTTAATAATACTACTGCTATTCACAAGGATATAGTATGCCAGGTTATTTCAGTTATTTTTCACCAATACTCTGCAAAATAAACATAATAGCTTTGCTGGAAATAGGTTGGACCTGGTCCATACAATCAGGATATAGCTTTACTTCTCTCCCTATCGCCTTCAAACTCATTTGCCTCTTCTTTCCCCTGAGGGCATATCAGGGATGGTCTATATCTTCTTGGTCACTTACAAGTATTAAAATGTCCAGTCCAATTTAAATCAAAATTTAATCTCATATCCAGCTTAGAGCTTCTTTCCTGCTGCCCAGCTCAGGCATGTGGGGATGCTCAGATACCAGTAAAGGGAAGGGGCCTTTGATCTGTTCTTCAACAATCCTTGCTGCACTTCTTATCTGACTCACCCAATAGGTGATGAATTTTCCAAGGTTAGGATAGTGAGAAGGGTGAGAAAAATGGTGGCAGATGCTGTTCATGATATTCTCTCAGCTGTCGAAGGCCCTACAAATGGTAGGATCCAAATGTTGGTTCATCAACATGGCATCTTTCATCAGGGACACTGGCTTCTCAAGACACTAGACTAACCTCTTGTGACTTCTTTCAGTTTCTGCACTTTATGGTACTCCAGTCTGCTTGCGCAGATAAGTGAAATTGTCTGCCTTCCGTGGGATTCACCTGGCCCCAGTAAAATGCACACATACTTGCTTTGCTATCCGGGGATGCTTTGATGAGTCCCATCCTCTGTCTTTTCCAGGCAAGTGCTAGGTATTAGGCTCTTAGCAACTAATGAGAGCAGAACATATTTGACCCAAGAACTCCACTGTGCTTTAAGACCATATAGGTTGGGATAGTTCCTGCATCTCTACATCCCACAAGCATTGACTCTACTTCCTTGCAACAAATCCTCTCTCTAAGATCGATTATCCTAGATGTCCTCATTTTGCTATGGGTGAATTTGCTATGGGTGAATTTGCTATGGGTGAAGCAAACCCATACCCAATACTACTAGGCTCTTTGGAATAATTCCTTCTCTCCAAAGGAGCTTCTAACCTCCTGTAAGCAAGCTGTTGGGAATGTTGATTTGGCTACAGACCAGACATTCTCCTGGAGAGGGGTCTAGCTCCTCTCTTTAGAACATATGGCTACTTAGCTTTGTTACTATCTTTGGGATCTCAGCCAAAACTTGGTCCCACTGAACATTGGCTATTATCCTTTGCCCACAAGGAACTGAACTGCAAAGAGATTTGTTGTCAAATGTCAGAGGTTACTCAACTTATAAAAGCGAAAGTCAGATTTGAACCCTGATCTGTCCTTCTCCCATACTTCACAGCCTTCTCCTTAACCAAAGTTGCCTAGGACCAGGAGGAAGAGATTACACTTAGTCCCACTTTACAGATGAGTAAACAAAGGCTTCAAAATTTAAGACTTGCCCAAGCTCACCCCTTGGACTGGTCAATGCTACAGCAGGAAACAAGTGGCTCACACTAAGGAAGCTGCTTCAGAACAGTGTAGTAAAGGATTATTTAAAAGGTGTGGGCAGCATTGGGAAGCCACAGGGATAGCACAGAGTTCCAGGACTAGTTAGCAGGCTGTTAACCATAGGACTAAAGGGAGGAGGGAAGGGAACTGTCTTGAGGGCCACTTTGAGAGCAGGTCCCAAGTCACAGCTCAGGAAGGAAGTTGTCCTGCCTGCCTCTCTTCTCTGCCTCCAGCTCCTCTGTGGGCCAAAGCCAGAAGGAAACCAGAGGGCACTGGCGCCTGTTGGAGTTGTCCCTATACATGGATCTCCCAGAGCTGAGAGCAACAGGATTTAAGGTGGAGAGTAGATTTGGCCCACTCAGCTAGTAATGGCAGAACTGAGGTTTGAAACCATGTTTGCCTGCTCCAAACCCTTTGCCACATTTAGTAGCCTCTGCCTTTATCTCATGATGTGGCTGTGACAATTTGACTGCGTTGTAAACCCTCTTGGGGCAGAGACTTTGTCTTACTGTGTTTATAATTACTGCCATCCTGAGCACAAATAGATATTCAGTAAGAGTTTATTGACCTCATCAATGGGTGTAGGGGCAGGCTATAGAGATGCTTGAAACACAGGAGGACAGTATGAGCAGAGGGAGAGAAATGGTATGCATTGCAGGAACTCTGTGTATGAGGACTTAAATGAAAGAATGTCTACAAAACTATGTATACATACAATTTCATATTACATATTTTGTAGACATTGTCTCATTTGAATCTCGCATCAACTCATGGATTATCGCCCCTTGATGAATCACACAAGTTGATTTGTGTAATGACAGTAGCTGATAGGATATGAGCTCAGGCCACCTGACTCCTAAAACCACTACTCTTTCAAGTACCTCTCCACTGAGCATAATATGGTGAGATGATAGCATAGCCATGGCTTATTCTTAATCTCTGTCTCTGCCTATCTATTTCTCTTTCTTTTCCTTCTGTCATTGATTCATTACGTAAATCAAGTCATCTGTCTTTTGCTATGTTCCACTTTCTAGATGTGTGTTTGTTTCCTTATAGCTTCATTTAACCTCTTCTTCTTTCTCATGCCCTTTTCCTGTAAGTGAGCCCTTGAGGATTTATTTGATTTGGATTCACATTCAGATTTCTTTTCTTTTTGGCAAGAACACATTGTGAGTGGTGCTTCATATGTGTTTCATACTATAGCACATCAGTATAGACACAAAGCCTGACTACCCATCCCTCACCTTTCCTGAGGCCAAGATGATTGGTGGATTCAGGTGATTTACACAATTTTAATTATCATTATTAATAACTGGTATTATCAAGTGAAGTATCAGCTATGTAGCAGGCACTCTGCTTGGCACCACATGTATGTTGTCCTGTTGCATCCACACAAAGACTATATGAGAAAGGTAGTCTCATGTTCATTTTTTAATGGGAAAACTGAGGCTCAGAGGTGAAGTGGGTTACCTGAAGTCACACAACTAGTGAGTGACAGAGGCAGGATATGGCTTCAGATCCAATGGACTCAAGTCTACATTCTGAACCACAAGGTGACATTATTTATGGCTTTATTTCTTTTCAGTGCATTCTCACAGACCCACTGCTAGAGATTTTGATTCTTGTTCCCTTAACAGATTGTCTGTGTCAGAGTAATTTAGACTTTTAATTTTAGAACCAGTGTTGGAAAAAGGATCAAAGAGGGAGGCCACTTCAGTGGCAACTGGACCACAGATGAGAGGAGAAGATAACGGGTTATAGAGCACGGTGCTTAGAAAAGGTGGCAGTAGGCAACAAAGTTCAGTAAAGCAATCTCTTGAGATCCTTTTAACTGTACTCTATAAAATTGCAATCCAAAGTAGTTTAAGGAAAAAGGACCACTGATTTAATCAGATCACCAAACTGTGGAAAGGCCAGAGGTAGATTGACCTCAGGAATCACTGCACCTAAGTACCAGAATCCCAGTGATGCTCTCTCCATCTCTCAGCTCTGCTTCTTCATGCATGCTGGTTTCCTGCTGTCAGGCTAGCTGTCTCCTCATGGCAGGAAACAAGTCTACAAGCAGCATATCCTTACAACTTACTCCATGACCAGAGAGGAAAGAGGACTTTCTCTTCCTAATCCCAGTGGGAACAATCCCAGGGAAAGATTCTGATTGGCTGGGCATGGACCAATCAGTATGGCCAAGAAAGGGGAGCCCTCCTATTGGCTGACTTGGATCACATGTTCCTTCTATGACCACTAGTAAGGTAGATCCATTACCACAAGAAAGGAACAAATCACACAGATGAGGACCTTCCTGGAGGGATTGTGAACTGGGGAGTCACCCCAGCCTCCATTTTCTTTTTTGTTGAGGTCTAATTGACATATAACATTATATTAGTTTCTGGTGTACAACAAGATGATTCGATATGTGTATATATTGTGAAATGGTCACCACAGTAAGTCTATTTGCCATCTGCAAAGTTACAAATTTTTTTTTCTTGTGATGAGTCCATCTTCCATATATTCTTACAACAAACAAGTGACAACAGATGATGTTTAGAGGCAGGCTCTGGGTGGTTGAAAAGAACAAAGGTTGGAGGGAGGAAATGGATGTTAATTAAATACCCGCATATTCTATGTAATATTCCAAGTGCTACATGGTAGCTCATTTAGTCTTCACAATAATACCATGAACTCAGCATTTTGTTCTCATTATAAAAAGTATTTATTTATTTGAGAAAGAGAGTGTGGAGGTGAGGGGTAGAGAGAGAGAGAAACTCAAGCAGACTCTGCATGGAGCTCATCGTGGGGCTCAATCTCAAGAACCTGAGGTCATGACCTAAGCTGAAACCAAATCTGACTCTCAACTGACTGTGCTACCCAGGTGCCCCTATTCTCATTTTTTTTTTAAAGAATAAACTGAGGTTCACAGAAGCTAAGTGACTTGCCCAAGATCAAAGTTTGTAAATGAAAAGTCAAGACTTGAATCCAAATTTTTATGGCTCTAATGTCTATAGTCTTTCCTTGGGATCAGACACCCTTCGGTGCTGAAGGGACCGAGGACAGAGAGATAATACCCAGCTATAGAAATTCTGAATGTAAAATAGATGCCACATCACAAAGTGAGGCAGGTCTCAATTTATGATTTAGGTCCTCTGGACAGAGTAGAATCAAAATCCTGGCTGATGTATTATGGAATAAAAACTGTTTTTCAACATGTAAGCCCAAATTGAGGGACATTCTACAAAATATCTGTTCCATATTCCTCAATGCTGTCAAGGTCATCAGAAACAAGGAAAGAGTGTGATACTGTCACAGACCAGTGGAGACTAAAGAGACATGGCAACTAAGCACAATCCCAGATTGGATCTCAGAACAGAAAAAAAAGAACATTCATGGAAAAATTGGTGAAATACAAATGAGGGCTGGAATTTCATTAAAAATGATGGACTAGTGTTGGTTTCTTAGCTTTGATGATATATTGTGAGACTGTCAGATGTTGATGATGGTGGACACTAGGTGAGGGGCACACAGATACTCTCTGTACAATCTTTATAATTGTTCTAAAAATTTAACATCATTCCAAAATTAAAAGTTTGTTAGAACAAAACTCTGGTGTGTGTGTGTGTGTGTGTGTGTGTGTGTGTCTGTGTGTTTATTTTCCCTTGCGGAAAACCATGATTAGAGCATGCAGAGCCTGGGGCAAACCTGCAGATGGGGGACCCCCTGACACAGGGTGTTATAAGCTAAATGTTTCTGTCCCCCCAAATTCATATGTTGAAGACTTACTCCTCAATGTGATGGTATTTGGAAGTGGTAACTTCAGGAAGTAATTAGGTTTAGATGAGGTCATGAGGATGAGGCCCCTGTGATTAAATTAGCATCCTTCTAACAAGAGGAGGAGAGCCAGAGCTCGCTCAACTTCCAGCGTGTGAGGACACAGAGAGAAGACTGTCATTTGCTCGCACCAAGAACTGAATCCACCAGCACCTTAATCTTGGACTTCACAGGCTCCAGAACTGTCAGAAATCAATGTCTGTTGTTTAAGCCACCTGGTCTGTGGTATGTTGTTATAGTAGCCCAGGCAGACCAGGACACAGACAATGACACCCCATGTTAAGGGAGGCAAACTAAAGAAATAATACCTTAAAATGAAACAATGAGATATCACCTCACACTACTCAGAATGGCTCAAGTTAACAAGACAGGAAATAACAAATGTTGGCAAGAATGCAGAGAAAGGGGAACCCTCTTACACTGTTGCTGGGAATGCAAGCTGGTATGGCCACTCTGGAAAATGGTATGGAGGTTCCTCAAGAAGTTAAAAATAGAGCCCAGCAATTGCACTGCTAGGTATTTACCCCAAAAATACAGATGTAGTGAAATGAAGGGGAAACTGCACCCCCAATGGCCAAACTGTAGAAAGAGCCAAGATGTCCATGGACAGATGAATGGATAATGAAGATGTGGTACACACACACACACACACACACACACACACACACACACACACACACAATATCGCACACAATGGAATCTTACACAGCCATCAAAAAAGATGAATTCTTACCGTTTACATTGATGTGGATGGAACTGGAGGGTATTATGCTGAGCAAAATAAGTCAGTCAGAGAAAGACCATTATCATTTGGGTTCAGTCATATGTGGAATATAAGAAACAGTGCAGAGGATCATAAGGGAAGGGACGGAAAACTGAAAGGGAAGTCATCAGAAAGGGAGACAAACCATGAGAGACTCTTAACTATGGGAAACAAACTGAGGTTTCTGGACAGGAGGTGAGTGGGGGGATGGGGTAACTGGGTGACAGGCTTTAAGGAGGGCACGTGATGTGATGAGCACTGGGTGTTTTATGCAACTGCTAATTTATTGAACACTACATCTGAAACTAATGATGTACTGTAAGTTGGCTAATTTAACTTACATAAAAAATGAAATTGCAGTAATATGAAGGGATTGGTAATGGTTAATTTTCACTCGAATCTCAAATCTCACCCAGGCAAACTTTTCTTCTCCGGATGCCCTGTTTACATGCTCTTGGTTCAGATGAAGATGTTGCTAAAGCTCACTTCTGTGCCACGTTTGAGTCACTTATCCAGGGTTATACCCCAAAAAGTGTTGACACACGTGCAGCCCCTAAAGAAGTGAGCTCCTCAGCTCCTCGTGAGCTCTTGTCATCTCAGAAACCATTTTCTAGGTTTGCAATCAGCACAGGCCAGAGAGAGACTTGCTGATTTCTAATGGTGCCTCATCTCAAATGTACTGCTTAGATGACTTACTAAGAATGAAGAATGTCTTCCCCATTACAGTCTTTGCAGATTATAAAACTGCACAACCCACTGAGAACATTATTATGGCTCCTCACTCTTGTCAATGCTGTTTCATTTTTCACATGTTTTCCCTAACCAGCTAGAGGAGGTAAGTTAAAAAGAGAGTACGGTGTGGTTGACTTGGCTCTAGTCGAGAGAAGAGTTGAGATTCTAGGGTGTGCCAGTTGACCCTCCTCTTTTTAGGGTAGGACAGAAGATCTTGTGTAAAGTTTATAAATACACAGATTTCAGAGTTGAAAGTAGGGTGACAGACATTCCTATCTTGTCCATGACTGAGGAGTTTCCAGGCATGCGAGACTTCCAGAATGATTACTGGGACAGTTCCAAGCACACTGGAATGGTTGATCATCCAGATGGAAGGGACCATAAAGCAATCTTCTCAAACAGAAGGCTCCAAAATACATCCTCTCCTCTGGGGTTTCTGACTAGATAAATATTCAAAGGGGTTTGTACATGGCAAATGTATTGTCAGGAAGCAATGGGTGTAATTGACAGAGATGGATTTGGGCTGGACGGAGGGGAGAGAGGAAGCTGATCCATCAGACTCCTAGTCAGAGCACCTGGGTGCAAATACCAGCCCTCTTGCATAACAGCTGAGAAAACTTGGATAAAGGATTTGTCAGTTCTACTTCAATTTCTTCATCTGCAAAATGGGACTAGTATTTAGTATCTCCCTCCTATGTTTGCATTGAGATTAAAACTCTAACTCAGGTAAAGTTCTTAAAATTCTGCTTAGCTTGAGGGTGTGCAAACTAAATATCACCCTTCATTATTGCTGTCTATACTATTCACAGTCTGGGTTCCTATTCCTAGCTCTGCCAGCAACCAGCCACATTGCAGCTTCCTTATCTGTAAATGGGGAAAATGACAGCACCTTACCCAGCGGTCCGGTGGAGTTAGTGAGATAAAGCAAGTGTGCAATCCACATGTGGATTATGGAGGCTACTTTCTTGTCTCCTGAGCGGCCCAGGATCTCAGCTTCTTCTCTCATCTTTAGCTCCATTAGTGCAGTAGAGAGACAACAGGTTTTCTAGACTGGGTCTTAGTCTTGGCTCTGCCATGACTAGGATCTTCCTTTAGTGATTTTCCCTTAAAAAAAAAAAAAAGAAAGAAAAAGAAAAAGCTGTGCTTTTCTTGAAAGGCTGGAAATTGGCTCTGGAGGCAGGTATCCGTGAAGAGTGTCAGTCATGTTTTGATAGATGCAATCATCATTGAAAGAAGCATGTAATCTCTGTAATTGTTCATTCTGTGACCCACATGTCAGCTTTGCCCTGGCCCTTTAGTTCTGGTCCTTTTGCAAATATATCCTCTCGTGCACAATCATGACTGAGTCATGTAGCACACTGAACATTTTTTTAAGGGACAATAGTCGAGGCTCTAACTGTAACTATAACACAATTCACCACAAACTCTTAATTCTTCTTTGCTGTTCCCCTCTTCCCTTCCCTTCCCTTCCCTTCCCTTCCCTTCCCTTCCCTTCCCTTCCCTTCCCTTCCCTTCCCTTCCCTTCCCTTCCTTTCCCTTCCCTTCCCTCCCCTTCCCCATGCCCCCCTCCTCTTCCCTCCTCTCCTCTCTTCTCCTCTCCTCTTCTTTCTCTTCTCTCTTCTTCCTTCTCCCCCCGCCCCGCATTTGCCCTTTCTCTACCTTCTGTCTTGTCAGGACTCTTCTCATTCTTGATACTCTCCATCTCTCAATGCTTGCAGTAGAAACTTCCTTGTGTTTTTCAAAGATGGATTTCTCTTGTACTTGGACTCATAGTTAGAGTACATTTCCCAGGGTCCTTTTCAATAAAGCGTCGCCATGGGACTGAGTTTATCCATTGACTTATGGGTAGAAGTGGTGAATGCCACTTCCTGATAACCTGGCCCATAAAAACCTCCCACAGACAATCCTCTCTCTCTTCCCCCTATTGCTGGCTCACTATTGAAGTCCAGGGACTGTTGATGGTGTTGAAGACTCCATCAACCTGTCTATGTGTGGGGCTAAATTAATTCTAACTCTCATCTATACCTCTACCCCTAGCCATCATGTTCATCTCTTGGGGGCTCACATGAGTGAGAAACTCTATGTCCGTGAAAATTAAACTTTATGTGAGTGAGAAATAAACTTCCATTGTATTGAGTCAATGGTATTTTGAGATGTATCTGTTATAGCCACTGGCCTTCTATGAACTAATATAACTAGAGAGGACTCCTTTTCCACTGTTTCTGATCTTGTGCTCCTCCAAGTCTCTCTCTCTTTCTCTCTCTCTCTCTCTCTCTCCCTCCATTTGTCAATTTTATTAGGAAACGAATATCACAACAGTATTAAAGTTATGCATTAAAAAAAGCCACAAAAGGCAAAATCCAATCTCTTGGAGGTTGGGGGACAAAAATGGAAGGGACAGTACTACTACTTTGCTTTGGTGACGCTTTATAAGCTAACTGTAACCTCCCCGAGAGCAAAGACCACAGCACTTTTGTCTCTATTGCATCTTTACTGCCTGGCACGGAGCAGGTGCTCCACAAAACTGTGTTCAATGGATGTGTACAGATGGCCTGAGATACTCTAGGGACCAGCTGGAAGAACCCTTTCCTTTTTCCCTTCTTTCTTTTTTTAAAGTCGTTTTATTTATTTTTTTTTTTGTCATGAAAACTGTACCCTTTCATCCCCATTTCTCCCATCCCTCACCCACCTCCTGTGTGGTAACCATCAGTTTGTTCGCAATAGCTAAGAATCTCTTTCCTGGTTTCTCTCTCTCTCTCTCTCTCTTTGTTTTCCTTTGTTCATTTGTTTTGTTTCTTAAATTCCACATATGAGTGAGATCATACGGTATTTGTCTTTCTCTGATTGACTTATTTTGCTCAGCATTATACCCTCTAGCACCATCCACATTGTTCCAAATGAAAAGATTTCATTCTCTTTTATGGCTGAATAATATTCCACTGTATATAAATACCACATCTTCTTTATTCATTCATCTATTGATAGACACATGGGCTGATTCCATACTTTGTCTATTGTAAATAATGCTGCTATAAACATAGGGATGTATGTATCCCTTTGATTTAGTGTTTTTATTTTGGGAGTAAATACCCAGTAGTGTGATTTCTGGACTGTAGGGTGGTTCTATTTTTTTTTTTTTAATTTTTTTAGAATTTCCATACGGTTTTCCACAGTGGCTGCATCAATATGCATTCCTACCAACAGTGCAAGAGGGTTCCTTTTTCTCCACATTCTTACCAATACTTCTTGTTTCTTGTGTTTTTTATTATAACCATTTGACATATGTGAAGTGAGAACTCATTATAGTTTTGATTTGTGTTTCCCTGATGAAGATTAATGTTGAGCATCTTTCCATGTGTCTGTTGGTCATTTCTATGTGTTCTTTGGACAAATGTCTGTTTGTGTCTTCTGCCTATGTTATAATTAGATTATTTGTTTTTTTGGGTATTGAGTTGTATCAGTTCTTTATATATTTTGGATACTAACCCTTTATCGGATATAGCATTTAAAAATATCTTCTCCCGTTCAGTAGGGGTACCTTTTAATTTTGCTGACTATTTCCTTCACTATAGAGAAACTTTTAATCCAATGTAGTTAGTCCCAATAGTTTCTTTTTGCTTTTATTTCCCTTGTCTTAGGAGATATATCTAGAAAAATGTTTCTGTGGTTGATGTCAGAGAGATCACTGCCTGTGTTCTCTTTAAGAATTTTTTATAGTTTCAGGTCTCACATTTAGGTCTTTAATCCATTTTGAGTTAATTTTTGTGTTTGGTGAAAAAAAGTGGTCCAGGTTCATTCTTTTCCATGTGGCTGTTCAGTTTTTCCAACACCATTTGTTGAAGAGACTTTTTGCTGTTGTATATTCATCTCTCCTTTGTCAAAATTTAATTGGCCATATACTTGTGGGGTTTATTTCTGGGTTTTCTATTCTACTCCATTGATCTATGTGTCTATTTTTATGCCACTACCATACTGTTTTAATTACTACCTCAGTGTAATATAACTTGAGATCTGGAATTGTGATACCTCCAGTTTTGCTTTTCTTTTTCAAGATTGCTTTGGCTCTTTGAGGTCGTTTGTGGTTCCATACATTTTTTAGGATTGTTTGTCTTAGTTCTATGAAAAATGCTGTTGGAATTTTGATAGGGATTGCATTAAATCTGTAGATTGCTTTGGGTAGTATGGATATTTTGACAATACTCGTTCTTCTCCAAGTCCCTTTTTTCTTGACTATGATGAACAGCATAGATCTCGGGCTGCTCTTTACATGCTGACGCACTCACAAGAAATGCAATGCTCAGCAAAGAAACCTTCAATTACAAAGAACCGCCCCCTTAAAAGGAGGGGTACTTTAAGTAATATTTATTTTCTGTGACATACTGCCTCTCATTCAACATATAATCACAAAACACTATGTTCTCTGTCCTTCTCTAGAAACTAGAGCTAGAGCAAGGCAAGTCAACAGCTGCCCTCAATACCTTTTGGTCTAGTGCTAAAATGGATAGTACAATTTGGTTGAGAAGTCATAGAATTTCATGGAAGTCAAAGCAGAGATATCAGATTCAAAGTCTTCCTATGGAAGGACCTGACTTGAATCTTAAAGAATGAGTAAGAACAAAGGTAAGGGTGGAAGAAGGGTATGAGATGGCATGACTTTCCCAGAAACTTCATTTTAGGTCAGGTTGGAATGAAAGGTATATGTGACTAGGATATGGGTGATACACCTGCAGATTCCAGCTGGGACTAGATCCTGAAGGACATCACCTTGAGGATTAATGTGCATTTGACACCATCTGTTCTTGTCTCCTTATTAATATACCATATTGTGCTTTCCCAGTCACCACAGTGAAAATAATCCCTGTTTCCCATACATGGCTGTCCCTGCCTGCTGAGTACAGTCCCTGAGGTAGGAGAAGACTTCAGTGCAATGACTGAGCTTTTTCACAGTCATTCTGAAATGTTACTCTCCTGGGTGTTCCTAGGGTCGGCCTCACTCATACTTGTGAATTTGTCACTTTCATGAAGAAAAAAACCATAAGGCTGAGGAGAACTTGATAGTCCATGAAAATTCTCCTTTGTGTGTGGGTCGTAGACCTTTTCATCTTCAATGACAATATCATCACCATTGTTGCATTTTGTCCTTCTTACTTATACAGCCCTTAACTATTCATAATGGCTTATTATTTTTAAAGACTTTATTTATTTATTTGAGAGAGAGAAAGCAGAAGGAGGGGTGGGGGTGGAGGAGAATCTTGAGCAGACTCTGTGCTGGGCATGGAGCCCAATGTAGGGCTCAATCCCAGGGCCCTGGAACCTGAGCAGAAACCAGGAGTCACTTAACCAACTGAGCCACCCAGGCACCCCTGTTAGTAATGGCTTTAACTTTGATCTTCCTTACTCTCCTCTACAATTTGCAAAATGGATCCCATGATCTCATCATGGAGGCCTGATGGAGGTCTGCAGAATTGAGAAAATTCGCCTCTCCTCATTTGTCAATGGTCTTCTCCAAGTCCCTTGGAACCAGGACCAGAATTACCATCCAACGGATGTTTTCTAGGCCTTGATCTCCTTGTGACCAAGCATCACATCTCCTAAAATATTGTCACCTTACCAGTGCCTTAAACGACCACTTAACTTGTATTTGAGAATTTAACTTTAAGAAATGATTCTGTACACAGGCTTTGAAATTGAAGAATTCAGGATGTGGACACTAGGGTCAGGCATCTAGTCTACCAGAGCAGTAGGTTTTCAGGTGTCAGGGGTCTGTGAATGTTTCCTTCACAGGGCTGTTGTGAGAGTCAAATGAGCCATTTTGCCTAGTGGCTGGCACACAGAATGACTCAGTTTATGCCATGGTCTCTTGGTCTCCTGGTCTCTATTTTCAGTCATTTTTTTATTATGCAAAAATATTAAATGTATTCACCCGTAGGCAGGATTGCACAATGAACCACCACATACCAGACACACAGCATGTGTCTCAGCTCATGGCCAACTTTATCTTGATCTTCTTTTCTCTGCTATTATTTTGGAGGAGATGTCAAACAATCTATCCCTTCATCTGTCAATTAGGCAACATGTATCCCTGAAAGATAAGGGGTAAGAAAATAATAACCACAGAACAATGATCACTTCCCCCTGCAGAAAGACAAACCCGGAGAAAACCAAGAGTTGTAGCAGGCAGAATAATAGCTCCCCAGAGATGTCCACGTCCTGATTCCTGAACCTGTAAATAAGTGAGATGGCTCAGGAGAATTAAGGTTGCATATGGATTTATGGCTGCTAAGTGGCTGACCTTAAAATAGGGCGATTATCCTGGATTATCCAGGTAGACCCAGTGAAACCACAAGAGTCCTTATAATTCTTAAAGGGAAGAGGGGAGCAGGGAGGGGCAACCTTAGAGATGGCTGCACAGGAAGGACACAGCTAGTGCTGCTGGCCTTGGACATGGAGGCGGGGGGCCATGAGCCAAGGAACAGGGGTGACCTATAGAAGCTGGAGTAGGCTCCCCTAGAGTCTCTAGAAAGAATGAAGCCCTGCCTTTATCTTTCCTTAGCCTAGTGAGACCCATTTCAGATTCCAGAACTATAAAATAATACTTTTGTGTTGTGATAAGTCCCTAAGTTTGTAGTAATTTGTTACAGCAGCGCTAGGAAACAAATACAGTAATAATTACTTAATATCTTCA
>CM053606.1:152171759-152189515 GCA_028646535.1 Procyon lotor | reverse complement strand
CCATCAAAGCCTTTCTGTGACTGTTTATGTTCCTACTTTTGTCCACAACCAAGAAAATACCCATAGATAAGGACTTATTCTGATCACTACTAAAGGAAATGGAGCAAAGCACATTCACAGATCTGCCCTTGGGAGGTTTTGTTCAAAGAGAATGTCATGTATGAAAACAAACAAAACCAATATGCAAAATAAAGCATCATCCTGGGAAGGAGGATGGGACCACCCAAGACCCTCTTCTCCTACCCAGTATTTACATATTCCCTGAGTGAGAACACTCAGGCATCATTTCTTACCTTGTTTCTCGAATTGTGCAGGGCAATGGCTCGGGTAGTTTTACTTTGTATTTAAAAACAACAAAAAGAATCTATGTGCTATTATAATAGGCAATACAGAAGCTAGAAACATCATTACACTTTTTTTCAGTAAAAATCTGCTCATTTGTTTTTGGAAAAAATGGGATCATATAATAAGTGTCATTTGATAAATCTTCACCTTCCCCACATTAACATTGTCCTTTGAACAACTTTTTAAAAAATATTTTATTTATTTATTTGACAGAAAGGGAGAGAGCATAAGCAGGGGGAGCAAGAGAGGGAGAAGCAGGCTCCCCCATGAGCAGGGAGCCTGATTGGGGGCTTGATCCTAAGACCCTGGGATCATGACCTGAACTAAAGGCAATCACCCAACTGACTGAGCCACCCAGGTACCCCAAACTCCTTTCTATGTTTATGCATGTCCTTCTCTGAATCATTTTCTATGCTTAAATAGCTTTTTGTTATATGAATGAATAAATAATTTTTTATTGTTGATTGTTGATAGGCACATAACTTATAGCTGTCTTTTGAATTATTCTGATATTATTTTGAATTATTATTATATATAATTAATATTAGCCAATATTATTATTATTAGAAATCAATACTTTGATGAGATCCTTAATCTTTCTACATCTCCCTGCTCATTCCAGTGATATGATCATTATATCATATATAGACCCAAACCAAATAGCTCTATTCACAATATTTTAGAAAATCCTATGCAAGGATTAGTAAATATATGTGGAGAGAGTTATTATGCTTGTGCCTCAAATGAATTAGTTACCAAACTGCTGCTGAAAAAATTCTTCTAGCAGGGCATTGGAAAATAAATAGGGAGAGAGGATATAATAATTAGAATTCAGAGTAAGATACCAACGAGAGGTAGAGGAATCTGGAGGAAGGTTTTTGATTGGAAAGAAAAATGGCTGAGAGAGCTTACAGAAAGTGAGTCTGAAAGGGCAGTAGACCATCTCCACAATTTAGCATAAAGGGGGATTCCATCCAGAAAGTGGTGCAAAATATCAAAGATCTCATCTGAAGTCAGGAGCCCCTTTATGATTGTTGGAGCTTTTGTCTTTATTGAGCTTTGTGAGAAAGGGCTGGGAGGATTTGGGTTCTGGAGTTTCCACTGATTTTGTTGCCCAAAGTTAAGCAAGTCAGTTACTGTCACTGGGCTGAGCTTTCTGCATCCGTAAAATAAGGACACTGGGTTAGAAAATGAATAAGGTGCCTTTTAGATTCTATTTTTAAAAGTCCTTGGTCTTTTAAGATTTCACAGATAGAAAACTAACAACTTAATGAATAAAAAGAGGGTAGGAGGTTAAAAGTGCAGGAGTCTGGGCTTCACCAAATGTTATTAAGTATCAGATCCCACCTTTGTAATGGCTCCTCCGGCCCCCCCTTCTGGGTTCTGTCAATTTACTATTCAGATCAACTGACTAATTTTGTCTGAAAAGGGAGTGGAAAATCTCCATGTCATCGGATACACTTTCGCTTTGATGGATGAGGCTTAAGTTCCAAAGAGAGTGTTAGGCAGGAAAATCCGGCTCTTTCAAACTAATTACTGCATATCTGATTTATTTCCCTCCTTAATGCTGTTTATTTTGTTTTTATTCAAAATATAAAATTGCTCCCTGAGTTGGGAGATTAATGGCTTTCTTCTCCTTTAGCAACAGATCATTTGTGAACTCAGATTATAAATAGGAGGTTAGAATCCATGACTCATTGTTTTTTCCTTTTTCATACAGGATGTCCCCTGAGATTAACTGTGGCTTTTTTTTTTTTCTTTTCAATAACACCTAATTATTTGTGGCCTGCTACATTGAAGATTTTTGTTTTTAGGAAAACGTAATGCTTCTTTTTGTGCCATGTTCTCGAAAAATTTTGTATTTTGATAAACTAGAATTCCAAACAGCATTGAGCCGTGGCTTTGATTGATCACATTGTTGCTCGATTGATTGATCCATTCATTTAACAAATGTGTATTTATTGTACATTGGCTCTGTGTAAGGAATGCGAATGCTCAGCGTCTTGGAGGTGGCACACCCTGATGCGGAGGCTGGAAGGAATACAGAGGTAGCGGAAGGCTTCTAGGGTCAACTAGTGTGGTTAGAGTTCACTCATTTGTTTATCACATGCTTCATCACTGATCTATCAGACATCTGCTACAGTCACAGATGCTACTGGGATGTTACACAAGTCTGATGCATTTGGCATTTCATTCATTCATTTATTCAGCAACAAAAACAAGAACAGAACACAATCCCTACCAGGTGTCACTCTCCAACTAGTCTGTGAGGTGTGGGTGCAGAGAAGGAAACAATTATGAAGGGCTTTGAATGACATGTTTAAGGAACTTTGACTTAATGTAGTATCTGGTTTTTTTTCCTGCCTTTATCTGTGCTTTCTTGTATCCCTTAGCTGTTGAACTTGAGACAAGTTACTTGACCCCTCTGTGCCTCAGTTTCTCATGGTTAAGTGGTGTATCCACCAATACGCAGTCAAGAAAATAGAATGCACTGCAGATATTTCCAGCAGTGAGGGAGTCAGTGCAGGTCATTAGTTGGAATCTTTGGGAAGAGATGGAAAAACGGATGGGAGGAAAGAACGAGAAGAGGTGAGGAGGTGCTCACCGGACTTTGCAGGAGGAGCCCAGCCTCCGTGCGCTGCCGCATCTGCTAGCCACCAGTTGCTACTGCCGTCTTCGGACCAGTCCTACAGATGTGCAGAGCAGAAGCTGCTCGCCCACCAAGTCCGCCATCACTGTGGGGAAGCACATGCACAGCCGGGAGTAAACACAACAAGGCACAGACAAGCTACCCCTTCCTCCAGCTTTCCAGTCTTTCCCCAGTGCCTCCCACTGGCAGAGCACAACCAGAGGGCCGCTGACCAGGGAGCATGGGAACTGTCGTTTGCAGGCTTCCACGCCCCCTGCAGTATCAAGGAGACACCAGGAGGACAAGAATGGAGTGGACACTGAACAAAGAACCAGCCCAAATGGGGACAAGGATGGAACCTACTTTGTGTGGTTGCTGGGAGTTAAGGAGTTACAGTAGGCAAGGCCCTTGGAACAATTATCGCTATTACCCACTGACTTCAGGGAGTCAAGGAGGGCGAATAAACAGAGTAGTAACAGAATCCAATCTATATTCGAGAAAGCACAGATGGGGGCCGTGGAAAAGGAAGAGGCTTACTGGGTCCCATGAAAGGCAGGAACCACTTAGGAGATGTTTGGAATATCTGTACAATAATGGGGATGAAAAGGGGGAATTGATTATAGGGTTATTTAGGGAATAGAATTATCTAGGCAGAGTGATGGGTAGGATATAGAAGGAGGACAGTTCCAAGATGCTTTTAAACTTTGGGGATGGGTGATTGTATGGAGAGCGGGTGATCTTATTACCCATCCTTATGTCATCAGGATGGTGTGGAGGTGGAGTGTGAAGGTGGAGTGTGTCCTATTGACCATTTACTCCCTGCAGCCAGGATAGTGCACAGTTGTCTTTGTGTATGTGCTTGATTATCGCTTATTGAGTGAATGAAACAAAGAATACATTATTTAGTTCCTTCCTCTTTTTAAAAAAGACATTACTTTCCCAGAGTTCTATAGCTAGTAGCAAAGTCACACATCTGAGTTTTCTTATGTCCGCTGCACCTTGCAGTGACCACACAGGCAATATAACCCCATGAGCATATGAAATCATTGGTCCCTGTGCCAACTGTGGTACAAGAATAACTAGAGACCAGATTCCTATTTTTAAGAGAGAAATTAGGATAGGGAGTCCCCTAAGCACGGTATATCCATACAAATAACCAGGATGCCTGCTAACATTTGGACACTTTTCAGAAAAGAAATGGAGATCAGTTCCATTTGTGAAACAAGCGTGCGAAATCTACCTGGGCATTCTCTCCACTAGGAACTGGGATATACCTTCAGATAACATGCATCCCTTCTCTCAAAGACCTCGTTACAAGGGGTGGAATCTGAAAAGTTATGTTTCAGGAGCTTTTCTGGATTTGAAAAGGGAGAACACTGGAAGAGGGTATGGAAATTTCCCCTGTAGCACCATATACCATCTCACAGTGGATGCTGCCCCATCTGGAATTTCTTGCAAATAGCACAGACCGGAGTCAGAGTGCCCGTGAAGCCAGCCTGGGCACAAAGACCTCTCTACCACTCCTCCCAGGGAAGACCTATAGATGTTCCATATCTGTGTAACCTAGAAGTATAGGTTCTTGGGCCCCTACCAGACCCACTTAATCAGAATCTTGTGGGGTAGGAGCTTCTGGCAAAAGTTCATGCCTGAGAAATTCTTCATCTGGCCTCAAGCCAGGACCCTCCCCTGCTCATCCGTCACTGATCTGATCCTTCGCTGAAAAGCAAAAGTGGTGTCTACTTCGTCCAATCCCTTCTCCTTCACCGGAGCCTGTCCTCATGTATTATGCATGCCTCTATATCTGCGTGTCTTCTCACTGGCCTCTCTTTGCTCTGTGATGACAAAGTCACTAATCTAATTTCAAACCCCCAATCCCCACAGTGTGTGGGACTATGTTTACGTTCCCAATATGCTTTGCTTCCTCTTGACACTAAGCCCCAGCATAGCTGCTCCTCACTTGACCAATGTCTCCATTTCTTTGTCTTGTTGTCTCTTAATCAACCTCCCAAACAGCTCAAACATATTCTCCCCTAGGACCCCACTCTGCTCCTCTCAGACTGCCCCACGTTCTTGGTGCTCCCCTTATCGGAGTCATTCTTTTTTTTTTTTTTTAATTTGTTTTTCTTTATTAACATCTAATGTATTATTTGCCCCAGGGTACATGCCTGTGAATGGTCAGGCTTACACATCTCACAGCACTTAACAGCACATACCCTCCCCAATGTCCACAACCCAGCCACCCTATCCCTACCCCCCGCCTCCCAGCCACCCTTAGTTCATTTCGTGAGTCTAGGAGTCTCTTATGGTTTGTCTCGGAGTCATTCTTTTCATTATTGTAGCTTTCTCTCTGTTTACCTATTATTTCTGTCTCTCATACTTGACTGCAAGGCTGTGAAGGGAGGAAACCGAGTCCTAGTCTTGGTACCCCCAGATTCTGGTCTGCAAAGTCAGACTCCACTGAGTTGAAGGGCAGCAGAGTTGACCAGCTAACTACACATCCTGTCCTGTGGTACATGAGCTTTCCCCTGGGTTCTGGGGAAAGAGAAGGACAAAGTTTCACCTCCAGACCATGGTGCCAACTTTACAACACCTGCCATTTCTGGGCAGTGTTCTAGGGCAGGGTGATCCTTGTACCTTTTGTGCCCTTGAGTGGTTATTCCTGTTTGAAGAAGGTCTTCAGGTGGAAGGTAAGTCCCCACCAGGACTCCGTGCCCTCTGCGCATTCTGAATGACTTGACCCTAGGAAGGGGTGAAGCAGTTTTTCCCTTCCGCCAGTCATTATGGAGTACAAAGCTTCTCCACCCTTCTATCTCAGAGACGTAAACTTGTCTCTAAAACACCCAGTCATTTGTTTTCCAGGATTTGGAGCAGAATTAATTAGCTTGGAAAAGCATGGGGAGAATGCTAAGTATTATTAATGACACAATTAGCAGTTCCTTCCTGCAGGGGATGGGTGGTTCCAGGCTTCTTTGGACAGATCTTAAAGATGGACCCTATTCTCCCTGTTTCCACTCTAACAAGCTCTGCTCAGTGCCCTGGGACTCTGTTCCCAGCCACTCCCTGGCAGGGATGTGGCCAGGGACTCACTTGTACCAGGAGGGGGTTGGGTTTCAGGCTGCTGCTTGCTCTGTGGCACAGGATGTAGAAGGACCCAAGCATCTATTCTCAACAAGGAAGGGAAAACCTAAGGGCTGGAAACGGGAAGCAGAAGTAATGTGAATCAGCACATGCTATGTCCCAGGAACTATGCTTGGTGCTTTATACACTTACAGAATCTTCATCACAGCCCCTAAGGTAGACACAATGCTATCTCCATTGTACAGACACACAAAAGGAGGCTTACAAAGTAAAAATGCGTTGTCCAAGGACACTTTTCTAGTAATTATCAAAGACTGGATTTATACCTATTTTGGTTTGGCTTTGAAATGACTAGTGTTCAACCAATGTGTAGCTTTGCTATAGATTCTCTACAAGGATTTAATGGCCTGTTTCACGACCTGTGCGTGAGGGTTTGTCCCTAACCCCACTCCCTCTGTCATCCTCTCTGGGTGCAGTACTTGGCTTCACCATGGGTCTAATAGCCATGCCTGTGACACTGAGTTTCTTTCTCCTATTTGTGCACTCCTTGCCTGAATTCCAATGGCAAATGGAAGACGATGTAAGTTAATGATTCAGAGGCCTACCTTGGAGTCAGTGTGCAGTAAGATCAAATATCAGCTCTGTTAATTGATAACTTTGCACTTTGGGAAATGCATTTAACCATTCTGTGCCTTTGTTTCTTTATCTGTCAATTGGGAATAATGATATTTAATTCCATTATTGCTGAACCCTAGAATCCTCCCTCTCTCCACATCTTCAGCTGGGTCAAGCATTAGCTCCTCCTGGGAGCTTTACATGGCCCATTACATTGAGTTAAGGTACCCTGCTCTGCTCTCCGATAATACCCAGTGTGCTTGCTCAGATCATTGCCCTCACCACGTTATTTTTTAAGTGTCTATTGCACTTGACTAATGCCATGCATTGTCAAGTAATACCATCTGCTGTTCACCTTTGGATTCCCCAAGAAACCACAATAGATCCTAGCATACAGTGAATCTTCAACTAAAATTTGCTTAAAAAAAAAAAAATGAATGAATTAGTGGGTGAAGTGATCATGACGTTGAACTTTGAGAGATGAGTAGGGAGACGAGTAGACAGGGAGACAAGGGGTAGACGGAAGGGCAATCAGAAGGAGCTGTGTGAGCCGAGGCATAGAGGCATGAAGCATTTGGGGATCTCTATGGAATCTGAGAGTAACTGAGGACAATGGGGATACAGGCTACACCTTAGGGGGACAGAATGGCATGAAGTCCAGGGCACTCCTGCTTCTGAGATCAACACTTCAGAAGCCTTAACTCTCAGGATCCATTGAGGCTTGAAGGGAACAAAATATTGGTTCAGCTTGGAGGATGTTTTGTTGTTTTAGTTTGTTCCAGTTGAATTACCAGATAATGCATTGATTTGGTCACACTTTAAAACCATCCAAGAGGCTTATTTGTAGAAAAAACAAACAAAAAATACTTTTGATTCAAGTCACAGTTCAAGAAAAAAACAAAACAAACCATGTTTCTTTAATTAAAAGAAGCACTTGAACCATTTGGTATTCCTGAACTTGTCATCCAGCACTGAGGACAGATTCCAATTGTCTTTTCCTTCCCCCATTTCTGGGGCCCCTAGAATGTTCAGGAAGGTGATGAAGTATGAAGTATCGGGAAGGTGATGCCTGCTTTTCCCCCCACCCCCTCACTGAATCCTCCATAAGGAAGGAAGAAGCATCTATTTGATTGATGGGGCAGGAGTTTTGTCTTCCACTAGGTCAGAACTTTTCACACTGGAGTTGTGACTGATTAAAGGTTGACATCAATAAAGGTTGAGGTGTGCACCATATAAATATGGGGAATGTTGTATATATAGTTACTGAAAGATTTAGTTCAGTTTGGGTGTGTGAGCACACATGTGATGGATCACAATATAAAACATCTCTTTATGTATTCACTTATTAATTTGTTGTATTGTAATTCCAGTTCGTTAACATACAGTGTAATATTAGTTTCAGGCAGACAATTTAGTGATTCAGCAATTGCGTACATCAGCCAGTGCTCATGACAGCACGTGCCCTCCTTCATCCCTAGTACCTATTTCCCCATCCTTCCCACCCACCTCCCCTCTTGTAACCATCAGTTTGTTCTTTATAGTGAAGAGTTTGTTTCTTTGTCTATCTCTCTCTCTTTTTTTGTTTTTCTTTTCTTCTGCTCATTTGTTTTGTTTCTAAAATTCCACATGGGTGAGATAATATGGTATTTGTCTTTCTCTAACTTATTCTGCTTAACATTATACTTTCTAATTCTCTCCATGTTGCAAATGGCAAGATTTCATTCTTTTTTATGGCTGGGTAATATTCCATTGGATATGTATACCGCATCTTCTTTATCCATTCATCTTTCAGTGGACACTTGGGCTGCTTCCATAATTCGGCTATTACAGGTAATGCTGCTATAAACATAGGGGTGCATACGATGTGAGGGTGATCTGGCAGTGACATTGGCCACTCCACTGATCACTAGTATCAATTTGGCTGATCTGATTGGTATTCCCTCCTCCTTCACTGCTCCATGTGCTTCCTTCTGGAAGCTACACTCTTGGTCAGTCAAGGAAGACGATCTTCCCCAATAGAGGAGGATTATTCTTCAGGGAAGGTGATGGGAGTAGCAGTGCTCCTCTGCTAAAACCTCCATACAACTCTCAAGGTCCACCTGTAGGAGAACTTAGGTAAAGTCAAGCTTCCAAGACTCCAACGTATCCAAATAAGGAGGTGCAGGTAGCAGTCTGCCTTTCTTTAAGAAAAGGGGGAGGTGTATATATCTCTTTGAATTAGTGTTTTCATATTCTTTGGATAAATAGCTAGTAGTAGAATTACTGGATCATATGGTAATTCTATCTTTAATTTTTTGAGGAGCCTCCCTACGGTTTTCCACAGCGGTCGCACCAGTTTGCATTCCCATCAACTGAAACATATCTCTTATTGTGGGTCTCAGTCAAAACTTTTCAAACTTCTACATTAGTTGGTGTCCCTTGACCGCGATGGCCCATTACAGGATCTGTGTGGTCTGTTTGTCTTTACCTTCTCAGGCCACTTGGCCTGCTCAAGAAGCACGATGTTTCCTTTGTTTTCTTCATCTCCAATGTAACCCTTTTCTGGAGGCAGGTTTAGAGGTCCAGGGTTTCCCTGGTGCTCTGTTGGGATCAGTAGGTTGGAGCCAGGCTGAGTTTCTCTATTCTGCAGACTGAGGAGTGAACAGCTGCAAGGAATTGAGTAGTTAGTGTACTAACAAAAGCACCTGTCCAGCCATGATGACCAGTGGGGCTGAGATACAGACCTGGATCTGTGTGTCAGGCCATGTACTCAGGGGGCTGCTCCCACCAGAAGGGGTGCCTTTTTCTGTTGCAGCTAAAGGTTCCCCTGCAGGCCTACTGATTTGCAAACTCCACCCAAGACAGGGTAGAGGTCTAGAAAATGTACAATACCTCCTCTTGGCAGCAGATCCAAGCTGTAGTTCTCCAATCCAGTTTCATCCATGATGAAGTTGATATTTTATTTCCTAAATGACACTGGTATCTATTGTCAATGGGCTCCAAACTCAGAAGATGAAGGCTTGTAATTATCGCCGCTGAGAAACCACAACATCTATGTGCACAGCTAATGAAGGGTTGGTTCCCCAGTTCCCCGCCCCTTCTGGAAGTCTGTTATTAAATCAATGTGTGTCAGACAGCCAGAAATGTAAAGCCGCAGTACTGGGGTTTGGCTCAGTCCCACACATTGCTGGGGGTTTTCCAGTTTGGACTGGCTTTTTCCAACTGTTCTCAGCTGGTGCCTTAATTCAGAGCTGGAACATCTGAGTTTGTGAGAGACTTTGTTCTATTTCTTTTTCCTTCTTTCCTTTAAAACTATTCTTTTCTTCTTCCTTTCCTTTCCTTCTTCCTCAGCTCTCTCAGATCTGTCTCTTTCTTGCTGTAGTGTTTTCTGAGTATCAGCTTTCATTAATCCCTGCCATTGTTCTGGGGGTGCCTGGGTGTCTCAGTCAGTTAAGCATCTGCCTTCAGCTCAGGTCATGATCTCAGGGTCCTGGGACTGAGCCCCATGTCAGTCTCCCTGCCCAGCAGGGAGTCTGCTTGTCCCTCTTCCTTTGCCCCTCCCCCTTGCTCATGCTCTCTCTCTCTTTCTCTCAAATAAATAAATAAAATCTTTTAAAAAACCTCCCTGGCATTTTTCCACACAGGTCACACCCTTCCTTGCGACACGCACACGGAAACAACAAAAATTGTGAAGAACATTTAAGTGACCCTAGTCTTCTGATTCTATGCCATACCTTTTTCTATTTGGCATATTTTTCTCAGGACATTTATTATGATTACAGAAAGGGGACATGCTTACAAATGAATTAAAATTTATTTTCTACTATTACACATTGGTTTACCTTCCTGAGCCTTAGTTTTTTAATCCTTAAGTTGGGAATAAATTAGAGAGACTCTCTGGAGATTGACTTATTTTTTCTCTTCCAAATGAAGCTGCCCAAACCAGTTACTTGGTGCTTAGGCCAGGCAGGGGTACAGTGTCACCTTCCTGCTGATCTTTAGGGTATGTTAGGCATGCAGGGGGCTGTGAGATGGCCCTACCCAGAGAAGGGGAATCCGAAATTGTATTTCTACTTAATTCTGTTCCCTGTGGACTGCTGCCAGCTACTGCTGGTATGCAGAGCCCTGGAGAGTGGTGGGTCACTTTGCTTGAGGGACCCAGATGATATTCTGTAAGAAAGGACTGATGCCTCCCTGAATATGTTCTCCAAAGACACCAAGTTAGAAACAGCTACTCAGAGGGCAAATGGAACACGACCAGCTCAAAAGTAGGCAAAGGCAGTGGAGCCACAAAGTGCACTTTTGTGTTATCTCTCTAGAGCTACTGCAACCAAATTCCTTAAACTTGGTGGCTTAAGACAGCAGACATTTATTATCTCATAGTTCTTGAGCTAGAAACTGGAAATCAAGGTACCAGCAGGGCCATGCTTTCAATGCTCTAGAGAAAAATCCTCCCCTGCTTCTTTCTAGGTTGCTGGCAATCCTTGATGTTCCTTGGTTTGTAGAGACGTCAACTCCAATCTCTGCCTCTGCCATCACATGGCATTCCCTCCGTAACTGAGCTTCAATTTCTCTTTTCTTATAAGGATGCAGTCACGGGATTAGAGCCCACCTTAATCTAGTATGACTTCATTTTAACTTGATTATATCTGCAAAGACCCTATTTCTAAGTAATGTCACATTCACAGGGACTAGGGGTGAGGACTCCAACATATCTTTTTGGAGGACCCATTTCAACCCACATCCATTTTCAAGAGGGTGATTGGCACAGGGTCTAGTGGGCTGGCCCGGACAACTGAGTCAGAAGATGAGAAGGTGCACAGTGTTTGCACATCTGTAGGGGCATGGATGCTGAACCAGTTCCTCCTGAGTATGACTTACACTTGAGAATAGCTTTTGTTCTGGGCCTGAGATAAACAAACTGGTAACAAAACAATCGGGCCTAAGGTTCGAGCCCATTGGGGTGCAGGGTCCTTGTCACAGAGTATAGCCCTGGGAAGCGGCCCAGCTCACCATCAAAGGACCATTGTCCTTGGTGTAAGCACTGTGTCTTCTCTGGGAACCAAGGGCTCTGACCCAGCAGCTCTGCATTTTGGACTTGACCAGGCCCCAAACTGACTTTTCTCCCTTTCTGCTCTTTGCCATCCTAGACATCACGCTCAGATAGATACTGAAGTGCTCACTCTGGGTTCTACTCCAACTTGTCCGTTAGATACTAGGAACACCTACAATATTAACAGCTCCCATATTGAGAAAACTTACTATACGATGCCTGGGTGGCTCAGTGGGTTAAAGCCTCTGCCTTCGGCTCAGGTCATGATCTCAGGGTCCTGGGATCGAGCCCCACATCAGACTCTCTGCTCAGCAGGGAGCCTGCTTCCCTCCTCTCTCTGCCTGCCTCTCTGCCTACTTATGATCTCTCTCTCTCTCTGTCAAATAAATAAATAAAGTCTTAAAAAAAAAAAAAAACAAAAATACAACTTACTACATGCCAAACATTGTTCAAAATGCTTTCTATGTCTTAACTCACTTAATCCTCCTAAACCCCTCTGAAATCAGGGCTGGGGACATCCCCACCTTTTAGAGATGAAAGGATGTTGGCACGGACTTCCGCAGACTTCTTCTGCCGTGCAGATAATAAAGGGAGGTATAGCCATCTGAGCCTGGGTTTCTAGCATCCCTGCTCAGGGTTTGCAAAGTGCCCCCCACAGGCCAGGGAGCCTGAAGTGTGGCAGGAGAAGCACTGGGTTTCCACAGGCATTTAGCTTATTATTTACACTGACTGTGCCCAAGTCAGCAGAGGGCACAGGGGTCTACAGCACCCAAGGTTTTGCCCTTGGCCAAACTCTGTGCCCAACTCAGTTCTTTCACTCCCAGACCTTCTTCCAGGGAGCTCTTGCTAGGTCACATGTACAAGTTTTGTTTTTTTTCTTCTTCTTATAATATCATGATTCCCAAAAAGGAGTTACCAAGGTAACCAGGAAAGATGCATACATAGTCTTTATGGAGACTTCATCTCTATTTAATTGGATTACATGTTCTTGGCTTATTCCATTCTAGTGATAACAAGAACACAAAATTGTCTTACGTAGTTTCCAGCTCCTTATTCTGCATTTTGCTCACCATGTCTTACTGACCCTCAAACTTCTTCCAGAAATTACTAACAACTCAAGAATTTATGAGCCATGAAACTCCCTAACCTTCAGTGAAATAGATAACCCTTTTGAGCCAAACTTGCCCTCTACATGAAGCCCCTGGGGAATCCTTCAGAGGAGAGGACCAGATATTTAGACACCCTCCTCTGCCACTGTACACCCTGAGAAGTGACCTGAGGACATTCTCTACGACTCAAGTAGCAAAGAGAGACACTGCAGTAGAAAAAAAAAAAAAAAAAAATTCAAACAAACAAAAAACATCATAATTATTTCCTACCTTCCTGATGATTATAAGAGATAATATTTTAACATCCCCGTGTTCCTCTGCCTCCTAATTATGTCAGCCTTTCCTTGATGACCTAAATAGACCCACCCAAGTTCCCATTCTACATGACTGAGAGAAGTCCAACATGCTCCCAAGACATCTGAAAATTCTCACGATTCTCCAAAGTACCCCCTAATAAAGCTGTTCTTGTTTTTAATGACTTGGTTTTTTAAAAATAACGTCAAATGATTCCCGTAAAGAACAAAAGGCACCCCTTAGAGTGCATATCTGACATCAGTCTCCCTACACTTTCTGGGCCAGCTCCAGCCATGGAACTTTCCAGCCTCATTCTCCTTAGGTGTCAGCCTGGCACCATCTTCTGGGCATTGGCCCCTCCCTTCAGCCCTTTCCTTCTGTCTCTTCTACCCTACGGTCTCCTGGGGTGTGGGTTGGGGGGCTTGGGGTGGGTTGAAAACTCCCTTTATTTTCCAGGGAGTTTTATCTCTGCTTCTGTCAACCTCCTCCTTGTGTGTCACAGCTGAGTCTTATCTTTCCTAATCAAAAAGGATATTGGAGTGTTTTCCCAAGTTAGTGAGCTATTCATCACAATATCCTTAGTTTTAGCAAAGCAGAAGCTTTGAAAAAACTACAGAAAAAATTCTCCCATCCCCTATTCTTAAAGAGAGTCCAAGATGCTCCCTCCCTTTTAGCAGCATATGCTGGTAGAAGGGGAGAGAAGCCAGGAAAGAATTTCTTCTCTGCTGTCCCAAGCAACCCCTAGTGGCTGTGGGCTTTTAGCTTTTTCTTTCTTGCTGTTTTAGGGAAAGCACATAGCAGATGACTGCAGTGAATCAATAAATGTTGGTCCTCCCCAAATGTTGGTCCTCCTCACGCTCCTTCCTCTCCCTGCAAACAAGGGGAAGGCAGAGTCAGGTCCCTCTGGTGCTGAGGCTCCGTCCAATCGTGATATTTACTATACCTGGTGCACCTCTAAGGGTGGAACCCAATCCAGTTGTCCTGCCAGGAAATTTCAGGGGAAACTTGGACATTTTTACAACTGTCTGTGGTATCTGGCATCACGCTGACGCTCACTGCAAAAATCTCACCCACAACCTTTAGCGTCAGCATTTCTGTGGAGCTGACGGTGGGCAAATTTATGCTTCTTCCTGGCTACCCTGCCTTCTCAATCCCCAGCGTGCCTTCTCTGTGTTTTTGAGACCATCCTTTCATTGTGAGGGGCTGCGTCATCTATCACCATCTTCCAGATTCAGCGGGTTTTCAGGAGACGGGGAGCCCAGTACACAGCAGAGGAAGGAGAGGATGTGGAAATCCAACCCTAATTCACCTTAATATGTACGGGTGATCACAGAGACGGAAGGCTGCTCGGCTGCGCTCTTCCAAAGAATAAACCTCCAGGCTTTTTTGCTGCGGTAAAGCAACTGACTCTTGGCTGTGATTCACAGAGAAATCAATGTGGGGTTTAACTGCTTCTTAGACCCATTTAAACCTATTTAAAGAAAACCCTTGTGTTGTGAGCCCCCCGTGTCCCTATATGCAGAGGTACACAGTTCCACCAGTTTCTGCTTCTCTGGGAACACATGTGGCATAAACCAGCCATGTAACCGGCTTTCCCACTGCAGGCTTTGGAGTAGCCCTTTGCATTCACTGTCCTATCAATCCTCCATCTGCTTCTAGGCTTCTCAGATTTTGCTGCTATCATGTCCTGTTTTCTTTGTCCTTGAGGGTTTGTACTTAGAATTATCCCTTTGCTCTCTTTGGACGGCGTTTGGGTCGTTGAAGAGACGAGTGCATGCTGAGATGAGTGCATGCCTCTATCTTTAACTCGATTTTGTTCTTAAAGAAAAACAGTATGTAATTGTTCTCCCCACCTAACTGCAGAAAATCCTCAGCACAAATTAGAGAAGCAGGATGGAACTGTAAAAGTAGCAAGGGTTAATCATGGCAGTAGCACTTTCACCTGCTAAACGCTATCTTTCCCCATCTGAGCCACATTTAACTGGCAAATGGGGACCAGAGTAGCTTCCTTAAAGTTCTATGAGATCAAGAATGTCAATTACCTGGCCGGCAGGGAATATATACTAAGTTTAGTTTTTCATTCCCTTTGAACCCACAGATGAATGTGGCTTATAATTAAATACGGAGAGGTCGAATAAAACACTTGAAGGAAGATGGTGGGCAGCACACATGGTTCCTTCTTTTGTGGCTGCAGCCTCTTCTTTCTGTGGACAGCAGCCAAGAGGAGATCAGCCTGCTAGAAAGATCCTGGAGCCCCAGGACCCCACCTTTGTTACCAGAGGAGCCCTGGTTTCTTGGCATTTCCTGTTTCCTTTTGTCTCACAGCTCATTTGTTTTCATTCCTGATCTTGGCCCGGATTTCAGGCTAATAAGACACATAGTGTATACATAAATCCACTCGTGTCATAAAGCCTGCTAGCTTTGCTTCTGCGATTTAATAGTGACTATAGGGAGGGAAGAATAAATTACAGTTGGGTGGCTAAGTGGTATGCATTACTCGATTATGACTTCACATTTAAGTTTGAGAGTGTGACATTCCTTGCGCTGTGCTTAACGAACTTTCTTGAGAAGACTTGCATATTAGGCCCTGCTGACTTTCCTGTCTCGTTTTCATGCACTGTTGGTCTGCAACACTGCGTTTCACCCAATTCCTCTGCATTAGAAATACACACTCACACACATTCACACACACACACACACACACATGCATGCATGCATGCATTCACAGACACTTACATACATGCACACGCTCATGCACACACATCCACCCCCCACCCTCCCAAACTCACACCAACCCATGACACACACACAGACACACACACATATAACCTCCACCAGCATCTCTCCAAGTTTGGTCCCTAGACCACTAGTATCAGAAATATCAGGTTTGCATATTAAAAATGGAGACTTCCAGAACTTACTCTGTAAGAAATAATGGCACTTTTTGTGCTCCAGATCTCTTGGGCCTTGGACTCCCTTCTCACAGCAATGCATTCAATTAAATACATGAAATCACAAGGGGAAATAATTATATAGTTTTATATCTCTAGAACTGTATGTCAATTTTCTGATGTAGTAAGATACATTTATTTATTAACACATTAAATAAGATTTAGCGTCAAGTTTAGCAACTTCCCTTGTTTCAGCATCAACATGATTTTGAGATTATCTACTGAGTCAAGTCTTTGTGGTTTCTGTTGGTGGCATCAGATATGACTACTTCCCTAGTCTGCTGCTGACTTTCAAAATGCTCAACTTCACTTCAAGGTTGGTGAAAATAAAGATGTAAAATGTTTCCTGTCCAAGATCAGGGACTTCCTAAATTTGAATTATGTACACCAAGTTAAAAGACAAAACAAAACAAAACAAAAACAAAAAAAAAACCTCTCCTCTAAATCTATTAGGGTGTCAGAGAGAGGGTCTAGAAATCTGCATTTCCTCAAGTTTCCAGAACAGGAGACCCCAAGCATTGTGTTCTAAACACAAAGTGTTCTAAACACTTTCAAGGCTCTTTCTACTTGCAAGGTTCCCCTAGCATTGCCCTGGTTTCTCCGATAATTTTCTTATCTTACCCCTTGCCTCGGGCAGATCTAGTTTCTCTTTTATCTGGCTGGGCTCCTTAAAACTTCTGGAATGTACTCATTGTTCTGCTCCTTGCTCCGCCCCATCATGGATGAAAAGGGCAGAACAGTGTGTTACAAAATGGTAAATAATATCCTCAGGGAAAAACATAAAGAGCTCAGGAGGTCCTGGATAATCTGTTTCACTTTTCTATTGACTGAGAATCCATGAAATCATGGGCATTTTGGAGTGGCTTCTGTAGATCATTTGCCTGGGCCCCGAGCTCCATGTTGGGAGTTTGGGGTTTTGTTTTAGGACTTCCAAGCCCTTTCTGGGCCAGTTTCATCATTTGCAGAGTTTGATCCTTAGGGCCTTTCTCGCTTATCTTCTTTCCTCCTAAATCAACACCCTGAGCCCTTTAACCCTGTCACCCACCCCGTCCTATCTTCAAAGTCCACTCTTTAAGGTTAGGTAGCCTCTTGTGTTCATTTCTGCTCAGCAGGAGTTTCAGCTTTAGGGATAGAAGCGGGGAAGAGAAGCATTGGGCTTCATAATGCACCAGTCTGCAGGGGGATGACATTTTTTTTTTAAGATTTTATTTATTTATTTGTCAGAGAGAGAGAGAAAGAGAGGGAAGGAGAGATAGAGATAGAGAGAGAGAGAGCACGCACAAGCAGGCAGAGAGGCAGGCAGAGGCAGAGGGTGAAGCAGGCCCCCCTCTGAGCAAGGATCCCAATGTGGGACTCAATCCCAGGACTCTGGGATCATGACCCAGCTGACGGAAGCTGCTTAACCAGCTGAGCCACCCAGGCGTCCCCTTCAGGGAGATGATATTAAGAAAATAGCCACCCACAGAATGGGAGAAGATATTCGCAAATGACACTACAGACAAAGGTCTGATATCTAAGATCTATAAAGAACTCCTCAAACTCAACACCCACAAAACCAATAATCACATTAAAAAATGGGCAGAAGACATGAACAGACACTTCTCCAAAGAAGACATACCAATGGCTAACAGAGACATGAAAAAATGTTCATCATCTTTAGCCATCAGGGAGATTCAAATCAAAACCACACTGAGATACCACCT
>CM053606.1:152132069-152171259 GCA_028646535.1 Procyon lotor | reverse complement strand
TTTTTTTTTTATGATGAGAGCATTTTTTATTCCTATGGGCCCTACCCCCTCATTTAGTCAATTAACAACTGAGCCATTATGAGCCAGGAGCTCTGGAAGGACTTGGAATTCTGGAGGGAATAGCACGCAGTCCTTTCTTTGGAGGAGCTCAGAAGCTGGGGGAGGAGGACAGACCAGAAAACCAGTGATCTCAGTACAACCATGTCCCTGTTGGGATGCAGAGGGAGATGAGATGCAGAGGCCCCAGGAGGAGCTCAGGACTCAGCCTTGGGTGTTTAGAGGTGACCCTCTGAAAGAAGTCATAGTGAACAGGCTTCTCTCTCCTTTTTCCAAACACAGAGGGAAGTCTTCCTGGATGCAACAAGGCTTCTTCACAGCGAACACACCAAGCTGAAGCACAACCTGCAGATTGGTTAAATATCCAAAACTCTCCTCCGTGAAATGGCAAAACATAATTGAAACCTCCATGCTATTAAATTAGAGGGGGGAAAAAAGATGAGTGCCTCGTCCTCCCTCCCTCCCTCCTTTCTTCCTCCCTTCCTTCCTTCCTTCCTTCCTTCCTTCCTTCCTTCCTTCCTTCCTTCCTTCCTTCCTTCTCTTTCCCTTCTACTTTCTTTATTTTCTAAATAGCAGCTGAATTGAATTCTTTTTTTTACTTTTTTCCCCAAATATGTTTATTTTATTTTTTCAGTGTTACAAGATTAATTGTTCATGCACCACACCCCGTGCTCCATGCAATACATGCCCTCCTCTATACCCACCACCATTCTTAAGCATCCACCAACTGTGTTTTGGCTTCCAGAGGAGGGGGAGTTTGCTCTGGGGTTGCTAGTTCTGTAACAGGGCAGCTTGGGATGGAGTGGGAGGTCTTTTTCCCTAACTGCGTCATTAAAATTTCCCTAGCATGGACAGAAAAGTTATTAATTTGCCAATGAAAAACACTTAAATGTCATTAAAAAGTTTCGACTCTCTCATAATTCTCCTTAATGGTGTAAAAATCAGCTCCAGACTCCCATTCTGAGATTGCATTTTCAAAGAACCCTGTGCTGAAGTCTCAAATTACCTAATTACCATGTTTATTGCCCGATTCTGTTTTCTAATCCCTGATGACTTTGTCAGATATATTTATGTGCCGATCCTTTTCTTCTTTGGCCATGGAGTTGGGCTTGCTACAGTCTGAATGGGAAAAACTTTTGGTTATGGACAATAGAGGAAAGCCTGGGCAGGAATAGCTCTTGAAAGGCACACCCAGCCAGAGCCAGACGGAGGGAAACCCTGGCTGGTTTCCAAGTGATCATTACGGGCATCAGACTCACCATATTGTAATTGTAATGGATATAAATTAAGCTACACAAATACTCTGGCTTCTTTCCTATTTAGAAGACCCAAGCCAGGAGCCCCCTTGCATTCTGCTCGGATCCAGAGAGGAGTGGTTTCTCTTAATTCTTCCCTAATTGGAATTTAGCCACAAAAAGTTTGTCATCCCTAAGAAGGAGAAAACAAATGGTAATTATATTTAGGTGCCCTGTGGCTCTATCCAAGGGAGAGAATGGCTATGACTGTGAAGGTGTTAAAAGAACTGTCATTTGGTTTATGGATGCCGAATTTCAATTTTATACAGCTCAATGGGCAGAGCGGTTTTGGTTTTAAGGAGATTGGGCATGAGTAAGACAAACAAAATCTCACTTTAGTTTATTTCGAACGTTCACTAGGTCCCCCAATTATCTGGGGAAAAAAAAACAAAACAAAAAGAACAAAAAGTTCTGATGGGCTAAAATGAACATAACTTGACTTAGCAATTCTTAGTCTATTCCCTTCTGCTTCTTCTCATTAAGTAAAGATAAACGGAAGCACATACACACACACAGTTAAACAGAATAAAATAGAAAATCAGACCTTGAAAATGTTTTCTCTTTTAATGATCAAATATAATATCCGGAAAGGCTTTGTGTTTCCACACTTGTTATGACTGGGTAGTTTTAGTATCTGCTTCTGAATTAACATATTCCTAGCAATTTTTTTTCTGTAAATTATTGCAATATTTTCAAATCTCCCTTTTCCCCCCTCTTACGTTAAAACATTTTCTTCCTTTAATGGCTGGGTGGTTTTCATATATCATTTAAAATTAAGATGTTCTTTGCCACTTTCTCCCTAAATTCCTACAATATGCTGATATTTCCCCCCTCTAGGTTAAAGATTATCTTCTTCTCTATATATCCTGTATTTTTTCAAGGACCCCAGTTGTAATCCCAAATAGATGCTGCACTTAGCACTTAACCATCCTTGGCAAGGAGGCCCTTTGCTTATAACATGACAATAGAAATTTGCTCCCAGGAATACACTGCAATACCATGATAAAATAACCACATAATAGCTAAAAACACAGACAAAAACTGAGCTGAGGACTTCTTAAAAGTGTCCACTTACTACAGTAAACCAACATATAAATGATAATGATGTCATAAACCACAGAAGCAAAATTGGAGCTTTTGTATTTGGAAAAGGAATGGAGGAAACAGCATTTCCTGAGCACGGACATAGACTAGGTAGGGACTGGGTTCCAATTTTCCTCTAGTTTCCTTTCTTGTTGGCAAGAATCCTGAAAGGTAAACCTTATTATCCTGATTGGCTATTTATTCATGTATTGGTTCATGCCTTATTTATACACACAGAAACACACAGAGTCACGGGCTTGTTCACTGGCTGCCCCCTGCGGGCCAGACACTCTGCTAGCTTCTACCGCACCAGTGAGTCCTCCCCATCTTTGAGGTGCATCCGGTTTAATAGGGCGGGCGGAGGTGAGGGGGGCAGGAAGCAAGAAGATAAATCCTGAAATGGAGGGTGCCACTGCAGAGATATGAATAAAATGTTAATGAGGCTAAGAGCAAAACCTGGAGTCATTGAGAGATCAAGAGCTTTCTCTCGCCTTCTTTCCCTAGACAGAAACTACAGAGAACAAGGGCCTTTGGCTAAGAATTTAATTGAATCCTTGCTAGGGCGGCAATTGCACGGACTTTCTTCTAGTAATGAAGGAGGCAGCTTGTGCCATGGGGTCTGTTCTTTTTCTCTGCAAGCTCCAAGAGGCCCAGTTTGGAAGGGAGGGGGGTCATTAAATAAAAAGGACTAAACTCTACTCTGCAGGATAATGTGATTTACAGATGCTATGGGCAGAGATGAACTTGATTCAAATTATGCAGCACTTCCAAAATTAGTTTCTTCATTCTTATGGTGGAGATGATTCTTTCCCCCAGACTTGTCCTGGGGAGGCCGTACGTTGGGAGTGTTTTGCCTAATAAGTGTGTCTCCACACCCAGCAGTGGGAGGCTGGGAAAGAATGGGAACTGGAGAGTCTGGGAATGGTTGGACCATGCTGGGGGCATCTCTTCCCCTAGTCTGTGAACTGTCACTGGCAGTCAACGAAGGGCGTTGTGTGGTATCTTCTGACCCCGCTTCTGACATCAGATGTGTGTCATTCTTCTGTGCCAGCTCTCCAATTCTCTAACACCCACCAGGGATCCAGCAAGTTGACCCGAGTCTGGCACCGCCCATCCAAGTTTGCACAGTGTCCACAGGGCTGCCCTACTTGAGATGCCGGCTGCAGATGGACTGACCGGGCTACCCACACTCTTGGCTGGCTGGCTACAGATTTGGAGGTTCCCGCGACTCCCTCCCTCAGGTTCTATAATTTACTAAAATGACTCACGGAAGTCGAAAAACACGTATTTACATTTGCCAGTTTCATACAAAGGATAAAACTCAGAAACAGCCAGACGGAAGAGACGCACAAGGCAAGGTATATGGGGCATGGGGGGGCATGTGTGCCCCCCTCCCAGCACATCAATGTGTTTTCCGACCCAGAAGCTCTCTGAATTTCATTATTCAAGAGTTTTTTATGACTCAGTCTCTAGCCTTCCTTCCCTCCCTCAACGCTAGGGTGGGGTGGAAAGTTCTTACCTACTGATCACAGGTTAGGTTTTCCCATCCTGAAGCTATCTGGGACCCCCCACCCTGTGACACCTCATTAACAAACTCAGGTGTAGTCAAAAAGGTCTTGTTATGAATAACAAAAGCCACTCCCATCACTCAGGAAACCCCAAGCATTTTAGAAGCTCAGTGCCAGAAACTGGGGACAAAGACCAAAGGAATGTCTTATTCTACCTTTGTGGTACAACAGTTAGTAGGGGAGATGGATTTTAACCGAGGTATCTGATCCCTGAGTCCTGCTTGTTGTTTTTATCTTACTGCTCTTGTTTGTTATTTTATAATTATTTCCCCTACCTATCTTTGGCATTCCTACAGTTATCATACCTGTAAGAAGTTTTGAAACTCAGATAGTAGTGTAAAAACATAGGTGAAGTGACAGCCCCAAGGGCCAGCCCCCAACTGGCAGCTTATGGTTCACATTCTAAAACTCTGGGCTAGAGATGTGAACAGGTAGGCATTTGGCCATGGCTGCCATGCATGGTGCTTTGGATCATTCACTGTACGAGAGCATTGAACCAAGGGCAAGCAGAGACCAGTAAAGACTGAAATCTACATTGCTTGTCCAACAGTGGACTTGATGTGGGTCTGCCTTGGCTCGGAGAAAAGACAGTTTTTCTCTAGTCTCCTCAGAGTTGCCATTTGGGTTAGTTGTTTCCTGCACACAAATAGCCAGTGGGTAGGAAGACTATATAATAACATACAAGCATGTTTTCACCAACGAGGTGAAACCGCAGGATGTGAATTCATTGAATGATGTGAATGCAACTATATAATGATTATGACTCTGAGCAGACGTATGCTCAGGAAGAGTGAGATCTGAGGTGACATATTGGCTTTTTTCTCTTTTATTTCCTTGTTTGTCAAATTTTTAATACTATGTTTTGTTTGTTTGTTTCTTTTGTTTTTTGGAGAGGTAAAGGGAGGAGCAGAAGAAGAGGAAAAGAGAGAATCTTAGGCAGGCTTCACGCCCAGCACAGAGCCCAACGTGGGCCTAGATCTCACAACCTTGAGGTCATGACCTGAGTGGAAATCAAGAGTTGGACGCTTAGCCAACTGAGCCACCCAGACGCCCCTGGTAATATTGCATTTATAGTGAAAATGAATATTTAAAAACAAAATAATACAGTGCTGTTTTTAAATATCTGGCGTTCTTGAAGACAAATTAAAGTATGCGTGTAGGCCCTATAAATGTATATCGGGCTGGAGGAAGCAGAGGCAGGGTTATTGAACATCCCAAATGGGGGTAACAAGAAATATACAAGCTGGCAATGACAGGGACTGAGGGAAGACTTGTTCCTATGCACAAAGATTAAATAGGTATTCTTTTTCTACCATCACTGACCAATTTCCCTTCTCCATCATCTACCTATTTCACCAACTAAAGATTTCTTTGGTGAAATAAGTAACTCTGTTAATACAAAAAAATCCCTCCTCTGTGAGGGTTAAGCCTTGTAGGCCTCTAATATGAATAAACCTATTTAGATCCCATCTCATAGAGAGCCTCGTATACGGCGACCTTGTTATCAGAACTTGAGATGGAGGAGCCTGAAAGGGTGTTTTCCATGCTTTCCTGTTATCATCTTCTTCCGGTACTCACTATTTTGGTAGAGGACCCACTTTAGAGAGACTTGGAGTTTCAGAACTGAGCTTCAGAAGAATTACTTTAATAATAAATGATAACAGGGATGATGCTGTAGACACTGATAATAACTAACATTTCCTGAGCATTTAAATGCCAGACACATGCTTAAGTGCCTTCTGTGCCTCTTCCCATTTAATTCTCATGATATTCCTACAGACCAAGTGCCATTTTCCCCCCATTTAATAGATGAGCACAGTTGCAAGAGGTGTGTAACTTGTCCAAAGTCACCCAGCTTTGAAGCCCCATAGCGGGCAATCTGTCCAAGTCAGCTTGGGATTCTAAGACCTGAGCTTTTAACCATCACATGACAGTCTTTCTCTGTAACAGGGGGAGGCAAACTTTTTTATCTTAAGAGCTACATAGTAAATATTTTAGACTTTGTGGGCCAAGAGACAACGTGGAGGCTTCTCTATAGGTACTCGTATGAAAAGAGAGAAAATGAATTTTTTAGAAATTTTTAAACGGTGAAACTCAAAACTTAACGGATGTTGAAATTTGAATTTCAGGTGTTTTTCCTATGTCAAGAAATATTATTATTCTCTTGATTTATTTTCAACCATTCAAGAATGCAAAAAGCATACCTAGCTTGGAGGCATACCAAAAAAAAAAAAAAAAAAAAAAGCTGAGTAGGGGAGCACATTGGTTTGATGAATGCTGTTGTAGCTTGGATGTCCTTGGGTTGGCAGCTGTGGATGAGAGTGGATAGGATGTTTAACCAACGATTAAGGTGAATCAGTGGTCGGAGACTTTGCGTGCGAAAATAAAAATGGTGCAGAATGCCAGGAAGGAAAAATCTACCCATGTTGCCAGTCAGCTGGAGTTTATCTGGCACAGCCACAAGGACTGCCTACCTTTGCTGGGAGTGCTGAGCTTCCCAGTTTGAATTTAGCATTGTGAGAAATTCTTTGGGGAGAGTGAGCAGAATCGTTGAAATTGGATCTCGTCTAGAAAATCTAGCATATGTTTGTTTAGCTGTAGGTTAAGTTTAGATGTTATAATTGGTTTGGCACTCTGCCCACTTTCCTCTCTCTTACTGTAACCCACTTGTCAAGCAGAGGGCGGGGGAGGGAAGAGGAAAGAGCAAAGGAGGACAAAGAAGAAACAGGAGAAATGCTGTATGTATGGCCCGGGTTTTCTTCATTCTGTATTTGGGAACTCTAAGAGTTTACCATATTCCCAAGAGACTGTATGGACTACACAGTATTCTGGACATCAGCCAACTCTAGCAGAAGCCGAGGGATGGAGAGGAAGGGCTCTGAGAGTGGGTTCAGGACACCATCTCATTCCCATCTGGCTGAGCAGCCTTCGGCAGGTAATTCACTTCTCTGCATCTCCGTGTCACCCTCTACAAAGCAAAGGATGAGCTCAGAATCTGGTGATCTTTATGAACTGGGGCCCTTGATTGTATTGCAATTAAGACTAGCAACCGTTTACCTAGGAAAAAAATGATGAACCGAGAGGACAAATAATGTACACGATCACATTTGGTCTGCCAACATCGGGCACATCCTTACGCTCACTTTCAAAGAGACAAGCCTTCAAGTCCCTTGGGAACTCTCCATCAAATTTGAGGAGAAAACATGAAGCTCACACAGTGAAGATTCAATATCAAGTACATTAAATTAGAGCACTGTAGTCAAGACCCAAATGGTAACAGCTGAACCTAGAGGAAGAGGCAAGACAGTATGATAACAGCCTGAAGCCACTAAGGAATTTGCACACATCAGCAGCTAACTGACAGATTCTTAAGATCTTAGCATTGATGTTGACATAAAGGACATAGTCCTTACTAGCTATGTGAACTTCAAGAAGTTATATACTATCCCTGAGCCTTGGTTTCACCATTTTAAAAATGATGACTTCTATTGGATGAGGTTGAAAGGCCCAGGTTTATTCATTCACTCACCTATTCAACGAGCATTTCTCAACTTCCTTTTATGACTATACTCTAAGGATGAGACTCGATAATACATGGTCATGTTTTTCCAGAAGCTCCCAGATGAAAGGGAGGTGGGAGAAAGTAAGCACATATAAATCAGCATGCCAAGGGGTGAGAACTGGGCACTGGGGGAGCAAACAGTAGGGGTACCCTGCCCAAATAGGCAATGAGGGTCCCAGAAGAAGTAACGTAAGTCCAGGCAGGACTGAATATGGACGGATGAGTAGGAATTAGCCAAAGCTAGTGAATTCTAGGCAGAGGCAGCAGCATGAACAAAGGACTAGCAGGACTAGCAGGGGTAAGTTTTGTAAACCTCATGGGCTTCTGTGCTCCTGGAAAGCATAGTGAGAGGAGTATTGGCAACTTATGTGATTTCTGACACATGGTTAAAAAGTTTTGCTATTTTTATTTAGTCGTGTCTTAGCCATGTGATCAAGGTTCTCATCAGTGATAAGTCATGTTGATTGCATGTACCTTTGAAATGGTGTGGTAGGGGTGGCACCTGGGTGCCTCAGTCCATTGAGGGTCAGACTCTCAGGTCATGATCTCAGGGTTGTGAGATCGAGCCCCACGTCAGGCTCTGCTCTCAGGGCAAAGTCAGCTTGTCCCTCTCCCCCTCCCCACTTGTGTTCACTCTACCCCTCTCTCAAATTAATAAATAATATTTAAAAAATGAGATGACAGGATGGGAATGGCATTTTAGCTCTGTAGTCTTCTCTCTAAAACCCATGACCCCGGTCTCACCGTGAAAAAGATATAAGGCAAGTGCAAAGTGAAGGACAAGGTATGGAATTTCTGGCCAGGAGTCCTCACAACTGTCAAGATCATCAAAAAGAACCAAGTCTGAAGGAATTGTTAGAGATCAAAGGAGTCTAAGGAGACCTGGTCACTAAATGTAAAATGGTTTCCTGCATGGGACTCTGGAACAGAGAAAAGACATCAGGGAAAAATTTGTGAAATCAAAATGAAGTGTAGATTTCAGTTGATAATGATGACTGCGGTTCCTTAGTGGTGACAAATGTCCCATGGTAATGTAAGGTGTTATGACAGAGGAAATTGTTTGAGGGATATATGGGAACTTTCTGCATCATCTTTGCAACAGATACTAAACCAAAAAATATCCTAAAATAAATACTTAAAAATATACAATATTCTTTTTCTTTGAATACTGGTTAAGAAATATAAAAAGCAAAGGACTTTCCAAGTCATAGAGCTATCCCTGAGCAAACTTCACAACCTTGCCATTATCTGGCAGGAATCTCTAAATCTTTTCCCAGTATGATCTGTGCTGAGAAAAAGTGGGTATTTCTGAGGTCAGCTCGCATTAAGATTTATTTGAAGCATAGGAATTCCAGGAGAAACAGAGAGGAAGGGGCCCTTGGATTTCAGATTCTTTGGAGCTCTTTTCATCCAACACTTAATTTGATGTGACGGTGTTGCAAACTTTCCTCTGATATCTTGGAATCCAGGAGAAGGCCAATAGAGATTCGTGCTTTTCAGTTATCGTCATTTAATAGGGGTGGAGGGATGTTTTTTCACAGCACCGAAGAAGAGAAATAATCTTCAATGTGTAAACCAATGCAGTACTAGGAGGCAAGGACCCTTACACGAGAGGAAACAGGCCAGGTTCTGGGCGCAACCCAAGCAAGCAAGGGTTCTGTTTCCTTCTCTGTATTATCAGATGAGGACTTTGGGGGAAGCTTATCGTTTCCTTCTAGCCCTGATATTTTAGGATTCATTTTGTAGACAGTTGAAAATATTTTCACAGGCATGGCATCTCTTTTCACCAGACTGAATATTTGCAGACCCAAGAGGAATTTCTAAACACTGATTTAACACAACTATATCTTGAAAGGCAATTTACTTCCCAAACTAATGAGTTTGGATGGTTCAGCCTAATGGGGCACATTTTTCAAAGAATTAAGCAATCTACTCACCTCTTCTTTGGGTTTTGCTTATATCAGCTGGGTTAATTCTAGGGAAAGTTTATTTCTCTCTCTCCCTTTCTCTCTCTCTCTCTTTTTTTTTTTCCTTTCCAGAGTTTCCCCTTCAAAGTAGGTTTCTTGGAATCCCCCTGCTGCCTGGATGAGGACCAGAGACAAACACATCTCCTCTGCTAATCTCTTCCCTTCGGGATGTAGCTACAGAGCTAGTGGAAAGATCAGTCTCTAGACCTGGTTTATTCAGGAAACCAGGAGTTTGGCCCTTACTCCCACAAATTTCCAGTGAGACCCTTGGAAGTGACTTCTCTTCTGTGGTCAATTTCCTTGTCTGTGTTGTCAAGGGTGGACCATATCCTCCCCATCATTCCTCCTAGTTATAGAGACCTGCTTCACTCCGGAGAAAGGACAAGCTTCACTCATTCATTCAACCTATCAATCATTTCCTTAATGGCTTGTTAACTTCTTTCTTCACACACTCAAATATGTAGAGGGAACTAACTTGGTTAGTTCTCAGATAGTTAGTTCCCAGATGCCATCAAGAGCTCATTTAAGTAGTAAGAAAACCAAGTAAACAATGAAAAAACATCATTTGGTGTAATAAAGGTATACATCAAGTGCTAAGGAGTTTATAGGAGGAATAACTCCTATAATGTAGTCTGGTCAACAGGGACCACTGAGTCTAGTCCTGCTGCAGAGACTTTGCATTTGCTGTTCCCTTACCCTGAAACAGTTTTCCCCCAGACATACTCATGGTCTGCTCTGCAACCTAACTCCAGTTTCTTCTCACAATTATCCCTCACTGAAGATTTCCTCCACTAATTCCTCACTCCCTAGTGTGCTTCATTTATTTTTGATGACACCATATTACATATTTCGTTGTTTACTTATCATCTGTCCATTCACTGGGTGTAAACTCCAGGAGGGTAAGTGTTTCTGTCTGGTTGACCATAGTCTCTATCTCCAGCATCTCAGTCTATGTTTTATTAATATTTATTAAATACTAAATGAATTAATGAATGTTGAATGAGGAGGAGGCAGTCACTCCATTGAACAGTTGAAAGCACTAAACAGAGAGCACCTGGGTGGCTCAGTGGGTTAAAGCCTCTGCCTTCAGCTCAGGTCATGATCTCAGGGCCCTGGGATTGAGCCCCTACATCGGGCTCTCTGCTCAGCAGGGAGCCTGCTTCCCCCTCTCTCTCTCTGCCTGCCTCTCTGCCTACTTGTAATTTCTATCTGTTGAATAAATAAATAAAATCTTTAAAGAAAGAAAAAAAGCAAGCACTGAACAGGAGTCATCCAGGCAGAGGCACAGATAGAAACAACACGTGAGCAGAACCTGTAGGGATTGGGGAGCTTGGATTATTCCCCAAACAGCAAATGCATCAGTGTCCCTGAAGCTGAGGGTGTGATGGTCATGGGCGTTGTTAAAAGATAAACTGAGGCACGTGAAAACTTCCAAGAGTCTCTTTGAGCATACACTGATTTGAGTTGGGTGGTGCCAAGCCAACGGCGGTTGGGACCCTCCCCCCCAGCAACAGGAGCTTGGGGTTAGGTTTTTATAGAGATGCGGAAACAAAAGCAAGGACGTTATTTGCTTGGCTATAGCTGAAGCTGTTGACTTATTTGGAAAAGCCTGGTTGGTCATCTCTGATGATTGTTTTCAAGTTTCATTTTCTTGAATTTGAATGCATTGAACCTGGCTTAGGTTTTGGTTTGCTCATGGGCCTCCAAGGCATTAGAGCAACCGCAACTTCATGGCCTCCTTGTTCAGTTACTTTACGGAGGAGTCGGCCATGAGGCTGGAGATGTCGCAGGCCCGATCACACATGACTGCGCATACACAGCAAGGAAGAGGGTTTCTGGGGAAGGAGGATGAAGAGCCTTTGAAAGAACCCAATCAGGGGAGAAGTAGAACACACTCATCTTCTCAAACTTTCTTACGGCTTTTTCTTCAAACCCCTAACCACTACAGCCCCCTTCTGTTGGCATCATCTACGCTACGGTCTCCCAAACATTTTTGACTATGGCTCACAGTCAGCAGTAGATTAAACTTGAAGTCCCAGTTCATAGATAAAGTGATACATGATAGGTACATAGATAGAGAGAGAGAGAGAGGATAGATACTTAATCCTTACTGTATGCAATGCACTTTCTATTCTATTCTATAATTATATCATTCCATTTCATTCCCTTCTATTCTAATTCATTTTTAAAAGCGTTGGTTGCACTCATGAAACTGATTCTCCACCCACTATTTTCAAACACACTTGTTGCTGGATCATGATGTAAATATCTCTTTTCCTGAAGATGCGTTTGAAAAAGTCTGAGCTATGCTGCTTTATAAGCCAAGGTCCGGGTCTAGACATTTCTGCAGGAGAGAGCACACCCCAGGCAAATGGCCTTTGACTCTGAGATCACTCAGATGCCCCGCTGGGGGAATTCTGTGATGAAGAGCCAGAGGCTAGCTGATGGCCCTTGCCTTCAGCAGTGAGGGCTCCGGGAATGGGCTGCCTTCTGATAGTGTTCTGAGCCAAAGGCGGGTATCTTTCAAAGCACAGCTGTATAAATGAGTTCTTAAAATGACTTGATTCCAGGCAGGAAGCCCCAGGGGATGTGTGTGATTTTGTGTGTGTGTGTGTGTGTGTGTGTGTGTGTGTGTGTGTGAAGATCATCATTGTTGATAACCATTGTCCTAGCAGAAAGCATTTAGCAGATTTGCATTTGTTTGGTGAAGTTGCAGTCTGCCTAGTTTATGGGTTGTTGATTATAACTTGCAGGAGGGAAGATGGATTTTCAACATAAATCCTGGCCTTAAGCAACCTTCCAGGTCACCCTTAGCGAGGGAGAAGGCAGTGTCTTGATGGGGAAGTGCATAGCATTATGAGTTTGAAGACCTGGAAGTAAGTAGAAAACTGTCTCCTTGTGGACTTGTGGCCACAAGCAAGTCATCGAACCTCTTCAGACCCGATTTCCTTACAAGTAATACAGGTGTAGGGGTGGGGCACCTGGGTGACTCAGTGGGTTAAAGCCTCTGCCTTCAGCTCAAGTCATGATCTCAGGGTCCTTGGATCCAGCCCCGCACTGGGGCTCCAAAACAGCTCAATTAATCTATATTCATTTAGAATGTATATAAAAGGGGAGCCTGGGTGGCTCAGTGGGTTAAAGCTTCTGCCTTCAGCTCAGGTCATGATCTCAGGGTCCTGGGATCGAGCCCCACATCGGGCTCTCTGCTCAGCAGGGAGCCTGCTTCCCCCTCTCTCTGCTTGCCTCCCTGCCTGCTTGTGACCTCTCTCTGTCAAATAAATAAATAAAAGCTTAAAAAAAAAAAGAAAACTTAAAAAAATAACAATAACAAATAAAACAGGTGTAACAATACCCTCCCTTGACTTCACAGCGGCCTGGTAAGGTTAAAAATAAGAGTGTATGTAGAAGTGCTTTACATTGTCTCAATGATGACAGTTTCTATTGAATATGAATGATGATAATTAACAAGTGCCTTCCAAACAATAATAAAATTACCATCTTAGAAGACAAGAGCACTGAGGCCCTTAGACAAATGAAACAGAGCAATAAATGATGAAACCAGAATAGAAACCCAAGTCATTCTGGTTTTCAAGTCCTTGCTGTGAAGCATTAGGTTGTAAAGCAGGCATTTCAGAGAACATGGGAGCTCCAAGCTCTGGAGTCCTTGACCAAGAGGCTGATGAAGAGAACATGCTCAGCCTGTTTTAGTTGAAAATAAATATCCTCTCTTGTCCTCCTCTTCCTGTCCACCTTCTCAAAGAATTTTAGGACTCTTAAATTATTGTTGTGATTTTTTTTTTTTTTTTTTTGGATAGAAAATTACTCTGTCGCCCCGCATAGCTGTCGCATTTGGAGTAGCAAAAACACAAGCTGGGCTGAATTCAGGAATAAAATTTGTTCAGGTTGAAAAATACATAATTAACCAAATGCCTGTTTTGTTCATTTTCAAATATGGGCACCAGGGAGACACAAATGCCATCAGGAAGTCCTACAGAAAAGGCTCATACTCTAATTGCTTCAGGGCTGCTAAAATGAACTTGAAGGCTGAGATCAGTCCAGCTTGCCTGAGTCACATCTGACTCCATTCAGGACCAGCTTATTTGGAGTTTCTTGCCTTTTCTGTGGTTTGGCCCAAGCAAGGTATAACTTCCGAATGCAGAGTTGGACCTGCATTTATTTTGCATGGCCTGGAAAGTCACCATTTGAGTTTTCCAGGGTTGCCATAAGGAAGTACCACAGACTGAAGGGTAGAAATTTATTTTCTTATGACTTTAGACCAAGGTCAAGGTGTCTGCAGGGTTTTTTCTTTCTTTTTTTAATGCCTTTCTTCTTGACTTGTAGGTGGCCATTTTCTCTCTGGGTCTTCATATAGTTTTACCTCTGTGTGTATCTGTGTCCAAATCTCCTCTTCTTTCAAGGACATAGGCCCACACCAGTGACCTCATTTAACCTTCATCATTTCTTCAAAGACCCTATCTCTAAAAACAGTCACATTCTGAGGTCCTAGGGGTTAGGACTTTGACATATGAATTTGGAGGGGACACAGTTCAGCCCATAACAAAGTAGGAAAGAATAAAAAAAAAATGATGACACTTGGGTTTACAAGTGACATTTGTCACTTAATAATAAAATCTTGGGTCCTAGAAGTAAAAGAGAGACAAACAAGATTCTTTAATTTTGTGTATTTCTTACTTTGAGCTAAGAAATTTATTTTAATTCCTTTTTCAGGCCTCTGTTTTTAAACTAAAACTATCTCTTTCACATTTGAGAATAACAGGTTATTTCCCAAGGAAAGTGGTCATAACCACTCAATAGACATATACGTGCACTTTCTCACATGGAGAAGGAAGAGAAATTTCTCACATGGAGAAGGAGAAAACTAGCATGCTGAGTGAAATAAGTCAGAGAAAGACAATTATATGGTTTCACTCATATGTGGAATAAAGAAATAGTGCAGAGGATCATTGGGGAAGGGAAGAAAACTGAAGGGGAAGAAATCAGAGAGGAAGACAAGCCATGAGAGACTTTTAACTATGGGAAACGAACTGAGGGTTGCTGGGGGGAGGGGGGTAACTGGGTGATGAACATCGAGGAGGGTAAATGATGTGATGAGCCCTGGGTGTGATATACAACTGATGAATTATTGAACTCTACATCTGAAACTAATGATGTACTATATGTTGGCTAATTGAATTTAAATTAAAAAGAAAAAAGCAAAGAAAACCACCAGATGTTAGATCGATTCTGTGTTCTAGAGCCTGCCGGGTGGAGAGTTGAAGGCGGGAGTTTGTGGTGGTTTTAGAGGGAGCTCGTGCTTGTGGGTAGGGCTTCTACCGAAACTGGTATGAAACCCACAACTCTTTAAACCTTCTTGCCTGGGAACCTCTGTGTGCTTGTCATCTGCTCATTCTTACACTGGTTTTTGCTGTCTCAGACGGCCTGGATATTTGGCCCCCGGATAGTTTCCACTTCTCTTTTTTTCACCATCTTTCTTTATTCAGTTATATGAAGATATAATTCATATGGTAAAACACTACCCTGATTTTAGGTGTATAATTTGAAGAGTTTTGAAAGATGTATATATTATGGAACTTGCACAGTTCCGGAACCACAGTCGGGATTCAGATTATTTCTGCTCAACACCCAGAAGATCTGTCCTACTCCTTTGCCTTCACTCTTAAATGTTTAATCTAGATTTCACAAATGAAAGCATTAGGGTCAACTGGTAAGGATGTGACTTGGAACTCAATTTTTTAATGGATATGAGACTTTTCAAATGATCAAATTCTTCTTTAGTAAGCTTTGGTAGTTTGTGTCTTTCAAGGAACATGTCCGTTTATCCTCAGATTTATTGGCACAGAGTTGTTTAAAATACTCCTTCCTATCCTTTTCATGTTTATTGATGCTGTAATGATATTCCCTCTCTCACTTCTGCTACTGGTCATTTATGTCTTCTCTTTCCTTTACTTGATCCATCCGGCTAGTGGCTTATCGGGTTTTTTGATAAAGTCTGCATTGAGCAAATAAGAGGATACATGTGCAAGCAGATGTGACAGTTTTTAACAGTCTGCCTTGTAATCCCAGGATGCTCTTCAAATAAACTGTTACTGAAGTGTGAAGGAACACTAGTAAGAAATTTGATTTCAAAGATGAACCACCAGCCATGACAACGATGATGCTTATAAATATTATAAAAATAAATGAGACTTTGTGTTTAGTATATTCAGTCCTTGTGGTTAGTGGCTCCATGGATTATATCATAACTACTTTAATTTGATGCTGTAAATATAAAAATGAGACAAGTGCCCCAAACTTAATATTAAGAACAAAAACTACCTAAATGCTATATAAGCCTTCACTCACAATTATCCTTTAGACAGGAGGGACACAAGCAGGGAGGATGTCTTGGATGGGGTACCTAACAGTAGTATTGCTGAACCACTGGTAACATTCTATTCAGGCATCCTGATAAAAAGTAGCAAGTGAGTTGAAAAGCAGCTGCTGGTCCTCAGTCTGTCTTCTGAACCTGTGGGGTCGCATGTGTTCGGAAAATCAGAATTTTCATAAGGCAAGAAGGAGTGTGTCCTTTGTAACACCTCCGGCAGGATCTGGGGCAGCAGCTCGGAATCAAACACACTGGGAAACCAATGACCATAAATAACCTCAAGGAATTTGCTGCCAAAGGCGTTCCTCCAAAATGCTATTTTTCAAAGGCTTTTTGGATTTCGAGACTGTAGATAAAAAAGAACTATAACATACATGGTCAAATTTGGCCATGAAAAATGCCCCAAATCTCCCATAAAATATGGTATATCGGTTTTGTGTAGAGTTTCCCATTTTTTTTCTGCTAAATCTAATCCAGCCAATTGTCCCTCCAGGGTAGAGCAGATTGCTGTTGCTTAGTTGAACACCAGATGAAGTAATTGGCTTGCATTTAGGGGCCCATGTTGAATGAAAATTATGCTTTCTCTATTTTTTTGGCCAAGCGTGCATAGTTGAATTTGGGCAGATTAAATCAATGCATGTTTGATACGACTCCACCATGCAATACTTGCTTGAACCGTTTTACATGAGTCGACAGGAATAGACAGGACTAAAAATAAACACCAGTGCCAAACTATAGCCTTCCGAATCAGCGGCACATTTATAAGGAATTAAAATATATGCACAGAGATTGCAGAAGAAGATGTATTCTGGGGTCTGCGCAAAACGGTTTAACGTGGCAACACAAGTTAATGAATCGGTGATAGCCAACGTGTTAACACTTCTCAGTGTGAGGCTTTGTACTGAGGTTTTTAAAAGAATTCAAATATATTTTAAAAATGGAGTCTCTATCAAGTCCTAGTGCTCCACATGATACAGTTTGGTTGTCTCCGTGGTTTATTCTAGATGTAGACAACAACGCAGCAATAATAATAAAAATAACACGTTCATCATAACTAATGTTTTTTGAGTCCTTACTATGTGTCCAACACTGTTCTATGTACTTAAGATATTAATTCATTTCTCTTCGATTTATTCTTTCAGTGAGTAGGTATTGAGCATTTGCTTTGTCTTAGGCATTGCTTTAGATCAGTGATACTCAACTGGGAGAGATTTTGCTTTCCAGGGGTGGATACTTGGCAGTATTTGGAGACATTCTGCTTGCTGTACCTGGGGAAGGGTAGCTGGTGGACAGAGGCCAGTGATGCTGCTAAACACTCTACAATACACAGGACAACCCTCTGCAGTAAAGGATTATCCTGCCCACAATGTCAGTAGTTCTAAGCAACTCTATTCTGAGTGACAGAGATACAACAGTGGACAACATAGACAAAATCTCTGCCTTCATGAAACTTATTTTAGTGAGGAGAAGCAAACCATTTAAAAAGTAAATATTTGTCCATTATATTAGAAGGCAACGAAGGTTGTATACTATGAAGGGGAAAAAAAAAAACTGGGAAAGAAGGACAAGAAGTGCATGTGCATGCTTGGCTAGACAGCTGGTGGTTGGAATATAAACAGAATATTGGAGGAAGGCCTAGCTTAAGAGGGGACTTAGGAGGAAGCCTTGAAGGAGTTGGAGGCATGCATGTGGATGCTGAGAAGAGTTGGTTCCAGGCAGAGGGCGAAGCAACAGGAAAGGACCTAGACAAGAGCATGAATGGCTTTTTTAAGGAGTAGCAAGAAGACCATTATGACCTGACAAGAGTGTGGAAGGGGACACAAAGCTAGAGGGAGATGGGGGAGGGACAGAATGTAGGGTTTGTAGACCAGGGTAAGGATTTGAGTTTATTCTGTGTGAGAGGGGGAAGAGTCATTGTAGGGTTTGGGGATGAGGACTATTATGAGCTGATTTATGTTTTGTTTTGTTTTAAAGATTTTATTTATTTGGGAGAGAGAGAGAGAGAGATAGCAAGAAGGAGAGCACAAGCAAGGTGTGGGTGGAGAGGGAACGTGGGGCTCTATCCCAGGACCCTGGGATCATGACCTGAGCTGAAAGCAGATGCTTACCTGACTGAGCCACCCAGGCGCCCGCTGATTTATGTTTTTAAAGTCTGCCAGTCACTGCTTTGAAAATTGACCATTGAGGGCAAAGGATGGAAACAAGGAGACCATTAAGTAGTCACGGGCAACAATCCAGTGAGAGATTATAGTAACTTGAACAGGGTTCCAGGAGATAAAGGTGAGAGGTTGTTAGATTCTAGACAGTTTTCAAGATTGAGCGGACAGAATTTTGTTAATGCATATGGGATAGATGGGAAGATTCTAGAAAGTTTTTGTTGTTGTTGTTGTTGGCTTGTTTTTAGACTAAGCCCCCTGAAAAATGGAATTACCACTTATTAAAATGGGGAAGGCTGCGATTGGAGTGGTTTGGAGATGAAAATCAGAATCATCATGTTTAATTTGGGTATGTTTAGATATGTTTAAGTTGAAGTATCTAATTCAAACATCCAAGTGGTGCTGTCTCTACACTTATAAACACTCTGTAAAATAGGACTCCTATTAGTCCCATTTTGCAGATGAGGAACCAGGGGGAAAAAAGGTTATTTAATTTGTCTAAAATCACCCAGCTGGGTTCTGACTATAGAAAGTGGCATCTTCCTCCTACCCCGCAAAAAAAAAAAAAAGAAAGTGGCATCTTGCTAAAAGAATGCATCAGCCTGTCTCCTGGGATGGCATCTCTTGATACGTTTCTATGGATGACCTTGACCAGCTCTGCGAGAGAGATATTCTCTGCTCAGAAGTGATCTTGATGGATCATCTTATGCAGTTGGTACCTGAATATCAAGCTGCTATCTCTGCCAACTTTTTCTTTGATCATTGTGCTAAAGTCAGCCATAATTAAAACCTAAAGAAAAGAAGATTATTCCCTTGCAGGCAGTTTAGGAAATGATGGCTTATTGAGCATCTCCAATAGAAAGACCACTGACCCGGGGATCCCACAAATAAACCTTCAAAACACAGCCTCCATTACTCACTAGACCTAGTATCCTGGGGCCAAAACTTAACTTTTCTAAGTCTGCGAGAAATGTGAGAGCAGTGGCTTTTTCACCCCAAGGGTTAGGCTTGTACCCTATCAGCCCAGTGAAGAGGTTCATTCTCCACTGCTTTAGTGGCTGTAGAGTCTGTATGATTTTGCTACATTGTTTGTTATCTATTCCCCACTTTAGAAAGTAAGTTTCCTGAGGGCAGGGGTTTGTCTGTTCTATTTATTGTTCGGAACATACAGGGAACAGTGCCTGGCATAGAGCAGATGCTCACTGAATATCTTTTGAAAGAAGAAATGAATAATCCTCACAATAATTATCCGTAGGAGGTTGGCTGTCTCTCTCTCTCTCTATAGTATATACTTGGTATACTAGCAGTAATAGAGTCTAATAATTAAATCTTCTTGAGTTCAATGCCCAGCTCTGCTGTTTGATCCCTCTGCATCAGAGGTCCATTTGTCAGTGCGAGATGATGAGAATCATATACCTACATCATAGAGTTTCTTTGAGGATGAACTGAATTAATGCAAACACAGTGCTTTTAAGATAGTGTAGCAAGTGCTATTATAAATATTAGATAATATTAATCTATTTTGTTCTTTCAGTTGTAACATGTACACACCTTACTCCCATCTTCCATCTCCTCCACAGTCTAAATATTTTGCATTTTCCAAGAGTATCCAAACTTCAGCAAGGTATTTGTTTACACATATATTTAACTAATGTGTGTGTGTGTGTGTGTGTGTGTGTGTGTGTGTGTGTGTTTGAAATTACCCATTATGTAAATGGTCTTGGTTTAGTAAGCAGAATATGCTGGGATATGGTTAATGGAAAATTGTGCATCTTGGAAAACAGAAGAATCATAAAAGAATCCTCCAGAGAGACGATCTGATGAAGGTGTAGCCAATACATTTGCAAGTTTTTATTTTTAAGTAATAACCAGCCACTAATGCAGTGATGGCTCAGAGCAGAACATTGATTTATCCATGGCGAGGTGGGTTGTGTTTCCCTGCTACATTGCCAGCTGTCGTTTTTGATATTAAGCTGCGTTGCTTCAATCCAATATCTGTCAATCCAGCTTTCAAAGAAGAAGCTTCGTATAGTGCGGAGGCTTTGTTATTTTTGTGGTTGGGTAATGGAAGTACTTTCATGCTTTGTCTGGTAGCAGCCATTTACTTTTTAGCTGAGCTGGAATCTAGCTTGTTATGATGCCCTGTGCCAAATTCCTTAGCAAAATGGTAAGGCTCTTAAATTCTTTTTGAGAAAGCTCTTGGAGTTGGCCGTTGTTTCAGGTGCCCTCTGATGCCTCAGGCAGAACTCTACTTTGACCTATGCAGATCTCCTTCTTGTCTGGAAGTCCTGTTGTTCCCCCCTCCCCGTGTTGAGGGGGAAGAGCATTAGTCAGTATAAATAGATCATTGTGGAACAAATCCCTGAAGAAACTTTTTTAAAAAGTGTCTAAAAGGTAAAATGAAAAAACAAAATCTTCCTATTCTGCCTTCTCTATTATCTTCTCTTCCCATTTCATATTCAGTATTCAAATCATATTCAAATCATATTCAAGATTTATTGCTGATCTGCTATATGTTGGGTATTTTTTTTAAGATTTTATTTATTTATTTGACACAGAGAGAGAGAGATCACAAGCAGGCAGAGAGGCAGGCAGAGAGAGAAGAGGAAGCAGGCTCCCTGCTGAGCAGAGAGCCCAATGCGGGGCTCCATCCCAGGACCCTGAGATCATGACCTGAGCCAAAGGCAGAGGCTTTAACCCACTGAGCCACCCAGGTGCCCTTATGCTGGGTATTTTTGCTGCATGGCAGAGGTGTGAGATGAGTACGGTACAATTATTAGCAAGATGAAAAACACTCTTTGTCCTTATTTTCCTTATGAAAGCTGAGATTTCAAGGAATTTCCCTAAAGAAGCTTCATGTCTCTATTTAACAAACCTACATTAAACACTCGCTGTGTACAAGGCATGGTGCTAGGCGCCAAGAGTATATGAATGGGATCCTCCAATCTTAATGAGGAGACCCATAGTGTACAGTTTCAAAACTCTCCTCCAAAGGGTTCCTAATCTGGGGTAGACAGAATTCTAAGATGCCCTCTTCCCTGGGTGTCCAGTCCTAATCCCCAGGAATGTGACTGTGATGAGACATCGCACTCATGATTATGTTACATTTCATGGCAAAGGATTTTTCCAGTGTAATTAAGGTTACTAATCAGTTGACATTTAATGCAAAATAATTGTCCTGGTGGATGGACTTAATCTAATCACTTTAAAAGCAGACTTTTCTTTCACTGGTAGTAGAAGAGGCAAGCAGAGGGAGGGAGTATGATATAAGGAAGGTTGTTGAGATGGAGGGGGTCAGGGGGCTAGGTTCTAAGAGCAGCCTCAAGGTGCTGAGAGTGGTACCTTGCTGACAGTCATCAAGAAAATGGGGACCTCTGTCCTACAACCCAAAGAACTGAATTTGGACAAAACATGAGTGAGCTCTGGAGCCATTCTCCCCAAGAGCTACCTGTAGCTACCTATATCTACCTATATAAGAACTAGTCTGGGTGATGGCTTTGACTTTAACTTTGTGAGACCCCATGCAAAGAACCCAGATGAGTCTGCCTGGACTTCTGACCTCCAGTATTGTAACATTATAAATGAGTGTTGTTTTGAGTAGCTAGGTTTGTAGACATTTATTCTTGGTCATCCTCCCTTTTTATGGCTAGTTTGTGTTTATGATGTCTTAACACTTGAGTGGATATTGAGTAACCTATGTAGTTCTTTATGATTGTTCATAAAATTGCCTCTTTATATTTGTACAAACCCTTTTACAAAGTGCTTTCACATATAGTCTTCTCACTTAATTTTCACAGTTTGTGAAGAATTATCATCTCTGGGTTAAAGATGAAGAAAGTGAGTATGGGGCATGCGACTTGCCAAATAACTATCCTAAGCCTAAGAGAGGGCTTTGAATCCGGGCCCTGGCAATCCCATTTTACTTACACTTACTCATCAGGTCACCCCACATAGGTCATTGATCTATCTTGTTTTTCTCTTCATTATCCCAAGGTCACTATCATTGTTGTCATCACTCTCTTCCTCCTGCTGCTGCTTGCTTACTAAATGCTCATTAACTCATTAACTGAAACATTAAATCATTTTTTAAAAAGTCAAAATGCTTATTGAGTATCTTTAATGTGCCATGGGCACTTGCTGTCCAACATAGCAAACAAAATGACAAGTGTCCTCTTGTTTAGAAACACGGTATGGAGTCTGGGAAATAGAGTCACCCAGAAGACATGCTTCCAAAGCACGTGAAATATATAAAAAGCAGAAATAGACTTCTTTTTCTGGAGTTAACTCACAATATAAGACAACCCAGCAATCTTTTCAGTCCCTCTGTAGGTTTTTGTCCAGTTCTATTGAACTATAATGGACATACAAAATTGTATTAGTTAGTTGAAGGTGTACAAAGTAATGATTTGTTGTATGTATCTCTTGGAAATGATTGGCACAATAAGTTTAGTTAACATCTGTAACATCTGCATAGTGCAATAATTGCAACATAGTCCAAATTTTTTCTTGTGATGAGAAGTTATAATTTTTTATGATGAAAAATTGTAACTTTTTTAAGAGGGAAGGGGCAGAGGGAGGGAGAGAGAGAATCTTAAGCAGGCTCCATGCCCTGAGGAGGGCTCAAAATCATGACCCTGAGATCATGACCTGAGTCAAAATTAAGAGTTGGACACCTAACCAACTAAGCCACCCAGGTGCCCCAAAATTGTAACTTTCTTCATGATGAGAATTATAACATAGCTAATTTTTTTCCTGTGATGAGAACTCTTAAGATCTACTCTCTTAAGAGCTTTCAAACATACAATGCAGTGTTGTTATCTATAGTTACCATACTCTATATTAGACTCCCAAACTTCTTTATTTTATAACTGGAGCTTGTACCTTTTCATCACCTTCAGCCATTTTCCCCATTCCCACCCCTCCCCCCATATTTCCTCTGGCAATCACCAATCTGTTCTCTGTTTCTATGACTTCGTGTTTATTTGTTTGTCTGTTTTAGATTCTGCAGATGAGCGATCCTACCATATTTATCATTCTCTGTCAGATTTATTTCACTAAGCATAATGCTCTGAAGGTCCACCTCTGTTGTCACAAATGGAAGGATTTCCTTTTCTGTGGCCGAATAATATATACCACAATATCTCTATCACATTTTCTTCATCCTTTCATCCAGCAATGGATACTTAGGTTGTTTCCATATCTTGGCTCTTGTGAATAACGCTGCAGTGAAATGGAGATGCAGATATCCCTTAAGAGAGAGATTTTGGTTTGTTTTTGTTCCGTTGGCTTCTTCTTTTTTTTTGGTAAAAAAATATTTCTGTATCATCTTGTCCTTTCATTTGTAAAAATGGTTTTTTGGGGACATATTCCTATTTCCAGGTTTTTCTTTCAGAAAAATGGTTAGGGCGATTTAATTTGTACAGGAGAGCCTGGAACCTGGGTGTCCATTAGAGGAGAGACTTAGGCTGGAATCTCACCGGTTTCCTAACCCAGTAAACCTCCCAGCCCTTCTGCCACCCCAGCAACCCCCTGAGAGTGCTGGGACAGTGGGCAGGACTTGGAAGACCAGGGAAACCTGCACTCCCACACCCCATCACGATGCCTTTGTTCCTTTGAATCAATCCAATGACCGGGGCAGCCTGTCCAATTGGGACTAAAGGCCAGACTGCTCTCAGCATAGGGCAGAACATTCACCACCCCAAGTGGTGTATATAGTCCCTTGTTCTGTTCTTCCTTCTTTCTTCTAATTTTTTTTTTCCTTGAAGGTTGTTTTTTGGTGGGAGGAAGTTAAAGTCCAAGAGTAAATTAAATTTGAAATGGAGCTTCAGCAGCTATCCAGTTGTATGTGTTATCACCTAATCAAACATGTTTTATATAGAGTTATATGGTAGGGAATAACTCAGCTCACAGTGTCTGTTGCATTCACCCAAAATCATTCCGTGCCTAGACCACACTCAAAGGATCTCTGTTGGCGGTCCCAGGGAGGGCTAAAGATGGTTGGCTGCAGAAGACCTGGTTAGGAGGGGCTTGTGGGCCCCTGTTGAGACTTGTCTTGAAGCCAATTTTTCATGGCAGGCCCACTGTTTCACTTGGGTTAGAGCAATATCTAGGGTAGATGAGGCCAGTTGCCCTGCATGACCCCCATTCAACCATCGCTTTGTAGATCATTGATGACAAACCAGGGTCTCACTGTCTGTAAGTGTGAGGACCCTCTTGGTGCGCAGCTCCTACAACCGCTCTGTTGAACCAGGCGGAAGGGACATGGGGGGCAGTAAGCTTCATCCCTGCTGGTTGTTGAGAAAAGCAAGGCCCAGTCCACCAGAGACTCCCAGCTATAGAAGGGATCAATGACAAACAAGGAGAGAGAACCAAAGGACTCTCAGTGTTAGGTGTGCATGTGATAAAGAAAAAAAAGAAAAAAGCAAAAAGCAAACAACTCTAAATCAAGAAAAAAATCCATTGTGCTGATTTCTCTTCTATCAAGAACAGATTTAAAAAAAATCAAAGTCCCATCTGTTCTGTGTCAACACTAGAGATCGTACATTGTGTTTCATCAAAGGCAGGTTTGCCACGGCGGTGGGGGTTATATTTTTGGAACGTGCTTAGAAACCCGGAGTAACTAAACAGAACTTGGCCCTCCAGGCCCTCTCCTGCTGCCTGTGTTTGTGTTCTTCCGGCAGTTGATGTTTTTAATTGATTTATCTGACCAGGAGGACCCTGGAAAAAGACGAGCAGGCGAAGGCAGCTGTGTGGGCTTCTGGAACAAACGCAGGTAAGGGCCCATGGCTCTCAGCAGCACAGCGAGGTTTGCCTGAGCAAATGTGTACTCTGAGTTCACAGAGGTGGCCTCACTAGTGCCACAGCCTTGAGGGTTCATGTTTGAGGACCACCAGCTCGATCAGGCCGTGAGTGATGTCGGCGTAGAAATTCCGTCTTGCAGCCTTTCTTCGGCTCTCCACCGTCTCCTCCCTGAAGTCTCTTCTGCAGGACCGCTGATCAGCACAGGCAGGTGTGCACCTCATTGCCTGGCTTCCAGGCCAGAGGAGAGAAAAGTGGACGAGGCCATCTCTAATCCCTTCGCTCTTGTGGCTTTCCCTCTGTGTCCCAACCAGTGTGTCCAATGTGGAGTCCGCGCCGCTCCGGTGACACTGAGGATGAATCACTCTCTGTGCTCTGATGAAAAGCAAACCATCCCTCTCAAACTAGATGTGGCGACAAAGTCCTGCAGGAGATCTCTGTTCAAAGGAGAGGCTTTAACGGATGCCTTCAATTGCATTATTAAAGAATGACGGGCATCTAAGCGAGGTAGCGGTGGTTGAAAGGGCACAGCCTGGGTGATGGGGTGTCCATCCCTGAGACCCTGGGTATGCAACACTGATCTCCGAGGAGGAAACAGAGGGCCGGTTTGCATGAGTAGCCCAAGGACAGAAAAAAGGCAGGAAAATATGAAGCGTGGAAGATGGGCCACGATGGACCAGGGTGGTCCAGCTGAAGTCCAATGAAGGAGATCAAAAAGCTCTCCAAGAGAGGTGGCCGAGACTCAGGCATATGCTCCAGGTGGAGAGGATAAGGCACAGCTGGGTTTGGCAAAGTTGGTGGCTAAGCTGGACCCAGGCACACTGGTTAAGCTCTGGGGCCATGGCGCCAAGCTTGTCTAACCTGGAGATTCTCTGTGCACTCTGGTCAATGACCTAGACCAACAAGGTCATCTTAGCAGCCGCGGACATGCCTCGACTGTCCAGTTGTGCAGAGCCTGTCTGATGGTAAAGTGTGGCAGTGAGAAGAGATGACCGTTGCCAGGTCACATACGCATTCTCCCCCCTCTTGTTATTTAGAAACAGAATCAACGCCCTCCCCTTCCTTCCCCTTTAGATAGAATGAATATGGTGATGGACTCCTACCGCAATTGTCGGGCACCCCTCAAGTTTTGGCCTTTCTGCTAGTAGACCAGGTGAGTATTCTGGTGATCACTTGGAAAAAAGTGAAAGAACTAGAACCATATTTGGAAGTCACGTTGTGGAAGCAGGTGTGCTTTATAGTTTTACCTCACACACCCTGAGCTTGATAGTGAAATTTATAGCTGAATTTTAAGAGTTATTTTGGGTATAAAACTCCATCTTTAGCATTTTTGAATTGTAATCTCATGTGTTCTAGCCTCGAAACATTGGGGAAAGCGTTTTCTGAGATACTTCTGACCCCCTAGGGAGTAGGTGTGGAATGTCTGTCTGCATCCTTCATAGCCATCCCTGTGAGGATTGACTCCAAAGCTCTAGCTGATACGGAGAGAATGTGCTGACCGAAGGCTGCTGCAGACCCTCCCCCAGACAGCACAGTCCTCAGGGCAGAGCCGACACCCACTTACTGAGAAGAAATCTCTAAGGGGATTAAAGGGGTCCCAATTAAGTTTGCATTAGTGAAAGCAATTGAGTTTGAGGTTCTACTAAATCAGGCCACCACTGCTAAGGTGACTGGCATGGAATGGCCATAGGTGCCTCATCATGGCTGGGGGGAGAGAAGAAAGTAGGGGGGAGAGGGGCGGAGGGGAGGGCACTGGAGAGCTAGAGTCCTCAGGTCAGCTGGTGACCCCTGGACTCTGGGTGCATTCATGTTGGAACAAAGCCTGCAGGCTCGAAGTGGTTAGGGAAGTATTTTCTCTGGACTGTAACTGGTTCTTCAGGAGAACAATGTCTTTTTTATGATCATCATTATTATTTCCAATCTCTAACACTTAATATTAAGTGTTTATCGAATGAAGGAAAGAATGAATATTGATTATGCCGTCAGGAAGTCTGGGTTTTAATCCAATCTCCACCATATTGATTTTTAGTCACCTTCTGTCATTGGCTGTGATAGTGAATCTTATACTTTTTATCTTCTGAAATTTTAATGAGCTAATTTACATGTCAGTTTCCTCAAACTAGTCTGTGACCTCTTTAAGGAGAAGAGTGTATCTGTGTCTCACCAGCTCACCATTCAGCATGGGCTCTAGAGCCAGACTGCTTGGGTTCACATCCTGACTTCTCCACTTACTAGCTGTGTGAGCTCGGGCAAATTGCTTAACATCTCTGTGGCTTGGAATAAAACTTGATAACAACATCAACAACCTCACAGTGTTGTGTGAAAATTAAAAAATAAATACTCTTAAAATGTTTGGGACGGGGTGCCTAGGTGGTTCAGTCCGTTAAGCGTCTGCCTTAGACTCAGGTTATGATGCAGAGGTCTTGGGATCTAGCCCAGTGTGGGGCTCCTCGCTCAGCAAGGAGTCTGCTTTTCCCTCTGCCCCTCCCCTCACTAATGCATACACTCGCTCTCTTTCTCAAATAAATAAATAAAATCTTAAAAAATACTTAGGATAGTGATACATACTCAGCAAATAGGAACAACTACTACTTTCCTTATTTCTATTGTCAAATATATATCTTATATATGATAAATATAATATATTAATACATAATATAATAAAATATAATATAAATAATAAATATAAATCATAAATAAATTATAAATTATAAGATAAATAAATTGAGTTGAATTAAATTAAATTATAAACATAAATTATAATTATAAATATAATATAAATATAATAAATATATAATATTTATATATAATGTATATACACAACACCACTCCATCTCACTGAACGTGTCTTCTTATCTATAATATAGGAACTGTAATATAATGATAACAATAATAATCTGAAGGTTCTCAAGAAGGACAGATGAGACCATGGCTAAGAGCCAAAACATCTTTTTGAAAACCATGAAGTATCTTGAAATTCTCTGGCACCATCATTTCTAGTATTAACTGCAGTTTCGCTAGAAGAAATGATGTGCTCAAAATTCAGACAGAGCTGGAACATTCGGGATGTGTCCCTGAGTTGCCAAAATACGGCTTAGCTCTGATGCACGCTGCCAAAGCCTCTGGGATTACTGTGCCCTTTTCAGTATTTATGTTAAGATATAGCCACAGGTCTTTCAGCAAAGCCCTGTGTTTTAATCAAAGCTGCCCCAGCTCTACTGTCCTCATCCTCAGTGCCCTAGCTCAAAGGGCTGGTAACTCTCAGAGCTGCCTTGATTTCTGAGATGCTACATAACAACAGTCAACCCTTGAAGTGCAGGCTGGATGCTCTCTGCATAGATTTTGCTAGGTGCTGTGAGGAGCGTCCAGAGGAGGGAGAGAAAAGCTTACACTAGGAGTTAGAATATATTAGCTGGAGGTATAGTATTTACCACTAATGAATTGTTGTGCCCCAGACAAGCCCCTTTGACCATTTGCGATTCAGTTTCCATATCTACAAAATAAACGCCATCAGATTATTTCCCAGATCCTGGCAGGGTCAATGCCCTTGGAGTCGCATGTCCTGTGCTCTATGGGTAATTCTGTCATTCTCTTGCACTCTGACGCTACTCAAGTCATTGTCTCCCTTTAAACCGTAGCATCCTCACTTATCTAGGACGTTTTCTTGAAACACACAATTTTTGTGCTTCTAATATGTCAGTCACTGCACCAGGCATTGAAAATGCACATACACACACAGGTGTATACACGCACTAAGTTCCAATGCTTATTGTGTACAAAGAACTATGGCTTAGCACTTTACTGTAGCCTTTATAATGATTCTATGTGGAAGGTATTTTTGTCCTCGTTCTACAGATGGGTGCAGTGAATCTAAGAGTAACCAACTTGCCCAATGGCACACTGCTAGTAAGTGGTGCAAGCTAAGGTTTGAACCCCATGAATCTGACTCTACCTAACCATGACATTACATGGTCTCCTATAAGCGATAGGAACACATCAAATCTATCCTAAACTAGCCTCATTTATTTTTTACTAAGGTTATTCAACCAGTGGACATGTGGGGGATGTTGGTTCATAGGGTGACTAGGTTTTTTTTGGGGGGAGCGCATGACATAGAACACACAAGTTAGCTAGATTTGAAGCAGGTTGAAGAGTACCCCCATTCAGTGGGAATACTGCCTCTGAATCCAACACAAGCCTGAAGGGTTCTGTACTTTTCTTCATCAAGGTTTTAAGTAATGGCATGGATGAGGGCATGCATGGGGCAAATTCATTGAGACATGAATTTGGAAGGACTGGCAAATCAAGTGACAGAATCATAATGAAAAACGACGGGCCTGCTAAGTATTTATATACATTATCACATTTTAAACACAACCCTCAGGAGAGCTGTCCTTATCTCCATTTTATTGATGAGCAGACCCAATTCTAGGGAAGTGACCATCCAAAGATGATACGGCCTCTAAGTTGATTTTTTCCCCCAAACTAAACTTTCTAATTTGGAATAATTATGTATTTATGGGAGGTGTGCAAATATAGCACCCAGCATCCTGGTATATATACCATATTGTCAATATCTTATATTGTGGTGATACATTTGTCAAATTAAGAAACGCTTACCAGTTTATTATTATTAAATTAAAATCCTGCCTTTATCTTGATTTCACCACTATTTTTTTTTCCATTAATGTCCTTACATTAGGTTCCCAGGGCTACAATTAAAATACTATGAACTAGGTGGCTTAAAGCAATAAGAATTTATTCTCTCACTGGTCTGGAAGACAGAAGTCCAAAAGCAAAGTCCAGAGAGTGATGCTCTCTCTCAACACTCTAGGGAGGAAAGCTTCTTGGCCTCTTCTAGCATCTGGTGATTGCTGGCAATTTGCAGAGTTCCTTGGTGCTGTGGTCTGTATCCCCTCTAAATTTGTATGTTGAAATCCTAATGCACAATTGATGGTATTAGGAAGTGGGGCCTTTGGAAATTAAAATCCTTATAAGAGGCCCATGAGAGTGCTCTCATTCCTTCCATTATGTAAAACTTTGGTAAAAAGTCTGCAACCCCGAAGGAGGCCCTCACCTGCTCATGTTGGCACCTGGATCTTGGACTTCCAGCTTCCAGAACTGTGAAAAACAAATTTCTGTTGCCTCTAAGCCACCCAGTTTGTGGTGTTTTGGTATAGCAGCCCGAATGGACTAAGACACTTGGCTTGTAGACACATCTCTTCAGCCTCTGCCTCTATTTCTACATGGCCTTCTCCCCTTCTGGTCTGTGCTCTCTGTATAGCTCTTCCTCCTTTTATAAAGACACCAGTCATACTGGTTTTATGGCCATCCTAATCAAATATGACTGCGTCTTGGAGCACCTGGGTGGCACAGTTGGTTAAGCACCCAACTCTTGGCTCACTGTTGTGAGATCGAGCCCTGCATTGGACCCTATGCTGGGCAAGGAATCTGCTTGAGATTCTCACTCTTCCTCGATCCCTGTGGCTCCCCACCCCCTCCCCCACTTGCTCTCTCTGTCTCTCAAATAAATAAATTAATTAAAAAAAATCTGACTGCGTCTTAACTTGATTACGTCTGCAAAGAACCTATCCCCAAATAAGGTCAGGTTCTCAGGTACGGGGTAAACATAGATTTTGGAGGAGATGGGTGGTGCACTATTCATCCAGTACTGTTCTTTTTCTGTTTCAGCTTTCATTGAAGGTACCACATTGCATTTAGCTGTTATGTCCCCTCATTCTCCTCTGGTCTATTGCAGTTTCTTAGTTTTTCCTTGTTTTTCATGACCATGAACGTCTTCTTTAAGAGTACTGGTCAGGTTATCCTGCAGAATGTCTGTGTTTGTCTGATCTTTTTCTCACAATTAGTGTGCTGGTTTTTGGAAAGAATACCATGGAAGTGACATGCCCTTGTGAGCTGGCCTTTAAACTCAGACTCCAGAGCTCATGTTTTAGTTATAAAACCTATAACTATAAAGGTAAAACATTCCTGAGACTCTGCTTTTGGCTTACTCACTTACTTCTCTTTTGGGGGCTTGCATAACACTGAACATATAACTGAGGGCTCGTAAGTACCCAATATATTGACTGACGCAGGATCTGCTGACCCCCTCCACCCCATCTCAATTATCTTTCTCCAAACATGGAACCGCAGCCTTCCCACTCACGTATACATGACAAACCTATCCACATTGCTAATGTTAATTTATGTTTTTTGAGATCCACCAATTTATCAAGTGCTGCGACAAACACAGAGTTGGACATGACCCCTGCCTGGTAGGCTTAATAACCCAAATGGCAAGAAAGCAGAGGTCATCTGCCAGAGTTGAGCTGTATACAAAGATTCCTTAGCTTGTCATGGCCCAGATCAATTGATAGGAGGGAAAACAAGAACTTGTTCTCTTGCAAAAGGTAGATTATGTGGATCCAAATCCTCTCTTGAATATTAATGATAACCAAACAAAGAAAGCTCTCTTATTAAGCATACCTCAGCCTTCAATTTAGAAGTGAAGGGAGAGTTTGTGTTTATTAGTGGATTAAAATTCCAGAATTCTTGCCTTGTCATCTACTTGTTTGTTTGCTTATTTATTTATATATTTACTCATATATTCATTTATTCACCCTGGAATTGGGCAGCCTGATGCACTATGAGGTAGCTAGAAAGAGCACATCATTTAGAATTAGCAGAACTTCTTATAAGTCTCAGGTCTCTTAAATTACTAGCTATACCAAAAGCTAAGACTCAGTTTCCCTGGCTATAATATCACAATGACATATTCCACTGTGGTGCTATTTTTGCCTACTCAGCATTTACTCACCCTCCCCTGGTGACAGCCACTCATCTGTCCCCAAGGCTCTACCCATTCACCCTTTCTGGATGCAGCCATGCTTCAGGTATCCTGGACTCCTTAAGCCAAGGAGTAGGCACATGCTTCAAGCCAGCTTCATTGTATCCCATCTTGGGAATCTGAGTCTCAGAGCGATTGCTATAAGGGAAGAAATAACTAGAGTGAATTCATTTTGGAAAGGGCATTTGGAGAAGGCTCACCATGGGTTTCTGCTACCCAGACCCCTTAGGATGACTTTTTAATTTAATTTAATTTAATTTAGTTTAATTTAATTTAATTTTACTTTATGCTTTTCTCATGCCAGCTTCTTCACCTTTTTCTTGCATTGTGTGAATCTTCTATCTGCTTATGGAAACCAGAGTTGGTCTCTTTTGCCCATAGCCAAGAACTCTGATGGACATTCCTTTAGCTTCTTCACAGCCCTGCCCCATTCCAGGGGCTTGAGGTAATTCCTTCCTCCTTTGATCTTCCACATTAATTTGTTTATCCATTCCTGAGAGCTTACATAGCTGCTTTCCTTACATTCCCATTATTTTTGTATCAATCTTGTCTAGCCATGAAGGGACAGTCCAGCTATTGGATGTTTATGGGCTGAATTGTGTTCTCCCAAAATCCATATGTTGAAGTCCTAACCCCCAATACCTCAGAAGGTGAAGATATTTGGAGATAAGGTCTCTAAAGAGATGGTTAAGGTAAAATGAAGTAATTCAGATGGGCTTTAATCCAACATGACTGATGTTGTTATAAGAAGAACAGTTTAGGACACACACACACACACACACACACACACACACACACACACACAGAAGACTGTGAGGACACAGGGAGAAGATGGTCATCTACGAGCCAAGAAGAGAGGACTTAGAAGAAAACAACCCTTCTAATACCTTGATCTTAGATTTATAGCTTCCAGAACTATGAGGAAATATATTTCCGTTCTTTAAGCCAACCAGTCTTTGGTGTTTTGTTATGGCAGCCCTAGCAATCCAAGGTAGCGCTCAAGGGTAGAGAACCTGGGATGAACCTATTTAGCTTCAAACCTATAGGTAACCATGAACAGGTTACTTAACCATGCAGTGGCAATGGTTTTTGCTGGTGATGTGGGGGCAAAGGAGGCCATAGAGGAAGACAGCAGGTGTGCCTTGAGACTAGGTCAAGTCTCAGGAAGAAAAGAAAGAAAAGGACTAGGTATGCAGTTTCAATTTCCTTCCAAATTGCTAGTCACCTCGTCATTCCACTGTGTCTAGAAGGAGTAGAGGGGTTGGTCATATTTTGCTAGTGGAGTTCAATCTACAGAAAGGAGATATCAGCAATGGGAAAGAGGTTCCCCTCCTGACAAGGTAATGATAAAGAACAAGAGAGAAGTTACTGAAAACAAAAGAGAAATTCTATTTGTGCACTTGGGCAAGTCGCCTCAGCTCCCTAAACCTGTCTCTAATCTCCAGAATAGGGATAATGATACCTGCATCTTCTAGCAGTGTTGGGAGCAGCATGTGGGAGAAATGCATCCAGTCTATAGACTGTTCTCCACTAACCTAAAAATTGCTTGAGGGGAGGCCCTCTGGTTCTATCGTCCACCCTTTTATTCCCACCTTAAACTTTGGGGTGGATGTGTGGTAGGCGTTCTGCTTCCAATTTTGGATGACTAAGTGGCAGCTGTTATTAGAGGGAGAGGAGACAGATGGACTACTGCTCTGAGCCCGGGTTACTGTCTGTCGGTTTTATGTGCGAGCCCCAGGCTAGTGCAGGGGATGGCAGAGGATGATTTAAGGTTCAGGAAGGAGCATACACCCAATATGATGACAAAAAAGTAATCTACTTTTCAAACTCTGGACTTCCTTCTTGGATGTTCAACTCTGGAGTGGGTGAGAATTTGTAAACTCATGCAATGAATTTGCTGTGAACAGTGGAGTATGTCTGTGGGATTGTGGTTGGGGGAGCAGTAATGAAAGCACCTCCCTACCTGGTCTCCCCCCCGGCCCCCAGCACATGCACACGTGGCAGCCCATCTGCCATATCACAGTGGACACGAAGACAGAGCTCTATGTGTATAGCTCCTACTCATTGTCTCCCTGCTTCCTATGGGGCAAAAGTCAAGTCCTTATGTCCACATACAAAACCTTTGTGTCAGGCTCCCTGTCCATTTGTTTAGCTTACCTACTCCCCCTGCCTCCTGCCCAGGACTGGAGCACTATCTGCTTAGCCCCCACCCCATCGGCATGACTCCTATTCTTCCTGGATTTCTCTTTTCCCATAAGTCTGCCTGGCAGACGCTTGTTCAGCTCCAGGATTGCCTGCTTCGGTGCAGAGGGGCCATGGCAGACCCCGTGAGTTCCCTCTGCCAAAGCCCCATTGCACCAGAGCGCAATCTGTGCTTTCCACCCTGGCTTCCCACACTGAGCCTTGAGCTCCTCCGGAGCAGGCTCTGTGGTCTTCATCTTGATGTCTGTGGGTTTCAGCAAATCTGATGAAAGAGTGAATGACTGTTTCTCAGCTTCCATTAACTGAAGGCTTACCATGTACCCAGCACCTTGCTGACAATTTCCACCTCCTGATATGAGGAAAGGAAAAGTGAGAGAGGCTAAGTAACTTCCCTAAAACCTTCCAGTGATGTAGCAGGAGGTGGAGATTAGGGCTCAGGATCTGCCGCCGACTTGGTCATGCGTCTACAGAGCATTCACCTAATGAGCACCTACTGTTTAATAAACATCTACCATTGTCAGGATCAGTCGCTGTAAAGTTTGCTGGTTCTAGCACAAAATTTTTTCAAAACATCTTTTTAAATAGCAAGACCCATGGAGGAGGGGTGATATCTTTTATTCAGAAGCATCAGAAGCCCCAGTCAAAGGCAGCCAAGAGGGAAGGAGAGATAGAATCTCCGGATAGACACTCCTTCTCTGCATTCATTCCTGCAGATGGGAAAAGATTGGGCCTGACATTCCTAGAAAGGCTCTGAGTACTAAGAAAAGGAAGCACTTTGACTCTGGAAGTCTGGAATATGCCCATGAGGTGAGCTGCTGGGTGTTTCTGATGTGAATTGCCCATTTGTCCATGTCCCAGAACCCAAATTTTGTAAGTCAGTGGAAAATTTTGTTCTAAACATCCTTCCCACCTACAAATACATTTTTGACCATAACGACCAATGTGTAGAGGCAGCATTACCCTGAATTCACTCCTATCCTACTCTTTACACAGAGCACTGCCCTCCTCTGCAGCCCCTCCCCCACCCCCTAGCCAACTGCTTCTGTCTCTGATGTGGATTCACTGTTGATGAAGCATCTTCGGCCTTCATCCTTGCATCCTTGGCTTTTAGGGCATCGTTTGGTAGTACCTTTTTTTTTTTTTTTTTTAGCACCTTCTTTTATTAGTGGTAATAAGTAATGGTGTATCTTACAGTCCAGTAACTCTTAGATTTTCGAAGTTCCATGTGTGCTCAGCCCAGCGCATATCCAGGTTCTATAGGGGAAATGAAGGAAGCATCTGGAATTTCCACGTCTCTGGAAGTCACATTTCTGCATCGAACATAGCTGTGGGAATGGAAGTTGGTATAACGAGCTGGCAAGGCGCAAAGCCACCTGGTCGCTTCACTGCCTAGAGATGCGATGTCCCTCTCAGACCCTTCCCTGGACTGTCCTGTGTAGAGTTAGGAATGGCTCTGAGGTGCCAGGAGAAAAGACCACCAACAACAAAAGGCTGATCCTGAGGCATCAAGAAAAGGTTGTGTTACCTCTTTTGTTTTCAGTTTAAAATCCAAAGGGAGATTTGGGTTTTTCTTGCTGTTTTTGAAAACTATCCTTAAAAATAGCATTTCCAGGAAATAGGTTTGTCTGTAACCTTGGCAAGTTCTCACTGACTTATGGAGATTACCCCATACTTCAAAAACTGCTGACTAGGAGTTGAGTTGTGGTTGGTGCACTGTTTTTTTTCTTTCAAGGAATTTGTTAAATCTTTTGGGGAAAACATACAGGACAGTTGCCCACTCTCTGAAACCTCTCATTCCTAATAGACCCTGAAGAACTGAGCACTTTCGCCTCTGGGAGTAGAGTAAAGGTTGCGCGCGCACGTCCGTGTGTGTGTGTGTGTGTGTGTGTGTGTGTGTGTGTGTGTGTGTGAGAGAGAGAGAGATAGAGAGAGAGAGAGAGACAGACAGACAGACAGACACTTGTATGGGACTATGTCAATGTGTAAATGCTTATATATATAAGCTCCTTTCATACTCAAACAATCTTTTCTGTGTTATCATGTCCCAGATTTACATGAGGCCTTGGACATTCTGCTTCCCTGTCCCTTTGAGTGTGCTCATTTCATTACTTTCTGTCCAGTGACACTGCTGAGCAGCTGGGACATGTGCGCTGTCTTGGTTGGGTGCGCCATCTTTATATGTCTGGGGGTTCCACCTAATGGGCAGAGGAGAGGAAGTTCAGCATGAGGCCTGGGTTTAAGGGCCAGTTCCTTCAGGGATTTATATTGGTGCTGAGAAGATTTAAGGTTTACCATTCAGTCCTTTAACATATACACAAGGGACCATGCTAGATGCGGAGTCTCCCTTTTTACATCTGTGAAATCTGGAAGGTGCCATGTGCCCTTTCCGATCTAAGGCTACTGCTAGGAGTAAATGTAGAAACTCTTTGAAGAAGATGAAGAATGTCAGACACAAGGCATTTTAATAATTAACAAAGCTTTAAACACACATAAAAAGGCTGCGTGACAAATCAAATACTAAATTGTGCTGTACCACCAATTAATAATGCTGGGCCAATTCCAACATGTGATACAATTATCTCCCCCTCTAATTTGTCCCCTTTGCTGTCATTAGAATAATCTCCCTTTTAAGGCAATAGCTTGTAATGGACTCCACTTTGCCTATTTGAGTCAATTCTAACAATGACAAAACCCACACCTGGTCTTTAATGAGACCCTACTTTGCACCTGGCACTGAGCTGGTTGCCTTGGCTCAGAGCGTAGTGACACCTCTTGGTCTAATCTCAACCAAGTTAAACTCCACGAGCCTCAGTTTTCTCACCTCTCAAATGGGGATAGCAGTTATATCCGCAGGCCTGCTGCACAAAGTGGGGGGACCTGATCTAAGGAAACACCATTCACTTCATCAGCATGAGACTGGTACATTTATTCACCAAGTTTCCCAGCAGATGCCAACAGAGTGTCTGCTTCTAACAGAATAGTTTATTATGAAAATTTTCCAACAGATGGGAGTAAATAAAGGGAGACTTTTACTGCTTTATACATAAGCTCCAAAGAGACAAGGAGCAACCTCAAGTACCTAACTCGAGGGTTGTTATGAGCATTGATTGCGTAAATATATAAAAAGCACAGAGAACAGTGTTTGGGAAAAAAAAACGTAAGAAGAATCCATAAGTGGCACTAATTATAAATTATCTGCAACCTCTGGAGTAATCACCTTTATTCATCATCACAACCTCAAAAGGAAATACTATTTCCTATTTCAAATGCTGTTTTATAAATAAAATTTGCGAAGGGTGGAGAGATCGAATAATATCTTAAATTTCAGCAAGGTAGTGAGGCGCTGAGTTTGGCCACTGACTACTGTATGGACTTATTCCCTGTGAGCCAAGGGGAATTCTGCCCCCGCCATCTGCCTGAGCTGTACCCCCCGCCCCCACCCATGGTTTCCTCTTCTCTACAGTGCATGGAAGACAGTGTCACCAGGGTCATCCTGCATGGAGCTTTCCTAATTTGTCCTCCACCACAGTGACCTCGCCTAGGTGTTAAGGCTTATTATTAAACTGCCTTATTAACCTGTATTAAGGTTACTGCTCTGCTCAAAATCTTGCAGTGGGACCCCATTTCACAGAATTAAATTCCAGGTTTGATCATAGCTTTCAAGTCCTTATAGGGTCTTGTCAATCGAATCCCTTCTCTGTTTTCCTTTCCTGGCTGTTTTTGTCTTCTTCGTGTTAATTAGGCTATGCACTTGGGTATTTCTTTGTCTCCTCCCCACCAGCATGTAAGCTCCATGAGTGTGGAGACCTCATCTGCTTGCTTACTGCCCTATTGCTCATGCTTGGAGAAGTATGCCTGCCTATAATAGTCTGCTAGGGTTTGTATAACAAAATATCACAGACTGGGTGGCTTAAACAATCTACATTTATTTTCTCATGGTTCTGGAGGCTAGAAATCCAAGATCGATGTGCCGTCAGGTCAGGGCTGATGTCTGGTAGAAACCCTCTTCCTGATTTGTAGACAGCCACTTTCTGGGTACGTCCTCACATGGCATTTCTTCCATGTGTAGACAGAGGGAGAGATTGAAAGATCTCTGGTGTCTCCTTCTCAGAAGGACACCAACCCTTTTGGATTAAGACTCTACCTCTATAGGAGGTCATACTATTATGACCTCCCTTAACCTTTATTATCTCATTATAGTCTCATAATAGTCTTATAACTATATATGACTCATATATAGTCATATATATTGTCTCGTTGAAGGTTAACTTTGGTATCTGAATGGGAGAAAAACAAATCAGTCCATAACACTGGCACTTAGTGGGTTTTTAATATTTGTGGAGCTGGATTGCCTTCTTTGTATCCTCTTCCATGTTTTACCTTCTGCACTGTTTTTAAATGATATGCTATCATTCAGAAGTCTCTACAGATTGGTGTAAGGATTTTTCCTACTCTATAATGTGATATAATTATTGAAATACTGAAGGGACTTCATTCCAGTTGTCTTTGCATCAACCACCCTAGACTTCTGGGGCACTAGAAGAGCAAGATCATCTTTCTAAAGTATATACTGAGACATTAATATCCAACTTACTATCAGAAATGTGCTGTGTCACCAGAAATGTTAAGCATGAGGGAGATGAGAAGACCATGCAATTCATCTACATCATACTTAGTAGAAGGGGTGATTGGGAGGTTTTTTGTTTGTTTGTTTGTTTGTTTGTTTGTTTATAATTTTATTTATTTGTTTTTTTCAGTGTTACAAGATTTATTGTTTTGCACCACACCCAGTGCTCCATGCAATACATGCCCTCCTCAAGTCCTAGCGACAGCAATCAGACAACAAAAAGAAATAAAAGGTATTCAAGATGGCAATGAAGAAGTCAAACTTTCTCTCTTTGCAGACGACATGTTACTCTATATGGAAAACCCAAAAGACTCCACCCCCAAACTACTAGAACTCATACAGCAATTCAGTAATGTGGCAGGATACAAAATCAATGCACAGAAATCAGTTGCTTTCCTATACCCTAACAATGAAACTGTGGAAAGAGAAATTAGGGAATCTATTCCATTTACAATAGCACCAAAAACCATAAGATACCTGGGAATAAACCTAACCAAAGAGGTGAAGGATCTGTACTCGAAGAACTACAAAACACTCACGAAAGAAATTGAAGAAGACACAAAAAGGTGGAAAAGCATTCCATGTTCCTGGATCGGAAGAATAAACATTTGTTAAAATGTCTATACTGCCCAGAGCAATCTAT
>CM053606.1:152091954-152131569 GCA_028646535.1 Procyon lotor | reverse complement strand
GAACAGAATAGAGAGCCCAGATATGGACCAGCAACTCTATGGTCAAATAATCTTTGACAAAACGGGAAAAAATATCCAGTGGAAAAAAGACAGTCTCTTCAATAAATGGTGCTGGGAAAATTGGACAACTATATGTAGAAGAATGAAAGTTGACCATTCTCTTACACCATACACGAAGATAAACTCGAAATGGATAAAAGACCTCAACGTGAGGCAGGAATCTATCAAAATCCTAGAGGAGAACATAGGCAGTAACCTCTTTGACATCAGCCACAGCAACTTCTTTCAGGACATGTCTCCAAAGACAAAGGAAACAAAAGCAAAAGTGATTGGGAGGTTTTATGTTGAGCAAGAGAATGTGCATTTGGGAATAGGTGTGTATTCATGAATAAAAGTGGGAGAATATATAGGTTGAGAATATATGGAGGGCAAAAATATCTAATATTAGAATTTTCATGTGGTTTGATCTGATGTATATGGTTGGATATATGTGTCAGTGGTATAAGTGTGGGTATGTGGATTTCTGTGTAGATGAGTGTGTTATGTGTTGGGGAGTGTGAGTTGTATGGATGGAATGTATACTTACATGTGTGCAGGGAATAGGGCATGAGTGTGGATGCAAGTTGTAGGTGTATGTGGTAGGGAAATCAAGGAAGGCTTCTTGGGGGAGTCGATGTTGATGCTTCAAGTGAAAGAGCAAATAGAGTTAGGCAGGTGGACTGGCAAAAAGGGTGGAGAGAATGCTCCCACCAAGAGAACTAGGATCCCACCAATGACCAGGGATAAATGTATACAATATCATGACTAGATTATAAAAAGATGGGGAGCTGGAAGAGTCAGAGAAGTGGCCTCAGAGGAGAAAAATAGCAAGGATGGAAGGTCCTGTGAGCCACAGCAAAGAACGTGGGCTTTGTCCAAAAGGTGGGAAGACAAAGATCATTCACGAATTTTGTAGGGAATCTACTTAGCAGGTTGGGTTGTTGCAGAATAAAGATTACAAAATGGGAGCAGGAAGAGGTTGTGAAATTGTATCAGGTTTCGAGAGAATGTTTGCCTTGGCCTAATAGTAACCTTCATCTTTCCTTGCTAGCGTTGCTAGAGGCCTTGATCCAAAGCAGGCAGGGGTCCAAGTGGAGAGAAGCAGGAACCAGCAGACTTCCGTTGAATCTGAAGATCTTGGGGGGTTCTTTTGAGCTGTGGAGGCACAGAATCCCCCATGCAAGGGGTCTACGGAATCTCCACAGTGAGGTCTATGCGTTTTGTATTCATGGCTCCTCTTCCCCACCAACCTGCTGTGTGAAGTGCATGCCCCATGCTTACAGAAGGAGTGGAATGAGAGCTTCCTGTTCTGTTTCTGGTAATTGTCATTAATTTGTTCCTTGTTAATAACAGAAAAATGAATTTGAACAGAGTCCCAGCAGCTGTAGCACATCAAAGAGGCAGAATGAGATGGGAAAGGAGAAGGAGGTGGGTGCGGGCAAGAGGAGAAGATCAGAAGGAAGAAACCCAGAGAGTGAAGGAGATAATTTGAGGGTCAGAGGTGGAGGGAGAGTAGAGGGAGATGAGGGTTGCATGCCAGGAATTATGTGCATCCATGCAGCCAGAGGACAATGGAGACCTGGGAAGAAGGCAAGAGGGAGGTTCTACCTGAGGGAACTCACGTGGCTTGGTTTGTCTACACAGACCTGTTAGGACAGTCTCTGAGAAACTTAGACTAGAACCAGTCCAGAGGGATTTGAGTGTCTCTCCATCACCTGGCTATTTTTTCTTCCATTTTGTCCCGAGCTAGAGCCCTAGGGCACCACCTCCATGCCCCCCTCATCTGAACGCAGGCTGATTTCACAGCCCCTGGGCCTGCAATGTGGTCGTTCTGGTATTTTTTTCATGGGTTTTCCATCTGCTCCAACCATCACAAATCCAATTTCATATTCGGCATAAAATAAATCAGTTTCAAGAAATATCTTGTCATCATCCAAATCAAAACGCCACATTCAAAATGCTTGATGCCAACTACAAATTGTCAGAAGGGGTTGAAGAAAGAGAAAAAGAGTTTTGCTCTAGACAGAAAGGGTGAAAAGCACATATTCCAATGTGACATAGTGGCTCTGCAGTGTCTAAATCATTCACATAAAGCTGGAAATTTTTTTTAAAAAAGGTTGGCCAATCTGTTCTGCTAACAGTTTTCCCCCAGCACCCACCCCCTCTGTTCTGGAAGCTTCTAACAGCAAGGGCCACTTCAGAGTGCCAGAAAGTTCATTTATTTTGAGTATCTGAAAAAGTGAACCCCATTTGGCCACAATTAATTGGGCTGTTCCAGACGCTCTACTAGGGTCTAGGGAGAGAGGATGCCCTCTCTACAATCTTGGGCCTTTCAATCATCAAATCTTTATGAAGTAACCCCGCTGCTCTCTGCGGAAGCAGCCTTATCACTAATAAAAGGAGGCCTAGAAGTGGGAACTGGTGATCAGCAGTCTCTTCACACGCATCCATGCTCCCTCCTGAGCTACCTTAAATGCCCTTAGTTTCATTTATGGAATTATTTAAAACCTTAAGGACATGAGTGTCTGGGTGGAAGTGTATATCAGCAAGTTGCCAAATAGTCTTATATCCTATGGTGTATCACAGGAAGAGGAACTGGCAAGTTCCTTTTTTTTTTTTGAAAAAAAAATAATAAAAGAGTTAAAAAAGAAATACTGGAAAATCCTGTGGATGTTTGGCTCCATTCCTTTATGATGGCCACTCCCATTGGCTTTGAATTCCTTCCTTCTTGATCACTTAATGAATTCACTCAAGCTCTCGAATGTTCAAAGCTATATTCCCAGAAAGTCCAGACTGTGGTTGGTGCTTGGTAGGTGCTTGGTAAATGTCTGCAGAAAGAATAAATGTATGAAACAAACAGTCCTTGTTTGTATTACTTTTACCAACTCTCCACATCACCCCCCTAAGGTTAAGAATATCATTTCTTAACCTTATATATTATATATATATATCTTACCCTTATTATATATTATAGATATTATACATAATATTATATATATCTTACTCTTCCTTGTGATGAAACAACTCTTTATCATGTGAGTTCCTTAAATATAGCAATTCTGTGTTATTTATTTATTTTTGGTCTGAACATTTAACACGGTGTCAACAGCTGGTAGATGTTCAGTAGTGTTGGGTACATTGTAAATGAATAAATGAATAATATTTGAGCAATTTGGTGGTAACATGAGGATGCTGGATCTGAGTGATAAGGGATTAGATTAGTTAAAGGCACTGGAAGACCTTCAAAATTCGTATTCATCCTTAGCATAGCCAAGAGCTGGGAATGGAGTGCAGAGTGACCACTAAGAAAGCCTTGGCAGGACCAGTCAGTGCTACTAGGGGCCTCTTGACGTTACTTACCCAAACTTTGAAGTCACCAGGCTCTAGGCATAGACAGTTGGAGGTTTCACACTAGGAATTAAGGTAGATATACTTCTTAGGTGATGTGACACTGAGGGAAACCAAATTCATCTCCTGTCCAAAAATCTTTCCCCACTTAGCACTTGCAGGAGGAAAAGGTTCACAGAGCCTTTCTCATGTGGAAGAAACAGATTCACATTTTGGTGCTTTTAGCAGCTACCATAATAACCATTGGCTTTATTGATTAGGTTCTCAGCAGCCAGTAGGGTGGACATTTTCAATGAAGGGAGGGACCAAATCTGTAGAACACAGAGTTCCTTCCATTGATTCATTAACTAACTCATCCAAAAAGCTCGTTGCATGTCATTTGAACACCAGACACTATACTAAGTGCTTGGAATACAGTTGTAATCAAAACAAATGTGCTCCCTGTCTTCTAGGATTATAGGCAAGAAACTTAGAGCAGAAACTTGTAAATTCTAATGAGTATAAATCTCTTGGAGAGTTTGTTAAAATAAAGATACCAAAGTCTCATGCCCTTCTTGCTCCAAATTTTTTTCTCCTTATCACTTAAATCTGGGCATTTGCATTTCTTTTCTTATAAAAAGGTGTATTTATTTATTTTGGAGAGAAAGAGAGTAGGCATGAGCACTCAAGGGGGAGTGTTGGGGGAGAGAGAGAATCTCAAGCAGACTCCCTGCTGAGCTTCAGCGCTTGATGCAGAACTTGATCTCATAACCCTGAGATCATGACCTCAGCTGAAATCAAGAGTTGGAGGCTTAACCAATTGAGCCTCCCAGGCGCCCCTGGGCATTTGCATTTCTAACAAGCTTCCCAGTGGATTGTGATTAGGTGGCGTTGGATCACATGCTTAAAAACACTGACCCAGAAAGGAGACCTTATTGTGAAATGGAAGTTGGGGAAAGAGAAAACAAAGGAGGATGTAACTCCAAGGTGGACCTAGAAATGAAGTTTAGTCTGAGCATTTCTGAAGTTATGTATTTCAACCCCATCACTGTCTTAAGATGGGGTGTTATTTTCCCAAAGTCATAAAGATGATGGAGTGAGGAGTGAGGAGCAGACCTCTGGCCTTCTGGCTCTTTGTGTTATGCTTCTCTCCTCCCCTTCACTTATTTCTTAAGTGATTCCATAATAGCCACTAAGGGAGGTTGTTGGAAGGAGTGGTGTGATGTGTACCTAGATCATACAAACTTCTATGGAGCTTAAGAAGGACAGAGGACTGGACATAAATGGTTTTACTTTTTAAAAGCTGCTTTGGGAATAGTAATAAAATAGTATTACAATCTCTCAAAATTTCAGTCAACAGAGCTCACTATCTCACTTGATTCTTACAACCTCAACTCATGAAGTAGCATTTTAATGATGAGGAGCATGATTGCTTTGGGTCACATGGTGGGGAAGACTTAGAGACGTACCTCAAGGCCTGGTCTTCTCACTCCAAGCCAGTACTTGTCTCGGAAGTACAGAAGACTTCAGGATCTTAAAGAAGAGGGGTCATTGGCAGTCTACCTCTAAGCATCAGCTTACCAGGCTACTGGCAAGTCATCACCGGGCCAACCTGGGGAAATAAGGTTATATGGGTTATAAGGTTATATGTCCACTGCACATTAGGGGATACAGAGAGAAATGAAAACACTTGTGAAGGATCCCTCTCAGGGTATGGGATTTCATCTGGATCAAGCCCTTCCATTTGACTTTCCATTGAGCACTGAATAATGACATGTCAGGATTTGAAAATGTCAGAGACTCTCCTCCCAACATGCACTCTTGAGAGCCTATTGAGTATGGAGTGTGAAAACACAGCCACGCTGGTTCATTCAAGGGTTGTCAACGTCTCCTTTCATGCTAACCCAAAATGGAGTCAGTGTGACAGTACTGTATGGCTCTTGAATCTGGAAGTATTTACTGTCAGGTCATTTACAGAAAAGTTTTCCTAACTCCTGTGCTAGAGAGTTCCAAGTAGCATATCAATTTGTCATTTTATTCTTAGATAATTTTTACTCAATAAAAAGTGTTTAATACCATTATCTTTTTAGTGCTGCTCGGTGATGATCATTTTAATCAAGCATGCAGTGAGAGGGAGGCATGAATTTGTCTTTCCAGTTGTGATAGATTGGAATATTACAAGCATTTGGTCTAGTACTATTTATCTCTGCAGGAAGGGTGGAAGGATGGCAAGATCTTTCTCTAAGCAGCCAGGTCCTTAGTGTCTTTCTTACCAACTCTTGCTCTCAGTTTCACTGTTGTACCTTAATTTAAACCCTTGTTCTCTGTCACTTAGACCAAAGTAGCTTCCCAATTCCTTTCTCTCATCAGCTTTGGTCTCTACATTTCATTTCCATGCAGATGCCAGAATGATCTACCTAAAACACAAATTTGATTGTAGCTGACTGTTGCTTGTACCCATTCAACAGCTGCTAATTGGCCTGTGAATCTTGGTAGAGTTTTTTAGTGGGGCATACAGGCTTTCCATACTTTGTCCCTGTTTCCCTCTGCAACCTCCTCTCCTTCTATAGGAGTACCATGCATGCTAACCAATTGTGCCACTGGAACACCTTCATCTCCTGCCTCTGTTCCTCCACTGACTCCCCCAACCTTTCCTTCCTCTTTATTAATGTAGCACTGGATTATTCTCAGCCCTATCATACTTATTTCTGTTATAGAAATGGGAGAGGTTTTTTTTCCCTACCTTATCTGACATGATAAGTCTTAGAGTTATACTTTATGTATTTATGTCAAATTAGCAATAATTATAGTAGTAAAAATAATAATGGCATTTATTGAATCTCTTTGATATGACAATACACCTTGAAGAATACCTAGCAAATTTAGGTTGTCAATATCTCAAAATAAAATCATCTTGACAGATATTCTTCTCAGCCTATAAATGAGAAATGTGAAGTTCAGAGAAGTTGTATGATGTGCCCAAAGTCACAGAGTTGGTAAATGACAGAATCAGAAGAAGAACGTAAGTTTCTCTGACTTGGGAATTCAAGCTTTTGCCATAAATCTTTAACCTGTCCACCGATGAATACACCTTCCTTGGCGTTGGTGGGCTGGTGACTCCAACAATGGCTGTCACTTTTGCAGAGTGAACTAAGGAGAGAAGGGGGAAAGCCCTGATTTGTGCTTTTTTCCAACTTCGGTGGAGTACATACCACCATGGCAAAATTTCAAGCTACAGATGTGACATCATCACTGAATGCAAAGCTGTGAAGAGATGCATACCACTGTATAGAGTCTCCATCACAGATGCAATAGATGCAAATAAACTCAAGAACACAGATAGTAATAAAGTATAGCAAAATAATTAGGATATGATGTCTGGAATATTTATTAAACTGTTGTTTTTTTATTACAACTTATTAAATTTTAAGCTAATATAATTTAAAATGGCTATATTTCACCATGGGCTTACGAAATTCCTAAAGATTAAATAATCAGCTTTCCTGATCTTGTATAAGCCATCTCTAGCTTCTATGGGAGTTAAAATTGCAGACATATAAAATGATTTCTGCTATTACAATTACAAAATGAAATGTGAACATCCTGTGGCAAGTATGGAGATTAGGAACAAAGGAAGACTGAATTGCATTTTCAAAAGCTTCTTCCCATATAAAATGAGTTTAGGGTCAGTTGAACAATGGGATTCTTTGGTATTTTTAAGGGGATTTAAAAAAGTCTCTAAGTCTTTTTTTTTTTTTTTTTTTGAGATATAACTAACATATAGCACTATATAACTTTAAGGTATACAGGCTTTGTATAATGATGTGACTTACATATATTGCGAAATAATGACCATAATGAGTTAACATCCATCATCTCATACAGATACAGAAAAGGAAAGAGAAAAAAACACTTTTTTTCTCTGTGATGAGAGCTTTTAGAATCTGCTCACTCAACAACTTTCAAATATACCCCACAGCAGTTTTAACCATAGCTATCATGTTGTACTCACATCCCTGATCCTTCTTTATCTTGTAATTGGAAGTTTGTACCTTTGGGCCATTCATCGAATTCCCGCTCTCCCTCTAAATCTTAACGAAACTTAAATGAGTCACTAGATTTTCCCTTGCCTCCATTCCTTTTCTTGGGAACTAAGGAATAGTGATTTTGATCAGCCATAAAAACTCAGCCATATAAAATACTAGGATCAGTTCAACAAATCTTACCATCTGCAATGACATGGATGGAGCTAGAGAGTACTATGCTAAGTGAAATAATTCAGAGAAACATAAGTACTATATGACATCACCCATATGTGGGATTTAGAAAACAAACCAAACGAGCAAAGGGGAAAAACAGTGAGAGAGAGAGAGAGAGAGAGAGAGAGGCAAACCAAGAAACAGACTCTTAACTATAGAGAACAAACTGATGGTGACCAGAGGGGAGGTGGGTGAGGGGGATGGGAGAAATAGATGACGGGGATAAGGTAGAGCACTCGTCAGAATGAGCACTGTGTGTTGCATGGAAGAGTTGAATCACTACACCTGAAACTAATACTATACTGTATGTTAATTGGAATTTAAATAAAAACTTTAAAAATGCAAATAAGTATGAGCTACCATTTTTTATGATTGGATTTGTAAACATTGAAACAATGGCAGCAATCCTAAGCAAGAAAGTTTTATACCAGAGGAGAAACAGCAAATTGTGAAGCCTTTTGTGAAACTGGTTTGTCCATTTGCATTAAGAATCTAAAACACACACAGATATTGATCCCAGAGTTACTTACGTTAGCAATGAAAATAAACAACATGTACAGTAATAGGGGTGTATATAGATTATTTCATATATTTATATTTTTTGCTTTTTTATATCAAATTGAACATCATGCTGATTTTAGAATACTTTAACAGAACTTTAAAAATATAGGTAGGGGCACCTGGGTGGCTTGGCCAGTTGAGGGTCTCGATTTCGGCTCAGGTTGTGGTCTCAGGGTTGTGAAATTTAGCTCTGCATCAGGCTCCGTGCTTAGTGCTGAGTCTGCTTGGCATTTTTTCCCTCTACCTCCCCCTCCACTCCTCCACCCCCCTTGCTTGTGCCCTGTCTCTTTCTCTCTCTCTCAAATAAATACATAAATAAAATCTTAAAAAATATATATGTGTATATATAAATATATATGTAAAATGCTTTCCATGTAATGGGAAAGAAGGTTCAAAATTGTATGTCCTATGTAATCTGAATTATATTGTTAAGTCTAAAAAGACTTGAAAGAAATAAGCCCAAATATTAATAGGACTTATCTCTGGATGATAGAATATTTCTTTTTCTTTTTCTTCTTTCACCTTTCCTATTTTTCCCCAAGAATTCTATTATCAACATGTGTTACTTTTATAATAAAAACATAAGTAGTGCAGCTCCTGTCCCTGGGCCTCTAGAATCCCTAAGGCAATCAGTATACTGGAAATAGAACAAATATCCCACCAATCCATACATTAACAATGGAAACAGTAAAATAAATCATGTCACTATTCAAGTGAGACCAGGTGCAGGGCTGGCTCAGAGACAGGGATTGAATGAAAGGATGGGGAGAGTGGGATGAATATTTTGGGGCTTGGATGTTGCCTGCTAGAGGAATTGAAACTTACCTAATTATTAGGTCAGAGAAGGGAGGAAGAGAGGATTCTCGGGTGGTGGGTAAGGAGGAAGTGAAGCCTAATGGACAATGGAGCTCGGAGTTAAGAATCCTTTGGATGATGCAAAAGATATGTTGTTTCTGATTCCCTGGGGACTTAGGTCTCTCCCCTGTATTTTTCCACACACCTTCTCCATTCTCCTCTCTGCAGATGACTACCTTTCTCTGTGCATTTATGGTTTCTGTTTCCTTATAACTTCAGCATGCTCTTGCCCATAATTTGCTCTGATCCTACATGGTTTATTTTTCAGCTCAGACTCTCCAGATCAGATTCATTTCCCTGTATTTCGGATTCCTGGGAGAGATATCTGACTGATCCAGCTCAGTTTAGGTGTCTAATCATACAGTCCCTGTGGCTAGGGGTGAACATAAAGTGGGACAAATGTGACTGCCCAGGACCAATTATTCAACAAAAAAAGTGGGTTGGGGGTCACAATGAACTCCCCAAAACATTTCTGGACTGAGGCAAAGGATTCTTGGGGATATTGGTTCAAAACGAAAGAAGTTGGGGGAATCCTGGGACTCTAGTGTCAACTACCCATCAATGATGGCAGAGCAGGGCTGACAAACCACACCAAAGTCAACAATGATCTCTCTGTAAGTTGCAATTTTATACTTTCAAATGCATACAGATGACATAAACTAACAAGTGACCTACCTTTGACTCACTGAGGTTGCTGGTAGTTTATGGTCTTCCAAACATGACTTTCTCCCCAGCCCCTCATCCCAACATCTCTCCCCAACCACACACTATCTTTTTTCTTACTCAAGTGACATTATTTTACTGAAATAACACCAAATCAGCACTAATTCACTTTTTCCCAAATATTAAATTTGAAGTTTAAACCTATAGAAAAGTCAAAAGAATAGTACAATGAACACCCATATTTATTTAATCCAGAGTCACAAATTAACATTTTGCCACATCTGATTTATCTTGCTCCTCTATTTTTGAACCATGTAAGAAGGAACATCTGTAAATGATTCTCAAACCCAAAATCCTTCAGCATGTATAGCCTAAGAACAAGGACTCATTCTGCACAATGACAATACAATGGCCACACAATTTAATTTAACAATTAAATTAATTTAACACAAATAACAATTTTATTAAGATACAAACAGTCCCTATTCAGATATCCTGAACTGTGTCCATAACCACTCTTATAGGTATCTCTGCCTATAATCATTTTCAGGATTCAGTCAAGAGTTACCCAGAGTGGGGCACCTGGGTGGCTCAGTGGATTAAAGGCTCTGCCTTCGGCTCAAGTCATGATCTCAGGGTCCTGGGATGGAGCCCTGTATCGGGCTCTCTGCTCAGCAGGGAGACTGCTTCCCCCCCTCTCTCTGCCTGCCTCTCTGCCTACTTGTGATCTCTCTCTTCTATGTCAAATAAATAAATAAAATCTTAAAAAAAAAAGAATAACCCAGAGCATTGGGTTGGCATGTCTACTCAGTCTCCTGTAATCTATAACAGTTCTCTGGGTTTGTCACCCTTCTGATCTGATCCAAGTTAAACATCGTTTGGCAAGCATGTACGTGGTATGGTTGGGTTTATGTTGGTGTGTCACACCAGGAGCCAGAGCATGTCCGTTCTCACCATTATTATTGATACTGCTTGATCACTGTGCTTAATTTACTTTTTAATTAATCTATATTTAATTAATTAGTAATAAATTTAATTTAATTAGTAATAAATTGCCTTCTGCAGAACTGGTAATTGATGGGGAGGTTGCACCTGGGTATAGTGAGGCTCTTACTGAAAACTGAAATGCTAGCTAACCTCCATGAAGCATAATGCTCCATCTGACTCTCCTGAATGTTCCCTCATTTAGGCTGGTGAGGCAGCATAGTACACTAGTCAACTCAAAGTGGAAGCCCTAATCTCACACTCTCTGGGTTCAAATCCCAGAACCACCTCTTACCAGCTCAGTGACTTTGAACATGTTCACTGATATCTATAAATTTCAGTGTTTACTCTACAAAATGAGGATAATGGCTGGCCATCTTTAATTTTTTTAAGGTTTATTTATTTATTTATTTGAGAGAGAGAGAGAGAGTGAGAGCACTATCAGGGAGAGGGAGAGAGACAAGCAGACTCTCCATTGAGCACTCAGGGGTTGATTTCACAACCCTGAGATCATGACCTGAGCTGAAATCAAGAGGCAGATGCTTAACCAACTCAGCCACCCAGGTGCCTCTGACAGTCCACTTTTTAGAGCTATTATAAGAATTAAATAAAATAATAAATGTGAAGTACTTAATACTGTGCCTGAGATAGAGTTAGTGTTCAATACATGTTATCATATTATCATAAACTGTTCTCTTTGTAAAAGATTTTAAAATCTTCATAAATCACAATACTCCAGAAGCCTAGATCTGTGGGTATCCATGGTTTTATGAACAATCCATATTATTCTTTGGTGTCTTAAATCAATACCTCCCAAACATTTAATGCAAATAAGAATCACTCCTGGAGGGGCGCCTGGGTGGCTCAGTCCTTAAGCGTCTGCCTTTGGCTCAGGTCATGATCCCAGAGTCCTGGGATCGAGCCCCGCATCGGGCTCCCTGCTCCCTGTAACCTCTTTGAATTTCAATCTCTTCCTCTTAAAATGGTTATAGTAATGCTAATCCTAGGGTTCTTGGTGTGAAATTATATCTATATCTGCCTATGTAGGGAGAACAGAGAAAGAGATCTGTTTAATATTTCTTGGCATATGGTAGATGCTTAATAACGAGAGCCTTGGATAACTTCCATTACTAGTATTTGTGAACCTATTGAAGTGTATTTCTATTTTCATCAGGTAATTTTTAAGGATCCGAGGGTCACAGACCTATACAGTCACACCATTTTAAAGCTGGAAGCAAGCTCTCAGCATTTCTTGAGGACCTATCCTGCCCAGAAGATGAATGTATTATTCCTCTCTCTCTTGAGCACTTGCAATAGAAGGGCATGGGTCCCAAGAAGCTCACAGGCACTCATTTGCCTGCATGCAGTCTTCAAATTAGATTAGCCTCCTTCATTCCTTGTGGTCAAGATTCCAATTTGCTTCAAGCTCAGTAAGCACAGAATTGTGCTTAAAATTCATTTCCACGCATACTCCAAATGAGGGAAAGTCTCTAAAGTCTCTGAAAAGTGAAGTTGTTTTTGCTTTTATTTCCCCGTGGGCTACCGAGAGGCTTTGGTGAACAATTAAGGTCTGTATAATAGGGCAGGTGAGACGTTTTGTTGTAGGGGGACGATGCCATTCTGAGGTACACATGTCATCTTTTGGTTAAAACTGGATTTCTCTCCAGGGTATTTTTTTTCCTTAGGGAAGCCCTATGTGCTAGCCACATTTTGCTGAGAGGACCAAGTGCCAAATTGTGTGACAGAATAAAATTGATTCCTTGAGTGTTTGGGACTAATTGCTAGGTTTGGTGGAGGGAGATCGTCCTCTGTTCTAGGAGGACTGAAGGTGTGCAGCCTTTCCCTGTTCACTGAGACGCATCCAGAGAACCTTGGACCCGGGTTCCCAAAGCCTCAGATAGCACAACCACAGAATTACTACCAACTTCAACAACTTGACCTTCCAGAGGAGGATTCTCCAGCAAAGTCAACAACTGATTTTATAGACGACTGTCAAATCAGCCAAGCCTAGTTTACGATCTACAGCTTCACGTGGAGGGCAGAGCTGGGTCTAGGAACTAGAATCCTAATTCCTAGTAAGGCACTTTGGGACAGAATTCTGCTTTTCCAACAAACCTAACATTGCATTTTTTGTTTGCCGCAAGGATGAGCGGTTTGTAAATCCACGTGTCACCATTGCTTCCCATGGCACACCAGGGTCACAATAAACAAGGAACAGTTTCTGACTTCATCCTAAAGAACACAATTTATGAGACTCGGCTCCTTCCTAATCTTCCCTTTCTGGCCCACAGGTCTCTCGGATTGTCTTTTGTCAACCCACAAAATGACTTTGACTCTCTTCCTGAGGAACCATTTCTGATACTCCCAATATTGTGGGAGTATTGCTCTCTGATCCTTTGTGTCTGGGAGCAGCAGCATCTTAGATCATAGATGTAGGGGAGCCCCCCCTCTACTCTCTCTCCAGCCTTACACATTGTGGCCACTACCTTGGGTGGAGGAAAAGGAAATTCTCCTCTCTCATTGGTATTCAACTCTGATTTAGGGCAAAGTAGTTGCCTTGGCCTCAGAATCTTACAGCCCTTAGTTTTCAGAGCATTTTTATTTGATGCACTTCTTTCACCGAACACAATCCTCCCCTCTAGTTTGTCTCATATCCTAGCAGAAACTGCACCAGAAAATATTCCTTTGTGAAGTAACAATTATTTTACCTATCTTTTCAGAATAAGACATTGAAGCTTAAAGACAGTAAGGGTCCCACAGCTATTACATGGAAGAATTGGTACTTGATTCCATGTGCACTTGCCTTCTTTATCCATGGCCTACCCATTAATCCACACTGTTTTACTAACCAACCTGGGCATGCAAATTGTAGTGGAGAGGATGTTTGTTGACATGTGGGTCTTCACCTTCTATGAAATCACAGCCCACACTCTTCAAGGGAAAAGAAAGGCAGGAAGCATACATTCAATTTGCACAACTCCTTGCATAGCCACCTGGACTTTTGAACTAAGTCTTTGTGAATGTTCCTATTATCCACTTGATTATGGAAAATCTACAATGGCCAGACTTCTGGGGAATTTTCCACTTTTCTCTAGAAATAAGAGACTGAGAAAAGTTCTCTCCCCCCTGCCCATGGAAAGAATAACTTAGTGTCCTCATTGCCAAAAAAATATAACACATACTCACCGACCCATTCACCTCTCTAGGAAGAAATAATGGTGACAGTCATGATGATGATGGTGATGACAGTGATGATGATAATGAGAAGGAAGAGAATGATGATGATGGTGATGATGATGGGGAGCACCTCCCATGTACCAGGCATTATGCTAGGCACTTGCCATAGTAGATTTCTAAAACTTCTGATCGCCTTACGAAGGAAATAGGATTGCCCTAATTTTAAATACAAGGGAACTGGAGTTTCAGAGGAGTTCACACTACAAGGCAAGTAAGAAGCAGGACAGGGACCATTTCAGAGGAGGGGTCAATGTCTTCTTCCTACCACACTCCTCCCATACCCATCTAGCACACTAATGCTTGGTTACTCTGGACTCACAGCTGCCTTGTGACAATGGAAGCTCATGTCATCTTTCACATGCCGATTTCAGCAATTGTAGAAATGCTGGTTGCTTCAGAAGATTCACTTATTAATGACTCAACCAGGCATAAGGATTCCGAATCATGCCCCTCACCCCAACCATCTGTTTTGTGCCCCTTCCTCCAGGGTACATGAGAGTTGTGACTACAGTAATTCCCCCATAATTATTCAATAACCTTAACACAAGAGGAAAATGGCAGTCAAACTTGTTCTCTCCACATTACACGCCTGTCCGAGTTATCTCAACCTAGCCTATCCACCCTCCATTCTCTAGGGCATTAGGGGGACAGCCATCTAGGGGAGAGGGCGGCCTGGCTGATTGACATGGGGCTTGTGTTCAGAAGCAACGGACGGAGGCTTTTGAGTGGAATTATTGAAGTCGGCTTGCTTCACTGATGAAGAATCTGAATGAAAATTGCCCTTAAAGGATTCTAAAAAGGAAGGGATAACAATAGATCAAAGCTAGCCCCAAAAGGAGAGAACACTTTATTTATAGCTTCCACATTAATTCAAAACAATCTGATGAGCAGAGATTTGCCCATGCACGCACTTTCCACAAAAACAAATGCCTCTCAGGTTGCTTTTATTCTAATATAATATCAGTGCCCAAGGCGAAAAACATTCTGTACTTCAGTCAGCCGAGCCTGTCCAAATTTACAATTAAATAGAACTGACACAGCTGATCATACTGAAGCTTGTTCCCTTTTCAGCTGGGGCCTTTCTTTTGGAAGCCTGGCTATTATGCTGGCAATATCCCAAACTGATGGAGCTTACTGTACCATTTTCCTCGCAGGCACTGGGACACTGTGTGACACTTAGAGCAGTGGGTCTCCCCTCCTCAAGGGACACTTGGAAATGTCTGGAGACATTTTTGATTGTCACTACTAGGGGAGGGGTTGCCGCTGGCATCCAGTGGGTAGGAGTCAGAGATGCTGCTAACCAACCTACAAGGCATAGGCTAGCTCCCCACAAAAGAATTCTCTGCCAAAAATGTCAATAATAGGAGATGGCTGGTTGGGAGGCCCTCCAGGATTGGGGGGGATTGGAGAGTCTCTCCTCCCTGAAGCTATAGAGCATGCTTTCATGAGAGGCGCTTCTACTCAGAATTCCACGGGGGAAGATGGTGCAGTAAGCCCAAGAGGGAAACCAGAATGCTGCACAGGAACCGAAGAACAGGAATCTTCGATCAATATCTGATTGAAGATTAAGGAGCCAAATTTGTAGAACCATGGAGATGCATGAAGAAAAGGAGGTTGGCTAGGTCTGAGCAGCGTTTGGCAGTAGGTCTTGTTGTGTCTTTCTCAATGCCATTGTCTACTGCAATGTGGAATGTAGATGTGGTGTCTGTTGGGAGGTCTAGTAATGAGGCAGCAGCTTGTATGATATTTTCATTATTTATTTTTCTAATGTATCAGAATGTCTTGAATAGGGGTCTCAAACAGGTGACCCACAGGTGAAGCAAGCACACAGGTTAATCTCTCATTCTGCCAAGGTGATATTTAAGAAACAAAGGAAGGGAGGGAGGGAGGAAAGTGGAACAGAAGGGAGGAAGGGAAGGGTAGGCAGGGAGAGGGGAGGGGAGGGGGGAGAAGAAGGGGAAAGGAAGAGAAGGAAAAAGCAAGGAAGGGAGGAAGGAGTGTAGGAAGGAAGGGAGAGAGGGAAGGAGAGAAGGAGCTTGTTTGAAAGCCTGTGCATTTAGTTCCACAAACCCCACCCCTCCCTATTGTTATACCTGGCCTCAGTCAGACATTTATATTCCTTACCTGGCTGCATAAGAATTTGACTTGGACGGTCCTTTGGTCTATGATCTCATTATTATCTCCCAGATGTGTCGCACTGGAAAAGTTTCTAAAACCATGCTGCAAAGTGGTCTGCCCACAGTCTGCCCTGGATTCCATCAACTACACAAAGAGAAAGATTGACATTCAGATGGCTTTCCTTGAGAGCTGTGGGAAGCCATCCCACTGCTTTATGGCCACGCTTTATTTAATTAAGGGATCATCAAAGGAATGTTAGAGGTGGAAATAACAAGCGTCCTGGAGCCCAGTGGGAGCTTCTGGTCAGAATTACCTGGGGAGCACCTGGAGAACACTCACACCCCGGCCCCACCTCCAGACATTCTGATTCAATTGGTGAGCCCGGGCAGCTGCATTTTTTAAAAGTTCCCAGATGATCCCAGTTGCAGTGAGGCTGAGAACCACTGATCTAGTCTGTTTTCCTCATTCTCAGAAAAGGACAATGAAAGTCAGAGAGGCATAAAGTTTGCTTTAAAACGTATTTGCAAAATGTGCATGTTTCTACCACTTTTGCATTCTCTCTCCCATCAAGACTAAATACGCAGGGGAAGAGATAAGTGGGAAACCCAAGAACTGTGAGCTGGGAAGGTTTTAAGCTCTCGTCGGCGGAAGGACCAGCTGGCAGTGTTTAGAGGAAGCAGGCTTTCTTGAGTTCACAGCTGAATAGATGGCCGGTGGGTCCTCGAGTTCCCAGAAACATCCTCCAGTTGTGGTGGGTGGTTGCAATGCTACCTTCACTTGAGGAAGAGCTTTGTCTCCTTGCTTTATTTAAATTCGGTATTTCCCATACTTTGAATGTCAGACATATCTGCACTGCCCAGGGTATGGGTGACGATGGACTTTGGAAGGATGTGGAGATGTCTATTCTCATGGAAAAAGTAAAATTCAATCTGTCATCAGAGTGATGTCAGTAGGGAAAGAAGAAGCCAAATCCCCCTTGAACAACGTGATAGCCCGGTGATGTGTGATGGGAGAGACAGTGAGTGACGTTGGTAGTGGGGTGGAGACAGCAGCCCGGGGCCAGGGCTGGACTCACTTGTGAGGGGCCGTAGAGGAATCAGGCCTTCTGGGTCTGAACCCCAGCTTCACCAACTACACATTAGGCAGACTTGGTCAGATGCTCACTCCCGCAAACAAAATAAAGATCATAAAAACCCACAATCCCATGAAGTCACTCCTCTTCCATATATTTCACAATACTCCAAAGAAGGTAGAAGAGGGTGGGTGGCCAATAGGAGTGTCTCCCAAAACTACCAGGCACTCTGTGTGTCTTCTCTCATTGCCTCTCCTAGAGACCCACCCATATGTGAGGTCGACATCCAAGTCCACGTCTTATGAACACGGAAATCGAGGATCAGAGAGATTAAGAAACTTCCCCCAAAACCACACAGCAAGAAAGAGCAGGGCTAGAATTCAAAGCCAGTGTTCTTTTCACTGTAGATGGACATGCTTACCTGTAGGCCTTGTATGGTTTTACGGTTTTGCTTGCATTTAGAAAGTGGGTTTCGGTACCGTTGAATGGTCTGGACTTGGTAGAATCCAGTCCAGAAGCAGATTGATTCTGCTCCCACACTGTCCTCAGACACACACTCTGGATCTTCATTCTCACCCTTGGCAGCATTTCAGCAAATTACATGGCTTTTCTAACCTCTTCCTTATGTTACGTTTGATATTGAAAAATCACAATCGAATCTCTAGTTCAGTTCGGTCCTTCTCCCCGCCCCATTCCCTCCAAGCCCCCACCCTGCTGCAGCTCTCCTCCCCACACCCCTGAGGTCAGACCCCGAAAAGTGGGAGGGGGCGTGCACTTTTCATCCTACTTGCTCATTTGCTTCTCTTTTTGTCATTGGCTCTTTCTCCCCTCCTCCCACACACCCCTCACTGCTTCTGCTCTCCCAGGATGTGCTCAAGGAGAAAACTGAGAAATTAAAATCTAAAAATGGTTTACACGATCCGTGTTCTCCCATCTGACATCTGCGCCCTCTTGTCTGGCAGACGCCCAAAGGCTGGCGTTGCTTCTCTTGGGGGTGATGGTGGGTTCTTTGGCAGCACGGCTAGGTCGGGGGAATCACTAGAAAGACTCAAGAGACACAGCGTAGAGTAGTACTCATAGCGATAATTTATTACAGCGGAAGTATTCAGAGCAAGATCAGCAAAGGGAAAAGACACATGGAGCCAAGTCAGGCAAACCGGGGGTGAGTTTCCAAAGACCCTTGACAGCGGGGTCACACAGGACATGCTTAATTCTCCAGCAAGGATTGTGACCACGAGCTCACTGGACACCATGCACCCAGAGTTTGTACTTGGGGCTGGTCCGTAGGTCCCTCTTCGGGGTCCCTACCAACATTCCAGACTCCCAGAAGGAAAGCAGGTGTTTGGCATCAATGGCGCTGTTTGCACAGTTTAGGCCTTGAGAGCCAGACTGCCATCCCTCCTGGGAATGGGGGGATGCTCTGAGTTCCCAGACACCAATCAATGCCAGGCAGGGACCAACCTCGTCCACAGCGCTTTCATCAGAGAATGGCCAGGCCTGCTGTGCTGCTTCCTCATCCCTTTCAAGGTGCTCTCACACTGTGCCTCTTCTTCGTGGCCCCTCTCTCACCACCTCTCAGGATATGCTGCAGTTCTACCTCTCAGCAGCTGCTGGCTGCAGGAGCCTGGCATCTTCCCGCTGGGAAGTAGTGGCCCAGGCAGGCTGTCTCTTACCTTACCCATGGACACACATAGGACACTTTGCCTATGAACTCAGAAGTTCCAGGCCTTTCCTGCAGCAGCATTCTGGCTCTGCGGGAAGCTCCCTCCAGCACTCTCCAACCAGAATAAGAGCCAGGCACCTTATTCTGTCCCACCCAACTCTTGGGAGGACTGTCACATCCTCCCAAGAATTTCTCCACTACTCTGGTCCCCTGTTGATCCTGGGGGCCTCTGGATTCCCTCTCTTGGCTTGAGAGGAGAGAACACTCATCCCCTACGTTGACAACAGTGTTCTGCAAAGAAATCTCTTGTGAAGAAATCTCTAGGCTGTTCTTTTCCAGAGGGTAGAGCTGGGGGATGGGTTAACGGGTTCAGGAAGGTATCTGGCCCCTTCTTAGCTTCTCTGTCGATGTGTCTAGCACCAATTTCAGAATTTGTGGTACATGCTCTTGATTGTTCAGGACTTTGGGCTTCTGCCAACATTCTGAGAAATGGAATTCCCAATTATCATCATGTCACTTGACTCCTATTTCTGTATTTTGCATTCCATTCCCACTTCCACGGCTCTGGTTCAGGCTCGATCACCTCCCAGCTTTCCTGGACACATCTAGGCATTCTATTTCTCCCACTTACATTCGGTCCTCCATGCAGTTTCCAGAGTTAACTTTCTAATATGATTTGATCTCATCCTTCGCCTGCTTAACCTCTGGTGGCTGTCCAGAGGCCATGGCATGTCCACACCGCTCAGCATGGCACCCAAACCCCCTCCTGGCCCAGCCTCACCTGTCATTCTAAGTCCACTTTGAGCCTTTCCCAAACTCCTTGATTCCTGTGTGTTGAGCCCTTCTGGACCTTTGTCCATGCTCTTCCCTTCACATGTCCGCATGGGGAGCTTCTGCTCACTCCTCGGTGGCCCCAGAGAGAATGATGTGCTTCCTTCACTGTGCCTTCCAAGCAATTTGTGCATCTCTGCTCCACCATTTACTAGCTATGTGACCTTGGACAAAGATACTTAACCTCGCTGTGCCTCAGCTTTCTCAGTGATACAGTGAGAAAGATGATATTACCTACCTCCCTGGGGAGTTTGGAGGACTACATTTAAATAAATTAATATCATAAAGCATTGAGAACTGGTCGTACTCTACAACATTTGTTATACAAATAAATGCCTCAACTTTGCATGTTTCAGAAGACCCACACCCCCCTTTGAGCTTTGTGAGGCTTTGTGAGGCCAAGGAGTCTTCCCTATCTATTTTTGCCTGGCCAGGTTAAGCATACCTAGAAGGTGCTCACTATACAGCTCACTATACAGCTGGTTTAAAATATTATGGGTTTAATGGTGAGTTTATTTATTTTATTTTATTTCTTTTCATTTTATTTTATTTTATTATTAATTAATTTATTTATGGGTTTAATTATGAGTTTACTTAATGATGAGTTTATTTATGGGTTTAATGATGGGTCTGAGATTTTCCTTCAAAATAATATAGGAGGCAGGAAAGTGAATGGAGGAAAAACTAGGATAAGATTGGATAATTGTTGAAAGTGGCTGGTAAATTCATTGAGCTATTCTATTTTTATACATGTTAGAAATTTTCCATGTTACAAAGTTAATTAGCAAAAGGAGGAAAATAATCTGATGAAAGAATCAGTGAATTAAAGATAATATTCTCCATTTCCTTAATTCCTCTATTTCTGGGTTTCCTTTTTAAAATCTAGCTTCAAGCTCTGGTTTTGGGAGGAAAGTGGGAGACAGAGTAGTCAGGGATCTTTGGTTTCCTGTCTAGGGAATGCTCTTTTCTTCCTTCCATCTTGGAGCCAAAAATTGCACTGCCACATATGTTTGGAAATTTTCTTTCTCTATGCAACAAGTTGCTGTCTTACTTGAAGGGAGGTAGCTGTCATTCTTGAGTCACTTATGGAACTTGTGGTGGGGATTTGTGGGTTTTTCCTGCGTTCATGTTGGCTCGGAATTACTGGCTGTCTTGGAGCACCCTAGTCTGACAATTGATAAAGTCATTTCAAAGGCCATCTATTTCCCGATTTGCATTTTTTTTCCTTTTATTTTCCTTTTCTCGCTGTCTGCTGAAGACATGGCCTCTGGAAGGGGCAGCTTGATCAGGCTGTAATCTGTCCCCGATGTTGGCAGCGGGCTGACAGGTCCGGCTGCAGGAGACCCCGGGTACTTACTGCTGTCCGTCAAGTGTGGGAAAGGACCACTTCAAGCGTCCAAATAGGGCAGGATGTTGTCCAGTTCCTCTGTGGCTGTGTAAGTAAGGGGCTTTCTTTGCTCACTTGGAAAATAATAATGAACTACCGAGCACCCATAGAGGGAGTGTGCGGTAGGGAGGGAGGTGAATTCCTGGAGCTGCTCTACAGGCTCTGCATACTTGCTCTCATTTCAGCCTCATGGCTGTCAGGTAGGCAAATTTCATCCCTAAATTGCAGCTGAGGACTGCAACCCAGAGAAGTGCAGTAACTTTCCTTTCTTCCAAATCAGGAACCTGGGGTTAGAACCCAGTCTGGTTTCCATGCTTGAGTCCTTTCTATGGTGATGCTCACTGCTTTCCACAGATCTCTAATATCCAAAGGGAGCACAGGGGCTCTCTCCAGCACCGTGGGCCAGGGGAGGAAGGTAGAGCAGACGGAGCTGTGTGTCTCCCAGCTTGATTCAACCACACCGGTTTTGTTTTAATGACTTCTTCTTTTTACACAGCAATAATTGCTAATATTTGGTGTGTAGCTGTAAAGGCCAGGCACTGCACTTGGCTGTTTATATACACTGTGTCATTTAGAGCTTGTGACAGCCCTAGGAAATGGATGCTATCGCAATCCCTTATTTATTCACAAGGAAACTGAGGCACACGGAAAATGAGAGACTTGCCAAAGACCATGCAGCTAGTCTGGCCAGGAATTACCACTGTGCAGTTTGAATGGAGAGCCCAGGGCACCTGATCCCACCAGATTTAATTTAAAGAGAGAATCGTCTCAGTACCCCTGCTGCCTCTCTCCGCAGACTGTCTCTTCCCTCACTCTCTCCTTCCTTCATTCTGTACTTCCCATTCATTCTGCGAAAGTAGAACCAGATTACGCAGGTCCAGAAGAGAAAGAACACTTCAAACAAGGTGTTAAAGACCTTCTGAGACCACCCGGGGGCAGGTCTGAGATCTGCCCACTGATCTCTTAATTCATAGTCACCTTTCTTTCCTGTCTCCCCAAGGGTATGGTTGAGTGGCAGCTCCCTGAGCTCTCAGGGTGACCTTGACAGAGGTAACTGCAGGGGTTGTGGGCCACTCCTACTCACCCTTTCATTCCCCTTCTCATTCTCTGTTTTGGATTTTCGCTGGGTTTGTGCAGAAGCAGCTGCATTTTCTCCCTGTCTTTTTAATGACGTCCTCAGAACGCTTGGTGGGTACTTCTGTCTCTCATTCATCTGCATAAATGCCACTACCTGTCATTCCGTATTATTCTGTTTAGGGCAGTTGTGAGAGGCTTATGACCTTGTGTCAATGACTTGTTTTGTTTTGCTTTGAATCAGAGCTTCCAGATATTTCTTCTCTCTGCCTCTTCCTCCTTCATCTTCTCTGTCTTCCATACCCATGTTTGCACTCAGATATCTTTCCCAACGAGAGAGAAAAATTCCTAGCGATAGGAAGGTAGCAAGGATCACTGAGCTCTCCCAATCCCAACCCGGCCACCCTGCACACCAGAGGGCAAGCCACGCTGCTCTCTGACACCTCCTTTCTTTGGGAAGGAACAAATTAATGTTGTCTTCCCGAATCTAAGTCTTCTTGAGGGAGACGTGGCTAAGTCAGAATGAACCCACGTGCCTTCTGTCCCTCTGTTTCCAGAAGACAGGACCTGCAGGGAGCTGGGTTCTGTCGCAATCATCTTCACCAGCGGCGGGCCCTGCTCCCGGTCGTTGGGTGGCCCAGAGCCTTCTCTGACATGGGCAGTGATGTAAGGAAGGCAGGGGCAGGGCATCTTCCAGATGGTGTGAAACCGTTGTTGGTTCTGGGTGGGCTCCCATGGAGGCCGGAGCACTGGAAACAGCTCTGGCTTGTTTACTGCCCAAGAGTCTTCTGTTTTCAGCCAGACAGCAGGCGTCCCAGCAGAGCCCAGTTCCCAAAGGCAGTCACTGGCCGTGGCTTGCTCACCTCCCAGAGCAGAGAACAAGGGGAACGGAGCTTACGTTGCAGCATCAAGGACTGAGGCTTTGTTTATTGAGATAATAAGCTGCTCTCGGGCAGGGACTGAGACATTGTCTTACCTGACTTTCTCCTCTGAATCCAGAATAGTGCCTTCGCTAAGGGGATGCTCAGTAAGTGTCTTTTGAATGGGCTAATGCATAAACATCCCGTACTTCCAATGCTATTAGTTTTAATAAACACTATCGAGTGGCATCACGTGAAGATGAGCAAAGCAACCCAGAGGTGTTATTAGGTAGCTACCTCGGTTCCCATCTTATTTATAAGAAATCTTCAAGAAGAGGGGCGCCTGGGTGGCTCAGTGGGTTAAAGCCTCTGCCTTTGGTTCAGGTCATGATCTCAGGGTCCTGGGATCGAGGCCTCTGTCGGGCTTTCTGCTCGGCAGGGAGCCTGCTTCTCCCTCTCTGCCTGCCTTTCTGCCTACTTGTGCTCTCTCTCTCTCTCTCTCTGTCAAATAACTAAATAAAATCTTTAAAAAAAAATGCTTCCTTTGGGGCGCTTGGGTGGCTCAGTGGGTTAAAGCCTCTGCCTTCAACTCAGGTCATGATCTCAGGGTCCTGGGATTGAACCCCACATCGGGCTTTCTGCTCGGCAGGGAACCTGCTTCCCCCTCTCTCTCTGCCTGCTCTCTGCCTACTTGTGATCTCTCCTTCTCTCTGTGTCAAATAACTAAATAAAATCTTAAAAAAAAAAAAAAAGAAATCTGCAAGAAGTTAAGTAACTTGCTCAAGGGCACAAAGCTTGTAAATGGCAGAGGCAGGATCTGAACTCAGGTCTGTTCATTTCCACACCTTGGAGAGTTTGGAGGTGTGTCAGCGATGTCCTGCAAATAGCTGTGGAAGCAAAGAAGTCAGGGCTTATTCTGCCTGGTAGATTGAGAACAGGCATCACGGGGAACATACTACACGATTCGTGGGTTGAATATTGAGATGGTTCTGCCCCGTGGAGGAGGACAGGGGAGTGTTCAGTTCAGTGCTGCATGTGTGTGTGGCGGTGTGCAGGCGACGGGTTCCAAGTCAGGCAGGTGAGAGGCTGGGGGACGATGCACTCAGGGAGGTTAGCTAGACTCAGGGTATGGATGAGGCAGGATTCTGTCCAGCTCAGACAGCTTCCAGAGAATTCCATAACAAGCTGGCTGCATGGCTATAACATGCATTTATCTTTGCAGAATTTGGCAGTGGAGAAAATCTTCCAGGGATTAGTTTTACTAGAAGGCAGACCTCTCCCCTTTGTCACCAGGGCAGCCAATGTGTTACCTCTAGCAGTGCACATTCCGGAAGAAAGTACTAGTTAAATTTCCTTAAGAAATTTGTTCAACCAACTGGACCCTTGAGGACTTTAGTCCTCCTGCTTGTAAAAGTTCTGCCTTTGATGTCCTCGTTGCTTTTGGCAGCTGAGTGGTCTGTATAAGTTAATGTCCCTTTTCTCATCTCTACAGATGGAGAATACCACAAAAAACCCTTAGGGATGTGCAGTCATAAGCTTACATTTCTAGCACCAGATTCGCACTTATGGCTGGTTGGTGGTGAGGCAATGTCCACGTTGCAGGGACTGCCCCCTTTGCCTACTCCCTTGTCACCTGAATAGATCTGTGTCGCTTTTTGGGATTATCAGCCTCTGCTGCCCATCTTCAAACCAGCTGGCCAGAATGGGAGGTGGATCTCTTGCTATGAAATAGAGCTTTACTTTGCCAGAACATGTATCCCTAATGTATTAAAGGTAGCTTAGAAATCCTCTGAGCCTGGGGGCACCTACGGGTACCTGGGGGCATCTGAGTGGCTCAGTTGGTTAAGCATCTGATTCTTGATTTTGGCTCAGGTCATGATCTCAGGGCCTTGAGACTGAGCCCCTCATCGAGCTCTGCCTCAGTGCGGAGTCGGCTTGTCCTTCTCCCTCTGCTCCTCTCCCTCCCTCTGCTTGTGCACTCTCTCTCTCTCTCTCAAATAAATAAATAAATAAATAAATAAATAAATAAATAAATAAATAAATAAAATATTTTAAAAAGTCCTCTAAGCCTAACCCTCACTCTAGAGAGGAAAATAACCAAGGTTCAAAAGGTGAAGTGACTTGCTCAGGGTCACACAGTAGCCCTGCCTTGTCCTATGCAGTAACCACTCACTTCCTGTGCCCATGAAGCACTGGAAATGGGGCCAGTCTGCCGGCAGTGTGCTGTTGATGTACATACACAGAGGACTTCATTGACTCAGTATGAACATAAATATCTCATTGATACCTTTTATACCGACTACATGTGGAAGTGACAATAATTTGGACGAAGCAAATGTATTATCAAAAATAATATCACCTGTTTCTGTTTTGCTTGGTTTGCGTGGCTATTATAAAATATAAAACAACATACGTGGCTTGCATTGTGTTTCCACTTGGACAGCATTCCTCGAAAGCTTGGAGGAGAACTCAGGTCTCTTGACTTGGAGGCGAACCCGCAGCAGGGTGGGGAGTACTGGCTGGATCGGGGAGAAGCCAGAGGCAAGGACACTGGTCAGGAGGAGCTAGCAGCATAGGGGGTTGGGGTGCTTACTACCAGTCATGAGAACGAGCTATCCCCGTGCTGGCTGTCCCTCACATGCCTCCCTTCTCGCTCCCTTTCTAATCTTCCGTGCCTGGAAGCCCGCTCTGTCTTTCTGTGCCACTCCAGGTGTCTGAGCATGAGGCAGCCCAGGCTCCTTCATTGATCTGTGTCTGCTGCGTTCCAACCTGGTTCGATCTGTGGCTTTTCCTTCACACCCTCTCGGCAGCTCTGCAACTGCCTTAAACAACCATCCACTCTTCTTCCGCACAGAGCTCTTACTTAGGAATTATCTCAAAACAGCGCTGTACTTGAAAAAAGAAATCTAGCACGACCACTTACTAAAGGAAAGAGAGCCTGCTTTTCATTCCCTTCCTCGCGATGTCTTAACCCTGGCTGGCCAAGTCTGGGTTCTGCAAAAATGCAGAGGATCTTGTGGAATGAAAGATCCGGCTGGTCACGGAAAACAATTTTGAGTATTGAATGTTGCGTGTTAAGCAATCTGTCCCCTTGCTGGCTCCAGGTCCTTTGTGTAGCTCTTCTAGGCTTTGCTTCTACAAATACGTAATAGGAATTCTTCATTCGTTCTTTCGTTCATTAAGCCAGGGTTGAGCATCAGTCTCCCAGGCGCTACACTGGGCTCTGGAGATAGGTGCTCACAGCAGACAGTCTTATAGTAAATAGAGCAAAAAGATGAAAACTGATGGGAGTGGACTGGTCCCCATCATGCCCCACAGACACCATGGCCTCACCTGGTAGCTCACCCCCTGAGCAGAAGGGAATTTCTGGTAGAAATGGGACCCAGCGGAACCTGAGTCCTGTGCCAGTTTGGACGCTGAATAACTATCTCTGAGTTCCATTCAGAGTTCTGAGGTCTGTTGCTTAGACTCAACTCCCTCTGTCCCATCCTTTCTGATATCTCAGGCAAAAACCTAGTCGGTCCTCCTGGACTAAGGTCACTTCCTCCAGATCATCACTGTAAAGGCACATGCTTCTCCATATTGCCATATTTCACAGAATGTCCCCACCCGCTCTTTCGTGGGACGCTGCTCACTCAGTCACCCTGGTTCTCTGCAAGAAAGGCAGCCCAGTATCTGGGCTCTGCACAGTATCTGAGGATTAGCTTGAGCCTAACCCCATGGGAGGCTGAGCCTTCCTCCGTCCCAGAAGCTGCTCGTAGATCACTGTCTTTTTTCTCCTTTAAACCTCTTTTTTAAATTGCAATTTCTTTAAACCTCTTTTTAAAATTGCAATTTAAACCTCTTTTTAAAATTTTAAATCTGCACTTTTTTTTTAAAGGTGCAGAAAATATATGTACAGTTTAAATAATTACTATATAGTGAACATGTAGGACATATCACACAGGCCAAGAATGAGATGCTTGCCAGAACCCAGAAGACCTCTGTCCCCCAGATCAGTCATGGACCCCATCTTCCCCTGTGGACAGAACCTGGTATTCTGACATTCGGTATGACCCTATCCTTTGCTTTTTTTTTTTTAATCATTTTACCACTTTTATATACATTCTATTTTTAAAAAATATTTTATTTATTTATTTGACAGAGAGAGTGATCACAAGTAGGCAGAGAGGCAGGCAAAGAGAGAGGGGGAAGCAGGCTCCCCACTGAGCAGGGAGCCTGACACAGGGCTCGATCCTGGGACCCTGAGATTAAGACCTGAGCTGAAGGCAGATGCTTAACTCATTGAGTCACCCAAGGGCTCCTACATATTTTTTGATTATGAAAATTTTCAAACATATTCAAATTTGGGAGAGCAGGTTAATAAACTCCCTTATACCCAGCACCCAACCCCACCAGTTATCCATTTACAACCAAACCGACGGCACCTGTATCCCCATGCAGGCCTCTCCCCAATTATTTTGAGATAAATCCCAATTATATTATTTTATTCATAATTTTTTCAATATTTTCCTTTAAAGTAAAAGGTTCTTTTTAAAAATAAAATCTTATATCATTACTATATATAGACTAAAACCAATGGAATTTTCTTTGTATATATAAAAAAAGCTGATGTTCAAATTTTATTATCTTAAAAAATTTTTAAGGGACTCCTGTGTAGCTCAGTTTTTGCTTTACTTTTTCTTTTTTCTTTTTTCTTTTGTAATTTAAATTCAATTAATTAACATATAGTGTATTATTAGTTTCAGAGGTAGAGTTCAGTGATTCATCAGTATTATATAACACCCTGTGCTCATTACATAAGTGCCCTCCTTAATGTCCATCGCCCAGGTAGCCCATCCCCCAATCCCTCAGTTTGTTTCCTACAATTAAGAGAAACAGGAAAGGATAGGGAAGGAGACAAACCATAAGAGACTCCTAAACTCCTAAACTCATGAAAGTAACTAAGAATGGCTGGGAGGCGGCGGAGTAGGGATAGGGTGACTGGGTATGGACATTGGGGAGGGTATGTGTTATGGTAAGTGCTGTGAAATGTGTAAGCCTGACGATTCAGACATGTACCCTGGGGCAAATAATACATTATATGTTAATAAAAAAATGAAATCTTGAAATAAAATCTTGAAAAAATAATGAATAAAATAAATAAAATCTTGGAAAAAAAATGAAAGAAATCTATTATGTGTGCATCCCCTCCTCTTTTCTAAGAGAAATGGTAATATACCACACATACTTTTTTCCATTTGCTTTCTTTACCTAATACTGTATCATTTCAATAATATATCCATGGGATTATACAGTGTGCAACCTTATGGGATTGGTTTTTCTCATTTGCATATTTTTCTGGAGATTGGTTCAGGTTGTTGAGTATCAAGAGTGGGTTCACTTTTATTGCAGAATAGGATTCCATGGTATGGATATGCCACAGCTTGTACAACCATTCAGCTGTTCGTGGACATCTGGGTCATTTCTAAGCTTGGGCTATTACAAATAAAGGTGCTATATGTGTGTATACAGGTTTATGTGTGAACAGCAGTCATCATTTCTCTAGGATAAATGCCCCAAAATGTAATTGTTGGATTGTGTGGTAGTTGTGTGTTTAGTTTCTAAAGAAAGTTCCAGAATATTTTCCAGAGGGATTGTACCATTTTACATTTCCACTAGGAGTGTATTAATGATTCAGTTTGGCTGCATCCTGCCCAGAAATTGGTGTGGTCACACATTTTATTTTAGACATTCTGATAGGCGTGTGGTAACATTTTCTCATGGTTTTAATTTGCATTTCCGTAATGGCTAATGATGTTTGAATATCTTTCATGTGCTTTTTTTTGTCATCTAGATGTCTTTGGTGAAATATCTCTTTATGTCTTTTATTTTATTTATTTATATTTATTTTATTATTTTTTGACTACTGTATTTTGAGAGCTCTTTACAGATTCGAGATACTAGTCCTTTGTCAGATGTGTGGCTTGCAAAAAATTCTGCCATGGTGTAGCTTATCTTTCCATCTTCTTGACAGGGTCCTTCACAGAGAAAAAAATTCTAAATTTGATCAAGTTTTATTTACCAAATTTCTTTTTACTTACCAATTTTCCTTTTCTTTATCTGGCTCTTGATCTTGAAGATTTCCTCAGTTTCCTTTTCTGTGAGTTTTGTAGTTTCTAGCCAGCCTGCCTTCTTCCCCTGACCTTTCAGAGTAGTCACATGTTTATTTGCATCTTCTGTAGGGGGCGCTCAATTGTGTCATTTCTTCTGGCCCCACAGTTTATGATGAGAATCCTGGTGTCATTTGATTGGGTTCTTTCCCTAGAGATAAAATGCCATTTCTCTTTCATTGCTTTCAAGATTTTTTCTGTGTCTTTAGCTTTTGGCAGATGTACTGTTACCTTGAGGACTTGGGAGGGGCCACGTTATTTAGTAAAGAGTTCGTTCAGTTCCTTAAATCTGTAGGCGTCTGTCTTTGGGGGAAGTTTGGGAAGTTTTTCAGACACACCTGTTCTGTGTATGATGCTGATGATAGAGATGTGAGGTCTTTTGTGATGGTCCCACAGGTCCCCGAGGTTCTGTTCCTTTTTTTGTTTTGTTTTCTCTCTGTTCAGATTTGGTGATTTCAATTTTTCTACCTTCAACTCCACTGGGTCTTTGTCTTCCTGCCTCTGCACTTTGCTGTTGAACCCATCCAGTGAGGTTTTTCAATTCTAGCTATTGTGTTTTTTCAGTCCTAAAATTCCCATTTGGTTCTTATCTCTCGCTTCTGCTTATTTGCGGAGATTTTCTGTTTTGTTGTTGAGACTCTGTTTCTCCATTTGTCTCAAGTTTGTTTGTGGTTCATATTGCAGCATCTCTATGAGGACTGCTTTAAAATCTTTTGTCAGGTATTTCAATATTTCTGTCATCTTGGAATTGGCATCTGTTAATCGTCTTTTTCATTCAGTTGAAGATTTTCCTAGTTCTTGGGATGATGTGGGATCTGCAGTTGAAACCTGGACATTTTTAATATTATGCTGTGAGACTCTGGACCTTATTTCAACTATCTGTTTCGTGTAACTCCCTCTGATACCACTCTGGCAAAGGAAAGGCAGGGGCACTGTCCTGGAACTGCCACTGGGGGTAGAAGTCCAAATTCTGCACTCAGCCTCCTTTGACACCCAAGGGGGAATGCAATGCTTAATTTTATGTGTGGACATGAATGGGCTATGGGGTGTCCAGATTAAACATTATTTCTGGGTGTGACTATGAGGGTGTTTCTGGATGACATTAGCCTTGACCAGTGGACTTAGTAAAGTAGATGACTCTCCCCAGCGTGGGTGGTCATCAATCTGTTGAGGGCCTGAATAGCAAAAGTGGAGGCAGGAGGCATTTGCCTTTTTTTCCTGCCTCACTGTATGAGCTGGGGCACATCATCTCATCGTTTCGTGTTCTTGTACCCTCAGACTGAGATTTACACCATCAGCTTTCCTGGTTCTTAGGCCTTCAGACTCAGACTGAATTACATTTCTGGCTTTCCTGGGTCTCCAGTCTGCAGATGGCAGACTGTGGGACTTCTCACCATTCATAATGGCATAGCCAGTTCCTCATAATAAGTTGATATAGATAGATACACATACAGATTTAGAAACATACAAATATCTCCCATCAGTTCTGTTTCCCTGGAGAACCCTGACTAATACATGGACTTCTTATGACTTTTGGGTAGGTTGTAAGCTCAGCCTACCTCTTGGTCTTAGCCAGAAATAAATAGGGACCTATACATACCTGGTTATACTTCCTGTTATGAACACATATAATTAGACATTTTAAGATGTTTAATGGTTTCTACTGGGAAAAAAGAATTACTGGTGAACCAAGGGTCTTGATTCCTATCATCTGTTGGGATTAGAAGAGACATCTGTGATTAGACACCTGGAAGAACAACCACACATTCTTTCCAATTATTCTCATTCTCCAAGAGAACTGTCCATCTTGGTTAAATTAGTGGATTTGGTCAACACTAAAGAAAAAGACTTTAGGCATGTTAATAGGTAAGGAATCATTGGCCATGCTGTTTTCCATTCCCAAATACGTTTGCCCACTTGAAGGCAGAGGCAAATTTTTCTGGTCCAAACCAGGCAGAACTGAGTGAGCCCATGGGAATATTTACCTTGGCAACCTAGAGAAAATAGATGTAAAGTTCCTCTATTTTTCTAGGATTCAGGAAATGATGATTCCATTTGTCATTCTTCTCTCACTTCTTTCCTTACTACTACAAACACAATATGTACACATTATATATCCATATATAATGGATACACAATATATCCAATTTTGCGATGCTTTTTTAAAGAAATGGCAGTATCCTCTGGCTAATCCAAACATACTTATTTTACTCCATATAGCTTTTAATAATACTGTTTACGGGAGTGCCTAGGTGGCTCAGTTGGTTAAGTGTCTGCCTTCAACTCAGGTCATGATCCCAGAGTCCTGGGTTCGACCCAGCATTGGGCTCCCTGTTCAGTGGAGAGTCTGCTTCTCCCTTTCCCTCTGGCCCTCCCCTCCACTGGGGCTCTCTTTCTCTCCCATAAAAAGAAATAATACCATTTAGGGGAGTAGTCACAGTTATTCCTAATAACTTTGGTAAGTTTTTTCTAAAAATAAAATTGATTTAGAAAGAAACTAGCCAAGCAATCTCAGGGTTGTGTTTCAAAGACATAGGAAAAAAGCCAAGAGGTGTGACAGTTGGCATCTTCCCCTCCACTTTGAGCACTAAACTCATCGCCTCACCGTTAAGGTTAAATAAAGCCTTCTTCTGCCTACTCAGGTGACAGCCTGGTGGGAATCAACCCTTCCTTCCTATGTGGGTCTTCCTAGGATAGGGACCTATTTTAACAGTTGGGATATGGAGAAAATATTGCTATTGCCTTTGCTATTTTAACATTAGAAAACCCTCCCCTCTTGCCCCACCAAAATTTGTTTTTGTTTTGTGACTTCTTTAATCAGAAATTTAAGGGAGAGAGAGAGAGAGCTTAAAAAACATGCTCATGAACAATAGGTTACTCAACCTCATCTTAAGGAGGATAAATTTAGTTAATCCCAGGAGATATGCACAGAGCCACTGGGGTGCCTTGTCTGGGGCCAGTCCATTTTAGCCCAGGTGCTTTCCAGCTGGGTCAGGATCTATGCCATCTAGTGGTGGTGCCTTCTCTAATTTGCATGAGTTCTCTAAGCTCAGAGCTCGGGCTTGAGTGCTAAGAACAATGGCATCCTTCCTGCAATGAAGAAGGAAAAGGAAAGAAGGGTGCTAAGATAGCTAGTTACCAGAGAGGGCCACTGTGGGGGGAAGAACCAGATGTTCTCTTAATTGTACTAATTTTTCAGATGGTATATGATGTAAATATTCCCTATTAACAGTTCTGGATTTGGATGAAGGGGGTACATGGACGCAATGAAGTATTGAGTCCTAGTGAAAAGTGCACTTGAGCCAAGATGAGGAGCCGCCCACGTGACTGGAGTGGGTGACAAAAACATCTAGAGACAACCATGATCAGATATTGGATATTTTTCAGATCTGTTTCATTCAGCAAAATGAACGTTCATTCAAGAACACAACCACAGGCAGCCCTTCTGTTGATCTAACTTATGGTAACATTGTGAATCTCCCGATCTAAGGGCTGTTGATTGTTAATGAAGGTTTATCAACCTCTTCATACACATGCAAAACACTTACTTGTGCCAATACAAGTGAGTTAATTATATGCACTGACAAAGTAGGTCTTCTAGAGGCCACATTTTATATTAACATTGAATTTTAATAGTCACTGGAGGCTCTAGTTGAATTCCAGCTGTTCCTTATTCCTTAAAGTTTCACATTAGCTGATGTTTGGCAAAATATAAAATTGCTATTGGAGTGGAAAGAAAAATTTGATTTTCTCTTTGTTTCTGAAAGCATGTTAGACCTAAGTTACTGTGTTATGCAAATCGGTGTCAGGCAAAAAGGTGGATTTAGAGATCATGAAAATCTCTTCTCTTTAAATTCTGTTTTTGTTTCCAATAAGGCCAATGTTCTCTTCCAAATGGAAATGTCCCCACAGACTTGTGAGGAACAGTTCTTGCTACAAAAGCAACATCCTATCTTAATATCTCATCTTAAAACTCCTATTATGCTGAATGAAGGAGGGGGCCAAATCTTGAACAAACTCAATGTCCAGACTCAATGCAGACATGAATGTTATTCTGGGTTTCAGCATCTGTTTCCTTAAATCATGACATCGCTATAAGCAACTCCAGAGTTGAAATAGAAGAATAAAATTCTACTCAAAATTATACATTATCTTTTCTTGTAACTTTTTGTAAGAGCTAAAAGAATTGGGATACCTAAATAGAAAAATTAAGGCGTGATTTAAGAAACAACTCTTTATTTTTTTAGAAAACGTTCTGTAACTGCTATGTGGAAAAAGTATTTCTATGCAGTCAGAAAGATATGGATTCAAATCTCAGCTCTGCTACTGGCTGGCCAATACAGGGGCTGTACTTTAAGGTTTATCACTTCAGTTTTATCACAGTCTTTATTTGCAAACAAGGCTAAAAACATTTTTTAGGAACCTATACAACTACGTCATGGTGCCCCCATGTGTCTAAGGAAAGAGTGGTGTGCTCACATTAAAATAATCTGGGGAGGTGAAAAACTAATAGGCTCTGTTAGTTTCTTGCTTGCTTGCTTGCTTTCCTCCCCAGGTGATTCTCATTATGCAACCAGGTTAGAGGAACTCAGAAGTAGATTATAAACTCCGTAAGGGCAGGAGAGGAGTTTTGTTTGTGCAATTTGTGATTGCATCGTTTGTGTTGAGCAAAGTATGCAGCTGACAGTAGTGCTCAAGTAATATCTATTGAGCAGATAAATTAATAAATGAAGGGGTACTTGACTTTATTAAAGAAGCAATATAATCAACCCTCAAGTCAGATACTGCTGTAATAATTATAGTTACCATCAAGTGAGTCTTAACAATGTTCCTGGAGTGGATCTTAAAAACTCCTAATGGAGTCCCATTGAGTTTAAAATAAGATCCGAATTTTTTACCATAGCATCTATGGCACTGGGCCATCTGGCTCTTTCCTACCTTTCCAACCTCATCTCCTGGACATCCTCCTTCTTCAGTCACAGAGGCTCTATTTACTCCTTGACCCCTCAAGCTAGTTCTCACATCAGGAACTTTGCTCTTATTGTTCCTTCCACATGGATTACTCTTTTCCAGACCTTCGTGTGCCCGATTCTTTCTCATTATCAGAATATCATACCACACATATCATCTCCTCAGACCGTTACCCTGTCTAATATACCTCCACCCTGCTGTCACCCTCTGCCCTATTACCCTATTTCAGTGTCCTCAAAGTAGTTCTTACTATCAAGAACTACCTTTTTATTTATATGTTAATACATGCTGATTTGATATTTTATGGTTCCTCAATCCCCACTAAAACTTAGGTACCATTCAGACAAAAATTTAATCCTTTAATTTTTTTCATGCAGTATGTTCGGCACCAGAATGATGCCCAACACCAACAAAAACTTACTAAATATTTGATGAATGCATAAAATGATTTTTAAAAGCCTAACCTGTTATTTATTTACTTGTCTACCTTTGGAAAGTCATTTATGTCCTGTAATAAAATGCATAACTTGGGCTCCTGGGTGGCTCAGTTGGTTAAGTGACTGCTTTCGGCTCAGGTCATGATCTGGAATCTCAAGATAGAGTCCCGTGAGCAGGGGATCTGTCTCTCCCTCTAACCCTCCACCCTCTCATGCTCTCTCTTTCATTCATTCTCTCTCTCTCTCAAACAAATAAATAAAATCTTTAGGAAAAAAAACACACAATTTGCCTTGACATTGGCTATCATGTAGCAAGTGCTCAGATAATGCTGGCTTCCCTCGACTCTGCTGTTTCTCTCCTACCTTTGAAGAAGCTCTCTGAAGCATCTTGTATAAAGTCATCTAAAAAACAACAGTAGCTCATAGGGTTTCTTTTTTCTTGTGTAAATACCGAGAGATGGAATTTCTTCATGGTTATACATAATTAGTTTCCAAGAATTTTTCTAAAGCGATGGTATCATTTCATGCCTCCATCCTCTCCACATTTTCGTCTGCATTAGTATTGCCAGTCTTTTTAATTTTAGCATTCTCGCTAAAATTAAAAATGATATATCATTGTTATTTGATTTGTTTTTCCCTTGCAATTAATGATGTCTAACATTTTTTGTGTATTTGTTGGCCATTCACATATCTTCTATTGTCAAGTGTCTTTTCTAATCTTCTGTCAAATTTTTACCAATGTGTGTTCTTATTGTTGATATGTAGAACTTTTTATTTATTCAGGATACAATTCCTCTGATAAATGGTTTGCCAGTGCATTTCAATGCCTCTAACACATTGACAATAACCTCTCAATTTGTAAACCGTGTGTTTTGATGAGTTTTTTTTTCACAATAAATACCTTTCACAGGGTGTAATTTATCAACTTTTATTTTATGTTGAGTGCTTTTTAGATTGTATCTAAGAAATCTTTGCCTGCTCCAAGGTCATGAAGATATTCTATATTTCTTTTTCCCCCTAGAAGCCTTATGGTTTTAGCTGTTACATTTAATTTTATAATTGATACACTGATCTTTGCATGAGATTTAGGGCCTAAGTTTTTTTCCATATGTGAATTCCAGATTTTTATAAAAATGTCTAGTATAGCCTTATTCATCATAAGGAAAAAGGAAATAACCCAAATATCCATCAATAAGAGAAATGGAAGAACATATTGCAATTATTCTACCAATGGCATACTAATCAGCAATACAGAAAGTAACTACAGATATATGCAACAGCATGGATGAATCTCAAAAATGTTACATTGAGTGAAAGAAGCCAGACATAAAGGGCTACATACTGTTGATTCTATTTTTATGAAATTCAAGAACAGGCAAAGTTAATTTGTGGAATGAAAATCAGCGCAGTGGTTGCCTACAGAGAGAGTGGGGCTCAGCTAGAAGTGGACATGAAGGGACTCTGTGCAGATAAAAATGTCCTATGTCTTGACCTGATGCTAACATAGGTGTGACACTTATCAGAACTTAATTAAGCACTTAAGGTCTGTGTATTTCACTGTGTGTAAGTTTTATCTTTAAAATGTCAAATAGCTGACAGTGACAAAGAGATTATAAACATGAACAGGCCATTACATGTAAGGGCAAGTATCTCTAAATACTTCAATAACCCAAGTTCATCCCACAGCCATCTAGGTTCATGATAAAATTAAGAAATGGTTAATTTTTTTCTTCAGAAGCTTCTTTTGAAAATTTAGAGAATCTGCTTAGAAAGTTTTAAAATGTAAAACCTTTGATATTTAAGAAGTTTTGATATTTAAAGAGACACACTTTATGTAAGACAATTTATGAGGAAGAAACCTCTACTAACTGACATTGTCTGATATGCTTATATAAATATATAAATTCACAGAACAAAGACATGTATGTATACATATCCACTTTAGAGTCCTAGAACAAAGCCGCAAAAGACTATGTAATTATACTATAAAGGATTGATGTGCTTCTTGGGTTTCATAGTCTTTTTTTCAAATTGAATTGAAATATTCAACTCTAAAACCCCAGCTAGAATTGCACATTAACAACAGAATACTTGGAACCATAAATTTATAACTGCTTCGGGATTTTCCAGAACAATCCCTTTGGGCCTCTCAGGCTCTGACAAAAAGAGTGTACAATCCACCAGCACCATTTGTACCTCAGACCAGTCAGCAGAATCCTAAGCAGCTTTATTTCATGCTCCCTGATTCTTTTTTGCCTTGCTATTGAAGCTCAGACCTACTTATGTATTTATTAACCATGACTGTCTTTGCATTTCTATCAGCGTTCGCTGGGGCCACCAGGAGGGGAAATATGGGGTAAGATGCACAGCTTCCACAGAATTTGTCAAATTGCCTTCTACTGGGTCATGAATAAGATTCAAAGGGCTAGCACACTTCGCATTGTTTTATGTGTTATCAGACTACAAAGAGAATTTGGGAATCCTGCTTTGTTGGTGGGGAATATTTATGTACCACTTCCCTGTTTCTGTGTGTGAAGTTTCCATTGGCCGAAGCTCTCTTGGGCTTTCTCATCCCATCACTACTCCCTCAGGAAGAGTATCTTTTCTGATGAACATGTTTCAGCTCCTCCTTAGCCATGCCAGAGGCACAGTTGAGCTGGTACGGTCCTTGTGGGGTGGCCTGTAGTTTGGGGGACATTTTCGACTCGGGAAAGTATTAGCAAACCAATTTGCCCAAGGACTTAGATCATCATTTTTATCTGACTTTTGTGCTTATATTACAACAATATCTATACTCCAGCGGGAAGGAGAGGGTTGACATTTTTGGGAGCTGAGCACTCCTGCCTAGGAGTTGAGAACTACCACTTTTGATCTTAATCTTTCTTGTTTTTTAAAAATGTGCATCTTCATGAATTTCAGCACATGAATATAACTGACTGTTCATCGTCTAGGAAAAGGGGGAAATTTCATACTTCTGGTGGCTCAAGCTTTTAGTATTGTCATTGTACTTGTATTTTGAAAGCCTTCTAATTTGCGTGTAATTTAAGGGTTCACTAAACTAGCTTCTTAGTGAAATCTTATAATGATCTGGACTATAATTTATTTTTTATTATGTAGCTGGATAGCCATTAATAACTCGTATTAAATAGAAGTAGTTTTACATTTCATCAATATCTTCAAATTGTTTTTCTCATTACTTTTCTAATGTTTATGTCCATATTTTTTCCTTATTATTGGCCCCTCTATAGACTAGAGACTGTGGCTGATTAATAAGATCTGTGAGGAACTCATCAAATACTAAAGAGGATATATTCAAATGTCACTCTCTCACTGATGGCAGAATATATGAAGTATCAAAAAAGAGGTACAAACGAAGTTCTCCAGGGGCACAGAGTAAGGAAATGTCACCTTTATGACCATGGAACTGGTCCCCCAAAAACTGAATATCAACTTTAGATGGTCATTTTTTTAAGTCTTGATCTCAGCTATGTGTCATACAATAGCAAAGAAATTTGTTTGAAAATAAACAGATAATAAGTGAGTACCTGCCAGTTTTGATGAAAGTTCCGTGTGTTCCAAGATATTGTCAGACCATCCATTTGGTTAAGACATTGAAAGACCATTACCTATTCCTGGAAAAGCAGTCCAACTGACAACATAGTCCAGATTACCTTGGATTATCTAGCCCTGTCCTAGAAGAAAGCAGGGCCTGAGGTATACTGGATAGGCCCATAGAGAAGGTCTAGAGCACTCTGAATGAAGAGTCACCTTCCAAAAAGGCTGGATGATCACCTGTCAATCACTGGAGGAGATTCTTGTCCTTGATAAAAAGCTGATAAGGGTGTATATCCCTGCAGATGCTTCCCATTCTGAAATTTCATGGTTCTTTTATAAGAAGGCATATGTAAGGACCCAGAACTGTGGGGAGGTCTGGTTAGCCAAAGAGAAGCATGAAAGAATTGGGTGTGTTGCCTGCCTCTCCTGCCCCTCCAGTAGAATTATTAGTGGTTATTTTCACTCTTTTCCAGAATCAATTTTGATTCAAAGTTCAACCCAGCATCAATAAGGAATAGCCCTGTGCACCTAAAGAGTTCTAAATTGCAAAATCCCTACTCCTTTTCCAGGATTACAGACTAGAATTCTCATTCACTTCTCTTGATTATTCAGTGCAGAACTGTGTTAATCCCAGCCTCCTTGATTAGAGCCCCTACATTCTATCTAATTACTTTAGTAAACTTCTTACCATCTTATGACATACTTTAGAAAATGAGCATAAATTTTTGAAGAAAAATAAAATATAATAAAAACTCATCTGTGCATCACAGTTTAAGAGATGAAACACAACAGTACAGATGAAGCTTTTCATTTCTTCTCCCCTGAATATATTTCATATTCAATCCAGTGGTAATCACAAGGAAATCTACTCAAAAAAACCCTTTTATTTTCCTATTTGACATACAGATATACTATAAGTGCCAACTTCCCTTACAATAGGTCAGAGCGTGTGAATGAAATGGAATTACACCACTTCCAAATCTGGCCCATAATCCTGAGCAATCCTCCGAGCTCTCCCCTTAGCTGGTTGCACAGAGAAGTTTCTGAAGTCCCCAAAGTGGGGGGGAGGGTCTACAAGGAACATCATTGCATCTCTGAATGACTGCATGGAGCATTTTTTTTGCTATCGACATCATTGGACTGAAACATGAATGACGAGTGGACTTGTTTGGAGTTAGCCTACTCTCACAAATTGACTAATCATTTCTATGCCGTTCTTCAGACTTTTACCACACGAAGAGGAGCCCCAGTCAGTACACAACTTGCACATTATCCAACTTAATATAATGGTACCAAATTGCATGTGTTCTTTAGCGTCTTGGTTTTTTCACTCATCATGGCTTGTGAGACGCATCCATGCTGACAGATATTCTCTCAATTATTTTCACTGCTGTAGAATTCTCCATTGCATGAATATTGCATAATTTGTGTATCTGTAACCCTATTGCTATTTAAATAGTTTCGTATTTTTTTCTTTTTTTTTTCTTTTAATTTTATTTATTTTTTTTTTCAGTGTTACAAGATTCACTGTTTTGCACTACACCCAGTGCTCCTTGCAATACGTGCCCTC
>CM053606.1:152068109-152091454 GCA_028646535.1 Procyon lotor | reverse complement strand
AGATGGCTGTTTTGAGTTTGGATTAGTAATGCAACCAGGCAAATTGCTTGCAACGCCTCCCATGAAACTGCTTTCCATAAAAAGACAACTGGGAAGATGTTCTTTTCCAGAGCTGTCTAAATTCAGGCCATCAGTAAGATATTTGTTACTGACACATTAGGTGTGGGGAGAGGGAGGAGAGAGCCTTGCTGAGCCTCTGGGATCTTGCAGGGGCTGCTGTGGACAATGCTGAGAGCTCTGTTACAAATAATGGCTACAGCCACAGCTGTGATACCTTGCTGGAAAAGCTGGCATGAAATCAGAAGGCTAATTCTCCAAAAGGCTCCTAGTGTTACTGAAGCAGGCTATTAAAGCGAGCTCCTTCAATGGCCGAACAGTTAAAACTTCTTCCCCTTACAACTTAGCTGATGACCAAGAACACTAAAACTTTGAGGAGTATAAAGGGCACGTAGTCAATTAAAATCACATTGACTCTTTGCAGAATTGTGAAAAGGGGCAAACTGTCTTTAAAGTCAGAGAAACCTTCATTTTCGACATAGATTAACCACACTTGGTTAATCTATGCGACCTTGAGAAACTGACCTGGGCTCAGTCTTTGTTCACTTATTTATGGTGCTAACAACATCTTCTTGTTTATTGCGAGCATTAAATAAGATATCGTGGGTAAAGTTTGGCAACTGCTCAAATTACATTTGTATACTTATTTAGGTGTGAATATCTACATCAAAGATGGAGTCTGAAAATGAATCCCTTTTCACCCAATTGCTGCCCCTCCTTCCTGTGTCTTATTATTTCTACATGATTCTCAGTGTTTGGATATTCCTTCCTTGAACCCTTCTTTTTCTCAAACATATGTACCTCATCATAAATGAAGTGGAATCAACTTTCCTCTCCCAAAGCTACATGATATGCACATTGTCAAAGTATAATACAAAATCAGAAGTTCTTGTTTATTTTTAAGGAGCTCAATCAATATCTTGTTGGATGAAGTTTGGCATTGATGAAGAAGCTCCACAAACCATTGTATAAAGAGCAGAGGTGATGGTATTTGTGATGTGCTAGAAAAGTCGGAATGAGGTTTGGGGGAGGTTCATGGTGCTTATGCTAATTCAAACTGAAAACTTAAGCTTTAGATAGCACAATATGGTTCATAAGTCTGTCCATGTTGCTTAAAATTGGTCCCCTAATTCATAGGTCAGGAAATGTCTTATTTGGATCCAAGAAGGGTCTGGTTTCCTGTTTCTAACTCAAAATTCAAAATTATTCAGCAGCATCAGCTAGTTAGAACCGGCTGTGATGAACACAGCATTTGGTTCCCATCTATTCTAGACCAAGTCTGTTGTACATGGAACATATTAGGGCTTGAGACTACAGTGATTAGGGTTGGCACCTAGGGAGCAAAATTTGGCACCCAGGGGCAAGTGTCTCCTTGTGTACTCTGTCCTAGGCTTCCCACTTGCTTCACCAGGTCTTGGCTCTGCTTTGAATCCAACTGCAGGGACGTTAGACTTTACCATGTAGGAAGAGGAGGCATTTTAGGGAACTAGGCATAGAATATTTTTGACAACGAATCTTGGAACACTGAAAAAAATAAAATAAAATTAAGATGTTAAAAAAAAAGGAATACTTTGACCTAAAAGAAACCTCAGATACCACCTCTATACTATTTTTCTCATTGAAAAAAGACAACCGACGTCCAGCATAGACACATAAATTATTCAAGTCACAAAAATGGTAGAAGTCTTCCTGGGCCAGCTGGGAGCTCCTGCCCTTCTTGGCATAGAGTCTGATCATGGTCACGGGATACTTCTGTATCAGGGTTTTCATGGGTGTAGGCATTTTTTTCTGATTTTATCAATTATTAGAATGCAGTCAATGTGCAGAATTTTACCCCTGCTGGGCTGGGACACACTTGGGAAAGGATGGGGCGTGCAGGGAAGTGAGTGGGAAAGAAAGAGATAGGTAGGTTTTCATAGATACCTGCATTGGGGGCACACACTGTGCAAAGAGGCTTGAGTACATCTCATTTCATCTTCACAATATCCCTATCAGGGGGAAATTTTATCTCTCTTGAAAGTTGAGGAAACTGAACTTTAAAAACAGAACTAGTTGGGGCACTTGGGTTGCTCAGTTGGTTAAGTGACTGCCTTCTGCTCAGGGTCGTGGGATTGAGCCCCAAGCTGGGTTTCTGCTCAGCAGAGAGTCTGCTTCTCCTTCTGACTCTGCCCCTCCCCCCATCATGCTCTCTCTTTCTCTCTCTCTCTCAAATGAATAAATAAAAATAAAAACAGAGGTAACAAAAGGCAGAGCTGGGATTTAAAGCCAGTGTCTCAGGTTCTGTATCAGTTAGAGATCTTTTGGGGGCAAGTGACAGAAAAATCCAACCAAACGGTCATAAAGGTTGTTTTCACATATTCCCATTAAGGCTGGAAAGACCCTTGGCTTCCGGCTGGGCTACATTGGTCATGCAGTCTCTGTTCCCCTCCATCTCTCAGTTGGGCTGTCCTTCCTGTTAACCTTTGTTGTCTGGCTCAGGTTGGACGATAAGATGGCCAGACAGCACTTCTGGGCCAACATCCTCTCAGGTTCAAATCCAGAAGAAGAAGAAGAAAGGAAAAATGTTCTCAATAGTCCCAGCAAACATCACATTTCATTCTGTTGGTTCTGAATGTGTCATACGCCCATGTGGGACCAATTACAATGGCCAAGGGAAATGAACGTTCTGATTGGCCGACCTGAGTCACATGCCTGCTGCGCGGGTGTGTTAGACCATCAGGAGGCTCTCGTGGTGTGAGCACAGAAGGCTTAGTTCTCCTTTCTGTTAAGACAAGATCAGTGAAGGACAAGGAGGCAAACCTGCAGCTGATTTAGGAGCTCTGCAAGCTCCTAAACCTGATGCCATTAATAAGATCCAGAGAGCCTGTAAAGGCAGACCACTGGGGAAATATACTGGAGGCTTAGGAATTGTAGCGAAACCCCCCTAATATTGCAGGATTGTGCATGATTGGGGCGGAGAAGAGGCAATGTAATATAACCTCCTGAGTGTGGCACGGTGATGTCATTGAATCAGGCTTCGAGACAAAAATAAATTGCTCTCACGTTTCATCAGTCGCCAGAGAGCCAGGATGTAATATAAATGTTGACCAACAGATAAAATACGGATCTGATGGAAAGTCATCTCGGTTTCATTTCAGGATCATGTTAAAATAAATTCACCAGGCGGCCCATTGGATTTGAGTCATCAGGTAGAAACTCCACCAACATTCGGCGAGTATTTTGGTGTGCACTGTACCCCCTAGCAGGTGGGGAGGGAAGCTTCAGCTGGGAGGAGAACCCCAAATATGGTACTGAATCTGCAAAGTCAGACACTAGGAAGATTGGGCGGAGGGGTACTGGGAGCAGGCAAAGAGGAAGGAGGTCTGGCCCTGGATCCTGTGAGACAGGTGGCAGGCACCTGCATCTCTGTGGGCAGCTCCCCTACTTCCCCGGCTCCACATGCTCCCACCAGACTTCCAATGGCCACCTCCTGCATTTTTTTGCCCGAGGACTTTCTTTTGCTGTAAGTTACTCACTTGCCATGCATGGCAGACCAGAAGAGCCAGAGGCAGATGCCTATGCCTGTGCCACCCCTAGCCGTCACCATTGACTGAGGGAAATGGATGTCTGAGCACCCCCAGATCCCTTGTCCTCTGTGTAGTAATACAGAGACATATATTTCCCACTGGCTTCCCAGTGGGATGAAGTTCCTGTCATCCGCAGCAGTAACTGGCTCGCTGATGCACCCTGTATTGTTTGCCTCCCCTTTCCTTTCTCACTTCTCCACACCTCTGCTTATCTTCACAACCCAAAAAATCGATTTGCACTCGAGCCCTTGCTTCAGAATCTACTCCTGGAGAAACACAAAGATTGAAGATGGAAATTGCTGCTACGAAGATGTGAGCATGCAAGTCATAGGTTCAACAGGTGCTCAAGGACCAGGCAAGCAACCTCAGTGTTTCCTCAGCTCAAGGCTTCTAGGTTCATCTCAGGAAGCTAGATGTGATGGCCCAACATTCCAAAGGAGACTGTCAAGTCGAGGGATTGAAGGAGTGCGTCTGGCGTGGAGCGGTTGAGAAGATGTTAAAGAATCTCAACAGTGGAAGTCAAAGCGACTTTAGCTTCCTCTCTGACACTGTTCTCCTTGACCTTTCTATCACCTGCAGTGCCATTCCTTCCCTCCTTGCTGTTCTGGTGATTTTGTTTTTCTCTCTCTGAAGAATACTCATTCTGTTCTTAGCCATGTAAAATCCTATCCTCCTTTAAAACGCAGTTCCTCAGTCCTTCCAGAGCTATGCATGCTTTCTCAGCAAGAGCACCTCCATATTGTACCAACCGACCCTGTGATACCTCTACTCTCTCCAAATGCTCCCGCCCTCAGCCTGTGAAAGTCAGGGGGGCAGGAGCTATGTTCATCCCAGAATTCTGGCCCTCAGCACAGGCATTTAGATGACTCTCTAAATATTCAAATGAGAGAAAAAGAGAAAAAGGAAGAGGTGGGGGGGAAAGGAGAAGGAGATGATAAAGGAGGAGAGGAAGGAGGAGAAGGAAGAAGAGAGGAAGAGTTGTCCCAGCAGCCTGCAAAAGTACCAGCAAGTACCACTAGGGGAAGAAGAAATTGCACACTTGCCCTTGGAATGAGCTTGGCAGCATGGCAGAAGAGAAAACATTTTTTGCTCTTACTGCTGGAGGCATATGCATTGGGGGTCATGGAGAACTTTTAGAGGTGGGGGTCAGAAGAAGCAGAGCATAACATCTGTCTAAGAAAGAGCAAGTGGTTTATCTTGGCTGGGGTGTGGGCAAAGTCCAGAGCAGAAAGGCACGATTGTGGGTTGTTGGGTCTTGAAGCATGGACCATGGGATGGCATCAACTAGGAGTTTGTAAGAAATGCAGAATTCAGACACACCAAAACAGAATCATTTTAATAAGATTTCCAGGTGACTCCAATCCTCCTAACACATTAAAACTTTTAAGGACTGCAGGTTTTGGAAGCAAAGTGAGCTCAGACAGAGTAAACAAGGTCTTCTCCATCATCTGGGCTAACAACTCAGTTGAAATTACTGACAGCCCTAAGCTTCTGCTTTCCATTTCTCTTCCTAATAAAGCCAGAGATGAACTTCACTGCATACTGTCAACAATTTGCCTTGTCACCTCCTTCCTTTTACAGGTGGCTTTTGTGTGGGAACCTGTTTGACAGAAGGGAATGGAGCTGCACAGCAAAGTGTCTTTTGAGTATAAGGAGAGGTGCGTCTATTCTCATTATGTCCTCTGTCTTCCTCCCAAACCCTGTTCCCCTAGTCTTCCTTCTTTTCTCATCAAACGCATGGAGATGACTCCTTGAATTCCAGGGATCTCGAGAGGCTAAGGCTCAGATGGAATTAATGAAAGTGTATTAAAAAAAATCCAGATTGATTTCTGATTTTATACGTCAAATGTTTAAATTTATGTTCTTGTTTCAGAGATTAGGCTAACACAATTAAAGTTCTAACATTAGATTTTTAGATAACAATGATCTCAAAACATTGTTTTAAAATTTGCTTCACTATCGTCCAAAACCTAAACCTCTTTTTGGCTTCCTCTCATTCCTGGGAAATTACTACCCTTCCATAGCTGTCTCGTGCATAGGCAAGGAAATACCTTGGAAAATTTATCAGAGACAAAATATCAATAATATTATGGCAATATCTTGACATATTTTTTACACAGTTGTATTAATGAGAGAGTTCATGTAGCATCTCCATGTGACCAAATAGCAATTATAATTTGGTTGTTTTGGTGGCTACCTGCATAATGTCAAGCATGTTTGCAAAGATCTTTTTCTTAGCAGCATTAAAAAAACTATTACTTCATTCTGTCTTTGTCAAAATAGCTTTGGGCTGTATCTGTAGGAAGCCAGCTATAAGTCAATTATCCAGCTACCAGGAAACAGATATACCCACTTGGATCTGAGTAATTGAATTCTTCAATTTGCATCCAGATGTTTCTGTGTGGAAGCTGTCTATGACCAGGAAATATATACAATGTAGATTAGTAACTTGACAGAATAGCATTATTTCAAATGCATAGTTTCCTATACACAGTACCAGTAAGAAGTAAAATTCATTGTTTAATGTCTTGCACATAGTAGGTGCTCAGTGGCATTATTGGGATGTGAGCATAAATAGAGCAGGTTTGAAAATGGTACATCTATCATCCAGTCTTTATATCCATTTGCTTTCCTTTGAATAGCCTGCACTGATTTGAGTTACGTATAACCACTGTGTGACTTGATTTTAAGTGCCTTTAAACTTAAATAATGATGCTCTACGGGAATATGCAAATGAGATTCAGTTGAAGAGCATGAATGCTGATAATAGAAGAATTAATTAAGTCACGGGAACTATCTTTGCCACTACTTCAATGTGATAGACTTGGGCTGATTACCCTATTTGAACATATTGCTGGAATTTCTCTTTTAATGCGGGGAGAGTTCTCTATTCTGAAGTAGAGGAACTCTTTCCAATTCAAACTAGATAAGGGTAGTTTGTGTTTACAAAGGGGATTGGATTCATAAAGGAGATGCTGAGTGAGTCCTCCCTAGAGAGAGAGCATTTCTGGATGGAAATCTGGACAGCTGAAGAGGTATCAATTTCTGGCCAAGCAAAGTAGGGTAGAGTGTTGAGTTCAGTAAAATGCAGTAGAAGGAAATGAAAATTCATCAGATCCCTTCTCTGGTGGGTTGGGGTTTGTCGATCTACGAATGAAGCCCTTTTTCCTGGGTACATATACTATTAATTAATCAACACCCTTAATTAAGCTTTTATTCATCTCTAGGAGGGAAAATGAAGCATATGGGCTTTGAGTGAGACAGACCAGGGTTCTAACCACATCCCAGGCAACTAACATGATTTCTCTGAGCCTCTGTTTGCTTGTTTGTAAGGTGGGGTTGTTGTAAGGCTCAAATGAGATGCACAAACAACTGTCACAACAAATGCCTGGCACATGGCAATAGCAATGCTGATATTTTTCCCCAAAAAGAAACTTCTAGGATTTGTGTGATATTGTAATTTACAAGAAATATATATTTGGTCATTCAGATGACCAAACTGTGTTTCTCATGTGTTTGGTCTTCCTCCAGTTTCCTGATTCCTAAAACTCTTAGAAGTTCCTTAATAAAAGCAATAAAGATGTGTTTTGTTGTGTTAATGAGGACACCTTTTGGACCCCACCCAAGGATGGGGGCCAGTTGCCTGGAGAACCAACCAGGCGATTAGAGGGTTGGAACTTTCAGTCTCACCTCCTCCATCTTCCTGGGAGAAGAAAGGGCTGGAGATTAAATCAACCAATGGCCAATGACTTGGTCAATTATGAGTATGCAATGAAGCCTCCATAAAAACCAAAAGGATTGGGTTCAGAGTGCTTGGGGTGGTGAACAAGTAGACATGAAGGGGAGAATGGCACATCTGCTCCACACTCTTTCCCCATACTTTACCCCATGTATCTCTTCATCTACCTGTTGATTTGTCTCTTTTATCATATCCTTTAATAAACTGGTCAAGGTAAATAAGTGTTTCCTTGAGTTCTGTGAAGCAAATTAATTGAATTTAAAGAGGAAGTTGTGGGCACCTCCCATCTGTAGCCTGTCAGTCAGAAGTACGGTAACAACATGCAGGGGCTCAGGACTGGCCTCTGAAATTGTAGATAGGGGACAGTTTTATAGGACTGAGCTTTTAACTTGTGGAATCTGTTGCTTTCCTAAAGTAGATAGTCTCAGAATTAAGTTGAATTCTCAAATAGCTTGCTGATGTTTGAGAGAATTGTTTGGTGTTTGGGGACTACCCCCCTTTGGAAACTGGGTCTGGAAACCCTAAAAGAATTTGCACTAAGACTACATAAATCTTTAACACTTTCGTAAGAAAGTTACATGGTGTCCTTCTGTTTTTGTTTCCTTGTCTATAAAATGTGGAAAACGGTAACACCTATCTTATAGAATTATTTTTAGAAATAGCTGAGAAAATTCATGTAAAGCAGTGATGACAATCTCAGGAACATAGAAAGTGATTGATGATAGTAGGTGTTTTAATTACTTTTACATATTTTTGACAATGTCAGCCATATGAAAATTGATATGAATACCCAGAAATGGTAATAACAATAGTTGTCATTAAGTTAGTTTCGCCATGTTTGAGACAGCACGTTAAATGCTGTAAATATATTTCAATTTAATCTTCACAACCACACAATAAGAGAGGCGTTATTCCCACTCTACGTGAGAGGAAACTGGGACTCAGAGTGGTTATGCAATTTATCCGAAGCTACAGAACTGGTTAAGTTAAAGTGACAAAGTTGAGATTTCTAATTCCAGGGCCGGTGTTCTTTCTGCAATTCCATGGCAGACAGTGCTATTTCAAGACATAAGTGTGATTCTGGATAAGGAAGCACCATGACTTATGCGTACTCTGCATTGTAAGTGAAGGGTAGCAGATAACTTCTGGGAAGAATATCTTAAATAGGACAGAGAAGAAAATTTGTCAGGCCTGGGCATGTAGAAGGTGTGTGTGTGTGAGGCTGGGATTGGGGAGGCCAAGAACAAGGGAAGACGAAGGAAGACCTGAGAATTATGAAAGTGAACTAGGCTTGTACATAGTAATATTGGACCGAATAGACCATGGAGTTTCTGTGTCTTTTGGATGATAGCATATCTTAGTGATTAAGAGGATGCTCTGGAATCCTCCGGGACCTCATCCGGGTTCAAATTCTAGCTTTTTCTCTCACCAGTGGTGTATTCTTGATCATGTTACTTAACCTCAGCTTTCTTTTCTGTAAAATGGGACTAGAACCCTAACCATCATTAGTATTACCTCAGTAAATATCACCTACCTCGTGAATTTAACTGGCCAGGCATAGAACTCAGGCTTGACATTTTTAAAAACTTCCTGAAGTGATTCAAATATGCAGTCAGGACTGACACATCAGCTGAGCATTAGAATATAAGTTCTTTGCAGGTAAGACCATCTTTTTTTTTTTTTCCATTGTTATGGCCCCAGTGTAGTTCCTTGACCAGTACACAAGAAGTACTCAATAAAAATCTGATGACTGATCAATAGCTGAATGCATGATTGGGCTTAGATTCAAATCTGAGGTTTGATTCTCTATGTCCAGCACTCATCTACATTCTATTAATGCCACTTCTTGGATATTGTTAGATGATTGCTATTCTCCTTGAACAATATGGCTCACCCTCAGTTCCTCAGATAACCCAGACCAAAAATATGAATTTGTTGTCTCACCAAATTGAGGAATCCAAGGATGGCCTAGCTTCAGCCATGGTAGAATTCCAGGGCACAGATAACTCCATCATGGCTCTGTTTCTCTCCCTTCTTCTCTTGGTTTCTTTTCTCCCTTTGACTTCTTCCTCAGATGGGCTGTTCCTTTGAGTTTCTTGATAGCATCCCCTGTGTCTGCTTAGCTCAGGGCTCTGTATCACTGTTCTATCCTTGGAGTCAGAGGTAGGAGCTTGAAGTCGGTGGGCTGGTGCCCCAAAGAGAATCAGAGTTCCACTATCAAAGAAGAATCATGGCCTCTTGACTACTAAATCCAACAAAATAGATCAAAATGTCTAGAACTCGGCTACCTGTATGGTTTCTAGGAGAAATATGATAACTGTAAGAGGAGTCTACCTATCTTCTTCTGAGGAGACCTCCTTCCACAGGCAGTATACCAGTTGTGCTGTACAATGACAAATGGTTGTTCCCTGTGGGAAATGACTTTCATTAGTGTCCTTGTAGCTAACCCATTCTGTCATCCTAAAAACCATCACCTTTGATTGTACCAATATTGCCTATCACCTGAAACAGTCATTCTCAAAATAACCAGGCTGATTTTGTCTCCCAGGAAATAATACACAATGTCTGGAGATATTTTTGGTTGCCACATCTTAGGGAATGGGTGCTACTGGCATCTAGTGGGTAGAGCTCAAGGATGCTGCTAAACATCATACACTGTGTTCAACAACCACGCGCAATAAATAAAGATTTACCAGCCCAAAATGAATGGTTCCAAGGTTGAGAAATCATGAACTAGATAATTATAGTAGCTCTCTAAAAGTTCTCTGCATCTTTATTCTCTTTTCTTTCTCTAGTCTTTCCACCTCTGGTTCTCTAAAGTGATTTTTGTACAGTACAAATCTAATAGTATTGTCTTCCTACTTAAGAACCATGTAGTTTCTCATAATGACAGAAACTATAAATTCTTTACTATGATTCAAGTCCTTTGAAAATCTGGTTCCAGCTGAACTTTCAAACCTTCCTTTTTCTATACGCCCCATATCCAATATACACTTAACTGCCCCAGATATTTTCTTTCTCATATGGAGCAATGTATCCATGTACACTTGACCACACCAGGCTTTCCTTTCTTTTCTGTCTTGATGGTGTTCCTCCATACCTGGATTGCTGTTCCCATTTTCTTCTGTCACTCATGCACCCATGTACTGGATATTATCGAGTAGCCTTTTGCCAGGCACTGTACTAAACCATGCTGATGCAGTGGTAGATAAGTCACCTTCAGTTCCTTTTCCTGTGAGCTTAGAGTTTAGCAAGGTGGACAAATAAGTGACGTGATGTGAATGAGGAAAGGGCACTGGGAGCATGTAAATTGGTTGGAGGATGGGGTCAGAGAAAACTTCCAAGGGGAAGTGATTTTTTTAAGCTGAAGTGGAAAGGTAGTTAGAGTTGGCCAGGTGAACTGGGTTGAAAGGGTCTTTACCAGCCTACCCAAACTTCAAGGCCTCATTCCTGTGTTAACTTTTATCTGGGACCTTCCTAGGTTTTCCCAGTGGAGATAAATTCCCTCTGTTTGGCTCTTATGACACCTTTGAGGTCTATTATAATATTTATTACCACCTACCTTGCATTATGTATTCACAGTAAATATGATAAGTGAACTCATGGTAAATATTTAAATTGAAAATTGCCAGACTTTGCAAAGGATTCACAAGCAATGTTCTCTTATTTCAGAAAGACAGTTCGAATGCTGTGAAGTACATTTTTCTCTCTCACCAGCAAAACAGCTCCACCAAATATCATAAATAGATTTTTAGAAGGAAGATATTCTGATGTGTGGTGTTGGAACTCGACACTAAGTGATATAGGAGACAGCATGTACAGCAGAGTTCAGGCTTTTCTATAATCAGGGTAAAGCCCAATCTACACACTTCATTCATTCAGTAGATATTTGTTAAGCATCCTGCTATGGGCCAGTTGCCAGTATTTGGCATAGAAAATATACTTCTAAGTTAGACTTCTTACCCTGTGTCTAGCAGAAGGTAGACATGAAGCAAAGAATCACACAAGTAGATGTACACTTACTAACTGTAATGGGTCCAATGAAGGACCCATCCAGTTGTAGACTGTGATGGGTCCAGTGAAGGGTCCTACCAGGGAATTTGAACAGGAGATTTATGTGGTGTATATGTGGGGGTAGGAGTGCAGGAGGTGGTGACATCAGAACTAAGGTCTGATCATTAACAAATCTGGCAAGTAAGGGGAGGGAAGAAAGAGAATATCTGAGAGAGGAAATAACATGAGTTACAGAAGGAACATTCAGGGGCACCTGGGTGGCTCAGTCGGTCAGGCATCCAACTCTTGATTTCAGCTCAGGTCATGATCGCAGGGTCATGGGATCGAGTCCTGCATTGGGCTCTGCACTGAGTGGGGAGTCTGGTTGAGATTCTCTCTCTACCTCTACCTCTCCTTCCCCCGCTCAGAGTTTCAATAAATAAATAAATAAATAAATAAATAAATAAATAAATATCTAAAAAAAAAAAAAGAAAAGAAAAAAGCATTCACAGAAAGAAGCACTATGAATTAGGGAGACCGAGAGAGGGCCAATCTATTCTATGCAAGAAAGTTGGCGAGGAGTGACTCATGAGATGAGGCTGGGAAGGTGGGGGAGGACAGTAGGCAGGGCCTTTTAGACAATGGGAAAAATTTGGGATTTTATTCTAGAAGCAAAAGGAACTCATTGGATGATTGTAAACAATGTGACATGATCAGATTTGCATTTTCAAAGACCACTCTGGCTACCGTGTGTAGAGAACCAGAAATTGTACTTGTAGTGACCCCTAAAAATTTGCTCCATTAATAATCCTCATAGGTGATAAACATCAGAGCATGACATGTTTGATAAATTAGCTGAGTCATTTAGTTCTTCCATAGTAGTAGCAAGCCTTAACCCTTTCTGTTGAAGAAAAAGGGAGTCTGGAAGGAAGGTGCTATAACTCATTTTTATCTAGTAGTCGTAGTAGTACTAGTATTAGAGTAGTAGACTCAGTAAGAAAATCTAAGCCCATATCTCACAAGCAAAAGAGACAAAAAATTCTCAAATCTGAGACTGTGGTTTTAGTGCAAATTTACTACATCCTTAGAGGGTCCCCATTGACCATGGAGTTCAAGTTTCACACAGGTGTATCTGTACCTCAGGCTGGCACAGCCTCTGAGCTTGAAGGCTCCCCAAGAGCCTCAGACCACATTAATGAAGAAATCCTGACAACAGCTGGAAATTTGTCACTTAAAAGAGTCCATTAGAAGGAAATAAAGAAGATCTCTTAGGGAGAGAAGGGAGGGGAATGTACTTCTCCGGACGTTGAGTATTACAGCAGGAGACTGAAAAATTGTGCTCCCCAAATGGTTTTTGCTAAATTCTTTGTCAGAAAACAAGGTGGGGCCCAGAAAACAGGCAAAGTCCCAGTAAAGGGTAATGGAAAGAGACCTCTACTCCTGGCCTGGGGAGCAGGAGAGATGAATTACCAGGCTTCATTTGTGGCCCAGCTGGGAGTAGAGATGGGAATCGGCAGTCATCCTGCCCTGATCTCATGCTCCATTTCAGTTCATTTACATTAACATCAAATGGAGAACTGCAGGATGTCCAAGGGAAACCAAAGTCGCTTAGATATCGGTGGCTTTTTCTTGATACTTAGGCAAAAGTGAGCCCACATATAAGATATTAATGGGTAATAGACTCCATTTCACAGGCACACCACACCATACAGTTAAATGTACAAAAGTTAGGCAATGATGAGCAGAATGTATGTATAAATATGCATTTGCACATAACAAAATGTACACTTTGCTATATACTACACCTACCTGTTCTTTTCCATAGAGCACATGCATGTGCACACTTGTACAAGTGTGAATCTATCCACACGTATGTAACAGTGGGTGTGTAGAAGAGTACACATATTGGAACATAGAAAATTTTTACAGTTTTAAAATGTACAGTTGGCCCATCAACAGCACAGGCTTGAATTGTGTGGGTCCAGTTACATGAGGATTTTTAAAAATATATACAGTATAGTACTATAAATGTATTTTCTCTTAAAGATTTTCTTAAGAACATTTTCATTTCGGGGTGCCTGGGTGGCTCAGTTGTTAGGCATCTGCCTTCCGCTCAGGTCCGAATGTCCCTAGGTCCTGGGATTGAGCCCCGGATCAGACTCCCTGCTTGGCGGGAGGCCTGCTTCTCCCTCTCCCACTCCCCCTGCTTGTGTTCCCTCTCTTACTGTGTCTCTCTGTCAAATAAATAAATAAAATCTTAAAAAAAAAAAAGAACACTTTCTTTTCTCCAGCTTACTTTACTGTAAGAATACAGCATATAACATATATAACATACAAAATAATGTGTTCATTGGCAACATTGTCAGTAAGGGTTCTAGTCAACAGTTGGCTATTAGGAGCCTTTTGGGGAGTCAGAAGTTACACTGGATTTTTGACTGTGCAGGGAGTCACTGCTCCTAACTGCCCAATTGTTCAGAGGTCAACTGTATATAGATATATGTACTGTATATAGATAGATACACATGTTCACATATGACATGTCCTTATATTGAGGCTCTAAAATTCATGGTAGTTTGTTTTTCTAAGGCTTTAAGGAGAATCTCTTACTTTTTCTATCTCTAATCTCTAGATCCTCCTTTAAAGGGCTCACATGATTAGTAAAGGCCCACTCCTGATAATCTCTCTTTAAATTAATTTAAAATCAATTGATTAGGGACATTAATAACATCCATAAAATCCCTTCATCTTTACCATACAGCAAAACACAGTCATGGTAGGGAAATCTCATCACCTTTGCCACAATCTATTGGGTAGAAGTAAGTCACAGGTTTCACCCACACTCAAGGAGAGGAGATCACACAAAGATGTAGATCACTGGAGGCTATCTTAGAATTCTGCCTACTATGCTAGAGGATGGACAGGTTTGACTTTTATTACAGGGAAGTCTGAGCTGGTAGCAAATAAATGAACTCATCACTGAAGATCAGCAGTTACATACAGAGCATTTTCCTTGAATTCTGAGCAAATTCTAACTATTTTATATTAATGCATATTGGTTGTTCATGCCCACTACAATTTCCACAATATCTTCTGGTAGTTAAAATTATGATAATTAGCTTTATTTAATAAAAGGGTAATTAGTGTTTAAAAGAACAAACATCACTAAGATCTGTCTAGCCAAATTGCTTGGTGAAAGACAGTGCTACTTCATGAGTTGGTTTCTGAAGATTTATTCCTACTGATGATCAGTGGTTTGTCAAATATCCGAAACATTAGAATTCATCTCATTTTGAGCTTCAAATTTCTCAACTTTGCCTTGCATGCTTTGGAGATCAATGTTGCCTTACTTCAAAACCAATATTGGTATTTGGAGGAGGAAAAGAGCCATGATGAAATGTGGTGGTCAAAATAAGCAGGTTGTGGTGGACCCTTGGATGTGCCACACAGATCCTGCACCAGGAATGAAGGGCTTGTTAATTCAGCTGTTGGTAGTGTTACTGGAAGATGACCCATATCTGTCAGCCCTCCTTGAGAACTGTCATGAGTTGGAGAAAATTGCTTTGTTCAATGCCTCATCCCTTTTCAAGGATAGCCCACATTCAGTAACTGTTAGAAGCAGGGGCAGGAATGTCTGAGAGGTCATCCCAGCTCCAGAGCTAACGGTGGGGTGATCTGATCCAATCACTAGGACTGAATGTAAATTCAACTTGTTTTCAATCCTGCTTCCTCTTCCCCTCTTCTACAGCCATCAATCCCAAGAACACTGTCTAATAAGTGACCCCCAGACTAGTCTTATTCAATCTGCTTTCTAGGGAGCCTACCCTCCCACAGCCAATGGAGAGGATTAGGGAAACGTAAGGATTTGGATCCTCTCGTCCGGCCAGCCCCTCCATACTAGTCACTGTTCCCTAAGCATCTGGCTCTCCATTTCCTTGACTTTGCATAGGTTGCTTTCTCTGCCCCTACTTCTCCACTCTGTGATTGAACTTCCATTCATTCCTAGCGATTTCAATGAAATGTGAACTTTGCGTATCCTTCCCTTATCTGCTGGGGGAAATTAATTTCCCCTCTTTGATTTCCTAGTTTTTGCTACATGCCTGTGCTATATGTACAGCACACATTGCATCTTATCCCACTTACTTGTTCATGTGTTACTCTTCCCTGCTTGATTGTATATTCCTTGGAGGTCTAGATTATTACTCTTCCCTACTTGATTGTATATTCCTTGGAGGTCTGGATTATGGAAGGCAAGTCGGTTAAGAGGTATCACAAAGCTTTACAGAAAACATTGACTTTCAAAAGGAACTTGCTGGGTTGGTAGAATTCAGAGAGGTAGAAGGAGTCATTTTTCCACCTTGTAAGTAGGGTGTGTCCAAGTTCAGTTGCAAGAATGAGCATAGAGCAGGGGCAGTGGGGTGTTTAAGATAGCTGTAGCAGAGTTGCAAGTAATGGGAGATGAGGAAGGACCAAACAGCTTGGTTGAACTCGTGAAAATTTTTAGTGTCATGTTAAGGTGTAGGCCAAGCATTGCAAACTTCTATGGCCCAGGAGTCAAGTAGGTAATAGGAATGAATAAAGATGTTTTGGTATATAACAATTTTTGACACTGGAAATTAGGTTCAGGTATCCTTTCACTTTTTCTTTGTCACTAGAAAAACAATAATGCAATTCTGGTGATAAAAGACACCCACCATTCATTCTCAGTGTTGGGAAATAGAATTGATAAGATTTATTACAGTAATAATAATAATAAATGGGATATTTTTATTCCCATTGTACACATGAAGAAACTGAGGTTCAGAGAGGTTTTATTGGTTTTCTTTACTGTTTTCTGTTTTCTATTGCTTTGACTTCCATTCTAACCTTAATTATTTCCCTTCTACTGCTTACTTTGGGTACAATTTCTCTTCTTTTTCTAGTTTATTAAAGGTGAAAGAGGTCTTTTGTCTTCTGGGTGTTTTTTTTTCTTTTATTTGTTTTAAGAAATTTGATCATGATGTGTCTGAAAGTAGTCTTCTTCATGTTTCTTTTGTTTGGGTTTTGTTCTGGCTTTGGTTTTGGTTTTGATACTCTTGGATCTGTGAATTTATTGGTTTCTTTTTTCCACATTTGAAAAATTTTTTAGCCATTATCTTCAACTATTTCTATGCCTATTTTTTTGAAGACCAATTATGCACCTATTAGGTTCCTTGAATTTGTCCCATAATTCACTGATGTTTCATTCTCTTCTTTTTTCAATCTTTTTCTGTCTGTATTTCATTTTATAGAGTTTTTTTGCTGCGCCTTAAACTTTCCTAATCTTTTCATCCTCATTGTTTAGTCTACTATTAATCCTATTTAGTGTATTATTCGTCTCAGACATTGTAATTTTTATTTCTTGAAGTTAAATGTAACTTTTATGTCTTCCACTTATCTCAACATACTTAATCTTCTACTTTCTTGTACATTTTTCTGGTATGATAGCTTTTTAATATCTTTGTCTTTTAATCTTGTCATCTTTGTCCATTTTAGGTGAGTTTTCATTAATTGATTTTCTTCTTCATTATGTGTGGTATTTTGCTGCTCCTTTGCATGTCTGGTAACATTTTATTGAATGCCAGACAATTTAAATTTTACTTTTTTGTGTGCTGGATATTTTCGTGCTTCTGTAAGTATTGTCTTGGAATGTGATTAAGCTACTTGAAAACGGTTTTATCCTTTTTAAAACATTGTTTGGTGGGATCAGAAAAGTATTTAGTCTGGGGCTAATTTTCCCTGCAGTTCTAAGACAAAACCTTTCTCTGCTAATTCATGATGCCTGAGGAATATGTTTCTCTTCTCTATTGGTAAATAGAGTCTGTGTGAGCTTTGCAAATGTTCCTTCTAATCTTTTCAGATGGCTCTTTCACTGGCCTTGAGGAGTAACCTCACATGTATTAACATTTAGCTGAATATTTGGGAGGGGCCCTCTGAAGATCTCCAAAGTTCTCTGTCCGTACAGATCTCTTATCTCCAACACTCTGCCAAACTTTTGGTTGCCTTGATCTCTCAGGACTCTCAGCTCTGTCTCCTCAGCTCAAGAAATTCAGTGGGCTCTGCTTAGGCTCCTAGTCCACGTGTACAGCTTAGAAATCTTCTACAAGTAGTAATATGAGGCATTAGTGGAGATGAGCTAATTTGTTTCCTGTCTCTCAGGAATCACTTCATCAGTTGAAGTCTAATAATTTGAGAATGATTGTTTCATATATTTTTTATTATTTTATTTTTTCAGTGTCCCAAGATTCATTGTTCATGTACCACACCCAGTGCTCCATGCAATACGTGCCCTCCTCAATACCCACCACCAGGCTCACCCAACCCCCCACCCCCACCCCTCCTAAACCTTCAGTTTGTTGCTCAGAGTCCACAGTCTCTCATGGTTTATCTCCCCCTCCAATTTCCCCCAGTTCACCCTTCCTTTCCTTCTCACAGTGTCCTCCATGTTTTTCCTTATGCTCCACACGTAAGTGAAACCATATGATAATTGACTCTCTCTGCTTGACTTATTTCACTCAGCATAATCTCTTCCAGTATTTTGTCTGGGTTTTTAGCAGTCCCTGTTACTCCATATTGGCAGGAAGTGGAATTGCTGCACCTGAGAATTTCTCCATATTCAAAAATTAATTTTAAAAAAGCAAGAGGGCTAACTGGCTGGGTCCCTTTCATAGATTTTAATTACTTTATTTTTTATTACTTTTTGTTGTTATGGCTCTTCTTTTGCAGTGCCCACATTCCCTCTGTTGTTCAGCACCTGCAGGACAATGGGGTCTATAATACTGAAGCATCACCTCCCTTTACCTCCCCATCCTGGGGTTCATAGTGGTTTCTTCCTGTTGCTAATCTCTGGGTGTCCTCACTGTGGCCACTGTGGAGGAGTGTTGCTTAGATATTCCCTTTCACTACCAGGGGAGCATGGTTGACTGACAGGCCCAGCTACCCCACCACTCAGTGGATCTATCTGCTACTGTTAGGCAAGGTCATGTTTTCCCTACGCTGCTCCCAGACAGTGACTGCACCATGACCAAGGAACTAGATCCAGTCCATCCTTGCCCAATGTAGGACTCCTCTTATGATCACCTACCTGTTGCTTCGAGACCCCCATTCACCTTTTTGGGACATTGTCAGAACCTTAGCTGCAGCCTGAGGCTCTTCATACCCAGTCCTTCCTTTCCTTTGGTAGATCGGTCTGACTCTAAAGACTCTAACTGCCTGTCTGTGCTCCCTCCTGCTTTGTACTTCACCAGGCCTTTTCCCAACACAGCTTTAGTAGACCTAATCCCACCTTGGTGTCTGCTACTTGGAGGACCTTCTCCTGTTTGGCTTTTCAGTTACCCCAGTACTGTCATGACTAAGTCCTCCATGTTAAATTCCCTCTGCTGAACCACCTGCCGCGATATCTTTATTTACTAACTAGACCTTGGTTAATATCAAGTCCTATCTGTTCCTAAAAGGCACTTTAGAAATAATATGTGGGCATTTTATCATGCAGGGCTTGTGCCCCTCACCTTTATTTCAGCCAGATGAAGTCGGTTGCTATGGGCTACAAGTCGTAGCTTGGGCTACAAGAATCCAGTTTTGATTATGAGTGGACAGCTTCCTTTGCACACATTCATTATGCTCCCTAGCCACTCACATCCCTCACTTGTAGCCAGGGTCTGCCATTTGTCCAGAATGTCCTAATAAAATCTTCATATCACTGTTAGAAGGCTTGAGGCGAATCCTTGGTGAATTTCTGGAAACCCCAAGTACAGGCTGGCGCCTTGAAGCTTGTCTTGCTTTACTTCCAATGGTGTACAAATAGCAAAGAGTTTATTTGGCAGCCCGGGGCTTAGAACTATTTATAAACAGCACATACTGAGTTTGAGTCATGAGTAATGTGTCCCACTGGCTGGACAAGGGTAGGAGGTTGACTTGATTGTCTTTTTATTCCCCTTTCTCTCTGGAAATCCAATCGATTGGGACTAATTTGCAAGCTGCCTGTTTTAGACAGGTGCAGGATCTCAGACACTGCTGCTCGTGTGGTTCTTTATTCTACTCTGAACTTTTGCCTCCTTGGGAAATAAAAAGAGATTTGCCAAGAAAAGCAAGTTGTATCGATGGTAGTGAGCTTGTTTACACATATGACCACGTACCATCACCCTTGAACTTCAAGACAGCACCCTCCCTAAGACACCCATCCTCCTAGTGTGTGAGGGGCTTGCACATTTCAAACCTTGTGGAGTGAGAATTACAGTAAAGCCTCTGGCCTTGCCCATACAGATACTTCATTTCACACAAAGATACCTTCTTCTTCCCAAGCCATACCTCCCAACCAGTGTTTATGACTTTGTTGGGCCACATATTTACTATCTGAGCCTCTATTTAAATGCTAAAATAAAAATTATAATGATATCTGTCCATCCTCATTTCACAAGACTCTCACAAGGATCAGATTCAAAGCAAACTAGCACATGCAAATGCACTGTTAGTATAAAGTGCTGCCAAAGTTAACATAGCTTTAGACCTCAAATGATACAGTAGAAAAATAAATGAAATGTGAGCTGTAGCGGAATCAGGCAGACCTCTATGCAAATTTCAGCTGCATTCACTTACCAGTTGCATAGCTTTGAGAAAGATCCCTAACTTCTCAGAAGCTCAGTCCCCATCTGAATATAAAGATAATTTAATCTGTTTTAAAGGATTAACTGACAATAGTGTATCATTCTGCTATCTTGTATGATCTTTATAACAAATCGTTTTCTTCATCTGTGCAACAGACATAATAGTAGCTAATCTGCCATCTAACTGGAATTGCTATAAGATTAAATGAGGAAAAGAAATCTAAATCTAAGATTTTAGCAAACTATAATTCTAAGGTATTACATTATAAACAATAAATACTACCTTTATCCATTAAAAACCAATGATAGAAATAAACAATGAATGAAGTCTATGATAAATGATAAAGGAGCTCTTCTGGGTTGGAACAAAACAAAATAGTCTTGAGAAAAAGAGATTTTTAAAACAAAATTTTACTTAATTGCATAAACATTCAAATGAATCTATATGTAAGGACCACATGTGTGTCTATAATATATATAGAATTCATGATCAGTGATTTAATTCTTCAGGAAGTTTTTACCATTCTTAAAAAACTTCAGCTACTCATAAGACCTGAAATTTCTAATAGCTAAAATTCATTCTTTTTCAGGAAGGGAAGTGGGAAAACTAATATTAATGGAATGTCTCTTAAGTGGTAGATACTTCTTAAGTTATGTAATTTAATCTGGAAAAGTGTTTTATGATACAAGTCTTATTATCACCAATTTAAAGATGAGGAAATGAAGACAGAGTGTGTGTTAAGTCATTTGCCCAAGGACAGTCACAGCCCGTAAGTGATGGATTCTTGTACTTAAAGCCAGATATATCTAACTTGAAAGGGGACACTCGTTTTTGTTTTTTTTACAGCCATCTGTTTTGAGGTTAAGATTTCAATACTAGGAGCCCTTCATTAGAATGGGAATACAAGCATTTGTTGACTTACTAACATTCACTTTATAATCATGGCACATGGGAATTTCTGGAAGCCCATACATTTCTTACAGTCCTGAGGTAATTTCTTTCAGTTTGTGGATGATGATGTCACCTTAGTGGAGAGGGCAAGACTTTGGCAAAACCAATAATTCTTCTCTCCCTCATCTTTCCTCCTTCCTTCAGGGCATTTTTGCTCTCTCCCTGGCTTGATTTTAATTGATTATAGTACAGTTTGCTTCTAATAAGCAATGTTTCACACACTGAGAAATTTGAGACCATTGTAACTGGGAAAGGCATTTTTGAAATGAATTGACAATGACAAGATGAAGACAAGCTTGACCATTAGCCTAAGGAAGCCCTCTGAGGACAGATGGATTTTGCTTGGATTCCTGCATCAACTTCCTAAAGTCTAAAGGCAAGAGTTTGATGTTAAAGCCATGGGTTATCCTTGCAGGAAAATGGTATAAGGGAGTATCTTAGTCCATATGAGCTGCTATAACAAAATATCATAGACTGGGTGGCTCATAAACAACAGAAATTTATTTTTCCCAGTTCTGGAGGCTGGAAATCTAAGATCAAGGTGCCAGCATGGCCGAATTCTGGTGAAAGTCCACCTTCTGGTTCAGAGCTGGCACCTTCTCACTGTGTCCTCATGATGGGAGGAGCTAGGGAGCTCTATGGGGTCTCTTTCATAATCTCATTTATGAGGTCTCCACCTTCATGATTCAAACATCTCCCAAAGGCAGCACGTCCTAATACCATTGTCTTTGAGGGTTAAGATTTTAATGTAGGAATTTTGGGGAAAGAGACAAACATTCAGACTATAGCAGAAGGGACAGATAGTGTGACTATAAACTGAAGTTGTTAGATAAATGGCTAAGCTGTCAGATGAGATAAAAGCAGAGAGGGTTTCTTTGCTGTAATGAACTATATTTATGATAATGTGTAAGCAAAAGAACATGTATTAGCTACTGAAGTTAGCCTATGACAAGTTAGCCAATGACACATAAGCGGCACTTAGAAGACAGAAATGAGCATGATTACTATTGTTATCATCTGTGTCTAATCACAATCTATGATGATTAGGTCATTACTCTTAGAGTACAAGAACAGGATGTGGTACTTCATGAAGATTGGGATTTTCTCATGAGACATAAGCAGATTTGCATCTGGCACGTAAAGAAGCACATAGACAAAAAGGAGACTAGAACTTTGGAATTCAAATTGTAGTTTATATACATGCAGCATTGGCATCACCTGGGACCTTTGAAAATGCAGAATCTCTGGCCTAGCCCACACTTACCAAACCAGAATCTTCATTTTAACAAGATCCTCGAATGATTTTTATACTCACAAATGTGGAAATTGTTTTAGTGGAAGTCATCTCTCTCTCTTTCTCTCTTATTCTCTCTCTTTCTCTCTGTCTTTCTCTGGGCAGGAATTCTTGGGGGACTAGCTACCTGTAGGAGAATGACTACCTTCAGAATGACTCACCAGGAACTGTATGTCTAGTAACAACTGAAGCCCCCTAGGAAAGCTCTTCCCTACCAGGTCACAGATTGGGATTATGCTAACTCTGGATTCCAGGAGAGGGAACTTCTCACACCTGCATTATTCCTCTATTAGCCTGATTCTCACAAAACACCCATCATTTTAACACCAGCCTTTTCCAACTCATTCTTCAACTCCTCTCATATACTGTCCTTCTTCCTCTTTTTCTTCTCTCTTGTCACTCTTTTCGCCAGTAGTGTCCTGGAGTTGGCTTGCCAGGCTCCTATAGTATGCAAGAGCCAAGTGGACACTTTTCTACTCAAGTCTGTGTTCAGGATGTTGTGCTGGTAGCTTGGAATCAGCTACATTAAGAATATTTACCCCATGGACATTGCACTGCGGAATTCTGCACTACACTGCGGGAATTGCCAACCACAGAAGTCATGCTTTCCCTCACCTGAGCCGGTTTGCCAGCACTCTAGAGCTGCTTCTTTCCTCTGCCCCCAAACCTTTTCTTGTCTTCCTTCTTTCTGTATTATTAACCTCTCTCTTTTTTTCTCTCTCTCTCTCACTTTCTTTTTTTCTTCTTCATAGAAGATACCACCAAAATAGAGCTACCCTATGATCCAGCAATCGCACTACTGGGTATTTACCCTAAAGATACAAATGTCATGATCCGAAGGGGCACATGCACCCGAATGTTTATAGCAGCAATGTCCACAATAGCCAAACTATGGAAAGACCCTAGATGCCCATCAACAGATGAATGGATAAAGAAGAGGTGATATATATATATCATGGAATACTATGCAGCCATCAAGAGAAACGAAATCTGGCCATTTGCAACGACATGGATGGAACTGGAGGGTATTATGCTAAGCGAAATAAGTCAGTCAGAGAAAGACAATTATCACATGATCTATCTGATATTAAGAATTTGAGAAGCAAGGCGGGAGTTTGGGGGGGTG
>CM053606.1:152047764-152068009 GCA_028646535.1 Procyon lotor | reverse complement strand
GGAGGTAGGGATAGGGTGGCTGGGAGGCGGGGAGGTAGGGATAGGGTGGCTGGGTTGTGGACATTGGGGAGGGTATGTGCTATGGTAAGTGCTGTGAGATATGTAAGCCTGATGATTCACAGACATGTACCCTGGGGCAAATAATACATTATATGTTAATAAAAAAAAAAAAAGAAGATACCACCGACAATATGACAACAAAGTAAAGAAGAGCCAGCATTCTCTTAACCCAAATAGTATTTAAAGCCACAGAAAGCAACTGAAGAAGAAGAAGAAGGAGAAGAAGAAGAAGGAGAAGGAGAAGGAGAAGGAGAAGGAGAAGGAGAAGGAGAAGGAGAAGGAGAAGGAGAAGGAGAAGGAGAAGGAGAAGGAGAGGAAGAGGAAGAGGAAGAGGAAGAAGAAGAAGAAGAAGAAGGAGGAGGAGGAGGAGGAGGAGGAGGAGGAGGAGGAGGAGGAGAAGAAGAAGGGAGGGAGAAGGAAGGAGGGAGGGAAGGGGAAGATGGAGAGGAGGTGGAGAGGGAAGAAGAGGAGGAGGACGTTGTGCTAGGAATAATCCCTGGTTAGGAAAAAGCAAAGCAGTGAATTTTTAAATGAAACAGATGTAGTCAAGTGTCAGCTTTCTCTAACCAAACTCATGTCAAAGTGGTCAGAAATACTCCGTTATTCATTTAATTTATCATTCTGTTCTACTAAAGCCTCCTTCTCCTGAAATAGCTATGTTGAAAATGACAGAGAAGTGATATTTTAGTCCATTGAACTATTTTCTTTAAATTCTAAGTGTTAGAAAGGGTATACTAGGTTGTCGGGACGCTGTGCTGAGGGTCTCTTAAATCGGTGATCTTTTACTACTTTATTGTATGTAAATATATTCTCAAATGGGTCTCAGGATAAAGAAGTTTGGGTAGAAGGAACTTGGACACTAAACCCCTTGCATCATATTGTTACTCTGGAAAACGATGCCTGAAGTTCTAATCAACCAGTTTGCGTATTAACTTTGAGACCAAAACATATTTATGAGTTTGAATATTGTGTTTATTCTTTTTCCTCGGTCATAATTTTTTTTGGCCTTGACTGCCAATTTTTCTGCTGATGTTCATAGATGCATGTTTTTGCATTTATTCATCTTCAGTTTCTTATATAAAGGGTCTATCACAATGATTAAAATGTGTATATAGAGGATTAAGTATATAATTATGATGATGAGTTTGTAATTGTTCATTCATTCCATCATTCAGTGATCCATTCGCTCCATAAACATGGGATGAGGATTGATTATGCATCAGCTTCTAACCAAGTGATACAGATGCAAAAATGAGTAAGACATGCCCTCTAGGAACGTACTGTTTGTGTTTGATGAAAGACATGGACCCACATGCAGTCGTGATAATGCCCTGTGATGAGTGCCATTCTCGTGGTTACTGACCAGGGGCTAACACAGCACAGAGGAAGGAACATTAGTTTGACCTTGGGCAGGGAGGGAAATACAGAAGTAACTTTTTAAAAATTAATCTTAATAAAAGAATAAAAACTTAACGTATGAAGAAGTGAAACAGTTTCTGTGATATGCAACACAAATAGAATAAATGGCAAGAGAGAGACAGATAAGTGCAGGGTGTTCTCAGTGCATATATATCAAGTCAGAAGGATTGGAGGTGTGTGCACCTGTGCCGTAGATAGATGACATTATGGTCTGAATGTTTGTGTTCTCCCCAGATTTATATGTTGAAAGTCTAATGCCCAGTGTAATGGTATTAGGAGGTGGGGCCTCTGGGAGGTAATTGGGTCTTGAGGGCAGAGCCCCCCTGAATGGGATTAGTGGTCTGATAAAGGAGTAGTTAGATGCACCGTGTAAGGAACACAGTGAGAAGGTACCATCCGTGAACCAGAAAGGAAACCTTCATCAGAGTTCAACAATGCTGGCATGTTGATCTTGGATGTCAAGCCTCCAGAACTGTGAGAAGTAAATTTCTGTGGTTTGTAAGCTACCCAGTCGGTGGTACTCTTTAGAGCAGCCCAAATGTAGTAACATAGAGGATTTTGGGGACTGAGAAGCTATTGATAGTTGTCAAGGCTGGTTAGAAAGTTTGTTGTTGGCTTTAAAGTATCTCGAAAGTTGTTAAACAGGATTTTTTTAAACAGGTATAACCATGACCTTCATACATGTGAACACATGTCAAAGACTTTATTGAACTCATTAAGGGGACTAGAAAGATATTTATAGCTGGTTCAGAAGGAGAATTCGAGAATTCAAAGAGCCACATCCATGAGCAGTGAATGATGTCAAAATGAATTTACAAATACAGGTAAAGCTGGACTGTGTCAGGGGTGAGATTGTAGGAACAGGAGACGGGAGGGTGTGAGAGTCGATTGTATTCACCCTAGACAAAATTCATCTTCACATCTGCCCAAGAATCATTCATTCCCTTGCTATCGCTTACCTACAAATTACAGAGTTGCAAAATACCTCAAAGACAAGAGAAACCTCAGAGACACCATAGGGTAAAATAACCCTAGGAAAACATGTTTAGACTATGTGTGGCTTTCCACCAAAGACCTGCAAAATGGTTTCCTTTCTTCCAAAGCGTTTCACAAAGGTTTTCCTACAACATGGCCCTAACTCTTAATACTCTGTCTGGATTAAAGAACAGTAGTAATATAAATTGAAGAATATTTTGTGGGAATGTGTATTTTCCACTCATTTGAGGTCCTTAAGAGGAAATCGGTTTGGGATCCTCAGAGCCTGGCACGAAGTAGGATCTCACTAAATGCAGAGTGAATGGGAGCAGAGAAGGTTAATCTGGAAGTGGGAAAAAAAAAACACTTTTTTTTTTTTGCTTTTGTATTATTCTTTATTTATTGGTCCTACCAACGTGACCCTTACCAGGCCCACTGTTCCTATGTGCACTGGCTTTGCAGACATTCATGCCGTACGCCCGTGTCCCAGGTTGAGACCCACCACTCCTCTTTTTCCATGCTCTGCCTTATTTTCTCAGAATCTGAAGGCATTTTTGTTTATTTGTTTGTTTGTTTGGGTCTGTGTAAAGGTTCCTTGGCAGGAGAACATGCATGTGATCTTAAAATAAAGACAACATTCTGACACTAAGGTAATGCACAGAAAAAAATACAGTACTCAGACATCATTGCAAATAAATACCCCATACAGATGAAGTTACCACTTAGATGGTAACGATGCTAAAAGTGGCTATTATGCTTATAATGTGATGCTGCAAGTGGAAAAATTTCGACATACCAAAATACATGCACAATTTAATAATATTAATATCTGTAAATACTGTGTAAGAATAATAACATAAAATAAACTAGTAGTAACTGAAAATTTATCCTAACATGCAATAAAGCATGAAGAGGTACACTCTGATCCTGCACATGCACAGGAATGGCCAGAAAAAGTAGCAGCAACTTAGTTTGGGCTAATATAAAATTCTGATTCATATACTTCAAACTGTCCAACTTGTTTGACCTCTATTTTCCCTCTGGTGTTAGCTTTTGTTCTTGCCCCTTGTCAGTCTCTTGAGTAGAACTGATTGGCAGGTGTGGCAAATCCCACTGTGGAAGCTCTTTTTAAGGAGGATTGATGACCATGTGAGAACAGGCATTAACCTTAAACATGGTTTATTAACCTGGATGCCTGAGGCTATGTGCTGAGGTGCCAAAGTTTCCTTCGGGCCCAGTGAGTTGGGCCCCTGGACATTAGCATTTTCAGTAGAGCCTTGGTTCTAAGAAAAAAGAATTTCTTTTCCCTGAAAATGAAATTGTTACTAAGGTTGAAAAGGAAGGAGCAATTACAAATAATGCTTTTATCCAGACACAGTGTTTGCAGCAAAAGTATTTGAGCAAGTGGCTAACATCTTTTCTTAAATAAAAGCTGCAAAAAATGTGTGCAGAAACAGTCAGAATTAGATATTTTAACATGGTTTGGGATTGAGATTAAAGGGTTGGGATTTACAATCTAAGCACCTCTTTTTTTGAAATACTTAAATCCAGTTTGTCCCTACCAAGTGGTTTGCTATCTTTTTTTTTTAAAGATTTTATTTATTTGACAGAAAGAGATTACAAGTAGGCAGAGAGGCAGGCAGAGAGGAGGAAACAGGCTCCCTGCTGAGCAGAGAGCCCAATGCGGGGCTCGATCCCAGGACCCTGAGATCATGGCCCGAGCAGAAGGCAGAGGCTTCAACCCACTGAGCCACCCAGGCGCCCCGGTTTGCTATCTTAATAGGAGTTATCTAGCCTCCTAGTATTTGGATAGGACTATTGAATGTCCTATTTAGAAGTCACAAGACATCTTCAAATGCCTCTTAAGAAATTTAGATGGCTCTGAAATATAATTTTTATACACCAGAGATTCTTCTAATGAGGAATATTTTATTTATTATAATATATAATATCAGTATTATAGATTATATATAATGATATTAAGTATATATTTATGGATTATAATATATAATGTATGCTATACATTATATATAGTATAATATAAATGTTTTATATTTTAATTATAAAGATTGAATATAATTGCAAAAATTGTGTTTGATACCTAACATGAATATTATGTCATAAGAAAGCCAATAGTACAATAGGGATGGGGTTCAAAAAAGCCAGTCATTTGCTTCTTCTAATTGGCCCTGAGGAGAACAAAGAAAGTATTTGAATTCCCCGAGAGAGAAGGTGATAGGAATTCTGCATTAACATAAAGAAATGACTCTCAGATAGCTTTAGGAGAGCGAGAACAGGCACAGCGGAGGGTGCCAGATGTATAAGGCTGGCCCAGAGTGGTCCCAGGGGTCAGTTTCCTGGTGAAATTGTAGGAATGTGCTTTTAAATTGGTTGTACTGTTTAACATGATGGACAAATGAAGTCAAGGCTGGAAGATCATTCAAATGGAAAACATAACACTCTGACCTCTGACAAATCCATAGTGCAAATTCCAAGGGGAAAAATAACAAAATGAAGCAAACCCAACTCCATACTTATCATTTAGAATATTCTTCAAATTGGCGATGATGGCTCCAGGCCTGACATGACTAAGGAGGAGGGCCAGGGTAGGGTTTTTTTCTCCAAATAAATCTAGGACAATTCTGCATACCATTAAAGACCATTGTTTCTCAGCTGTTACAGACACTCTTATGCTCTAGGCATAAAGTCAAAATCTAATTTTTAAAATTTGAAATGATTCTATTACATACTTGATTGTAGAGGGTCCCACTCATGCAGATGGCAGCTTCAGTATTATTTGAACATGGTCAAGATGGTCAGTCAGCATGGCTTTCCTGTCCAAGTCTAGAAGAACTATAGAAGCAATAGAGAAGCATGAGCTAGAAGAAAAAAAAATGAAGAGTAGTTGCCAGATATAAATTGCTGGGAGAATGAAGGATTTCTGAGTGTCATAGCTGGGATGGCGGTGGCCTGAGTAGAATGGGAAGTAGGGCTGGAGGAAAGCTTTTACCTTATTTCTACCCCAGGTGTCTCAGAGGCAACAGTCAATCCCCTCTTCTCTTCTCCAGATAGTGTGGGGAACATTCCAGGCCACTAAAGTCAGTGGAGGTGATGTTAGGACCAAGCATGACCCTAAGGGGATGAAGAATTGATGAGAATAATTGGAATTGACTAAATACCTTTGGATCATTTCTTGTTCACCTCCTCTCTCCAAACTCTTAGAACCAGTGGATTGAAATGTCAAGATTGCCTCATTCCAGTAGCGCTTATTTCTAAGAATTTACGTGTGCATCCAGAATAGATGAGTTATAGAATGGCCACAAATGAAAGGGCCAACTCTGCAGGACCTGGAACTCACTTTGTCCCTCTTCCTACTTATTAAATTCAGATACGGGGATGTAGACCAAGACCTACATTTGGATCTTCCCCAATACAGTCTCCAAAATGGAGTAGCTAACTGATGCCTCCAGGCCAAAAGGATCAGACCCTTGGTCAATTTAACGACCACAGAACATACATATATACCAAAAAACATTTACAACTGCAGAATTATTGGAACGAAAGGCTCAAGAATTTGAAAGAGGTAAAATAAATATAAGGAGATAAAGGGTAACATAAAGCCATAGCTAAAAGTTACAGAAAAGAACAATGTGAAATATTAAGTATGAAAATATAAATTCGATATAGAAAACACAATACATAGAATAAAGAGCCAAAGAATGAAATAAGGAATTGGGAATCAGATTGAAGAAGTTCCTCAGAAGGCAGCAGAAAAGAGGAGCATTCTACCCTGGGGAAAAGGACAGAAGAGCAAGAAGGTATAAACATTCTGACAAATATATATTCAATAATATAAAAGCCCAAATTGACAGAATTGAAGGGAGAGAAAGAGGTCAATAACTACATTTGGAGATATTAAAACACTCTTCTCAGGAACTGATAGATTAACAAAAACAAAAAACAGGCAAGGAAACAAAACCAGAAAAACCACAGATCTAGGTACACTTGAGTTTTATGTATCTCTACATGCAGACACATATTTATCTCTATATCAATATCTGTGTCACTTATATTTATTTATATATCAACTTATTTATGTATTATCAACTCTTTACTCAGCAGGTAGAAAATATATTTTATTATTGAGCAAATATGGAATTGTTTTCAAAATATAGATTATATGTTAGGTCAGAAATGAAGTCTTACTTTTAAACATGAATGGATCAATTTCCTAAGACTATATTCTGTAAAGATAGTACCATAAATTTAGGAATATACAGTAAAAATAGCTAACATTAGCACAGGCTTGGAACCAAAATAACACGAAGTAATCCTTTTGCTTTAAAAAGAAATCTTGGGGGCACCTGGGTGGCTCAGTGATGAGCATCAGATTCTTGACTTTGGCTCAGGTCATGATCTTAGGGTCAGGAGTTCAAGTACCACCTCAGGCTCTGCACTGAGCATGAAATCTGCTTAAAATTATCTCTTTCTCTCTCCCGCTGTCCCTTTCCTACCCACTCTCTCAGGAAAAAAATAAATAAATAAAAAGAAAAGAAAAAAAGAAAAAGAAAGAAAGAATGAATGAAGGCAATTATTAAATACTTAAAATTGAGAGGCAATGAAACATGGGACATTGGTATGTGTGGGATGCTGCTAATGCAGCAAGAGAAAGCGCATCCATCAGGACACATACCAATTTTAAAACAAGCTGAACATTCAACTCAGGAAGATAGAAAAGCAACAAACTCAATCTAGAAGGAAGGAAGTATAAAGAAAAAAAAACAAGAAGATCTTTTTAAAGAGAAACAGGGTTTGATAAAACTAATAGCTGATTGTTTGTAAAGATTAATAAAATAGACTGTAGCCAAAGTATCAAAGAAAAAAAAAGTGTGATGCCAATAAATACCAACTAGAAAGAAAATAATGCAGCAAAAAAACAGATTTTTAAGTAATATAAAATATTTTAAATAAATATGGGGCACCTGCATGGTTCAGTGGATTAAAGTCTCTGCCTTTGGCTCGGATCATGATCTCAGGGTCCTGGGATGGAGCCCCATATTGGGCTCTCTGCTCGATGGGGAGCCTGCTTCTCCCTCTCTCTCTCTGCCTGCCTCTCTGCCTACTTGTGATCTCTCTCTCTCTGTCAAATAAATAAATAAAATATTTTTAAAAATATATTTTAAATAAATATATACTTATAAATTTGAAATACGAGATGAAAGGGATAAGCTCCTAAGACTGTATAAATGCCCAACTTGGTACAAGAAAGAAGAGAAAATGTGAATGCTAAAGCCAGTAGAAAATTATTCAAGGCAGTCATCAAAGACTTCTCTCCCAGAAAGTTCCAATTCCAGATGGTTCTTCTGAACATTGGTACAGTTAATGCTTCTCTTAGGCAAATCATTAAGAGATAGAAAAAGTGAAAACTGCCCAGCTTATCTTATGAATCTAGTGTCATGTGGTTTCCAAACCAGAAAAAAAAGAGAAAGAGAGAGAGGAAGAAAATAGGGTCTATTTCATGCAAATACATGAAATAAAACTTTAGCTAATTGAAACCAAAATTGTATTTTGAAATAATACAACATTATCAAGTAAAGCTTCAACATTAGAAACTTCTATCAATGTGATTAGCTACAGAAATATACTGGAGAGGGGCGCCTACAGGCTCAACTCTTGATTTTTCAACTCTGTCCAACTCTTGATTTCAGCTTAAGGTGTGATCTCTGGGTCATGGGATCAAGCCCCACATCAGGCTCCGAGCTCCAGTCTGCTTGTCCTTCTCCCTCTGCTCCTCCCCCAGCTCATGTTCTCTTTCTCTCTCTCTTCCTCTCACTAAAATAAATAAATAAAATCTTAAAAACTATACTGGAAAAAAGAAAAATGGATGATTTTTTTCCTTAGCTGCCAAACAATTTGGTAAAATCCAATATTGCTCACTTTTTTAAACTAAATCTTTTAAGTTGATAAATGCTACAAATAACAACAGAAACCTACAAGCCAGCATTATATTTAGTAGAGAAATTTTAGATACATTCCTTTAAGATCAATAGCAAAACAATTTGCCACCACTTCTACCATTTAACAGAATTAGAGGCCTTGTACAAAGCTCTAATAAAACAAAAACAAATAAGGCTATAAAGAATTGGAAGGGAAGAAATAAAACCACCACTATCTTAAATGATTTGATTACTTATAGAAAACATCAGCAACAGACAAACCTCTTAAACTAAATAGAGTTTCACAAGTCTACTGGATAAAAGGTCAATATGCTTGGCTTCACGCTTTGCACCTGAGGTGCATAAATGAATAATGAGCTAATGAGTGCATGTATATATATTCATGTATTCATTGCATGTGCTATGTATTAGATAAACTATAGATATATAGTGTAAAGTGTATGTAACATATATAATATAAAATATATACATGGCGCTAGATATAACACCCTTGTTCCATCTCCTGCTGCTGCCCAAAAACACTCTATGATGTATCCTTTCTTTCACTAATCTTCCTTCTTTGGTAATCTGTCATATAGTTTAACTATTCCACCAATGGTAAAAGATCTTCAAGTCACTAAGTTTAGTCTTGAGTTTTCTAAATTCCCAATTTTTTAATTACTTCATTTACTCACATAGTTATTGAGCACTCATTATGTGCCTGGCACCATTCTAGGCACAGAGGCTACAATAGTGAATCCAACAGACACATCTGACTGTCCCATGGAACTTATATCCTAATACAGGGAGACAGGCAATAAATAATAATGATATGTAAGAAAGTGATAATGACTATGGAGAAAAATAATCAAGCATCAAAAGAGAAGGGGATTAAGGGGTGGCTGAGTTGTCAAAGGACTGTGTGAACCTTTAGGGAAGGCTTCTTCCCTAAAGAAAGTGGGCCAAGATCTAAAGGAAGAGAAGGAGAGAATCATGCAATTATCAGGGAAAGGAACTGTCTAAGGAAAAGTTACAGCAAGAATGAAGGTTCTAAGGCATGATGACAGCTAGTGTGTACTAGGAAGAACAGGGGGCAGTGCAGTTGGAATGGAGGGTTGAAGGGCAGAGTAGCACAGAGTAAGGTTGGGTAGAGAGTGGGGCAAGATTATGTTCATATAGGCCAGTACAAGACTCAGGCTTTTACTGTGCATCGAACAGTAGAATTTGAGTGGAACAAAAAAATTAAGAGAATCTCTAATTGCTATGTTGAGACTGTAGAAAAAGACAGACACAGTAAGACCTATTAAAACGCTATTATAGGGGCGTCTGGGTGGCTCAGTGGGTTAAAGCTCTGCCTTTGGCTCAGGTCATGATCTCAGGGTCCTGGGATCGAGCCCCACATCGGGCTCTCTGCTCAGCGGGGAGCCTGCTTCCCCCTCTCTCTCTGCCTGCCTCTCTGCCTACTTGGGATCTCTCTCTCTGTCAGATAAATAAATAAAATCTTTAAAAAAGAAAAAAACAACAAAAAAACCCCAAAATGCTATTATAATGAGCCGGGTGAAAGATGATGACGGCTAAGGCCACAGATTAACACAGAGGTGATGAAAAGTTGGGTGTATTCAAAATATCCATTGAAGTTCAAGCCAACAAGATTGGCTGGTGGATTGCAATGCAGCGTGAGGAAAGTAGATAAATCAAGGATGGCTGCTCAGTTTTCGTCTGAGCGATTGGACAAAAGGCCCAAATGACTAACATAGTCAGTATGTCCAAAACTTTGTTATCTCCTTCAAATCATTCATTAGCTTTCTTATTTTTACTTGATAGCACCAGCATTTCCTATAACACTGCAACTTCAAAGTCATCCTTAAGTTTTTTGCTCCTGACTTGCCTCCCTCGGGGCTTATCTTCATGTTGTCTCCACACTATGAATGCCATTCTTGATGCTATCTTTACAAATGGAAACCTATCCATTCTTCGATTTCTCTGATGCTCTTGCCTTCATCTTATCAACTGGATTTCACTTCTCTCCCCCTATGTCATCATAGAATAAGAACAAAACTGTGTTTTGAACATTTATTTTCTGAAACAGGGCTTTGGTTAATAGATGGATAGCTGAATGGAGAATTTATCAGTCTTTGCTATGTTCAAGAAATGCATGGTCTTGGAGAAAACTATGGGACTTTAATCAAGCCCGGATTTCCAGACCGATAGATTGTAGTCAGCACCTACATCCAACTCACAGGTGTGTTTAAGGATGGTGATCAAGAGACAGTTGAGTTTAAGACTATAAAAAGAGGGAACTTGTTTTCTGGGCTCTCTCAGTGGAGGCACTGGTAGCTGAGACATCATGGATGTTGGTAGCAGACAGCTATATAATCAAATGTAGCTCTGCTATTTGTGTTTATGACCTTGAGAGTGTTACGCTCTCTATCCTCCATTTTCTTACCTGTAAGTTGTGTGCATTAATATCTATTTCTAGATTGTAGTAAAAATTAAATAAGACAATGCACATAAGGGCATATTTCACAGTACTAGAACCATAGTATGTGCTCAGTACATATAAATTCTACTCGCCTTCAGTGAGTCATAGGTCAACTCCTCCCAGTAGTAAATTAAGCTCTCAGAAAGATGAATGAACTCATCCATGCCTCTGTGGGGTACTTTAGTGCTTGGCAACAATAATACATTTTTTCTGATGTCCTAAAAGTGTTAGTTTTGCTTCCAGCAACACTACCCAGAAATGATTTGAACCCTGGAGAGAATCTGCCTCTTTTAGTTGCAATCTCCTTCTTGTTTCCTTCAATGAGATCATTGTACCATACTTTCTGATTGAAAGTAATCATCCTTGTGGAAATTGCATGGGTAAAGACTTTCTCCTTAAGAGAACGGAATTTTCCATGTAGTTGGTATTACCTTTGCTGCTACAGAATTTAGCGAGAACAATTCCTAGTTCTTTTGACATTCTAGGGGTGCAAGATCAGCAATTACTTTCTTTAATCGAAAGCCTACACCTCATTGACCAGCTATAGGTCACCGACTTTTGAATGATGGAATGAAATATACATGCAATCTGATTGAGTCGTGATGGATACTATCTGGGAGATATTCATAAATTAAACCATCCTGACACACCAGGGAAACTGTAATATTATACCTTCTCTCAGGGAGACAAGAAATTGAGAATGATCTTTTTTCTTTACTTCTCTATTTTTCTGATAACACAGAGGCTGGCAGCACTTACTGATGGATAAGGTATATTCATCATGCTTTTAATTTTTGAATAAGAGAACAAGTGCATTGAAAACCATAAAATGACAATAACATAATGATATCTTTAAGTGTTATGGTATATTTATCCATAAGAATTCGGAAGTTTTCATATAAATTCTCCCCTTTGTCACTTTTGTCAATTTTGAAGTCTTGTTTCTATAAAACACAAATTAAAAAAAATGTAAAGCATTTTATGGGGATTCTATTGATATATTTATGACTTCCAAGCATGTAAAATTTGTCTAAGTCAAAATACTACATTTTTTTTAAATGCTACAATTTTAGAAGTGTGTTTTAAAAGATTATTTGGTGAAATAAGTGACTTAAGTCAGACAGAGAAAGACAAATACCGAATGATTTCACTCATATATGGAATTTAAGGAACAAAAAAGTAAAAAAGGGACAAACACACACATACACATACATGCACAAACAGACTCTCAAAAACAGAGAACAGATAGATGGTTGCTAAAGGGGAGAGAGGTGGGGAGATGGGTGAAATAGTTAAAGGGAATTGAGAAGCACAAACTTCCAGTTACAAAATAAATAAGTCACAGAAATGAAAAGTACAGCATAGGGAATATAGTCAATAAGACTGTAAAAATAGGACGCCTGGGTGGCTCAGTCACTAAGTGTCTGCCCTGGGCTCAGGTCATGATCTCAGGGTCCTGGGATCCAGCCCCACATCTGGCTCCCTGCTCAGCCAGAAGCCTGCTTCTCCCTTTCTCCCCTGCTCATGCTCTCTCTGTCTCTCAAATAAATAAAATCTTTAAAAAAATCAGACTATAAAAACATTGGTGACAGAGGAGGACTATGTTTATGGTGAATACTGAGTAATGTAAAGAATTGTTAAACCATTATGTTGTACATCTGGAACTAATATAACACTGTATGTTAATTACACTTCAATTTTAAAAAAAGGTTATTTGGGCAAACAATTTTCTTCTGTCCATTTCCTCTTTTAGCTCTAATAACAGAGGATTGCTCACATATGTATACACTTTAGTACTCACAAAGACATTTTACAACTATAGTATTTCAGTTGATCATTATAGTCAGGGCAGATGTTTTTCTGTTTGGTAGGTGAGAACTTGTGGAATCATAGAATTCAATATTTTGCTCGAGGTCACAGAAGGAGGTCATCTCACTCCTAAATTCTACATTTTACAAATGGCATTACCAAGGTGCTGAAATAAAGTTAAAAGCTCAAGATCACAGTTATCAATCCTTGAGTTTAAAATAGAAAGAAGGAGGAAGCAGATACCAAAGTTGTTGCGCTTCTAGTCTGTATAAATACATTCCAAGCCTTTCACCCCACAATATCATTATGTGGTTTCAAATCCTTTGGAAGTGTGATAAATTATCACAAATACATGGACAAATTAAAAAGAATGAAGAAAAATACAATTACCCCAGAAAGATTGGTATTTTTATCTTTATGGTTGTTATTATTTCATCTCAAATGATGGAACTGTGACTCACAGAAGTCAAGCAATTTTTCCAGGGTCCAGCATCCAGAAAGGATCATCATTAAATAAAAATTTATTCCATGTTAGACTTAGTCCAGAACACTGGGTTCTATCCATGGCAACTTCTACCTGTCCTAGGAACAAGCAAACCAAATTTTAATCTTCTTGTTTAAGAAGGTGTTTGGTGATAGAATAAAAATAAGCCCTTCTGTATCACCATCTAAAGTCATTCCCATTTTGAATTCATTTTCTTTTGTCTACAGAATGGTACCAATGTAGAACCCATAATCATTCTACATTCTAAATAGTCTCTAAACTAAACAAATACAATGCCTCATCCACATAGGAACTCCCAATTCACACATTTATGTAAATAATCTTGTTTTTAATGACATAGAAATTAATTCCTAAGGATTTCTTGAATTCATGGGTGAATGGTCATTATGTATTTTTTAATGAATAGATATTAGAAAGTGACAATCACCATATTGATAACTTTTTTCATATAAAAAAGATACCTTTTATGTGAAAAGACTGGGACTCTTTGATATTAGGGAAGTCTGGGATGGAGGCCAAATGGAGGTAATTCTTAGAAATTGACAAATACTTGATGAGTTGCAACTCCTGTATTAAATCAGTCTATCTGTCCATTTTTCTCTCTCTCATATCTGTCTCTCAATATATATCAATAGCTCATATATTTTCATAGCTACATATTTAAGGTACATCATTTTCTTTAAACTCATTTTTATAAGCATTGTTTTGTTCTAAGAGCTTTTACCTTAACTTTTTTGTATTAAAAATTGCAAATCTGTTTTAAAAGTTGATAGTTCAATGAACATGAATCTATGAAAACACTTTAATAAACCCATGTATTTTTCACCTTGATTCACCAGTTAGTTGACCCTTTGACAAATTTGTTCTCTATATGTGCATTATTACCTTTTTTTTCAAAAATATTTGAAGTATGCAGGACATGATAACATGGCAACACTAAATACTTCAGCATGTACAAACCTGAGGCTAAAGAATTTTACCTACATAACCCCAAAACCACGATAAGCTAAGAAACTTAACACTGATTCAGTACTATCAACTAATATGCAGTCCATGTATTAATTTTAATGAGTACCATCCTAAATCTATTCTGTATCTTTTGTAGAATCCAGTCAAGATTTAGCTACCATATGTAGTTACTGTACTTCTTATTCTGTTACAATCAAGAACATTCTCCCCATCTTTTTATAGCTTTTCACGGCATCTACTGTTTTAAGAGGGCTCAGGTTAGATATATAGAATGCGCTATAGTCTAGTTTTGTCTGAGTAAATTCAGATTAAATGATTTTGGCAAAAATATCCCATTATTAATATTGTGTGTTTCTTTTTTTTCCCCAAATATGTTTATTTTATTTTTTCAGTGTTACAAGATTTATTGTTCATGCCCCACACCCAGTGCTCCATGCAATACATATCAAAACACTGGGCCTCAATGAAAAACCATGCACTGTCCGAGGAATCCCTCTGGGTTATCTGACTCTGATTCTATGGAAGCTATCTAAAAACTGTAAATTATAGATAATATAACAATGTAACCTAATTATTATCTATAGATATGCAAATTATGACCAGAGCCCATAGAGTTTCAATCGATGGCCCTTCTTTCCCCCCTCTCAATCTCCCAGCGGAAAAATCAACATTGCCTCCATTTGCACATTAATTTCAATAATCCTCATCTAGAAATGCATCTGTTCCTTAAATCTCTTTTGAATCAATCATAACATCTGCCTTCTCACAGATTAACAAGGAATTAAATTGCTTTAACGAATTTATGTTATATCTCTATGAGAGTCATAACCTGATCTTTTTCAAAAATTATCTTTTAACCATCACATAGAGAGGCACAGAATAGCACCTTGGTTTTGTGTTTGTTTTCAGTATTGGTGATGCTGTTTGATAGCTTGATTAAATTGTTCTTTCATTATAAAGAGGCATTTTCCCTTGTAATTAGGAAGTAATCAGTAGCATGACACTTCGAGTATCATGTAAATATCCTGCTATTTAAATCTTTGACCCAAGGATCATCATTATGATTGTTTCCCAAATCACTTGTTACATTAGGGGGAGGGGGAGAAGTTGCTTTTTTTTTAATATTACCGTTGTTTCTACTTTCACTTGACATTCTTCTTCAAATATAACTTTCTTTTCTCCTTCGATCTCCCCTCTTCCCCCAGGATTAAAGGCTATCACTAGTATTAAATTAATTAAAAGAAGCTCAATTATACTGAGGTGACTCTGATGCCATGGTGGCCTACAGATATAAAGGAAAATCTAAGCGTGACTCAGGAAATTGAAACTGAAGGACAACAAATCACAAACAGCCAACTAGGCTACAAACAGTAGATAGCCAATCAATAATTTCCTTACTTTGCTTCTATCTTTTCTCTATAAAAGTCTGTCCCCAAGGTGCTATCAATGGAGTACTTCTAACTACTTCCAGTCTGATCCTGCCTGACTAGAAAGGATTTTTACTCAAACTTTTAAAATTCTAACATGCTTCAGTTTATCTTTTAACACTAGGGACTTTTAAAGAAAAATAGTCAATGTGTTATAAGCTTTTTTTTTTTTTTTAATGCTCAGATTGTCAAACGTTTAGCCATTCAGTGTCCCTTGAAGCTGGCTCCCGGTCTTTAAATGGCACTGCTGGTCTTTGAGAATGTCTTTGCTTCAGGCACAGCAAGATGCTCTAGGCTCAACTTGTATTTTCCCTCCTTTACCCTAGAAATAAATCATCTCTCTCAGAATCCATGATTCCTGTTAGTGGGGATTGATAAAATCATGTGTGTTTGTAGTGGAAAATTTGGTAGATTGTGGTAAGTGTAAGCTGCTGTTTGAAATAAAAATCTACTAAGACTAATAGATGTTGGTTGTTTGGATGGAGTGTAGGTATATATAGTGGCTTCTGATGGCAATTGGAATAAAACCTGTACTCCTTACTGTGACCTGCCAGGCTCTACCAGATCTGGCCTCTGCTTCTTTGCCTCCTCATGTGGAACTTTTTGCTCACCATGCTGTAGCCACACTGGTTTTATTTCTGATCTAGAAGGCTTCTAGCTCATCCAGTTTCACTTTGTTTGCCCTTGTTATTCTCTTTACCTTGAAGTCTTGACCCTAGATTTTCTCACAGATGGCTCCTCCTCCCCATTCCCATGTGAGCTCAAATGTAGCCTCCTCAGAGAAGTTTTCTAGAACAGTGTTAGCAAAGCAGTTTCCCTTCTCTAATTCTGGTTCCTCTTCATCATACCACCTTGTTTCTCTTTCAGGTCACTCTTAGAAATTACTCATATTTTGTCTGATTTTGCCTTTCCCCCAACCAAGGTATAAAACCCATGAGAGTGAGGGTTATAGATCTTATCCCTCCTATTTACCACTGAATGCCCAGCACTTAGAACACTGCATGGCACATAAGTAAGTTTATTTTAAATATTTGTTGGATGGATGGATGTCCTCAGGCAAGACTGGAGCGGGATTGGGAGGAGGAGGCAGGAATAGAGAGCACTCTTTTGCTTTGACTTAAAGGCATTGAGTGAATAAAAGTTAGCTTTCAAGGGACAGAGTGAGGCAGGTATGAGGGAGTTCAAAAGCAGTAAGCAACATACCTATTGACATCTTTTGGGGAGTAAAATAGAGTAATCTTAACAAAGGGAATAAAGAGCCTATGTTTAGAGAACTTGACTGCATTCATGCTTATTATGATTTATTTACATCTTTTCATTATGCTGCCCCTAATGTTGGGTGACATTATTTTAGTTTGTCAATTATTATTTTTAAGGGGAATTGAAAGAAGTGTTCCTCTACACCACCCCCAAAATGGCCAGAATATTGAAGGTAAAGAAACTGACTCTGGGACCAACAAGATGGTAGAGATGGTCCGATCATAAGAAAAGCAAAGGAAATATGAAATTCAGGAGGAGGGGCGCCTGGGTGGCTCAGTCGTTAAGCGGCTGCCTTCGGCTCAGGTCATGATCCCAGAGTCCTGGGATCAAGCCCCGCATCGGGCTCCTTGCTCTACAGGAAGCCTGCTTCTCCCGCTACCATTCCCTCTGCTTGTGTTCCCTCTCTCGCTGTGTTTCTCTCTGTCAAATAAATAAAATCTTTAAAAAAAAAAAAAAAGAAATTCAGGAGGAAAAAAATGTCAGGCTGCTGCTTGAAAGATTCCCCTTCTACTTCAAATAGTGGATGTTCCATTTAATTTATGGCAGTAATTTCACAGCATTGAACAAATAGGGAAATTTTGAAGTATGTTTTTGTTTTTTCTTTTGCTAAAACCAACTTGTTTAGATGACCAAATATTCTATACTAAGTAAGGTAATAGATATAATTAGTTTTATGTTTTTTTAATTATATTTGAAATTTAAAATTTTTCATCATATGGTACATGAGGGGTTCAAGAGCAATATGGAAGTTCTTACTTAAATTTAAATAAAAAGAGTTTTTAAAACCAATGCATGAATTGCCTTGAAAATAGAAATGTAAGTAGAAACAACTCTCATGTGCTCCATTTTCTCCCTTGCAATGAATATGTGACATCAGTTAATTTTATATAAACATATAAATGGTAGTAAGTGTGCATGACAGCTATTAATAGTTAGTGGAACCTAGGAAATAGACAAGAATGAAGAATTGTATGGTGTATATTTTTGCAGAAAAGTTAGGTTAGTAGAACAAAACCTTTTTTCTTTTGAAACCAAACATAAAATGACGAGACATTCACCGGTCCTAACAAACAACACCCATCTCCTCAGTTCTAATAAATTTGTTTCAGTATCTCGGTATTTTCCCCCAAAGACAATTTTTCCAATTTTATCACCGGTATTATTCTAGTGTTTTAGCACGCTAGAAAAATCTCCTGGCTTAAAAGGAAAATGACAGAAGACACAAAGCAATACTTCTTCCTCAGAGCTTTTTGAACAGCAGAACAGACACTGTGGGATTTTGCCTCCCTCTCTTCACCCCCTTCCCCTACCCACAAACTTGCTTAATATGAAAAGAAACAAAAGGATATTATTCTGGTTTTGCACTTTTGGCCAATTCCTAACAAGTTGGTACTGTGGTCTTTGATTCAGTCACTAAGGATTCTTTTCAGAAACTACCCAATGGACAGATAAAAAGACAGAGAAACATCCCACTGAATGCCAGACCTTTTGATAATATTTGTTCAATAATGTTTTTAAAGTCAATGGAATCACTTTCAGAAACTGTCTATTCCCTATATCTCCAAAGGCCTAAGGCCCACAGCCTGGTAACTCCGTTTGAATGCTAAATAATGATTAGAACATTTTCTCTAAAGTGATAATAAAAAGTCCTAAAATGACTTCCCTAGAGAGAGTACTAGTAAAAGAGAGGTATTATATTCTCACAGACAGTGTACTCATTATTAGTAAGACAAAAGAAAGTTTGGGACAGGGTTTGATTTTATCTTTTAATTGTAGGTGATGGGAGAATCAAGAAACTGTAGACATCTAATTCCATCCATGTTTCATAATGTTGGTTTTATTTTTTTAAATTTTTTTAAAAGATTTTATTTATTTATTTATTTATTTATTTATTTATTTATTTATTTATTTGACAGAGAGAGGGAGAGATCACAAGTAGGCAGAGAGGCAGGCAGAGGAAGAGGGGGAAGCAGGCTCCCTGCTAAGCAGAGAGCCCAATATGGGGCTCAATCCCAGGACCTGAGCAGAAGGCAGAGGCTTTAATCCACTGAGCCACCCAGGTGCCCCATAATGTTGGTGGTAAAGTAAATATAGATTTTTGAGGATGGGAAGGCGAAAGATATGGGAATAAGTATTCTGACTCAGTGGACCCCAATCTTTCCATGTGTGCATAGCAATTTCCAGCACTTGAAATCAGAAGGGCCATGGATAGAGCTCCCCAGGACTGTGATTCGGTGTGTATGGGCATTGAAATTGTTCACCCCAACAAGGTCATTATTTCTGGAAGTACAGGCCCTAGTTCCTCGATTTTACTGTAGTTCAGCAAGAAATTAAAAATATGAGACCTCAATTTATATTTCATTAACTAAGCTGAAGAAGCTATAAAATCAGTACACAATCCCCTCAAACCCATTTAGGATAACCAGGTGTGATAACATCTTTCCCAGTTTGATTGACTTGTTCATGTAATTCCTTCTCCACCCCTTTAACAACATCACTTCATTTGTGTCTTAAGATATGTAGGTTTATATACTCTATGAAGAATAGGAAGATATCTGAGCTTATAAGGAACAGTCGTAAGCAGGGGGCACCTTGGTGGCTCAATCAGTTGAACACCTGACTCTTGATTTTGGCTCCAGGCATAATCTCAGAGTCCTGAGATGGAATGCCATGTCAAGCTTCCCCCTTTCCCTCTGACCTTCCCCCCACCCTCCCTCTCTCTTTCTCTCTCTCTCTAAAATAAATAAATACATCTTAAAAACAAAAACAATTGTAAGCAAGGGAGGTGAGAGGATTTGGGACTTTGGTTTGGCCACCATGAGATCAACTAGTTTGTTGTAGTTGTTAGAAGTTATACCTCTGATTCCAGACTGGTTTTGTTGTTGTCATTGTTGGTTTGTTTTTGTTTTTTGTTTTGTTTTGTTTTGTTTTATTAATTTTTATTAACATATAATGTATTATTTGCCCCAGGGTACATGTCTGTGGATCTTCGGGCTTACACATTTCACAGCACTTAACAGCACATACCCTCCCCCATGTCCACAACCCAGCCACCCTATCCATACCCACCCCCCCAACCCCCCCACCCTTAGTTCATTTCTTGAGTCTAGGAGTCTCTTATGGTTTGTCTCCCTCCCCATCCCTTCCTGTTTCATTTCTCTCCCATACCCCACCAAACTCCTGCCTTGCCTCTCAAGTTCTTCATTATCAGAGAGATCATGTGATACTTGTCTTTCTCTGACTGACTTATTTCACTTAGCATAATACCCTCCAGTTCCATCCACGTCGTTGCAAATGGCCAGATTTCGTTTCTCTTGATGGCTACATAGTATTCCATTGTATATATATACCACATCTTCTTTATCCATTCATCTGTTGATGGGCATCTAGGGTCTTTCCATAG
>CM053606.1:152036807-152047264 GCA_028646535.1 Procyon lotor | reverse complement strand
CATGTGTCTGTTGGCCATTTGGATGTCCTCTTTGCAGAAATGTCTGTTCATATCTTCTGCCCATTTCTTGATTGAATTATTTGTTCTTTGAGTGTTGAGTTTGAGAAGTTCTTTATAGATTTTGGATACTAGCCCTTTATCTGATATGTCATTGGCGAATATCTTCTCCCATTCTGTCAGTTGTCTTTTGGTTTTGTTGACTGTTTCCTTTGCTGTGCAAAAGCTTTTGATCTTGATGAAGTCCCAATAGTTCACTTTTGCCCTTGCTTCCCTTGCCTTTGGGGATGTAGAAAGGAAGAAGTTGCTGCGGCTAAGGTCAAAGAGATTGCTGCCTGTGTTCTCTTCAAGGATTTTGATTTGTTTTTAACCAATGCATGTAATAACTCACTTTTGAGAACAAGTCAGTATGTCTGCCTTAAACTTTTTCTTCATAGAATTCTGGGTCCTATTATTCTTTGCTCCTTTTCCTTTCACCCAGATTCCAAGTTTTCTTCTTTTTTCTCCTGCACCTACAAGAATCACTATCCCAATGTGAGTTAGCAAACTCCCACTTGATGTTCACTGTAATTCCTGACCTTAACTGACACCTGCCTGATCTCTGAGAATGCTGTCTTCCCTACCCTCTTTTCATAAAAAGGCTTCACATTCCCTCACATCGTGTGGCAGACAGCCCCTGATATGGTCCCCAATGATCCCTGCCTCCTGGAATGCTCACCCTTGTGTTATTTCCTCCCTTTGGGTGTCGGCTGGCCTCGTGACTTGCTTCTAACTAACAGAATATGGCAAAGGTGATGGGATGTTACTTTTATCATTAGTTATAAGATGAGTTCCATTTTGCTAGCAGACCCTCTCATTTTTGGCTTTGATGAAGCAAACTGCCATGTAGGAGGGACCCACATAGAAGAAATTTTTGGGTGTACTCCAGTTATATACAGCTAAGAACTCAGCCCTCAATCCAATATACATTGAGGAATTAATATTCTATCAATAACCATATGAATTTGAAAGTAAATCCTTCTCCAGTTGAGCCTTCAGATGAGAATTCAGCCCAGGCTGACATCATGATTGTAGCCTTGTGAGAGATCCTAAAGCTGAGAACCCAGCTAAACCATGCTCAGATTCTTGATCCTCATAAAGAATAATGATAAGAGATAATAAATGTGTGCTAAGTGCTAAGTGTGAGGTAATTTGTGCTGCAGTCACACACTATACCTCACAAATCTCAGGGTCCTAAGTCAGAACTGACATCTCTCTTGTCCAAAGATAAGTGTTCCTAGACAGTTACTCTTCCAGTCTTATGAGAAAATAATTCATTAACTATTGTCTCATTCAGCCCTCTATGCTCTATTCTTTCCCTTTACTCTTACCTACCTCAGCTTCTTTTTTTTTTTATCAACTTCTTTTTTAATAAATACTTTGGAAACAGATTAACCATATCCTCTACAACTCAATGGAAGCCATTTTTCTGGTAACATGAGCCTCAAAATGGATGACATAGTCAACACCCTTGCTTTCCACATCTTTTTTCTTCTCTACAAAAAAATTCATTATTCAAACAACTTTTTAAAAAGATTTCATTTATTTATTTGAGAGAGATATCACAGAAGGAGAGCGAGAAAGAGAAGCAAACTCACTATTAATCAAATAGCCTGATGTGGGGGTGCTCAGAGCAGTATGCTGAGATCGTGATCTGAACACAAGGCAGATGCTTAACAGACCGAGCCACCCAGGCACCCCAGTTTAACTCACTTTAATCACCCAACTGGTTTCTCTTTTTAATTTAAAATGGGACCACCTCTGAAATCCTAAATTCAAACCTCCAATTTCTATTCAGTGCATCCTATTCTTCTCTCTCTCTCTCTCTCTCTCTCTCTCTCTGTGTGTGTAACTAATGTACTTCTACTAATCCTATTGTTTAACCACACTGAGATCTCTTCTCTACAGACTCCTTCACTTTATCCTGTCTACTCCCTCTTAATTTTATATAGTGAAACAGTCAATGGGTGAGGTTAATATAAAGACAGACTAGAGTTAGAATATCAGCCATTACTTGCTGCTGTGAAACTACAAGCAAGTTATTTAACCTTGCTGAAACTCAACTTCCTTATGTGTAAAAGATGGACAATGATTACTATTAAATCCTAGAACAATTTTGAGTATTGTTCTCATTTTTAGTAGTGGTGATTTCAAGTTGTAAAGACAGGAAAAATCTTTTAAAAGACAGATTTTGGAGATCTTTTAGTTTATTTTCATTCATTTTATTCACATTTTATATAAATGTAAATGTGTTTTGTGATTTTCAGTAGAAATCTATTATTTTCTTAGTATCTTGGGGGGCGGTAATGGAAGTGGAAACCTGTGAGAAGTTGACATTGTAATCAAAAAGTTCTAAAATTTTACATAGAATTTATGAATTATTTGTGTATAGCTAATCTATTATTTTCTATTTATTTTCTGCCTTTGAGTGTTCATATCAAAGAGAATAGTGATGGAGACACAGATGAAAGCTCAGAGGTCATATGAACATGAACCCTGGCACTTCAACATTATAATTAAGAAATACAGCACTGAAGTTTTAAACAGTGCTAGCAGAATCTCAAACAAAATGAGATGAGAGTTACTTTCCATTCAGTTGCCCAGACCAATCTGAAAGAACCTGGCTTAATTTTCACTTGCTATTAGCCAAGCATAATATAAATGAATGCAAATTATTTAGACCTTCTTAAAGATAATACAACTTAAAAGAACTTTGGAGAACCCACAGAAACATGTGATTTGGGTTCATAGAAAAAGTTAAGAGGATGTTATATTGGTGAGGCTAGATTATGTCATCAAGAAATTGGCTAGAATGAAGTACAAGAGGATTCTAGTGCAGGGGATGAAAATTCCTAAAGGAAAAATACCTAAAGGTAGACATGTTCATCTCTTGACTTATTCTCACAGGAACTTAGGACATCTCAGAGAGCAAGCTTTGCAATCTGACTGCAAGGCTATTAAAACACTGGACAGCAGCCTAGGCCTACCTTGTAATGCCAATTGATAGTTCAGTGTTTCAGATAAGGATATAAATTGCTATTGCCAGATGGAGCCTTCACTGGGCCTTTCCATGCCTTGAGGAAATGTCTAGAGACCCTTAAGAAAGGCAGTTCAAGTTAGCTTTTTTGTGCTTCCACTACATTTGGGATGAAATAAAGATGTCCTCTTGTATAGACCAAGTAAGGTCTTGAGCCAAGTTTTGGGCCAGGTAGGAATGCATGAAGGAAGTATCTCACTTGGAGGAAGAAAAAGAGGAACAAAAGGAGAAGCAGTAGAACATTTGAGAAAACTTCCTACAGAGGCTGTTGCAAGGTAACAAACGTCAGAAAGTATTGGTCCCCAAATCTTTGCAATTAGGAGAGGCTGAGATCTTATGTAAAAAGTCTTTGTGTAGGTTTCTGTAAGGCTCTTATTTTTTTCTGTGCTCTGTAATGTAATGTAAAATAATACATTTTGTTGAAGTGTCATCTTGGCCCTTCGGAAAATGGACTGAAAAATGGGAATTATATGTGAGTCCCAAGTAAATCTGTTAGAAAATGCAGCTGCCACTTTTCAATTCTTTCTTCTCTTGATTGTTCTGATTTTGTCAATTTCTTTGAAATAGTGTGTTGAGCATTCTCACTATCCAAAAAACATCCTCCATAAATGATGGCTGTATATGAGTAGATTGCCTATGATTCACTGGGTCCCATGCAGTTTAGTTTATAGTCTGTGTGAATTGGATAGAACCAAAAAGCTTTCTTTACCAATACTAGCAGAAGGCCTTTCTTTGTAGAGAGGGGCAGAATTTAAAACACATACATTTTTAAAACTACAGTGAACTTGAACATGTGAGTCAGTATGATATAGTTGCTTATATCCTTTACTCCTAATACGTTTTGGAAAATAAATGATTTCCTATTTTATTTTCTATTTACGTACTGAGTTTTTTGCCTCCATTTGGAAGGGAGAGGGGCCGGGCTTCTGAAACACAAGCCCTTGTTTAGAGAAATAAACCGGTAATCACTGCTCCTTGTCTTTCTGGAAGCTCATATTTGGAATTCATTTTAATGACAATTTTGTTTCAATGAGTTCATTTTAAAAAATCACTCTTTGAAGGTAGGGGCTGAGTTGTTTCCCAGAGGAGACAAGAGAGGAAAAAAAAATTCACCCTAAGTGCACAGTTAAAAAAAAATTCACAAAAAAAGTTGAATAGATATATGTTATGTTATTCAAACAAAGAGGTGTGTGTCAGGAACTACTACTATATAATCAATTTTGGTAATTATCCCATTTGCACTTAAAAATAATGTATATTCTGTCATTGCTAAAAGATCCTAGACACATCAATTTGATGGAATTTGTTAAACATGCTGTTCAAACAGCCATGCTATTATTTATTATTATTTTTTTAAAAAAACAGTGTAGTGATGGGTATTAAGGAGGGCACGGATTGCATGGAGCACTGGGTGTTATACACAAACAATCATGGAACGCTACATCAAAAACTAATGATGTACTCTATGGTGTCTAACATAACGTAACAAAAAATAAAAATAAAACATAAGTTGAAAGTTTATAAAAACAGCTTTACTGAAATATAACTGATATACAAAATCTGCACCTTTCTAATGTACACAATTTCATGAGTTTGGATAGATGCATACGCCTGTGAAACCATCACCACAATCAAAGTAATAAACCTATTGCACTTTACCACTTTGCAAACAATGCAAGTTCCCAGTAACACTTGGACTCCACGTCCCCTCTGTCATGGGCTGAATGCTTGTGTCCTCCAAAGCTCATATATTGAAGTTTTAACCCACAATGTGATGACATTGGGAGGTGGTGCCTTCTGGAGGTAATTAGGTTTAGATGAGATCGTGATGATAGAGCTCCCATGCATGCGAATAGGGCTCTTAGACAAGCATCCAGAGAGACTGTGTTTTCTTTCTCTGTCTCTGCCATGAAAGGACACATTAAGAAGTCAGCCTTCTGCGAGCCAGGAAGCCAATTCTCACAAGAACACAATCTTCCTGATACCAGGATCTCAGACTTTCAGCCTCCAGAACTGTGAGAAATAAGTGTCTATTTTTTTTTTAAATGTCTGTTTTTTATACCACCCAGTCTAGGCTATTTTGTTATAGCAGCCTGAGCTAAGACCAACCTTTGTCCATCTTTGCTGTTCTTGTTTTTATGAAATTTAATTTTAAGTATACACCTCACAAGACACTGCTGCATTTTTATAGAGTAAGTATTCTTTTAGATTCATCCCCATGTTTACTCTTTAAAGTGATCATATTTCTTCCTGAATTTCTGTTTCTCTCTGGAATCATTTTCCTTCTGCCTGAAAAAGACACTTTATGTTTCTTTTAACCCAGATTTGCATTCTTATAGATTTTTTTTAAATCTGAAAACGTTTTTATTTTCCCTTTATTTTAATTTTCCCCCTTTATTGTTAAAGGGCATCTTCACTAGGTATAGAATGTTTGGTTTACAGTCCTTAAAAGACGCAAAGGATCTGATGTCAGCCTTTATTCCTTTAAAGTAGGGTAACTTTTTTTTTCTCTGAATGCATTAATGACGTTTTGTCTTTGATTTTTAGGAATATTACTGTGAAGCGATCAAATTTGGAGTTTCAAGACTCTATTGAGTCCGTGATTTGAGGGAATTTGTAAGTTTTGGAATATTCTTGGTCTGTACCCTTTTGAGTATTATTGTTTCCATCCATTCTCTATGTTCTCTTTATGGGACTCAAATTACCACATTTTAGACCTTTCAAATGTCCCACATGTCCCTTATTCTCTTTTCTTTGTTATCCCTTTTAATTTCCACCCTGAAATTCAGTCTAGATCAGGATTTCTGTGTTGGCATCACAGAGATTTTGGACCAAACTATTTTTGTTCTGTGGGGAACTATCCTGTGCATTGTAGAATATTAATCAAACCTCTGGACTTTGTCTAGATGGCAGTAGCATCCCCCTAGTTACGGCAAAAATGTCCCCAGACATTGCTCAGTATGTTGGGGGAAGGGGGTCTGCTCACTCCAGAGAACCAAGTGGTGAGAACCATTTAGCTTTTCACAGGTAGATCTTAGAGTTAACACTTCACTTATAATTGTGGGTTTAAACTGCCTTTTCCTGAGAGTCAGGAGGGCATGGAGGAGCTCCAGCCACCAGAGTTTCTGGGGTCTCTGTGGAGGGATTGCAGTTCTGGCAAGATTAGACTTTCTGGGAGGAAGATATTGTTAAGTGGGAGACATCGGAGGATGAGCACTGGATGTCAGGTCATGGAACTCAACTCCTGGCTCCACGCTGGCACCAGACAGTGATGAAATTTTGATGCAATAATTGAGCTCTCTGGGTCTGCCTCATCTGCTGGAGAACCCTGGTGCTGGTCTAAACATTTTGTGCTAACCAACCTTGCCGTTCTGTAATTCTGTCTTCTTATGTGTTTGTTCTGCATTCTCATCTATTAAGTTCTGAATTTTTACTTTCTTCAGTGCTACAATTTCTATTTGATTAATTTCTCGGGTGAGGGTACCTGCCTTGTATTCTTTTTCTTGAACATATTTGTCACATGATTTTAATCTCCTTGTTTGATAACTTCAACGTGTATCACCTGAAGGTTTTCTATCATTTATTTCTTTCTATCATGTCTAGTGATTCTTATTGTATTCTCGAATTGTGTGTGAAAAATTGGAAAGATGAAAATGATATTCTCTTTCTCCAGAAGATGTTTATGTTTTTCTCTGACAGTGAGAAAGAAGGGACAGATCGTCTAGAGGTAAACATGTATTAAAATGATTTAAGGCAGAGTGTCAGCCTTTGTGATGGTTGGTCTATTTATGGCTTTTCCACAGTCCTAGAATAGCACCCACAGTGTCTCAACTAAAAGTTGCATGACTTCATTAAAGTGTTTCTAAACATTAGCAACTTTTAGGTTTTCTACACCTTTTCCTTCAGCATTGTCTATGCCTATGTTTTTCCATTCAATATCATTCTTGCTTCCAGTAAGAGCGTAGATAATGTAGTTTTTAAAAAGAATGTTCTACTATTATCTCTGAGATTTTCTTCCATGGCACTGAAACGTTTGGCGACTTTTGACACGCATGCAAAGACAATGACAATTGCATCATGACTACTGCTTGGTCAGCAATAATGAGATACATCCCAATTTAAACAATGTTAAAATGTGGAAAGAAAAAAAAAAGTGCATCTTAAAAATGAAGGAATGCTATATGAAAAGCACTTATAACAATTCCTGATGAAGCATAAATATGAATTATTCTTATTTTAAGAAGAGCAGTAACATGATCTAACATACATTTTATTTATTTATTTTTGTCTAACGTATATTTTTAAAGGGCTCTAAAATTCACTGATAAGAAAATGGACAATCTGATTAAAAAATGATCTTAACAGAAATCTCATTCAAGAAAATAGATGGCAAATAGGCCTATAAAAAGATGCTCAACATCATATGTCATTAGGAAGTTGCAAATGAAAGTAATGAGACATAACTACATACCTATTGGAATGGCAAAAATGCAAAATATTAATAACATCAAATGCTGAAGGTGAGGAGCAACAGGAATTCTCATTCACTGCTGGTGGAAATGAAAAATGGTACAGCCACTTTAGAAGGCAGTTTGTCACTTTTTACAAAACAAAACATACTCTTGACAATATGACCAGCCATAACAATCCTTGGTATTTACCCACATGAGTTGAAAAAAGAAACCCACACACAGATGTTTATAGGAGTTTTATTCACAGTTGCCAAAACTTGGAAGCAACCAAGATGCTTTTCAGTAGGTGAATGGATAAATAAACTGTGGTACATCCAGACAGTGGTTTATTACTTGGTGCTAAAAAGAAATTAGCTATCAACCCTTGAAAGACATGCAGAAAACTTAAATGCATATTTCTAAGAGAAAAGCCAGTCTAAAAAGACTGCATGATTCCAACACTGTTACATCCTGGAAAAGGCAAAACAATGGAGATAGTAAAAAGATCAGTGGCTACCAGGAATTTGAGGGAGGCGGGGATAAATAGACAGTACAGAGAGGATTTTTAGGGCTGTGAAATTATTCTTTATGATGTTATAATTGTGAATACATGTTGTTATGCATTTGTCAAAACCCATGGAAAATACAGCATCAAGAATGAACCCCAGGGCAAACTCTAGACTTGGGGTGATTATATGTCAGTGTAGGCTCATCAATGGTAGCAAATGCACCTCTCGGGGGGGGGGGCACTGATAGTGGGAGAGGCTGCGCATGTATGAGGCACAGATATATGCGAACTTTCTGTACTTCATTCTCCATTTTCCTGTGTATCTAAAATTGCTTTACAAAATAAAGGCTATTAGAAGATGTAGAGCAAACAAAAAATGAAAACAAGAACAATGAGCAAACCTCTAGCTGGGATGTAGAGAATAGGTTTAAGGGATAAGTTTAAGGAGATTAGTGAGGAGGTTTTATAATAATCCAAGTAAGAAATGATTAAGAGCTGAACAAGTGATAGTTGTGAGGTGGTACAAAGTTATCCGATTCTTGATGTCTGAAGGCACATTAAACAGGATTTCTGATAGATTGGATATGATGAGTTATTAAAGAAAGTAAAATTATAGGTGAATCCAGGGTTTTCTGAGCACTGAAGAATGGAATTGATATTTAATGAAATAAAGTAGGAGAAGAAGGCTCTCTAGGGCATTGGGTAGTTAGAAGGAAGATCAAGGTTTTGCCTTAAGATGTACTGTTTATTAAACATTAAAATGCAAACGTGGAATAGACAATTGCATACATGTGTCTAGAGTTCAGGGGACAAGTCCAAGGTAGAGATATAAATTTGGAAATCATCAATGATTAGATGGTATTTCATGTTATGAGAATGGCTGACGTTAGTTGGGGAGTAAGTTTAGATAGAGAAGTCTGAGGACATAACCTTGGTGAACTTCAATGCTAAAGATTTGGAAAATGGGGAGAGAGCAGAAAAGAAAACTAAGAAGGGAAAATTGTTTAGCTAGGAGGAGAATCAAGAGAAAGTGGTGCCCTTTAAGCCAAAAGAAAAAAAAAAGAGAGAGAGAAAGATGGATAGATAGAGGGATCTATAGATAAGAAATAGATAAGATATAGAAAGATGGATAGATAGAGGGATCAGTGGTATCATATGCTGCTGAGTTGCATTATGAAACAACCTTTTAAAACACTCTTTTTAAAATAATTGTTGAATTTAATCACCTGGTGTGTAAGATTTGCATGTTATGGTCATTCATAAGTGCAATGGAATCATTTTCTCTTTCACTCAGTCATTGTTCGAAGATTAATGCTAAGAGAGGCTCTTGAAGTCAGCTGGGCAAAGTTACCTGGGTGAGCAGGGGATGCTGGCGGTAAAGTTTTAAAGAGTTTTCCATGAATTGAGAATTGGTAAAGCAGGGTAATGGATATAAGGGAATTTCACATACTATCCTTTATTTTTATCCATGTTTATTCTATAATGAAAAGTTCAAAATAATACAGCTCTCTCCCACTCTGTTCCCTGACAGTGGGATCGGATCCGTGTTTGTCTACCCCACACTGCCAGTTTCCATCCACATTAAATCATGAATTCTTTTTCTGTTCCCCAATTTTTTCACAATGTGTCTGTTTGTTTTGTGATTTAGTTGTTAAGATCCTCAGATCCACACTTCCCTCTCATTTCATAGAACATCCAGGGTGATGTCTGGAGGAACAATTCAGTTGCCAGTGCCAGTGAAATTTAAAAAAAAAAAAAAATTTTTTTTTGGAGGTATTTGAATACGATGTTAAAGCAACTCCTTCATGAATGTAGTAATTTCCCAATTTTTTAAGGTATATTTTATGACTTCTAATGGGGTATTAAAATTTTCTCTTATCAGAGGTTCAAAATAGCCAAATTTAAAATCAGTGAATCACTGAAGTAGTAATTAATAAAAATTTATTGTGCACACACCAAAAAGACATTTTACAAACCAGAGTACTCAAAGGGGAACATGGAATGAAGCTCTAGGGTATTTTGTTATAAAACAGCTTATATAGTGGGAAAGCAATGACTGTTTCTTCTTCCCAATGATTGGTTACAATATTACAATTTTTCGGTTGTTACCATATGTCACCCTTGGGAAGCAGTTCAAGTTTTGCTTATCATCAAGCGGGAAATGATCCAGGTCAGGTTAGCCTTGCAAAATAAGCTAACTGATGCTTTGCTTGTATAATTCAACTGGTTTTGTCTGCTCAGGGATGTGTTCAGGCTGGTCTCCATTTGTTTTTGATTTTAACATTTCCTCCCTTTTGGTCATTCTCTCAGGAGGCTGATGGTAAGGCCAGCCATGATAGCATTATTCCCTGTTACCTCCGATGATGTAGTCAGAAGGAGGAATCACCCATTTGCTGTTTCTGTTAATTGAGTCTTCAAGCTCAGG
>CM053606.1:152000433-152036707 GCA_028646535.1 Procyon lotor | reverse complement strand
GCCAAAGGCAGAGGCTTTAACCCACTGAGCCACCCAGGCGCCCCCATAAGTGTATTATTGAAACATAATTTTTTTCTCCACAATTATTTCTATTTCCATGAACCATAGCAAGGCTGATTTGTTTGCAAATTAAGCCTAGTTTAAATAAACTTGTCCTGGTTATTTATAGAAACACAGTAAGAATAGTGACTGACCATATAGGTTCTTTTGAATCTGCCTTGCTGGAACTTTTTATAAGGCATCTCAGACTGGACTTTGAAAATCTCTTTAAAGGCTTGTCCAGCCCAAGCTAAGGACTTGTCTAATTGTGTCCTATTACAAGAAGAACAGATTCTTAGTGGATTTATGTAAACATATATACTGTTAACCTTTGTTGTGAAGACACACTTTCCTAATTCACTGTAAGTTATAGGCGGCTTACAAACAAGAGGGATCCTTTAAATCTAGCAAGCAAAATATCAAAGAACCAGCAATGTTTTAAAAATGAAGTCATAAAAAATTTTTTATTATCATCTGTGTCAGTTCATTTAACCTCTCACAATTAATTCTTGTTGATCTTGATCTTTTGTTACCAATTTTATGAGTTTGCTAATTTTCCATCAAAGTTTTAGAAATTCTTACCCAGTTCCGTGTGATGATTTTAAAGTTATCAGAAACCTGCAATCCAGAGTACTCTTTTCCATAAATCTTCTTCAAGGCGAAGAATTTTTGCAAGAACATTTTTGCACAAACATCAGAGTAAAATAATAACTCTATAAATGACCAAAGACTTAAAAGTCAACAATGGTTAAATATCAGATGAGAGTTCATTATAATGCAGTTGATAAGGAAAATTGGTTATTTCTATGATACACAATATTTTAAGACAATTGCAGGAATTATGACTGACATTGTATCGGGACACATCACATTCCAGGAACCTCATAGATTTCTGGAGCACTTACATTAATAACGTACATATAAATATTTCCTAAAGGAAGTTTAGGCTTACTTCTTATGACAATGCTTCCCATGAAATTTAACATATACAAAATGCTACATGGTTGCACAAAAAAGGCACTTAACTTTAGTAATAGAGAACACTCAGTTTTCTTAAGTAATCAAAGACCTGATAAAGACAAAACATAGAATCTTTGTTTTCTTGGCAGATTACATTAAAGATAAAGAAAATCCTTTGTATTCCTACTAAAAGCAGACCAGTAGTCTAAGAAAATATAAATGTCCTCTTAACAGAGAGAAAAATTCTTAACAGAGAGAAAAATTCTAGTTTTGTACCAGTGTACTTTCGATATTAAAATTCTTCCTTTTTTCTTTTTAACTTAAATAAATCCATTCTAATCTTAGGCAGCTTGATCACACATAAAATTCCTTCTCAAGATTTCTTTTCCATAAACCTTCTCTAACTTTCCATATCCATTTTGGCTTCGTGCTATCTTTCCCTTTTCTTATTTAGGAAAAATCATTTTACTTTAGAACAAAATTACTTTCTTTTTTTTCTCCCTTACCAAAAATGCATCTTTATTTCTCATCCCTTCTTTTACCAAAGCATACATCCTGCTCTTTATATATAGTAATTCTCTTTCATCTTTATCATTTCTCATAGTTTTGCTTTAAAAAAAAGCAGGATCTTTTTTTGGTTAACAATTTCAATTTTATTAGTTCGAATGCTATTTTCTCGATTTCAAAGCTTACAAAGCTTCTCTAGAAAAGACATAACGTAAGGCACTTGTTACAGAATAATTATAGTTTTACTCTGAGAGGATAGCTTAATTGACTATGCCCTGCATTAAATGAATATAAACTCCTTCTACATAATATAGTTAAAATAAACCATGGGCCTTTTGGAAATTACATTATGAGATTCACTGATGTCTCTAGGTCTGTCCTTTCCTTGCTCTGTCGGACAGGGAATGACCCAGCAGTCAGGAGCCACAGAATCCCCACAGTATTGCTGAAGCAGGTTGCTCTAAGTTGAAGGAAGAATAGAGATTTAAAAGACAGGACACCTTCTAAATTGATGGTAAAGCTGTAAATATTCGGGAAGCCACCACCAGAAATTCCCATCCTAGCAAGCAGAGAGAAACAAGAAATAAGGCAGTTAAGCAATGGAAGTTCTTTTAAACAAAGATTGCTGTCTAGTTGCAAACCTGAAAAACCAAGGCAACAAGGTATGAGCCTGTGGAACAGTGATCACAACCTGGATTCGAGGAGTTGTCACTGTGACTGAACAGGACAGCAAGGGCCGCTAGTTGTCCCTGAATTAGCCTTTTCAGCTGGCTGCACAGACCCTGCGTTGCCCAGCTTACTATGGTGTAAGCGCAGTGGCTCTCAAATACGTTGGATCATTCCACGGTAAGAAATACAGTATATGTTATGGCCGGCACATACTTATGCATAGTAAACAATGTAAGTAACTGAAATCAATGTTGAATTAACTGGCACATATTTCCTATTTTCAGTATAAGCCGTGTTGCACTCTATTTTGTATTCTAGGAAATGATGTCTTTACTGATCTATAGATAACAAATAAATCCACCTATAAATTACAGATAAAATTGAAGATTTTTATATCACATTATCCATTTACCTACATACATAGACATACATAGATATAGATACTATGCATGTTTTTTATTTAAAGAAACGTTTGTCATAACGCCCCAGTGGTGCGTGACCACAGATTGAAATCCAAGAAGTTACAGTAAATCCTTCCAGAGGAGGAAAAAGCACTCATGGGAGTTCGTCTGCTTTTCACCTTTTTTTTTTTTTTTTTTTTTTTGCTTCTCCCCTTTTAAAAGGACACTTGCTGCTTCGATACCTGCATTCTCTGGGTACTGATGCACAGCTTCTGTATTCCTGTATTATTACTCCAAGGGTTCTGATATTTTCTCTTTGCTACATTTTGCATTCTCAGCTCTTCCTCCCACTTTTTAACCTATCTGTGATCTTTGTTTTCCAGGGAACACTAGGAAACAGGCAGTCGTGAGCTAGCATATTTCAGTACCCTGCAGTAGCAAACTTATAAATAAATTTCAAAAATTTCAGGACTTTAGTCCTCCTTATTATAATTTTGTTTCAGTATGGTAGAAAATATGTTAATTAAGAGGCCCAGATATTTTATTTCTCTCCGTAAAAATTAAAAAGCCAAAAGTAGATAAATTTATATTTAGTAGATAAATTTATATTTATCTTATTTGGAAATGATTTAGATATTCAATGAATCTCCATTATTTAATTTAGCTCAGTATACACTCGATCTTATTTATATTTACTTAAATTACTTGTTTTTAACAATTATGCTTGGTTTAATAAGTTAATCATTATTCTAAGTTATCTTATTTTTGTTGACAAATTTTGAAGACACGCCTCCTTTCATTAAACCAACAGATTTAAATGAGCTTTCATTTATCAGATTGTCTCAGACAGTGAACTTGGAAAAACATTTGGGTTAATTTATATATTTCTGAGAATATACTTGAATTATATAAATGCTTAATTTTTAAGCCAATAAATAGAACTCTTTATAAATTAATTTTGGCAACACCAGAGCTAGAAAAATAGCCCATTTCTATAACATACCTGTATAGACATACATAGCATATAGACAACACAAACAGAGATCTTACGGCTTTTGTTTTTGAAATGTTAGCCACATCTCAGGTACAAAACGCAGAAGAACCGTTAGATCCAAATTGTATTTTTGGCACATGGACTGAGTTAATGTTACTCACTGAGATGAATGGCAGTTTTTGCTAAAGACTTTTTATTTGCATGCTGTAAAGATCCTTGTAGATCTGGTTTGGGAAGTCATTTTGCATTTTAGAAGCTTTTGCATATCAGTTAAAGAATGGATCCCATTGTCTCTGAGAGATTTAGGATCCTCTCTTTAAAGTCTGCCCCCGCCACCTGGGTGGCTCAGTGGGTTAAAGCCTCTGCCTTTGGCTTGGGTCGTGATCTTGGGGTCCTGGGATTGAGCCCTGCATTGGGCTCTCTGCTCAGCGGGGAGCCTGCTTCCCCTTCTCTCTCTGTCTACTTGTGATCTCTCTCTCTGTCAAATAAATAAATAAAATATTTTTAATAAAATAAAATAAATAAAGTGTGCCCCATTAGGCGGGCTTATGTGAAACAGTTTTTGGAAAATGAGACCAAGGTGAGGGGCGGGGCATGGTGGGGCTTGGTGTAAGCAAGTTAGATAGGGTGTGTCCATGCTGTGCTGCTTCGGGCAGGTGACCCTGTGTTTATGTGGGGGGGGGGGGGAGAGGGAAATGCTGCATGCCAAGTGTCCTGTCTCCAGGGGGAGAGTCTAGCCTTCCTTCTAGTGGGTGCTGTTAGATTAACAAATGAGCCTTCTTTCACATATAAACTAGGTGCTTTTCAAATTGCTGTTTTCTCACCGGGTCTCAGGGTGATTAACAGCCCTTTGGGTCCCTTGAATGTTGTTAGCCCTGTTGGTTTACTAGGTCAGACATTTTGGGGGCTTGTCTCTCCTCTGCAGATCCCAAGGGCTGGGGTGCCTGATGTGGGCACCAACCCCTCGCTTCTGCAAGAGAAGTGTGGATTGGTGAGATCCCTCTTTATCCTGTGTCACTATGCCCCAGGGGTGGGGTTTCTGGTCAGACCAGTGATCTCTGCCTCTCCCACCTGTCTTTGTGTGATTTTTTTCATGCTTTGTGTGGAGAATAGGTCACCTAGTTTCTAGAGCTTTTTCAAGGAGATATGATCCATATGATCCCTGAGCTGTAGGTCTGGTGTGCCCTTAGGAGATGAATTCAGGATTTTCCTACACCACCATCTTGTCTAAGTCCTCATCATATAATTCTCGGTGTAAACCTTACATCATCATTGTATAATTATTTATATAATACTGGGTTATTTATTATAGTTATTTAAATAATACTTGGTTTGTATATCTAACATTTGCATTAAGATTTGGGCAATTATATTTATAAGTGGCATAGGTGTGGGGCTGCGTTGTTCTTTTTTTAACACTTTTTTTTTGGAGAAGTCTTAAGTTTCAGAAAAAATTGAGCAGAAGATGCAGAGTTCCTATATGGCCCCCACCCCCTTATACCAACCTCCATTAGTGTGATACAGTTATTTCAATGGAAATATTCCTTTAAAAAATAATAATATTACTTATATTATAAATATTACAAATGTATATATAATATATAAGTAATATATTATATATTTGATATATTAATATTATATTTAATATAATATTAAACATATATTTATATAAATATATAATATATATTATAAAATATTATATATATTTTTAAAGTCTGTTAATAGTTTTTTTAAATCTTTTTTTAAATTCCGTATTTACTTTTTTTTTGCACCTTATTTGCCTAGTCTCTGTATAGGTGGGGCAGGGAGAGAGTGAAGAAAGAACGGACCACTCCAGATCATTAGGTGGCAAGTTTAATAAACAAGGGAACTCACATACAAGGCTTGTCTTGGGCAACCACAAGACAAGTAGATCTCCATACCAGGCTGCCAGAACTTAAGAGTTTAGGAATTTAGGTAGTAGCCCTACTTGGTTTCAGTCAGGTACGTTGTCCAAGTGGTCTCAGCAACACCTTACTCTCTCTAGGCTACACCCTTGGAGCAGCTCCTACTGTGTGGACGGCAGGCAGAATTTGCATGCCAGGTACAAAGGGAGGGCGTGAGGACCCTCTGATCACCTGGGTGTAGTTTCCTTGGGTCAACCAGCAGTGACATCCTCTTGGTGACCTCCTCTAACAATCGCAGAGGTTGCTAGTTATCACCCAAACAATGCATGCATTTTCCTACATTCCCAGACTCATTATCATTTGGGGTGAGGATGTGTGACTAGTGGTTGGCCCAAACCTAAGGAAGATAAGCAGAGTGTGACTTTCAGATCAAGCCAGCTAAGAGTTGGTGTTTCTCATCCTTCTTCTTCTGCCACAGCTTCCATGGGCCCTGATCACTGATTGAAGAGAGTTGCCTTGTGGATTTCACTGACCAGCAATTGTGATGTAAGCAAGAAAGAAACACTTATTGTGTTATGCCAATGAGATTTAGGGTTTGTTTTGTCAGCTATCCCTAATTATCCTGAAAAAGCAATGCTCTCTCTCTCTCTCTCCCTTCCTTCCTTTTATTCTCTATCAAACTCTTTTTCTCTCCTTGATCAGTCTTCCTGGAGCTTTAATTATCTAACTTTAAGAGTCTTTTCAAAAGAAAAATCAGCTTTTGGGTTAGTATAGCACAGTCGATAAAAGCACAGCTTGTAAATCAGTCTCTGTCCTTATTAGCTTTGTGATCTTGGGAAAGTTATGTAATCTCTCTGTGTACTGCTTTACTCGTCAGTAAAATGAGAATGAATAATTTTACCTACTTTAAGTGTTGCTGTGAGGATTGAGTGAGTCAATATATGTAAAGTACTTAGAACAGCTCTTTGCAACACAGTATGTGCTGTTATTGTTATCTGTAATTTCTTCTCTACTAGTTTCTGTCCTTATGTTCATTACGTTTTCCTTCTTTGAATTTATTCCTTTTTCCCCTAGTGTTTGGGAGAATATTTAGCTCATTTATTTATAACCTTTATTGCTTTCTGATAAATATTTTGTAGTACATATATGCCTCCTATAGTACTGCTTTTGCTGATTCCTAGAAATTTTGACAGGGCACGCTTTTATGTTCATTTAGCTGCAAATTTATTATTTTCACATACGAATTTCTCTTTAACCCGAGTGCTATGTAGTTATATGGTGTTTTGGTTTGCAGATACTTGGGGTTTCCATAAACTTTACATTGGTTTTGATTTTTTATTTTATTGAATAGTAGTTGGGAAACGTTGTAAGATACTGCTTCTTTGCAATTTATTGAGGCTTTTATTGTGACTCACTATTTGATTGAATTGTATGAATGTTTTATGTGTGCTTGGAAAAGAAAAAGTGTGCTCACTGGGTGTAAAACTGCTTATGTATCTTTTGGTTCATAGTTATTAATTATCATGTATATGAATTTTTAATTTGATTCCTTAAGCTATCTGTTTCTGCTATGCAGGCTTTAAAATCTCTAACTACAACTACTGATTTAGCTATTTCTCCTCATCATTCACAGGTTGCAATTCACAGGGTTATGTATATATATATATATAAAAATATATGCTAATATCTTTATGATTATCCTATCTTTTGGATTTTTCTATCTTTTCTTCCTTTTATCAGCCCACATACAAAGTAAACTTTTATCTATAACTCTTTTTTTGCTTTAAATCCTATTTAGTCTGAAATTAATATTGCTGCACCATGTTTCTTTTGGCAACATTTGCTCAGTATGTTATTTTTCACTTTCTTCTTTTTCATTGTAAGTGTGTTCAGTGTGTCACACAAGGCTATGAGTTGATGAGAAGAGAACACCATACTTACCTGCTATCAATGTGTGATTTATAAATTGATAAATTGTTAATATATTTAATAAGAGCATCAGAGCTTAATGGAATGAAGATGGTAAAGCAACCAAGGACAGAAACCTATCTTCATGTGACTACTTCATTGCTTTGTTTCTCTGTGGTTCTTGCCGCAAGGGACACTCATCCCAGAAAGAGACACTCATTGCAGAAAGTCTGTGCCCTGACAGGGTGAAGTAAAATACTAAATTTTTATCACACTTCTGTCTTTTAAGTTCCGGCTCACTGTGCCATTCTAAAACAGCTTACACTGTTTTACACAAATCATTTTTCCTTCATTAATGAGGAGGCGTACAGACATAATATTCTTGATTCTTGAACTAAATTCAGCACCAGAGAGGCCAGATCCTTACCAATGCAGGGCTGGGGATGACGTCCTTGAATAATATCTTTACTTTCAAATTTCTAGGGTTTTGAAAGATCTTGCCTTAATTCAGATTGTTTCTTGGAAATAATTATGGCTGGACTTCTTCCTCAATATTAGTCAGGATGAAGCTATACTCATATGGGATTAGAAATAAAACCCCAAAAGAATGCAACAGCGATTCATTATTTTCCCTCACATATGGGAAACATGGTTGTTCTGCATGGTTTTACTCCAAAAGCGATTCAGGGGTCCAGCTGCAACGAGAACTCTAGTACAGAGGCTCTTGGGTTGATCATTAGGGAAAGGAGAATTAGAGCGTCATATTTTTAAGGAAGAGGTTTGAGAATGACTTACAACACTTCTGGCCCATCACCAGTCAAGAACTCAGTCATATGTCCCCAGATTAGCTGTCAGGCAGGCTAGCATATGCCTTCTTTCTGTCTGGCCGAGAAGAGGAAATATGGGTGAACAGTTAACATTATTCCTGTCAAATTATCCAAAATATTTGTATTTTGATGGGTATATTTAACTCAGTTAAATTTGTTATACATTTTAGTTATTTCTGAATCTCATTTCATGTTTTCTAATTATAACACGTTCTTATTGTTTTTGTCTTCCTTTTTTACTAGCTGGCATAGATAAATTTTATTTGGTAGTCTGAAGGTCTTATGCGCCACTTGAATTTTGTCAGTTATCCTGAACTTATTGAGGCTTATAGTTATTATTTTCCCCCAACCAATCTCTTAGGTTTGTTAATTTTTGTCTTTTCTTAAAGTAAAATTTCCTCATATAATCTCTGGTCTTTCTTCTGGGTCCTTCTACGTCTTCACATGTAGTTATCACTTAGAAACGCACTCTGGATACACATTAGTAATTTGAGGAAGGGCATAGAATTGGTTATTATTTGTTTATACAGCAACATTTTTATTATTTCTCACATGCTACTGCTCTCATTGTCTTACTGCTGGAGTACTTTAAGACTTCTTTCAGAGAAGCTCTAGTTGTGGTAACATTTCTGAGGCATTCATTATTAAGAATGTTTCTATTTCACGGGAACCTGGGTGGCTCAGTCAGGTAAGCATCTGCTTTTGGCTGGGGTCATGATCTTAGAGTCCTGGGATTGAGTCCCACGCCAGACTCTCTGCTCAGTGGGTAGTCTGTTTCTCCCTCTCCCTCTGCTGCTCCCCCTGCTTGTGCTCTCCCCCCCCATGTCAAATAAATAAATGGTATATTTAAAAAAAAAAAAAGAATATTGCTATTTCAGTCTCCTATTTACGTGATCATTTAGCTGGTTACAGTATCCTATATTTGCAATTCTTTTCCTTCATCACTTTGTTGTTATTACATCATTATTTTTCATCTCAAGCCTACACAATTCTTGTCATTTCTTTTCAGGTATTCTGCCTTTTTCATGGAAATCTTTCCCTTTCATTTGGACGTGCTTTAATTTGGCAGCTAGTTACAGCTTTCACTTTTCTAATCTCTACGAACCTATTTAATCTGATTCTTATATATTTATTTAATTTGGGGATATTCCAAATTATTTATTTACATATTCCCCCCCTTTGGTTATTTTTTTCTCTGATTTTATAATACTTGTTATGGGACTCTGAATATATCTTCTCCTATCCCTTATCTTGCCTAACGTTTTACATTATTCTTTTTCACTTAATGCTATATTTCTGCCTTCTGTGAAAGTCTTAGGCTTGATAGTTCAGCTCAGTTTTTCACTTTTTAATGGGATCTAATCTATTATTTTAGCTTATCTATTCAGCTTTTATTTCAACAATTCTATCTTTATACCACTTATTTCCAATTAATTCTTCTCTGTAATTGCTTCTTTCTCCTTGGCATTTCCAATACCTTGATTTCTCTCTTTGAACATTTAAGTGTGAAGACATAAAACTCTTGTGTCTCTCGTGTGCATTTATTCTAGTTCAACTCGAAAAATTGCTCAGTATGTGGCTTTTAGAGTTTTCTTTTTTTTTTAATGGTTGTGATTCACATTTCTGTTTCCCCCTGTTGTTTCATATTTTACTGGTAATATCCATTATGATGGTTGACATGGGAACTGAGGGATGTGGTCAAATCACAGGCCCTGCTTCCAGGGGTGCTGAGGAAGTGGGAATAGTGGGGAGAGGGTTTATGAGTAGAGAGCCTTTGGAGTTAGCGTCTTGGCTCAGTTACTCCCCATTTTACCACCTAAGTCCAGCCCTTGCTCTGAGGAAAATTTCTTCTTTCTTTTTAATGCTGTTTTATCCACTCCAAGAGTTGAGTCTCCAGGCTGTCAAGGCAGGGGATGTTTTGTGATGATAAAGGATGAGGGGGGTGGGGGGGGGAGAAATAAGCAGATATTGAGTCAAAATCAAAACATATTAACTAAAAACAAGAGATTTTTGTTGTTGTTATTGTTGTTTTAGTTCATGAATCTGCAGGTCAGCAATCTAGTCTAGACAGCCCTTCTGGTCTAAACTGAAATTGCTTGCTCGTCTGGGTAGAGTCTGTCAGGGGGTAAATGTTGCAGCTGTGGGTTGTCTGGCAGCTAGCTGCAGAGACTTGACTTTGCTCCACGTGACTCCAGTCCCTCCAGCAGGCTAGCCTGGGCGTGTTCTCATGGGAAAGGCAGAGGTGCAAGAGCTAAGGCTGGCCCTATACCAGTCTTGGAACACTCTGTGTGTCATATTTGTTGATATCCCTTTGCTGACGGCGAGTCCCATGGTCTCGTGTACCAATAGAGTGTGAGGGCACTGCAGAGTTACCTAGCAAAGGCTGTGGATATGGAGAAAGTTGAGAGTATGGACTGTATTTGTTTGCAGTAAAATTATTATAGACTGAGGTAAAAGCATTTGGTGAGAAAAGATAGATATTGATGGGCCTTGGGATATATATGCTAGGCATTTTCTAGTATAAAGGTGCTATTATCCTTTACCTTTACCATACTTCCCAAACATTCTCATCTCTAGGAACTCTTGTATTTGGAGGCATTCAGGCCTTATTCAAGCTTACTTGCATCACAAAAGTTTTTATGCACTTTAGAATTTTCTAGTTCTGGATTGGGAGCACTCAGGATTTCTAAATTTTGTATACATATTTGGGAATTTAAAATGCTTAATGGTATTTAAATTAAGTTTTACTAACAAATGCTACATACAATCTAATACTTGCTTTGTTCCAAATTGAGAAATTTTTCAATGTTGCAGTTTTTATGAAATAAAGGCATCTTTTTTCTATTGAATAGTCCAAATTAAAGTTTTGCATAGGAGTTTTACTTAGTTTGGGTATTGCCTTTTATAGTAGATAAGCTGTGATGCTATATGTGATAGATCCTGACTTGTGATCACACTCAAGACTGAGAAAAACAGATGATGCATGGATGGATTCCTTTGTCTAGAGGAAAGAGGAGTTTTATTAAGTTGTGAAAAAGGAATTATTATGCTCTTTACATCTAATTAAATCAGATTAATTTACTATCAGACTAGCACATCACTGATAGGCAATAATATTGATATTAAAAATGCTAAAGATACTGAGTCCTCCATCACTGGAGGTATTTAGGCAAAAACTTTAATTTTTGCCTAGGAACTTGGAAAAGGTATATAAGAATTAGGCTAGACTCTAAGATTTTAATTTTTTTTCCCCAACTCAGAGTCTACAATTAATTAAAGATAGATTTTTCCTTTTCGATATGACATGGTTATGTTCTATGAATGTCCCAGATGCCATACAGTTAAGCTCTGTAGTGGCTCACCTGTGTGTTCACACAACACTGTAATCCTAGCAGAATTAAGGCACATGTACTTGTTAGGAGCCAAAAACCAAATTCAAAGATTATGTGTTCTCACTTCAGTAATCTGCATATGACTTTGAAAAATAAGCACTTTTGTCTCGGTAAATAAAACTTCTTAATAGAGTAGAAAATTTGCCTTCCATTCCACTAAGTTTAATGTGGCAGATTGGCACTATTTCTAGAGCGCAATGAATATCATTTACATGGAAGAGGAGACTTGGGTGAGCTTCTTAAAAAATAAGCCTCATTCAGTAGTTTAGTTCAATCATTTCTTGCTGAGAGCCTATATGGCAGGTAGATTGGTGGGAACAAGAAAAACAGATAAATAGCATCTGCTCCTTGTCCTTGAGGATCTTAAAAAACTTATAGGAAAGGTAAATAAAGGAACAGATACTACGATGTTGAACAAAGCTGTGCTTAATTATACATGGAGTGAGATGAGAGAGAACATAAGGGGACACTTAGCCCAGTGGTCAGGAAGGCTTCTTGGAGGAAATGAACGTCTGAACTCACTGAGGATTGTAAGCAGGATTACAGGTAGTAAGCTGCAGAGAAAACTGAACCCAATTATCAATCACCTGTTCTATAAAAAACTATCTGATGTTATGTGAGAATTGGTCACATACTGGCCCATAGAGCAAGTCTCAAACAATTTTAAAGAATAAACATCCTATAAATCACATAATGCAATTAGGTTAGGAATAATACCAAAAGAGAACTATAAAGCTCTCATGTGTTTGGAAATGAAGAAACCCACTTCCAAATTACTCATGGTTCAAAGGAGAAACCAAAAAAGGAAATTTAGGGGCACCTGGGTGGCTCGGTGGGTTGGAGCCTCTGCCTTCGGCTCAGGTCATGATCTCGGGGTCCTGGGATCGAGCCCCACATTGGGCTCTCTGCTCAGCAGGAAGCCTGCTTATCCCTCTCTCTCTCTCTGCCTGCATCTCTGCCTACTTGTGATCTCTCTCTCTCTCATTGTCAAATAAATAAAATCTTTAAAAAAAAAATTCTACAAAAAGGAAATTTAAATTCATTAGTATTAGACAATAGTGACAATTAGACAATTAGACAATAGTGAAAATTCTATGTATCAAATTTTTGGATGCACCTAAAACAGTATTTTGAGGAAAACACTTAGCTTTCAATTCTAATATTAAAAATGGGAAAATGCTGAATATAATGATTTTGTATCTTACTAAAGAAGTGAAAAAATGAATAAGGAATCAATATCATATGAAAGGAGGCAATGGTAAAAATTAAAATAGAAAGTATCAAGAGACTTGAAAGGTACTTCTTTAATGTAGTAGGCTGGATAATGCCTATCCCCCATATATATTCTAATCCATGGAATCTGTAACTATTATGTTAAGTGGGAAAACAACAACAGCAGCAGCAAAACCATAAAACATTTGCAGATCTGATTAAGAATCTTAAGATCTTAAGATTGGGAGATCATTCCAAATTACCCAATTGTGCTCTAAATGTAATCACAGGGTCTTATAGGAAAATAAGGAAGTCAAAGGAAAGAGACAATGTGACAACAACAGCAGACTGGTGTGATGGAGCCACAAACCAAGGGTGATGGTTAATTTTATGTGTCATCTTGGCTTGGCCACAGAATGTGCAGACATTTAGCCAAACATGTTCTGGATGTGTCTATGATGTTGTTTCTGGATGAGATTAATGTTTGAATCCATAGACTGAGTAAAGCCCATTTCCCTCCCTAATGTGGGGGGCCTCATCAAATCAGTTGTAGACCTGGATAGAACAAAAAAGCTAAATAAGAGGGAATTTTTCTTGCCAACAACTTGAGCCGAGGCATTGTCTTTTTTGGCCTTTGGCCTTGAACTGTAATTGAAAGACTGCCAGCTTTCAGACCAGAACACTGATTCATAAAGAAATCAAACACTTAAATAATGATATAACCATTAAAGTAATTGAATAAATAACTAAGATTTTCCAACAAAGATCTACTGGATGTTCAAGAAAAAAATTTAATCCTATACAAACTATTCCCAAGCATAGAAAAGAAAAGAGAAAAAAGAAAAGAAATGAAATAGTACTCAATGCATTTAGGGATATTATCATAACTTTGATACCAAAGCATTACAAAGGCATTATGAAAAAGGAAAATTTCAGGCCAGCTTAACTCTTGAACATAAATGCAAATTATAAATAAAATCTTAGTCACCAAATCTAAAAATCCAATAAAAAGAAAAGACATCATGATCAAAATGGGTTAGTTCCAAGGAATAAAAGTTAGATTAACATTAGAAAATCAATGTAAAGCTTATAAGAGAAAAATAATAAATCATAAAAGCAGTTCATTAGCTGTAGAAAAAGCATTAGATACAATTCAATACTTATTCATTAAAGACTTTTCAAGAAGTTGATATAGGGTATTCAAAAGAAACCAAGAAAATATCATATATAATGATGAATAAAGAATTTTCTTTAAATCAGGAATAAGAAAATATAGCTATAAACACTCCTTCTATTCAACATTTTCCTGGAAACCATGACCAATATAGGAAAACCAGACTAATTTATAATTTATGAAGATTGAAATTGAAGAAATAAAACTTTTATTATTCTCTGATAAGATTGGCTTTATATAAAATGCAAAAGAATATATAGGCAAATTTCTACAATTATAAGAGAACTTAGCAAGCTTGCTAGATAGAAAATATGAAATCAATTGCAATTCTATACAAAAAACTAGATAGAAAACAAATTTTTAAAAAATGTTTACAATAGTGTCAAGAAAAATACAAATAGGAATAAATTTAACAAAAGATATAAAACACTTTTGAGGAGAAAATTATGAAACTTTGTTAACAATATTAAAGAAAACCTGAATAAATAAAGTAACATATTCTATCTATGGATTAGAAGACTCAATGTCATAAAGCTGAGGATTTGAAGGATTCCAAATCCTTCAATCAACTGAAAACAATTTTCCTTCTTTTAATTTTTTAATTTTTATTTTTTAAAGATTTTGTTTATTTGAGAGAGAGAGAGTGAGGTAGTGAGAGAGAGAAAGAGCCTGAGCAGGGGGAGAGGGAGAAGAGAAGCAGGGAGCAGGGAGCCCAATGTGGGGCTTGATCTCAGGACTCTGGGATCATGACTTAAGCTGAAGGCAGATGGCTAACCCAATAAGCCATCCAGCTGCCCCTCCCCCTTCTTTTTAAGTGGGCTCTATGCACAGTGTGGAGCCCAGTATGGGGCCTGAACTCATAATCTTGAGTTCAAGACCTGAACTGAGACCAAGAAATCTGATGCTCAACTGAGCCACCAAGGTGCCCTAGGAAAAATTCTAACCACTAATATGTGGGATTTTTTAAAAAGTATTTGTAGGGACACCTGGTGTTTTATTTATTAAATTTATAAGTGTATTAAATAAATAAAATCTTTTAAAAATATAAATAAATAAATAAATAAATGGCACGTGTTTGAAACACTGCCCTTACCCCCAAGAGTCAACTGCCTGATTAGCATGTCGAAGGGAATAAATGTAAGTTTTGCACCCTGTGAGTGTATGTGTATGTGTGTGCACGTGTGTGTGTGTCTAGTAATTTCTAATGGCATCACCTATTCTTTGCCATTCTAAGACTTGAGTTAATATCAGAACAAAACACAATTAAAACCCTAGATATGATTAGTTGATTCTAAAATTTGGGAAGCTTAAAGGGCAAAGAATAGTTAGAATGCTTTTTTTACAGAATAAGAATTTGCCTTATCAAACAAAAATAATCATAAGAGTATAAAATTGCAATAAAGAATGCAGTGCAGTGATAGACAATTTGGCAAATGAAACAAAATCAAGAAGCCAGAAAGTGAAACATGTAATTGTCAACCTTATTTATTAAACAACCGACCTTGAGGCTCCACATAGAAATGATGGACAATGTAATTAATAAATTGATAATGCTCTCATAACCAATTAACCATAAGGAAATGATGGAATTTTAATTTTTACCTCACATGGAAATAAGATTATATCCCATAAGATTAAACATTTGATTAAGAAAGTCAAACTTTTATAACTTTTAGGAAACAATAGAAGAGAATAGCTTTCTGATTTTACTTAGGGAGGCATTTCTTTTTATTTATTTATTTATTTATTTATTTACTTACTTACTTACTTATTTGACAGAGAGAGAGATCACAAGCAGGCAGAGAGGCAGGCAGAGAGAGAGGGGAAAGCAAGACTCCCTGTCGAGCAGAGAGCCCAATGTGGGGCTCGGTTCGAGGACCCTGAGATCATGACCTGAGCTGAAGGCAGAGGCTTTAACCCACTGAGCCGCCAGGTGCCCCCGGGAGGCATTTCTTTAAGAAGACAGAACAATGAATCTTGGAACACTGAAAAAATAAAATAAAATTTAAAAAAATAAAATTAAATTAAAAAAGAAGACATAAAAAGCAGGTCATAATTTGAAAGACATATCAAATGAATGATATTTAAAAAGAGAAAATCTGTTTATCAAAATGCACCATAAAAAGGATGAAAGGCAAACCACAAAATGTAATCATGAGGACTCAAAATACAAAAAGAACTCCTCCAAATTAAAAAGATCACATTGGGAAAATGGGCAAAAGACTTGCCTAGCACTTTCCAGAAGAAGCAACCTGAGTGGCAAACAAACATAAAAAGATGTTCCATTCATCAATGTTTATGTCACTAACCAGATCCTCTAGACTGGCAAAAGTTAAAAAGCCTGGCGATATGAAGTGATGAATAAGGATATAGAGCAGTAGGAACAGTCATCCACTGCCTGAGGAAATGGGTATTGGCATAAACATGTTGGGAAAGTCTAATGGTGGCTAATAAACCTGAGCATCCCCCATCAAGGGGACCATCAAGTTCATTCCTAGGTATTTTCAGAGAAACATTTTCACATGGACACCATTGGACATAGACAGTAATTTGCAGCAGGAGTGTCATCGATGGCAGAAATTCTGGAAGGAGTCCAGATCTAACAGTAATAGAGTAAATAAATAAATTGAGATGTATTTTTAAAAACTGGTTGCTGTGCAGTGGTAAAAAAAGTGGATTTTAGCTATCAGGAACAAAATGGATGACACTGCAGAGAACGTCTGGGCATGACTCCTTGCAATGTGCACAACTAAGTCACTTTGTTATTTGGGATTTACAACCCCGGAATTATAAACACAGCATTTAGGGCTTTGATAACTTTTGTGACGGAGTGAAAGGAATGGGATACAGAATTAGCCCAAGGAAACTTCAAAGTTCAAGGTGCTATTCTCTGCCTAAGCTAACTGGTGGGTCATGGATGTTTTATTGTTGCTCTTCGGACTTTGCACTTCAATAAACTTCTTTATAAACATTGCATAAGCATTCCCTTGAATATGGCCAATAATTACTACATTTTTAAAAAGCGTAGGTATGTCCTGGGAGTCGCTTGGGCCTGTGGGCAGAGAGAACAGCCTCTGCCAAGGCACAGAGTTGGCAAACTGCCCGATCTGTGGGGAGGGATGGAAGCCGTGAGGTATCAAAGGAGCGTGTGTAGTGAGTCAGTCAGGTGTGCACCGGTGCAGACAAATTGGAGGAGGTGGATGTGAGTCAGAGAGGGACTTACAAATAAGTACAGAGCTTCTACCCTCTGCTGCCCATGATCAAAAATGTGTGACAGGGTTTTCAATAGAGAGTGACAGGCACAGTGCATTGTCTGTAAATTACCATTACAGTGGTGGGGTGCAGAGTTGTGGCTCTCAAGGCTGGTTGCATAATAAGATCACAAAGGGACAGGGTCTGGGGTCCACCTCCAGATATTCTGATATAATTAGTTGGAAGTGAGTCTGGGCTCAAACGTGACCAGGTGAAGAAGATGGATTTGGTGGTAACAATGATGGTGACTGTGGAGGGCAGGCTTCCAAAGTGACTTCCAATGATTTTTGCCACCGGTATTCATGCTCACATGAAAAACCCTCCTTTTGGATATGGACTGGACCCAGTGACTTGCTTCTAATGAATAAAATATAGCGAAGGTGATGGAATGTCACTTCTGAGATTTTATCCCAAAAGACAGTGACTTCTGTCCTGGTAGCCAGCTCTCTCTTCTCTCCCCCATCTTCATTGCTCGTTCTGATGAAGCCAGCTGCTGTTGTGGATGGCTGTCTATGGAGAAGTCCACATGGGTAGGTACTAAGGGAAGCTTCTAGCCAATGGCCTATGAGAAAGTGATTCTGCCAACCGCCAGGTGAGTGAGCTTGGATTCGACCCTCCCCCAGGCAAGTCCTGTAATGACTGAAGCCTTCGTGCCATCCTTGTTGCAACCTATGAGAGACCCTGAATCACAGGACCCAGTTAAGCCACACCCAAATTCCTGACCCAGACAGGCTGTGAGACAAATGTCGTTACTTTGAGCCATTGCCTTTTGGGGTAGTATGTTATGCAGCCATACATAATTGATAGAGTGAAGACGATTGTGGTAGACAGAATAATTGCCCCTAAGGATGCCCAAGTCTTCCTTTCTGGAACCTCTGAATATGCTATGTCACATGGCAAGGCAGCATCTAGTTTGCTAACAATTTGACCTTGGGATGGGAATTATCCCACCGGGCTCACTATAATCACTTTGTGATTATAGTGAAGATGAAAGAGGAAAGAGGGGAGGCAATGTCAGAGTGAGGCAGTGACGAATTGCCAGCTTTGGAGATGGAAGGCGCCCACAAGCCAAGGAATGTGGGTGCTTCTAGAAGCTGGAGAAGGCAAGGAAACATACTGTTCCCAAGTGCTTTCAGAAAAAAAACAGTCCTGTGGACACCTTTATTTTAACCCAGTGAAACCCATGTGGTCTTCCAACTTCCAGAACTGTAAGATGGTACATCGGTGTAGTTTCAAGCTTCCAAGTTTATGGTAACTTGTTACAATAAGAAATTAAAGTAGCGATGCTAATTCTAATGCTAATCATAAGAATGGCAATATCGACATTTAGTCAATACTTCCTGTGTGTCTGGAATTGGGTTACAGAGCTTGACATGTGTTGGTATATGATCGAATGCCCAAGTGACTCTTTGAATGTACTTTTTCATCTGTGCTTTAGAGATGAGATCAGCGTTCAGAAAGATCAATTGGCTTGCCCAAGTTACATACTTAGTAAGTGAAATGCATGCTTAAAAAAAGCCAACATTGTCAGCCCCCGGCCCCCACAACATTTTACCATAGACTTTCGAATGTATTGAACCAGGGAAGGAAAAGGGATGGAATGCAGAAAACAGAAAACAAGTTTCTATCCAGTTTTTACCCATGCAGTGGGATGTGGTAGTAATTACACCAGAACAGCTTTTTGAAAATGAGTCTAGCTGCTTTCATAATAGGCACGTGGGAGGTCATGCACTCATTTTGATAATGCTGCCATTGCCAAAAGTACTTTTTAAAATGCCTCACTCAGTAATCATCATCAGCTCCTGTGACACATCGCTGGGAGCCTCTTCACGTGAGAAATCGTTTGTCCTCTAAGATTCATTTTAATTCTCAGAAATAGCCGAGATTTTTTCAGAGCAAAATTGAGGAAGGTGGTTATTTGTCATGAATGCCTGGAAAAGTAATAATAGCTAAAAGGTGTTGATTGCTGATAGTGATCAGGGCTTTAGATTTTTTTAAATTTTTATTTATTTATTTATTTTTTTTTTGAGATAGAGTGAGAGCCCAAGATCTGGGGGTGGGGCAGAGAGAGAATCCCAAGCAGGGTCCAACACTCAGCATGGAGCCTGATCTGAGACTTGATCTCAGGACCCTGAGATGGTGACCTGAGCTGAAATCAAGAGTCAGAGGCTCAATGGAATGAGCCTCCCAGTTGCCCCTAAAATTTTTTTTAAAATCTAGGCCTCAGAATAGGTCTACATGGGGAGCAAATTACTATGATCCCCACTGCAAAGATGAGGTGACTGACCCTGAGAGGGAGTAAGCAACTTGCCTGAGATCTGAGCTAAGAAGCTGTCAAACATTCATGTAACCCTGAGGTCCGCAGGCTCCAGGTTCTGTGCTTACAACTGTTGTGTGTACCGCCTTCCAGGGATTTCCTTCTGAGCTCCCTATGTTCAACACTGCTATGATGTACGTGGAGTGGTTCTACACTTATTTTGTAGAAGATCGGCTATCATTAGCTTCAATCCAACTTTGATCAAACAGGCTAGCTCAGCTTTCTCAAAGGCTCCCCAAAAACCCTAGCTCCGTGGGATTCACAAACAGGGACCCTTGTGGGAATATGATATTTTTCACTGATTCCATAACACTTTTTTTCCTTTCAAATTTTAACATCTCCAAGATTGAAATGCACCTTACTATCACTGTCATCTAGGTGGGACTTTTGATGGGCTTGTTTTTCTTACACAAATATATCAACACTTGCACAATAGGTGTCTGTGGCTTGGACAAAAATCATGGAGAAAATAATGAAGCATGCTTTAAACAGCAGCATATTCTTGGAAGCACAGATATTGATATAGTGTGGAAAACATGATTATCAGTTACTGAGAAAAAAAGTGACTCAGAAGAGCTGGGATCTGTTTTAGAAGTTTTAGAAATTCCTTGAATGACTTGTTTCACCTATAGATATATATCCAAGGATAATATTTAATAATTGTCAAAGTAATGCTAAAAGAATTATTTCAGTAAGTATAAAATAAAAATGCTTCTAAGTGTTAAGAAAGTATCCAGTCCCAGCTTAACTGGCAAAGTGTTTTCTGTATAACTTCTACATAAATTAATGGTGCATCTTTTAATAGAAGATGTCTTAGATTTGGTGAAATTAACTTGGATAAGCACTGGTCTACAGGGTTAAATAAGTTTGTTAAAAGGCTTTTCAGTGATTTGGATCTGCTAATGCTCATCAAATAAGGGCTGAATGTAGGTAGATTTCTCTTAAATTTATTTGACCATGGAAAGATGTCTCATGGGTCATCTATACAGACAACTAAGCAAGGAAATACATTTTGGAAAGAACCAAGCTAGTTAGTATAATCTGATAAAAGTGAAAGACAATCAAATTTTTGGTATAACTTGCAAATATTCTCTGAGGATAAGTATAAGAAGAAAGTCTAAAATATTCTAAGTGACTAGAACATGACTGAGACATGTATTCATTTTTTCATCATGATTATTTGAAGAACAATGTTCATTTGAATGAGTAAGTTCTATGATTCTAGTCCAAGTTAGTGACACTCCTACCTCCCCCGCCCCCTCCCCTATTCTGAGTTGAGCACCCATCATTTTACAGGAGCAAATGCTTGTTGTGGGCATTTTCTCACGAGACTGCAGCTCCTCTAAGAGGAGGAATTCTCATCTTTCATCCAAAACACCAAGTGCATGGTGAGATCACCAAGCTGAATGAGCATGAGTCTGTATCAATGCTTGCTTGAGGGAGGAAGGAAGAGGGAAATCCATGATATGATATAGACAATGTGCGTTCATTACTTTTCCCGTATAACTATTACATTAACTTGTTTGTGATATAATGATCTCTTCCTGTTTCTGAAAGATGGAGTAGGGAGTTAGGCATTAAATATTTCTCTTCTTTTCTAATAGGTACTTAAATGCTTTCACACTATGAATTTCTCTTAATTGTCCCCAAACCTGAGGTTTATGTGTCAGGCTTATTAAGTGGCCTCAGACAGATTGTAACAAATTGAATTTCATACTAATTGACCCATGCATGCAGTTAGCACACAGTATTTGAGAATCCCAATGATGAGGGAGAGATGAGAAAGCTCCCAAAGCATCTGAGCCTTGTTATCCCCACTGAATTCTTTTAAATGTCATAAAACCTATTGCCCTTGCTGGAATAAAAAGGAACAAATAAGTCTTATTAAATAGATATAGTTCCCAATTAAAGCTCTGAAATATTGATTCAGCCACTCATTCATTCATTTACTGATCAATCATTTACTGATTGGCTGAAGTCCTCTGTGTGCTTGTTCAGTCTTCGCCGAGAACTAACCACCTGCTCTCCAAGGTCAACACTCACTGATATATGCTCTGCTTTGCTTACAACCTTAATATTATCTTGACTCCTTTATCATCATTCTGGTTGCCTAGGTTAGAAACATGGGCACTTTTTTTTTAATCTTCCCTCTTTTTCACACCATAATCCAGCACATTGAATTGCATGAATATGCATCTATTCACCCACGTCCACAATCTGTCAGGAAATCCTGTTAAATCCTAAACTTCTCAAATATATCTTTATCTTTAGTCCCCATGCCATGCTGTTTGGGGTTTGCTCATCTTTTGCCCAGATTACTCCAACAACCTCCTAACTTGCCTCTGGACTCTCATTTTCTCCAACCCATTCTGCATCACACAGCCGGAGTATCACCCCCCTGCCCCGCCCCTGCCACAAAATGGATCTGAACTTTTCACTCCCCACCTTAAAAATCTTTAATGGCTATTTTTTTTCTATTTTTCAAAATAAAATAGAAGATTTCCAGGTTCCATTTAGAATGTGAAAAGTGAGAAAGAGCATAGATCTCACTGTTACCACGAAAAAAAAAATCTGAATAATTTGCAAATTCACAACTTTTCACAACCTACCAAAAAGATGAGGTTTTGGGACAACCAACTAGTAATTTGAAATCTCAGGAAAGATAAATCTCTCCAAGGAGGAATGTAATATAAGTGCTCGCCACAGATGCCATCTGCCATGCAAGCCAGAAATAATTCAGTTACAAATTTTAACAAATTGCTGAAGGCAGAGTGTGGACCACCACAAAGTATAGTGGCCCCAGGAGCCACTAAAACAAAGAGAATCTGCATCCACTTGCAGGCTCTTTTCCACAGATCTCCATCGGGTCCTCACGAGGAAGTCCAAGGTCAGGATGGGAGTGTAGATAAAGCGACCTTTGTGATGCAGCCTTGGAAGAGGGGAACAGCAGCTGTTGAGGGAAAGGCACAGAGCCTTGCCTGGATTATTCTCCTCTCTTTCCTCTATGGAACAAAAGCATTCAAGCATTGAAGCAAGGGGACCAATGCCTATTGCCCTGAGGACACAGGTCGAGACTCACTGCAATTAAAGGAAAGGGAGAGAAGAACACAAAACCAAGGGAAACCAAAATAAAACTCCTTTGGAAGAGGCAGGACGGTATTCTGAGGCTAGACAATTAAAGACCCCTTACCTTTCGGGAAGGGGTAGATTCATTACATATTCCTCCCCAAGTGATAGGTAAGGATACAGAGAAGACCCCTGAGACCCAGCATCAGAACACTTGCCTAAGAATGAGACTGAAACACAGTGACCCACACTTACAACCCATCCTGTCCCCCGCAACCCATACACCACACACATACTGAGCTGGTATTAGAGAAGGTCAAGAGCCCCAAAAGGGTGTCTTGAGCTATAGAGCAAATGAAAGGCATAAAGCTAAAGGTGAAGCAATCACTGAGAAAAATCCTCTGATAAACCAGCCCTCATTCTAAACACAAAATATTGCTAGAGGAATAGGAAGCTGATACTGGGTATAATCAGAGAAATCCAAATCCAGCTCACGTTTTGGATAGATTGACTCAGAATTCCTACACTAAAGCCTCATAAACAGTCTACCTATTTCCAGGCATAAAATTATTTGTCTCACTTGCTACTGTACTACATAAAATGTTCTGCTTCCAACCACAAATCGCAATGCACAAAGAAACAAAAGAAGAAATAAACATCTTTATTAAAGAAACAAGTGAATCAACAGATGTATATAGAATTAGATACATACACAGATGTTGAATATGTTGGAGGAAAATCTGTAACCTTTGGTTTGTTAATGAGTTTTTAGATGAGACATTGTGCAAGTCATAAATAAAAAACGAAAAAGGATAAATTAGACTGTAAACATTTAAAACTTTTGCTCTGTGGAAGATGCTGTTAAGAGAATGAAAAGATAAATCACAGACCAGGAGAAAATATTTTCAAATCACACGGCTGATAAAGGACATGCATCTAGAATATATAAAGAACTCTTAAAACTCAACCACAAGAAGACAGTCAACTCAGTTAAATATTGGGCAAAGATACACCTCTCTAAAGAAGATACTGGATAGCAAAAAAGCAAATGAGAAATTCAGTAACGTTAGTCATTAGAGAATGGAAATCAAAACCACAATGAGATACCAACTCTAATACATACCTATTAAAAGGGTTGGAGGGAAAGCACTAACAATGCCAGATGTTGGTGAGAAGGAAGAGTAAAAGGAAAAATGGTACAGCAACTTGCGAACACAATTTGTCATACATTTATGATGTACTTATCCTGTGATCCAATAATCTCACTTTTAGGTATTTACCCCAGTGAACTGAAAAGTTAATGTACATGCAGTATTCTGTAAACAAATGTTCATAGCAGATTTATTTATTACCAATAGGAACTAGATATCACCAAAATGTTCTTCAACAGGCGAATGGGTAAAATATGGAAAAAACTTCTGATACCTCCAAACAATGGAAGATATTTGGCAATAAAAAGGAAAGAATTGGGGGCACTTGGGTGGCTCAGTGGGTTAAAACCTTTACCTTCAGCTCAGGTCATGATTTCAGGGTCCTGGGGTGGAGCCCAGCATCAGGCTCCCTGCTGAGCAGAGAGCTGCTTAGCAAGGAGCCTGCTTCCCCCTCTCTCTCTGTCTGCCTCTCTGCCTACTTGTGATCTCTCTCTCTCTCTGTCAAATAAATAAATAAATAAATAAAATCTTTAAAAATCTTTAAAAATCTTTAAAAAAAAATAAGAACTGTTGATTCACATGTATCTTGCCAGGGACCTTGTAACAACCATGCACACACTTCTATTTATCTATTTTATTTTTTATATGTTAACTATACTAAATGTATTTTGAATACAAGCTTAAAAACATTCCCTTCAATGTGACACATCTGTAGATAGTGTTTAAGTGTAAGTAATTCCAATATATATATTTTTCATTTTCAAGGTGTCAGTGGTGTCAATATATAGTCAGAATTGCAATGTCTAGGTCCCCCTTGGGTCTCAAGTCTGTCACGGCTATCAGATTACTGGGGCATATATGCATAGCGGTAAGAGCCCCATTAACGATAACACAGTTATTAAAAGCACAGATTTTGAAGTCAGATAGCACTGGGGTCAAATTGTGGCTTTATCATTTACTGGCTATGTAACTTTAGACAAATTATTTAACATTTTGTCGTCTCTATCTTTTGTAACACGTCTGTCACCAAATCAACCTCATAATAGTTGATTCTCAAACTGGCCCCTGTAGGGGGGAGATAAAGGGGGTAGGGGAGACAGAAGAAAGAGGCAGGCCACTCCAGACTGGTAGGTGGTAGGTTTAATAAGCGAGGGACATTTACATATAAGGCTGGTCTTGGGCGGCTTTGAGACAAGGAGATTTCTGCATCCGCCTAGACAGAATCTGAGCACTTCTATAGGAGTCTGGCAGGATGGTCTCAAGAACACATTGCTCCCTCGGGCCTGCATCCTTGAAAATGGTTCCCCCTGTGGGAACAGTAGGCAAACATACCTTCCAAGGGCAGGGGAAGGCGGGTGAGAACTCTCCAGTTGCCCAGGTCCAGCTTGGGGGTCAATCGGCGGTCACATCCTCTTGATGACTTCCTCCAACAATAGTATATGATAGGCGTTAAATGAAATAACATAGGAAACGTGAGCAGCTCTGAGAGCCATATGTGGTGAGTGAATGGAAGTTGTAGTAGCTCTCACCTCATTCTAGTGATTCTGGGAAGATCCCCAGTGACAGCAATGATACACTTTGCCTAAATGAGAAACAGGATGAACTCGCTTCCACTACACCTCATTCTCCCTGAGACACACCTTCCCTATTGCTTGCTTTTATAATACACAGGGTGGGGAGGTCTTGATTAGAGTGCACAGAACAAAGACCCAAACAAAAACAGGGTAAGCACCCTCTTCAAACCAAAGCAGACACAACATTCAAAATGAATAAATAATCGAATCACAGGGTCAAATATTACCACTGCCATACCTTATGGTAAAATAATAACTTCCATATTCAATATAATTTTCAAGTAAAATGTGTGTCCCAAAGCCCAGTAAATTACAATCTAGGGCCACATGAGAATTACGAGTCATAAACTATGCCAAAAAAATAATGTTTCCTGAGGACCGTGGTCGTGCAAGTGTTGACAAACCTTTCTGTGAAGGGCCAGACAGTAAACAGCTTGGTTTTACTCAACTCAGATTGTAACATGAAAACAACCATAGATAATGTGTATACAAATGAGTGTGCCTGTACTCCAATAAATCTTTATTTATAAAAACAGGTGGTGGATGGGATTTTGGCTCATGGGCTGTAGTTTACTGGTTCCTGGTATAGAGATCGGGAAAAGAAGAAAATCCCCTTGGATTTAATTTCACTACAGCCATTGTCAATGCTAGCCAATTGCCTAGCAAATTTAAAGCTCAACCAGGAAAATTTTCCCCTTGAGATATTAATTATGACACCCTGCATTTTTTTTTTTTTTTTAAGATTTTTTATTTTATTTATTTGACAGAGAGAAACACAGCGAGAGAGGGAACACAAGCAGAGAGGGAATGGTAGTGGGAGAAGCAGGCTTCCCGCCGAGCAGGGAGCCCGATGCGGGGCTCGATCCCAGGACCCTGGGATCATGACCTGGGCCGAAGGCAGACGCTTAACGACTGAGCCACCCAGGCGCCCCAGACACCCTGCATTTCTTAGGTTAGGTACAGAATACTGTCTCTCTCGGAAAGTGTCATCTGAAACACTAATTCACTATCTAAAGTGGAAAAATTCATGGATTTGCAGAATGACACATAAATTCTCTGGGTCTTTTCCTAACATTCTTTTCTTCCCCGTAGTAGTTTCCATTCCTAATTCAAAATGCAGTATGCTAATTTCTCCTTTCAGTTTCTTTTGACCTCTGCATTTCGGGCACTCCAATGGCAAATCGAGGACAGCTTGTGTCTTGGGACACAGCCTGCACTCCCTTGTTCTGTCAGTTAGTCAACTGATCTTGATCATGGGATGTGTGTCATGCTTTACACCGTATGGGGTGGTTGTGGCACTGAGCCGCTCTCTACTTTGATAGCAGGTAATTTAGTTCACATCAACAGCTCGATGGGTACAGCAAGAAAGAATCTGAAGCCTCCTGGAGAAGTCAGATCATGTCACCGAGGAACAACATTCTTCTATTTGAATGTTATTCCCCTGGAGTGATAAAAGGCTGGATTGAAACAAAAGTACCTGGATTGCACAAGTCAAAGCAAAGCAGAGAAGAAGAAAAGCAAGATGGTGAATGGCAGGGGGGGAAATAGTCTCTGAAAATGACCCCAAGCAATTCCTCTTCTTCCTTGTTTAAGTGTGTCAAAAGGTTGAGTCTGATTCCCCCTTAAATCTTGATTGGTTTTTATGACCTGTTGCACAATAGAACTTGGCTGAAGTGAAGTCCTTTTGAGGCTAGATTATAAGAACCTTTGTAGCTTCTGCCAGGACCTCTCAGAGCATGAGCTCTTGGGACACTCTCCCTTGGGTCCCTGACACCTTGCATAAGAGGACTCGGCCACTCTGTTGGGAGAGAGGCCTCACGGGAGACCCAGAGAGAGGGACCAGACTTGTGAGTGAGCCCCCTTACACGTCTAGCCCACTTGAGCGTACACAGGTAATAGAAGTGCCTGATAATTAGCTTTTTTTTTTTAATTACAATGTAAGCACTTCATATTAAGCTTTTGCTTGCTGAAGCATCCATTTCAAAGACGTGCTTCTCCAATAAGCACATTACCCGCTACACAACTCAAGAAAGAGACAGGCAGCTCCAGCATGAAGTTCCCCACTTTAGAAAGACCTGGATGACCTAGACCACCTGAGTGACCCTATTTCCCCTCCCATGCTTTACTCCTGCTCTTCTATTTTAAATTCACCAATAAAGAGTGAAACTGTAAAACTCTAGTCGCCCCACCCGCAACCTCAATAAAGGCAGAATTCAGGTCTGTGCTCTTTCTGTCTCTACCTTCGACCTCACTGTGTGGCCTGTGTGTACCCTTCGGGACTTGAGAGTAATAAATCTTATTATTTATTTATTTTTTCCCAAATCCCCTGATGGTTGTTGCTGAGGTGTGTCCAGCAATCACAATAAGAAGCACACGGGCTGATCCAGCCACGTTGGCTCAAGTCGGGGACACGTCTGTGAGGCTCACCAGCCCAGCTGAGTCCCCACGCATTCCTAGCAGATAGCATCACCACCCACAGGCTGAGACGCAAGCACGTGACTCTACTCTCAGCCACCAACTGCTGCAGTGACGCAAGACATCCAAGTAGGAACCACCCGGCCGAGCCCCAGTCGATCCACAGGACCACGCAAGATAATAATAAAGGTTGGAAGCCACTGAATTTGGAGATGGCTTATTCTGTAATTTGTTAGGATAATTGAGGTAGCCAGAAAAAGTAATTAAATCCCCCCTTCCAGGAAACATAGGCAACTGACGGATATGTATGCCTCACATGGAGAGGAGACTAGAATCCAAACTTACCACGGGGCTTGCAGTTTTTCAGAAGATGAACAGTGAACCTGTGACATGACAAATAACCAGAAATGTGAAACCAAGCTAGTCCAATGCTGCCAGCGGGGAGCAGAGATGACAGTTTGAGATCAAAGTTTTCGCTGGCTTCTTTCTGGAATCAGCTCCTGCAGTGATATGCTGGGAATCTGGGAGGCTATGCTTGGAAGCAAGTGTACACCAAGGTCACCATGTCCAGGGAAGTTCCCGTCTTTTGTGTGTGTCCTAAACTAAATGTCTCAAGTTCAACAATAGACTTTTAGGTATAAGAGGAAGTTCGCTCAGAACAAAAACTACTACATAATAATGGCTAATAATGACTCTTGTGGGTGCTTTGGCTCTAGGTTCCAGATCACACAGGACTATCATGCAGCAAGGTATGGAAGGTGGAAACAGACTACGGAAAGTCATTTTAGTGGGACTCAATGCTTGCGGAAAAAGTGTAGCCTCTAGCAAGCTAGATGTGGGAACTCAAGTACCCTCCACATCCATCCCCTTTCTACTTCCTGTGTTCAGACTCTTGGTCCTTTCTTCTATAGTTCTCTTAATGGGTATTGTTGCTGCTTGTTTGTATGCTTTTTGAAATTTGTATAAGCCATTTATGTACTTAAGATAGGTGTCCTTCGCTGTCATATTTAACTATACATCCTATTTACTATTTCTTTAATTGGCTTTGTTTTTTGGACATATTGAAGTATACCATTTAAAAAATTAATCTCTCTGTTCTTTTGCATTATTCCTTCACTTTTAAAATTTAAAAGTATCCCCCCACATTCTATAGGTTAGACTAACCATTGAATTATTTTTTCCTTTTTTGATATTATAAAATATTTAATCAAGTGAAAATCATTTTATCTTATTAATGTTGCCATTTTTGGCAAAGCTAAAGCAAATTTTTCATTAATAATGAAAAGATCAATTGGGCATATTCAATTGTCTTAAGCCTGATTGAATATATTACTTAAAACAACTCTAAGAATATATTTGATGAGAGACGTGTCGATTTTATGACTGCATGTAAATCCATATGCAATGAGAAAATGTTCTCAGGATCTAATTATTTCTCATTCTTACTGGTTGGAAGTTCTTCCCAAGTTACTAAATTGTGCAGTATTGTCTTTTGCAAAGCCTGTAGCACCAGAATGCTAATTCTGCAGAATGTTAATTAATATTGCATGATAAAAGGGTTTTGTGGTAAAACACATTTGGGAAATACTTTTTTGAACCAAATTGGATTGGTTTTTTACTCAAGGACTTCTCAGAGTATTTAATGTATATTGTGAGTTTCTAAGAGTGTGCTGTAGCTTTAACTAAGCTTTAACTAAGCTTACAAACCCTTGCTGCTCAAGTATCTTGCAGGACTCCTGTGAACTGGAACATACTTTGGGTTATGCTGATGTGTTGAAAAAACTCCTGAACGAATGTTAGGAAATCCTGAATAGGGCTCTCGGCCAATGCAAAGCAGTTCCCTCATCTGTGTAATAAGCCCTGGACTCTCATGATAATTAGAAATCTGTAAAGATTCTCCAGCAGTTCTGTCCAGCTGTGGGTTCTTTGTGTCAGCGTTGCCCAAGGAAATCACGGGCACTTTCTCAGCACCTACTTTCAGCCAGGTCCCCTCTGCAACTGAAAATACTGAAGGAATTTAGGTGACTTCCAACATCTTGTTTAGCTTTGACATTCTTGCTCCAGAGCTCAACACTTGGGATTTTATTACAGAAATAACTTATAATAGCTGGTCTACATAAGGCTATTTGATTATGGAATTTTGTCTAGGACACATCTAGGAAGTTTGAGTTGAACAAGGAAAAACTTAGAGCAGGGTCTCTTATAGGTCGCACCATACCTTGTGGTTTGTCCCAAATATTTCTCCTTAATTCTCAGTGCCCTGGCATAATCATTAATAGCACCCCCTTTCATTTCAAAGGCTAAATGATTTAAATGATAACTTATATGCCCACTCTCTCTCTCCTCCAAGTCCAACCACTCCCTGGCTCTGGATGATTTTTAAAAAAGGTAACAGTTGTTTTTGTTTTAATGTCAACTAAGTAGAGGTACTATTCACGTACTCTCCTATGTAATTCTCACAAAACTCTATGAAGCTGGCACTAACTGGCTCCATTTACAGATAGGGAAACAACCATATAACTCATTCAGTAAGTGGTGGAGATTTGAACTCCAAAAATCTGATTTCAGAGCTCCCTATCTTAAATATATGCTACAGTATTCTTTCCAGCCTCTAATACCAATGATTATAGCTCTAAAACATATGGTTTACTGTTTTGCTCAAACTATTTCTTTGCTCAAACTATTTCTACGTTGAAATATCCCACCTCTTTCCTCCTTTATCCGTAAGTCCTATTCATTCTAAAAGTCTTTGCTTATAATGGCCTTCACCACGTAACCTTCTGCTTCTACTCTAGCTCATAACGACACATAATTAGTTAGAATTTCACTGGAGGTTAATGTCTCTGTCCACATTTCAACATATATTCATATATCCCCTTTGAGGGCCATAAATGATTCCACAATCGTGCACCTTTCCCCAACCCAGATGGAAGGTTTACAGGCCTGAGATCTGTATTTTCACAAGTGTCTCCTAAGGTGCAATGCTATCACACCCAAAACCATCTTAACCCTCTTTTCCTACCAGGAAGGAAAGTGCAAAAAATAATGAAAAAAATCCACAGCTTCAAAATGTCTATGTATTTTTGGCTGTTGATTCAATACCAACGGTATTTAGAGGGTCAGAATTATCTAGCTTTGACTTCGTTCTTTGGTGACATTGGACAATCATTTTCTTCAAGCCCAGGTTTCCTCATTATGGATGATTATCTGTGTGATAACATAGGCCCCACCAGGTTTAAAGGATTTAAATGGATGTAAAGCGATAGCTTGTAGGGGAGTGTTTTGTAAATTGTAATGTGCTAAACAAATACATGAAGTTGATTATTGACAGTGATAAAGTATCTTGGATCTGTAGACAATTTTTTCTGATTTGGGAGAAGAGAAACTTGCATTTTTTGAAGTCTTCATCCAGTTTGAAATCTGCTATTGCCCAGTTTGTGCTCATGAATTTACTGGAAAGGCAGGCTCTAGGAAAGTCATAAACAACAGGCAGCTTTCAGGACAGCCTCAAGGAGGCTGGAGGAGGTACTTGGTGCCAGTGGCCCATGTCTGCTTCTCCCATTAAAATGCAAATAATCCTTCTAGAGAAGCTGATTTGTTGGAGGCAGCTTGTCAGCGGGCAACAAAATCTTCTGCATTGTAGAAACAGGCAAGCAAGGCTTCCCGGGGTTACTAAGATGTTCAGACATCTTTCTATGATTCATCATTTGCTATTTCCATCTACTCAGCTCCCCTATTTCCCATGATTCGCTCCTAACCAGTCCCAGGTGGATTGCTGAGCTACCATCCAATAACACTTGGAGCCAGGAAATCAATTTTCTGATGTTCCTACTTCAACCTTCTTTTATTGCACTTTACGTTTGTCTGATATTTTCCCTCACCAACCCAGATTCCAAATATGTATTTCCTTCAATAGCCCCCCATCCTGGGGAAGGCTGTAGGGCCAAAGAGGTTGTCTGTCAGTGCTTGAAACATTGTGTCAGGGCCGGATGGCAAGAGAAAGAACCTAGAAGAAACGGCTGTGAAGTGGAAGGTCTTTCTTCAGCCCCAGTGCCTCCTTAGTGGCTTGTGATAAGAACAACAAATAAACTTGATGTGGTAAACACATAATAGGTCAAATTGGCCATTACCCTCTCAGAGCACTACGGTTGTCTCTCTTTCATGTTCCCCCGGTTAGTGGAAGCTTTCCCCAGAGAGACCATTTCTGAGTCTCTTTGAACTCTGTTGGGAAGATTACTTTTCATGCTGGGAACTCATCTTAATTTTTTTTTCCTGCAAGGCAATTTGTACTGCAGACACAGCCTGCCATTTCTCTCCTTCTTGTATCCGGTTTTATGTACAAAATAAAGTAAGAGTTCCCATTACTCAGAAGGGGAAAGAGGTGGGGGCGCACAGTTGTTGAACCCCCATAATTTACTAGGCAATGTAATCTGTGCTTGCATTTTTTTTTAAAGAAAGTCATTTATTCTGACAATCACTACTCCTGAAATATCATTTCAGGTATAGGATAGTGATATTATATTATTAATCACACACGGAGACACAGATACACAGTTATATAAAAATGCACATAGCTTCACGAGCTACAGTGGGATTCTGCGTGTGTGTGTGTGTGTGTATAAGCACTTTGGAATTAACAAGTTTATTACAATAGCATACAGGTGTGCGCTTGTGTATTTTATCTCATGCAGTTCTTATAAAAACTCAATGAAATAGATATTACTATACCTACTTTAAGAATAAGATAATCCATTTCTCAGAGGTGCACAATAGACCTAGGGCTTGAACCTTGCCTTGATACAAGTGCCCTTTTTTATGTCAGCTGAGAATTATGGGCGATTCTGGCTCCATAAACTTTCTGATTTAAAGAACTAGAAAAATATTTTGATTATAAACCATTCTGGTTTTTTGTTTTGTTTTAGAAAGAGAGAGAGAGCATGGGCATGTGGAGGAGAAGGGCAGAGGGAGAAGGAGAGAGAATCTTAAGAAGGCTATCCCCTGCCCCAGCATGGAGTCTGTCATGGGGCTCTATCTCACGACCCTGAGATCATAACCTGAGCCAAAATCAAGAGCTGGACGCTTAACTGACTGAGCCACCCAGGCGCCCCTATTATAAACAATTCTGATAATAGTATTTCTAAAATGACACGGTTGTTTGGTAGGTAATGAATGCTTTCGATTTAAAAATAATTAAACTTTACTTTGAGATAATTACAGATTCATATGCAATTGTAAGAAATAATACCGAGATATGATTTACGCTTTACCCATCTTCCCTTAATGATAACAGCCTTCCAAACTACAGTTTACCCTTGAATAACACAGGGGATGAGTTGCCGACCCCCAGCACAGTCGAAAATCCACCCTTAACTTTTGACTGCCCCCAAACTAAACCACTAATATCCTACTATTGACCAGAACATAAACATAAACAAACCATAACATAGACAGTGGATTGACACATATTTGCATGTTCCATGTATTATATGCTGTGTTCCTACAATGAAGAAAGCTAAAGAAAAGAAAATGTGATTTAAAAAAATTCATAAGGAAGAGAAAATACATCGACAGTACTGGATTGTATCAATCAAAAAAAATTCCCATGCAAGTGGACCTGAGCAGCTCAAATGCTTGTGTTGCTGTTCAGGAGTCAACTCTATAATAAAATATCAAACCAGGATATTGATGCTGATGCAGCCAAGATGCAGAATATTCTCATCATCACAAGCATTCCTAATGTTTCCCTTTTACAGTCCCATTCACTCCTCTCCAGCCACCACCCCCAACTTAACAACTAGCAACCACTAATCTGTTCTCTATTTCTATAATTTTGTCATTTCGAGAGTGTTGTATAAATGGAATCACACGGTATGTAAACTTAGTGGATTGGCTTTTTTACACTTAGCATAATTCTCTGGAGATTCACCCAGGTTTTTGCATATATCAATAGTTTGTGGCTTTTTATTGCTGAATGGTATTCCCTGGTATGGATATACTACAGATGGTCCAACCATTCATACATTGATGGACATCTGGGTTGTTTCTAGTTTTTGGCTGTTTTGAATAAAGCTGCTGTGAACATTTATGTACAGGTCTTTTGGGGATTTTTTTTTTTTTTTGTATGTGTGTGCTTTTCTTTGGGATAAATGCAATTGCTGGATCACATGGTAGTTGTATATTTAGTTTTTAAGAAACTGTCAAACTGTTTTCCAGAACAGCTATACCATTCTATATTTCCACTAGCAACGTATGAGTGGCTCAGTTTCTCTGCATGCTCGCCAGCATTTAGGGCTGTCACTATTTTTTTTTTAATTAGTCATTTTGGTAGATATGTAGTAATAGCTCATTGTGGCTTTGATTTGAATTTTCCTAATCACTAATGATATTGAACATGTTTGCATGTGCTTATTTTCCATCTGTACAGTATATCTTATTCATTAAAATGTCTGTCTTTTGCCCATGTTTTAATTAGATGGTTGCTTTTTTTTCTATTGAATTTTGATATATTATTGATATTAGTCCTTTGTCAGATATGTGGTTTGCAAATATTTTTCTTCCACTCCAGAGCTTACCTTTTTATCCTCTTAGCAATATCTTTTGCAGAGCAAAAGTTTTAATTTTCATGAAACTCAATTTATTAATTTTTTCATTTTATGCATTATGTTTTTGTTGTTGTGTCTAAGAACTCTTTGCCTAGCCTTAGATTCTGCAGCTTTACCCACATTGAATTTCTTTTGCACTTCTATCAAAAATCAGTTGGGTTGCCTTCAGCTCAGGTCATGATCCTGGAGTCCCAGGATTGAGTCCCTCATCGGGCTCCGTGATCAGTAGGGAGCCTGCTTCTCCCTCTGACCCTCCCAACTCTCATGCTCTCTCTCAAATAAATAAATAAAATCTTTTTTAAAAATCAGTTAGATTTGTTTGTGTGGGTCTATTTCTGGATCTGTTTGGATCTATTCTGCTCTGTTGATCTATATGTCTATCTCTCCACCAATACCACAGTCTTGATGGTAGACAGATAGACAGACTCCTCCCATTTTTCCCCCAAAATTGTTTTAGCTATTCTAACTTCTTTGTCTTTTCGTATATATTTCCCCCATGATATTTCTGTGATCATATTTTTCTGATTTTCTTTTCTTTTAAAAAACATTAATTTTTTTTCTTTTCTAAGAGTATTATGAAAACCACTATCTTCCCCTTACTTAGGGGACATATTTGTTCCCTAACTGAGACATATTTGTTTTTTCTTATTCTTCTCAGGCAATTTTATTTTTTCAACTTCATTTTATAGATGCTCCCATCAATCTTTATTTTTGGCAATAAAATATCCTAAATGAACTCATTAGTCCTCCATTTAGGACGTTATATATTCAGGATCTAGGGAGGATATTGTATTTTACCAACTTGAACCATGTCAATAAATACAGAGGGAGGAGTTAAGATGGAGGAAAGGTAGGGGGACCCTGGGCTTTTCTCATCCCTTCACATAACTGCATTGAGGTCAGATCACTTGGAACACCCAGGAAATTGATCTATGGATTAGAAGAAGGATTTCCACAGTTGTAGAGAGACAGGGTGGCAGGTGAAAGGTGCATGGAAGTGAATTGGGGAAGAGAAAAGTTGCTCTGCTCTAGAGAGGATGGAACCCTTGCCATGGGGAAAGATAGGGAGAGAGGGAGAGAGGAGTTGAGGTAATCTCTTGGACCACAGACTGGAGAGCTAGGGGAACTGAGTGGTGTAAGCTTTTGCAAGCAGTGAGTGGTTCTCAAGTGAACAGGTTTTGGAAGTGCTCAACTTTCCTGTGAAAGGAGCTGTAGCATACATTTCCGGAGAAGGAGGTTGTGGTGGTGGGGGACACACACAAAGTGGTGTATGGATTTCCAAGTTTGCACTGGGAGAGATGGTTCACCTTCCTGGAGTACATTTGGAAGAGGGTATATTGCCTCTCCAAGGACAAAAGACCTTGCAGGCACCAGCAAATAGTCTTTAGTTGGCAGCGAACAAAGGTGCATGCAGAGACTGGATCACCTGGTCATTGCTTTTTGTGGTGCCACAGCATAGAATCTGCACCCTGTGCAAGCAGGGGGCTGTTCTTCTGGAAGAGAACTAGTCAGAGCACTGTGAGTCTCTAATCTGGTGCAGAGAGCGGATCTGAATGTTGGCTCCTTTAAGTTTTGGAGTTTTTAATCCCAGCCCCTGGCCAAAGATAAAACATAGAAGACCTGGGCGCTGAACACGCTGATGGCCCTAGCTTTTCTGTGAGGGCTTCTTGAACAGCAGGTGGTGTAAGATTCCCTGTCCTGGGACAAGAGGGCCATCTGTCACCATTTTATCCCTGATATTAGCATGGTGGGACATCAGAGAGCAACACAGCAACCCCTTGTGGAGGTGGGAGCCTCTGACACCTAACCCTGCCCCTTGTGCTCTACAAGCACTTTTTTTTTTTAAAGATTTTATTTATTTTTATTTGACAGAGAGAGAGAGATCACAAGTAGGCAGAGGCAGGCAGAGAGAGAGAGGGAAGCAGGCT
>CM053606.1:151956168-151999933 GCA_028646535.1 Procyon lotor | reverse complement strand
TTAAATTGTCCCTCTTGTGTCCAGGGATTTATAGTTACACTTGTATCATATGTAAACTTTCACATATGTGTGGGCCTGTGTATCAGCCAGGATTAGGTTTACCACACAAGTCATGCTATATTTTGGACACATTCATACTAAAAACTAATTATTGTTTACTCTAAAATTCAACTGAGTGTTCTATATGTCATTTTTATTAAATATTGCAACCCTAGTCAGAATTCACTCAGGCAACTGAAACCATATCAGTGTTTTCCAACAGCTTTAAAGTGGTAGCTTTTATCTAGGGGTGTGCACATTTACTGTGTGAGAATTTTTTAAGATACAGACTCCAAAGGAGCTCTACCTCAGATATATTGAAACAAAATCTCTGAAGAGAGGCCATGGGCACCTTAAGTCTTTTAAGGTGGTTCTTTAAGCCAAGTGTCTTGTGTCCTTCTTGTTAAGAACCACCATCTCAGGGGCATTTCAAGAAATCCTTCAAAATTAGTTTTACTTTAGTTAACTCAAACTAACAAGTTTTGGTGCAGAATAAATTGATCCCTGGGACAAATGTTTGAGGTAGGATTTAAGTTCACGAAACAATCAGTGAAGAACGATAACTTGATACACATTCTAGTGTTAGATCCTATAGAAGCAAGTCTAAAATAAAAGACCATATGTGCTTAAATTAACCAGGAAAGGCTTTCTGGAAAATATATGATTTGAGTTGACCCTTGAGGGACATCTAGGATTAAAGCTTTCATTTTCTAATTGAATGAGACAGGAAAAATGTAGAATTTAGGCCAAAGAGGATCCCAGTCACAGCAATTTCCAACTTTTAGCCTAACAAAGGGTCATAGAAGTGCTGAGAAATCTAGAAAGAAAGTTTAAGATTGGCTTCCTAATCTTAGAGTTTTCAGGACCTAGAACTAGAAATTCAACTTTAGGAATATGGATGGGAACAAAGTCAGGCATAGAAGGTGGGGATTAAATATTTTGAAGAATAAATAGATTAATTAAAATCAGTAATTTCTGTTATCATCATTTTATCACCTACCAATAATAAATGCACAATTCTTCCTGTTCTATCAGTTAGAAAATAAGCAGCACTCAATGCAGATATCATATTTCCAAAGTACTAAGAGAAAAGAGATCCTTAGTCTTGGGAGCATGTGACTTCTCCTATCTTGTAGTTCCAGCCTGAATGTGGACAGGACAAATATCCTGTTCAGAAGGGTCCTTCCCTCCCAAAACCAGGGGCTTGGGCTTCATCTTTGTACTACCCATTTTGACCACTCTGCTCCCAATGCTATTCTTAATAAAAATCAGTTGGACCCGATTGAATGACTATTCCTAAAGCTCTCAAGCATAGTTACATGATGTCACAAGCAGAGTCCCTTATCTTAAATCAACAAAAGTATAGACTCTCTTTGTCTTCCTTAGACTTTAACCATTGTTTATTTCTATCCACCTTTTCTCCAGCTCATGTGTAATATTTGGTTGTAATGGTAGGAGAAAGTTCTAAGCAATGACTGGTTTGTTCTGGTCTATTTGCATTTTTGAAAAAAAAAAGAAAATGTAATTATATTTAAAAGGCTACAAATAGAATTTTTGAAAGAAGGACTTGATGAGGACGGAAGAGAAGAGGGAGCTTAAAAATGAAGGTCCATCTGACTCCATCTTTGTTGTAATTATGATCAATAAAAAGCTTCATGAATGGAAATTATGAGAGAAAAATAATGTATAGATGTTTTAAGTTTATTATCCTTATATCCTTAAAAAAGACTTAAATTGCAGTGTAAGTAGCAAAAAGACTAGAGCCTATCTTTGGATATGGAGGCATGAAACTCAAAACAAAAATAAATTGCATGAAAAATACCTATTTGCACATAAAATTGAAATGAATATTCCTCAGGGTTTGTTCCAAATTGCACTCATTTAAACTGTAATTAGAGAGAAGACTAGCCAATATGTGGATAATACTAACGATACTGGTGAGATGATTAGCCATTGGGATACCCAGCCAAAGATTGCTCTTCTGATAATTAGCTTCAGGATAGAAAGTCTAATATTTGCCAAGACAAATATATGTTGACAAAGATTCCCATATGGGCTGGCAGATATGTGCTTGGGATATAATAGAAATGGGAACTAAAGAACTGGGCTGTGAATTGGGAGATCTGGATGACATTTTCAAGCATATTACTCATTCTGATGGCCAGTTCTTGACACTTGCAACATACCCAGGGCAGCCACAAAGGTGCATGCTTAGATCTTCATCCAAGAAGACCTTGTCATTTTGTTGTAAGAAGTACAGTTATTTGAGAGCCTCTAGCTGTTAGTGCCTTTAACATCTGCCTAGGCTTTCAAGTCAAGGACTGAGTACTGTTGGGCAGTTTCCAGCCAAGGAATGAGTATGACAGGAACATTTGGTCCAGGCCATTTCTGTCCAACACAGGGTGCCTCCAATAGGCAGATTCTGCTCCAAAGCTCCCCAGTGAGGTGGCAAGGTCTACTTCAGGCTGAAGCTCTCACTAACCATGGACTTTAATGTATTAAAAACTCATTAAAAAGAAGGCAGTCCAGATTTTTCCCTATGTTCTATCTTGTAGAAGTTTTATATATTTTTTGAAGTTTCATATTTTTAATTTTACATGTAGGCCTATGATTCATTTTGAGTTAATTTTTGTGAAAAACGTTAAGATCAGAGTCTAGATTCTTTTTTTTTTCCATATGGATTTATAATTGTTCCAGCACTACCTGATTAAAGGACAATTGTTTCTCCATTGAAATGCCTTTGCCTTTGTCAAAGACCAGTTGACTATATTTGTGGGGGTATATTTCTGGGTTCTTTATTCTCTTCCATGACCTATGTGTCTGTTCTTTTATCAATATCACATTGCTCTGATTCCTATAGCTTTAAAGCAAGAATTTAATTGGGTAGTGTCAGTCCTCCAACCTTGTCCTTCCTCTCCGATATTGTGTTGGTTTTTGAGGTTTATACATTCCATTTAAACTTTAGAATGAGGGGCGCCTGGGTGGCGCAGTCGTTAAGTGCCTGCCTTCGGCCTAGGTCATGATCCCGGAGTCCTGGGATCGAGCCCCGCATCGGGCTCCTTGCTCGGCAGGAAGCCTGCTTCTCCCGCTACCATTCCCTCTGCTTGTGTTCCCTCTCTCGCTGTGTTTCTCGCTGTCAAATAAATAAAAAAAAAAAAATCTTAAACTTTAGAATGATTTTGTCAATACCCAGAAAGTAAGTTGATGTAATTTTGATTGAGATTTCATTGAATCAAGCTGTGAAGAATTAAATCTTCATGATAATGAATCTTCCTATCCACAAACATGGAATATTTCTCAATTTATTTAGATATTTTTGATATTTTTCACTAGGATTGTATTTGTTATATAAATCTTGTACATATTTTGTCAGTTTTATACCAAAACATTTCATTTTGGGTGGTGTTTGTGTAAATGTTATCATGATTTTAATTCCAAATTCCAACTGTACATTGTTAGTATGTAGAAAAGAAATTGGCTTTTGTGAATTAATCTTGTATCCGGCAACCTTGCTCTCACCACTAATTAGTTCCATCAGATATTTTGGTCAATTATTTCGGATTTTCTATATAGATTTTATCAAGTGTGTATATACAAACAAAGACAGTTTTATTTCTTCCTTTCCAATTCATTTACTTTTTATTTCCTTTTCTTGGCTAATTACATCAGTAGGACTTTGAATCAATGTTGAATACAAGTGGTAAGAGGGGACATTCTTGCTTTGTTCATTATTTTATGGGGAAAGCATCTAGTTTCTCACCATTAAGTGTGATGTTAACTACAGGCTTTTTGTAAATATACTTTTTCAAGTTGAGGAAATTCCCCTCTATTCCTAGTTTGTTAAAACTTTTTTTAACCATTATAGATTTGGTCAAGAGCTTATTCTCCATCTGTTCATATAATTATATGCTTTTTCTTCTATAGCCTGTTGATGTGACAGATTATAGTAATTGATTTTCAAATATTGAACCAGCTTTGCATACCTGGAACAAATCCTATTTGGTTAGGATGTATGATTATTTTTTTTTTACACATTGTTGCATTTGACTTGGTAATATCTTATTGGGGATTTTTGCATCTATATTCATGAAATATATCATCTGTAGTTTTTTTCTTGCTTTTAATATCTTTATCTGAGTTTGGTATGAGTTTGCTGGCATCATAGATGAGTTAGAAAATGTTCCCTTTGATTCTATTATCTGGAAAAGATCCTAGTGAATTGGTTTAATTTCTACCTAAAATATTTGGTAGAATTCACCAGTGAAACTGTGAGCATTATTTTTTCTGTTTGAGAACGTTATTAATTATTGACTCCATTTTTTAAAAAAGATTGTTAAGATATGTTTTGTGGTCCTAAATGTGGTCTGTCTTGATGAATGCTACATTTAAGCATGAGGAGAACGTATCTTCTGCTGCTAAACAATGCTTAACCATCCTAGCAAAACAGATTAGACCAACCCAAGCCAGTTTAGACCCACCCTAGCAAAACAGATCTCAAGAGAATCAAATTTATCTCTAAGTTACTTCATAACTAGCCAGAAGAATGCCCAACAGTCTTTAGAGCAAGACAACAAAATCAAAACTTCAGCAAAGTAAATTCACTCCTTTATAGTGCTCCCTACTATAGTGAGCTCCCTACTATAAAATCCTACTAGTGGATTTTAATAATTTATTGTTTGTCCTATTTATATGGAATTTTTTTGTTTTGATTTTGTTTTATTTTGGTTTTTTTAATTAATATGGCTACTATGAACATCCTTGTCCTGTCCGAGATATACATAAATAAAAGGACCTCTGGAGTATATGCCTAGGAGTAAAAGTACTGGTTCTAGGGATATATACATTTTTTTTTATACTTTTTGAGATAAAGTCAAATTATTATCCAAACTGGTTTTGCCAATTTACACTTCCACCAACAGTGTATATAATTTTTTGGTTGTTCCCCACTCTTATCAACATGTGATAGAATAAGACTTTTTACTTTCTAATTAGTAGGCCTCTCTTTTTTTGAAAAGAGTGAAATTTCTTTCACTAACTTCTGCCTCCTATTTTTACTATCTTATTTTGTAGTAATTTCTCTATCTTTGTATTTCCTCTAAACTATTACATTTAAAGAATAGGTCCAAGGTTAGTCCTAGGGAAAAAACTGGTAATAATTTTTTCTCCTTTTTATTGAAATTTTACTCTGTACTAAACATTGTTCTAAGCATCATGCATGCATTTATTTTATTTAATTATTAATACAACACAGCCCTTTGAAATAAATATTACATTTACTATTATGGTTCCTACTTCATAGATTTTAAAAAACAGTAGCTTAAAGATATAAAACACTTTCCTAAAGCCACACAAGATCATTGGCACATAACATATAGTTTGTAATTATAGTGCCAGTGGCAAAACTGAATTGGAAGCCAGTTTTGATTCATTTCAAAACCTTAGCACTTTATACTAGGCTTCACTGCTTGTAGAAAAATGCTTAAAAAGAAAACCAACCTAGATGCCATTTGTTAAATATTTTACTAACGCAATTCTTCTAGTATATGGGTTTCACAGTTCTGATAGTTGGTTTTATTAAGAATTCTAACAACTGCACACCCCCATTCTCTGAGATCCAAATGCTCACATTGTTTTTTTTTTTTTAAACGGATATTAATAGTTTTCTAGATTTGGAAAAGTCTATTTGGCCATTTACAAAAGAGCCATGCTCCACTTATGGTCCTGTAATTATAGATGCATATATTTTTATTGTCCTAATTTTAAATTCAGGCTTCTTTATATCCTCCTAAGCCCTAGTACAAGTTGCTGTGAAGTTATACATCTATGCAAAAGTTCCTACAACTGAGGCATTGGAACATAAGCCAATTAAAATTCTAGGTTCAAGTGACCTATCACACAAAATCAGTGTGGATATGAGGCACATTCATCATTTTTTATTTATAGAAAGTACAAACTTCCCCAATATGTTTTTGTGAAGTGTGCTAGTTAGAATTCCCAATGGGTTAAGGATGCTGTCTAAATGAAAGCCATTACTAGAATACTCTTTGTTGTTTTGGAAAAGCTTATTTATTTGCCAAAATTCAATATTCTATCTTCTCTTATCAGCTGTTGGCATGAGATTTTACATGTAAATTACCTTGTAATATAAATGTTTATATTTGTCAGGCTGAGAAGAATAAGTTGTTAAAACAGTATGCTAAGATGTTTGTTCATAAATGACATCAGCTTTGTATTCACACGCAGCTATCAGCTTGGATTAATGTAGTTACATTTAGGCTCAGTGAAGGCAGATGGATTTTGCAACACACTTCTGGTTTTGATGGAGAACAAAATAATCTTAACAAAAAGGCTAGAATAAAAGCTCAGAATTTCATCTGGGGTTTTAATAGGCATAGAAAACAACACAATGTTGAAACACAACTGTATTCTCTTTCAATTTGTTTTAAAACTAGAGCAGCAAGTGTTTGCTGTAATGATCTTTTTCTCTGGTATACAAGTAAAAGACATTACATTTTTTGGTTGTTTTTAAGCACAAAAATTTTCTCTGATGATGACAGTCCGCTCTATTGGATGTCTTCATAAGGTCAGTACATAGTAGAATAACAGATTCATTTGCAAAAGCTGTGGGAATAGAATGTCACTTCCAACTTTCATCATTGCAATAATTTGACAACTTCAACTCTACAGAGATTATCTCTCTATGTCTTCTAACAATTCTCCAGAGATTGGATTTGAGATTACCAACAGGGTAAAGTATTGTTTTAAATCACAGTTCCTGCATTGGTTGTATTATTCTCAAGTTTATACACAGAAATGGAAAGAAAGGCTGATTTTTTTTTTATTCAATGATTGTCAGTTTACTTAGAGATAAGTTATTAGAAGGCCATTGCTGGACACCACATACTAAAACATATCATTGCTCATGAACCTCCTTCAATGACTCCTGAGTTCTGGGGAAAATAATGTTACAATGCCTCCTACATTATGTATGGCAGTGATATTCAAATATTATTGTGCATTCTAATCGTGCAGGGAACTTGAATCACAGCCTGTTTCCCATCCTGATTTTAGAAATTCTGATTCAGCAGCTCTGAGATAGAGTCCAGGTACCTGCATTTTAAAGAGCATATCACTTTTTGGACCCCACTGTGAGACCAAGTCTGTGATCTTTGTTGACAAGGTGATGACAGGCTCTTCGTGGTTCCCAGGCTCTATAAAAGCCCTTTCTCCAGCTGGAAAAAATGACTGTCACTCTCTCTCTCTTACAACCAAACAGTATTTCTCAAAAGGTAGTGAAGGTACCACCTACATTGGTCCCTTCTGTATAGAAAGTCTTTTATACGTAAAGTCCTTACTAGAGTTGTATATTCTGGAGCCCCACACAGACCTACCAAATCAGATACATTTGGATGTTGAGCCTTAGAATCTTCAGTGGAACCCAGCTGATATTCTTTTCCCCACTCAGCTTTATTTCCAGGGATTTTTTTTTAAATGTATGAAATTTAAAAGAAACATTTTGAGGTTAGTTCTGTTTTGATTTTTTGTGTCAGGCATTGTTGCCACAAACCACACTGATCCATTTCAGATTTCCAGGCAACCATCTCAGTAAAATTAATCTTGAGAACTTAGGTAAGTTTGCTGAAATAATACTAATTCTCAGTTTTCTTTTCCTTCTTTTTTTTTCCTTTGCTCTTGATTTCTTGATTCTCTTCACAATATGTCTATTTGATTTTTAGCCTCTTTTTTCTTTCTTCTTGGACTCTGTGAGCAATTCGTCAGCTTAAGATTTTGGAATAGATAAGAATTTCCCAAGGGAAAAGACAAACATGGGGAAAATATTATTTTGGACATGTTGACTAGAGTATTCCTCTTGTATTGGAATTCTGATGGCTGTAGAGACCTACCAAGAAAACAAAAAGCATTAGCCCAAAATCAAAGTCATGTGGTATAGCTACCATATAGGAGAAGTTAAAAGAAAATATCACTGCAGAAAATGTTTTTAAAGTAATAAATCAAAAGTCTCATAATTGAACAGATCTCCAAGGCATGCTAAGCTGCTTTAGGAAAAAAAATCTTTTTCCTTTTGCTTCACTACCTGTTGTCTCTTTGGCCCTGAGTCTTAAGAAAAGTCCTTATGGTGGGCAGGGTAATGGAGTACTCACCACCCATTCCTCAGTCTTTCTGGAGATATGGATACTGAAAAAACCAAAACCTTATTTTCTACATTCTTTTGTAGCAAGGGTTTGGATGTGATCTAGGCTTAGTCAATCTGATGGATTTGTGAAAGATTAAGGAAACAGAAGTGAGGTGGGAATGGCCCCTTCTGAAGTGTCTACCAGCATTTTGAACGTGGAGACAATCAGTGAATGTCCCAGGTCCAGACACTAGCTCTGTGAGGGTGTCCACAAAGTTCAGAGTCTTTCGACAAGGTGTGGCTTTGGAGTTACCAGTCCTGGAGGCATTGGCAGCTCCTGGAAAGGTGAGGTGTGGGTTCTGGAGCAGCTGCTGGAGTGGTTGCTTCCCAAAGGCAGACCATGGGAAAGCCAGTGATTAACAAAGACATTCCCTGAATCCCTGTTGGTCTCCTTACCGGGTGTAATCTCTGGTATTTTTCTGGAAGCCATCACAGTCCTACTCTGGAACTTGCTCCTCTAGCTTTTCCAATGATTCTGTAAATAATTTGCTCCTGTTTAAGTGTTTAGGATAACTGAATTCTGATTGTTACTGGCTTCCAGTTAATGTTTCTGTACTTTTTCTTGTAGATATTGAGGGCCAAGTAAAGACATAACTTAATGTATGTGTATATTATAAATACCTGCAAAATAATTTCCTAAACCAGGGAGCTCCGGCTGAGCACTTAACTTCACTGTGGTCAACAGTGAGATCTGTTAAGGAGCTAGAAAAATAATCTGATTATTCAAAACCTTAATAAAACTCTAAGATTATATTTAGACTGTAAAATTTTTCCAGATGGGAAATGATAAATTTGATTACATTTTCCCAAGATGTGTGCCACAGGTTATTGTTGCTCTTAATACATAACATGAATATGTAATTTTAAAAAGTTGAATTTACATTGTAGAGTTTCTTATAACCTTTCATAACTACTATGTCTGTGGCTCTTCAAGAAGGAAATTTAATGGACAGCTTCTCCAAAGGAATCTTGTTTTTGTTTCTCCCCTCTCCCCACCTTTTGGTATCTAGAGACATAAGGGAGAGTGATTGGGACATTTCATCTTTCAACATTAGATGTTTTAGATTCATTCTTATTACTGTATGTACTGGTGGTTCCTTCATTTTCACTACCATCTAATGTTCTATTTTATGACTATCTATAGTTTATTCATATATTTTCCTATAGATGGACATTTATATTAACTTTTCTTTTTCCCTAATAAAAATGTTTGCAGACATGTCTTCTGATGCCATGGGCACACTCCCTAGGTGTAAATGGAGTTTCTGGGTAATAGAGAGAGAACATCATGACCAGCTCTATTAAGGAATATGAAGCTATTTTCCAAGCAGTTCTACCAAATTATATTCTCAACAGCAGTGGATGAGAGTGTCCATTTCTCCATGTTCTCATCAATACTTGCTATTACTAGATATTTTTAGTTTTCTTTTTCAGGTAAGAGTAGTTTTAATGTTTAATGTAGCTTTAATGTTCATTTCCCAATTATGAATGCTACAGTGAGAAAAATGACACATCTTTTCATGTACTCCATAAACATTTACTGAGCTAGAAACTGGAAAGAGAGCAATGAACAAGACACAAATGACCCCTGTTCTGATGGAGTGGACATTTTCATCAGATCCACAGACAATAAGCAAGCAAGCAAACAGATAAGTAGTGATGTGTGCTGTGTTGCCTGAAGGGAGGGTGATGGGCTAGAGAGAGGAGGGGGAGTCTACTTTTGGGTAAGAGAAGAGGAAGGCCTCTCTCACAAAATGACTTCTAATAAAATAGGTAGAAGGATGAGGTTGGCATTACTCAGGGCAACTCTAGATTGTCATCCAAACCAGGGCACTTTCGAGAGGACTAAAGGCCAGGACAGTGTGTGTAGACTGGGACCGCCCAGAGCAAACCATTCCATATGGTTACCTAACAACTCTAATTTTATTTGTAGCCACTTTTCCTCTCTCCCAAGGCTCAGGGAACCCTGTGAAAACTGGCCCTTGGATTTTTCACATTCCTCACTGCAGCCATCAAAGTGGCAACACATTCTGGATGCGGTGGCGACAAGTTACAAGGTGCTGGCGTCCTCATGATTTTCAGACCTAGTGTAGATACGCAGAGCCCCCACAAAGCCCTACTGGAAATGTAGAATAAATGAGAAATAAGCATTTTGTTGTTGTATGTTAAGACATTAATAATTGGGATTTGTTTGGGCCACCTAGCCTGTCTTATCCTGACTGTTACAGGAACATTCTGAGAGTACGGAAACCTCTGAGTTCCTGTGGAAGTTGTCATTAGCTACGAATCTCTGAATTCCTTAAGATGTCTCATTTATAAATCACTTATTAATGACTAATAAGTATCATGCAGCACAATTATGACAATAATAATAAAAGTTCACATTTTTAGGCGGACCTGGGGGCCTCAGTCAGCTGAGCATCTGGCTTTTGGTTTCAGCTCAGGTCACAATCTCAGGATCATAAGATCGAGCCACGTGCCAGGCTCCATGCTGAACATGGGCCTGCTTGGGATTCTCTCTCCTTCTGCCCTTCCCCTGCTCGCTCTCTCTCTCTAAAAAAAAAAGTTTCACATTTTCAATTCATGCTAGTCATATTGTGTTTAATATTACCTCCTTTTATCCTCATGGCAACTCTATGAGGCAGCTATCATCATTACTCTAAGGTGATAGATTAAGATTTGTCATAAAATACAAGTTAAAATTGCAGAGGCACAAAGAGGTAAAGAAATGTTGCTTTCCCTGTTTTATTTGTGCTAGTGAAGATGGGCTTTGAAGATACACATAGATGAGGACAAGCACTGGTCTCTGCCTCTTACAAGCCATTTGCTATTAGGTCGTGTTATTTTCCATGTCAACAAAAGTGGAGATGGTAAGCATATGCGGCCTATAAAATTACTGTGAGTATCAATGAGATAATTAAGTTCTTTCCATGTGTGGCACATAGGAAGCCAGTAATATGTAGTGATATTTATGGTTTTTGTCATCATTGTCATTGTAATCACAAGGCAATCACATCTGGATCTTTGTGTTCAGTTCTGGATACCACATTTGAATCTGGACATTTGAAAATAGAGTGCCATTAGGATTTGGTCAATGCAAAATCCGGGGACTGCATTATTTCCATGAGGAACAGGTCAAAGAAATGAGATAAGTTGGTGTGTAGAATATAAGTTTCAGATAATTATCTTCTAGTATTTGCGAGGCAATCAAAGAAGAAATATTGGGTGTGTTGTGTAACTCCAGAACAATAGCAGTAGAGAGGAATTTTGGGGAAAACTTTCTAACAGGCAAAGTTATTAAATATTCAGTGAGCTGTTTTGTGAAGGTGTGAGCTTGCCCAGTGCTTGATGGCTCAAAAGCAGGTCATGCTATTGTAAAAGTGAATCTTGTGTGAAGTTAGAGGTTGGACTAAATGAACTGTACAAGTAATGTGAGTCTTCAAGGAAGAGACTCTTCAGTGCACAAATGATGCAGACTCCAAGCAATTTGCAAGCAGTCATCTGTTTGGAAGGAATTCCAGAGTATTGGTGTCTATATTCTTTTTATGTGCAAATAAGAATTCAATGCCATTTTTTGGAATTTTTCAGGGAGCAAGGATGCATGAGAGGCTGGGTCAATTCGAGCTCACACACGATGGGGTGTGGATTGCAAATTATTTCTTTTTATGTGTTTTTTTTGTTTGTTTCATTTTAATTGTATCTCTCTAAGCTTCATTTGGGCGCTGTGTCTTATTTACTTCTCCACCAAGCATCCACCAAGATATATGGTCCAGGGTATGCACATAATAAATATTTGCTGAATGAATATATGAATTAAGGGCAGTAGACTGGATAGAATTTGGTGATCTTTAGATGGGAGAGGGATCCAAAGGAAGAAAGTCAGAGATGATTCCCAGGTTCTTAGCTTAGGTACCTGGTCAGATTATAGTACTACCTAAATTGGAAATATAGGATGAATAGGTATTTTGGGTGGCTTGAGGATGACACTGAGTTAAACTATTGATACATTTTATGTGAAGTGCTTGTTGGACAGCTAGGTGGAGACCTCTAAGTAGATTGTTTTATGTGTGCATGGGGAACTTTGCTTAAAAACATATCTAGCAGTCACCAGTGCCTGTAGGGCAGGGGGAACCACGGTGATAGATGCCATCTCACAAAGAGCATACAGGGACAGATATGGGGATAAGGCTGACGAGAGGATTTGGGGGAACCAACCATTCAAGCAATTCATGGAAGAAAACAGCCTCTTGAAAGAAATCTAGAAAAAAACACAGCAGAGAGATGGTTAAAAAACAAACAAACAGAAAACCCAGAGGTGAAGTCAGAAACATCACAATATGAGAGGTTCTTGTATCTGGACAAAGTTTAAGAAATGAAGCAAGGGTCTAGGGGTGCTGGGGTGGCTCAGTGGGTTAAGCCTCTGCCTTTGGCTCAGGTCATGATCTCAGGGTCCTGGGATCAAGCCCTGCATCGGGCTCTCTGCTCAGCGAGGAGCTTGCTTCCGCCCCTCTCTCTGCCTGCCTCTCTGCTTACTTGTAATCTCTATCTGTCAAATAAATAAATAAAATTTTAAAAAGAAAAAAAATGAGGCAAGGTTCATATTCTGTCATCACCAGGTCAAACCCATTTAGGTGTTAAGTCCTTAGAGTCAAGATGCTTATCTTTAGAATACTTGAAACTTGACCTCACACCTTTGCTTAGATAGTTCCAATGATAAGCAACTCACTATCTTAGAAGCCAAATCATGTGTGACCCTGATAAAATGTGTACAGAGAAAATTTAATAAAAGTTGACTTATTTCATTCCAGTTTTTATTTAGACTTCCATATATAAAAATCTCAACAGTAATCTATTAAATGATGCCCATCCTAAGTGAAGAAATATAGGAAATGCATCCCTTATTCAAAACAAATGTTCCACCAGGGAAAACTTCCAAACTGCAGGGTTCTGACTTAATAAAGGGCTGCGATCAGACCATCAATAGCAAGTTAAACCTACCCCAAGAGAGTTAAAGGAATGAAAATGCATTTATAAGAAAAACAAAGAAGCAGCAGTAGGGGCTGAGGAGACAATCTACTAAATGAAATTAATGATGACTCTAAACTGGCTGCTCTCCTGAAATTTATTTTAGCATTTGTCTTGAATAAAGGAAAATAAAAGAACAATCTGGATAATTGGAAAATAATAAAGACATATTTTTAAAAGTTGGTAGCGATAATAACCTTATATATACTTAAACATATGCAACTTTGGAGTCTTATAGTTGTATAGTATGGATGAACTGAAGAACAGACAGAATAGGTACAACTTCTAATAGTTGAGGGGTGCTGGAAAGTTGCCCATTCACATAAATATATTTATCCTATAACCCTCTTAATGTCTGAAATTTTATCATCTAAGACTGTGCTATTCAGTACTATAGCCCAACCCATTTGTGGCTATTTAGATTTAAATTTAAAATAATTAACATTAACATAAACATAAAGATTCAGTTTCTCACTTGGACCAGCCACATGTCAAATGCTCAATAGTGACATGAGGCCAGTGGCTAAGTACCTAACACGCAGATAGAGAGCATTTCTGTCATCTTAGAAAGGTCTGTTGGGTAACTCTGACTAAAGTGGAGTCCTCTGTGTTGGAGCTTTCTAGAGGCTTTTAATTCAAAGGTAAACTGTGTTAAGTCATGGAAATAAATTAACACCTGGTAGAGTTCAGCATGTGAAATTGCTGTGGCATCACAAGGATGAAGTGGTAGTGAACCAGACATCTGTTACCTGATGGACATGAACATCAAGTTAGGCTTATTCCTCAAATGCCAGCACACAGTGGAGCTGGAAATCAAACTGTGGGCTACCTAACTCCAAAATCCACACTCCATACTGCCTTCCCATAGCTGTGTGAGAAGAACATAGAAGAACTTTGAATGGAAGAATTGAGTCTTTCAGCAGGTGGCATAATTTGGGACAGAGTAAGAGAGGCTATACTGTACAAATAGCTCAAGTATTAAGTTTAATATCGAGAGAAAATAAAAAAGTGCACAAGTATATGATGAAAAGGAAAGAAAAAACAAAAAACAAAGATCCAATTGACTCACATCCACAATTTGTTTTGACTGAAGGCTCATGAAATAGCCTCCCAGGTTGTTCTGACAAGTGCTTGGGACCAAGTTCAAACTCCAGTTTTGCATTCTCCCAGCTTTGAATCTTGGACGTATAGTGCTGCCCCTTCTTGGTCATGGAGCTGGAGCAACCACGGATGAGCTGACATTACTGATCCAGTAGCAGCAAAGATGAAAACCAGTTAGGGCTTGGGTCAATTAAGAGAGAGTGCTTGTGTGCAAAATGGGGGACAACATAGAGAAGCAAAGCTTGGATCTCGAGCAAGTTCACAGTCAAAAGCAAGTAGGAGCAAAGGTCAAGTTAGTCGAGATAATTCTCTTTCTACTGTGCTAGGAAAAGGTAACAAAATTGTCATTGACATTATAGGAAAACAGTGTCAAATTTACACACCTTTTCTGAGCATCATTTTCTTCCTCACTGCATAGGGACTATTCCCTGTAAACACTTAGCATTCATCAATAAAATAGTCACTTTTCTATAGCTCAAAATTCATCAGTAATAGAACAGAATTTTTGTGAAAATGTCCCAGCTTATCCCTCTCTCTGTCCATTAAGGGAGAATTCTGGATGAGCTCATAAAATATTTACCCCCTCCTGTTTTCCAAGTTGGCAAGTGCTTGACAACTTCACAGTCTCATACTCCGGACATTGAATGCAGAACCCAGACAAAATGAGAAGAGAGAAGGACCATGGCAAAGGCATCCGGCTGAGTAGATGTCCAATTAGAGGGGGCCAAAGAATGCGGTGCAAGAGTAGCTATGACATGTGATAGAACTGAATGGAAGAAAAAGAGAAATAAGCAGTTTATATCCTGTTCACAAAATTTGGGGAAAATATTGACTTACTTAATTTGTTGTTGAATATGTTCTTATGAGCATGGCCCTTTCCTGGGATGGTGACAAGGCAGGTAAACCAGTTTTGTAAATGAGCTTTTTCACCATTACATTTGTCCATGTTGCTATCACTTGCTCCCAGCCAAGAACCACTTTATTAGGAACACTGAAATATTAAAATTTAAAAAAAACCCACTTTCTTAAATAGTTCTACTTTCTCTTCAGCATTTTGGTTAAATTTTCTTTATCCAAAGAAAAACAAAGCCATGATATTATGAGTATGTTAAATGGCTAATTAGGCTTACTAACTAATTAAACAACTGAAAAACAAGATCTTATCTCAGCAAAATTATGAATAACTTTAGGTTTTGTATTGTCTAAGTCTCTGGTGCCTTGATAAAACAAAGTTAAACCAATGGCAGTCAGGACTATGTTGTGTTAACAATGACATCATAGGGCCTTTACAAAGGGTTCAATGAGCTACAGTGAGTAAAAGTACAATGCTAGCTGTAAATTGCCTATACAAGGGTAGGTTTTATAGTTAAATAGAACATAATTGCAACTTTAACTTAATGAACAAATCAGCAAATATGTGTTGAGTACCTGAATTAGCATATTTGTCATAAAAATAAATGATGTATTAACTAACTGTGCACAGCTCTAGTCTTGCTGTTTAACAAAATTTCCTTCTGGCTTAGCCTTCTGTATGAAGCATAGGGTTGTATAAAATACTTGCATGTGAGAATAGTGGCCTTTACATCCAGACTTTTACTCATTTGTGTGTCCATTCATCTAACAAATACTTACTGAGACTCCAGCATCTCTTTCATTGAACAAATGTTTCTGAAAACCCAGGAAAGCAAGGAAGGGTTAATATGAAGAAATAATTGAGCTGAGATATGAAAGTAGAATAATTAGGGGCATAAGAGGGACTTTTCCCTGAGGGAGAACACCATGTGCATTGGACCTTAAGCAGGACCAAAAGAGAAAGTGCTAGAGCCCAGAAAGGAGAGATGAGGTGTGCCAAGGTGGAGAGAGAGGGACACAACCCATCCGTTCAGAGTCCTGCAGACCACACCAATGGTTGGGAACTCATTGAAATAAGATGCTAGCCGGTCAGATTGGCTACTGTTGCAGTAAGGCAAGAGTGGATGAAAGTCCATCAGTTCACTGGCAGATGAGGTAGTCTCAGGAAGACAAGAGTGTAGCTGGTTACAGGAAGCTAATGGTGGAGGTAGTAGATATTATTCCAATTAGAATTCTATCTTGATCTTCCATATCTTAGCAGAGATACCAAGATAGTGATTTCTCTAAGGCTTAGTTCCTTCATTTTAAAACTGGAATAATATTGGGGCTCCTGGGTGGCTCAGTTAAGTATCTGACTCTCGATTTTGGCTTGTTTGGGTCATGATCTCAGGGTGTCAGCATGGAGCCTGCTTGGGATTCTCTTTTTCCCTCCCTTTGGCCCTCCCCCCTTCCTTATGTACATGCATTCCTTCTCTCTCTCTCTCTTTCAAAAAAAGAAAGAGAGAAAGAAAGAGAGAAAGAAAGAGAGAAAGAAAGAGAGAAAGAAAGAGAGAAAGAAAGAAAGAAAGAAAGAAAGAAAGAAAGAAAGAAAGAAAGAAAGAAAGAAAGAAAGAAAGAAAGAAAGAAAGAAAGAGAGGGAGGGAGGGAGGGAGGGAGGGAGGGAGGAAGGAAGGAAGGAGAAAGAAGTTAAGAAAGAAAAAGAAAGAATAAAACTGAAATAGTATTAACTTGAGGTTTTGAGGAGTTAAATGAACGAATATATGTAAAAACACATTGTCAGCTCCAAAGTAGTATGTAACCTCAAACAAGGAGCTCACTAGCCCTGTGGATTTCAGAATTTCATTTTCAGGCTAGTATTGAAAGACAGGAGATTGATAGAAAACTAACCCTAGCTCCAAACACAAGCCAATGGCCTTACATAGGATCTGGTTCCTGTTGCTCACCTCTCCTTGTCTTCTCCATCTCTTCTTTCAGCTCTTTCCACTCTACCCATACAGGCATCTCTCCCTGTACAGTGTTCTCTCTATAAAACCTAAAGGGCTCCATAGTACCAGCAACCCCAGCCAATTTCTCACACATGACTCAACATTGTCTTTTTTTTTATAACACTCACCACTTTTTATGCATATGCAATTTATATATATCCTATGTTTATTGTCTATCTCCTCCTATAAGAATGTAAGCTCCATGAGAGGAGGAAAACTTGAGTGTTTTGCTCACTGATGTATCAGGTAGAACAGTGGTTGGCCCATAGAAGACATTCAACAGACGTTTCTTGAATAGATTTGAGGGGAATGCACTTCAAATGCCACATGGTCTGGAGCCAATATGTGACCTTCTTCCCTCTTCTGCTTTTCAGTGACATCCATCAAACTTGAAGATGGCCCACAAATGTTACAAGAAGACTTTATAAGAAAGGGAGAACAGAGATGATTAAGCAAGGAGATTCTAATTTTTGATGTGTCTATGGAAAAAATAACCTGGAAGTTAACATAAACCAAATCTCATTTCAGAAATTAGTGAGTAATTGAATAAGTAATAAAAGAAAATGTACAGAAACTTATGAAATAATTGGTAATAATTGGTAATGAGGGCCTATGAAGAAAAAATTATGCTCTATGAATCTGATCTCCATTTGAAAGACTTTTTAAATGAGCTTATGGACAGTTTCAACAATTGGTTGAGAAAATCTTGGCATATTCTAACTGCACCATCTCCATGTGACTTCATTCCTCCAAAAATGTGCATCTCAGCTCATAGAGCACCTGCACAGAGATGCCTCCCTGACCACTCTACTGAAAATTACTTCTCATATTGTTACCCCCATCACTCTAAGATCCTCATCCAACTTTATCTGTCTTCACAGCACTTACCAGTTTTTGAAACATATTACTTTGTATTTGTTTACTCCTTGTTTGTCTCCTTCAGTGAAGGAAAAGATTTATCAAGTCGAGTTTTGTCTCTTATTCTCTGTTATATGTCTATGTTCCCTTCAATTAGCTTTCCTTTGGAAGCCCACCCTAATGAATTCCTCCTTACCCCTTACTCTAACTATAATTATTTAATTAAATGGTGTTTGCTCTATGTGGTATATACAGGTTCTGCACTTTGGCGTCTAGGTTGAATTGCCTGGGGAGACAAAAAAATCATAACACAGGGCAGAATTAAGAATTATAATAAAGCACTATGGGAACAGAGGAAAGAATTTTTCAAGGAACCAACACTGAGGCCAAGATCTGATGGATGAATAAGTTTTCACTTGGCCAAGAGGGAAGATATGGGCAAAGGGAACAATAAAGAACAGAAATATGAATGTATTGCCAAGTGTGAGTAGTTCAGTGAAGCTGATCTTAGTTGCAGGGCTCAGAGATTGCATTAGAGGTCTACTTTGGAGTTTGATTAGGAAAACCTCTGGATGTTCTGCTAAGGAGTTTAAACTTGGTGCTATAGGCACATGGGAAATATGTTTAAGAGAGGAAAGCAATATAATCAATTCTGGTTTTGGAAAATAACTCTGCAGGAGAGAAGCAGGGTAAGGAGAGATTAGAAGCACATTCATCACCCCAGGGATGGCAACTTTTACAACATTTTTAAATGGTTGTCCAAAATGCTCTGATGTAAAAAAATCAAAAAGCTATTTTAAGGAGTGGAATTTTAGATGACTGTAATCCTTACGTTGGTTTCCTTAATCTCTTTTAAGACCAGCATTATTTTACTTTTGCTATCATTTTGAAAGCTTGTTTTTAACACTTTTAAGTTTGTTAAAATATTTGCCAGTTATGTCCAACATTGAATTTTATGCTTGCAGGGCTATAAATTCCTGAAATTATCACAGTAATAAGGATGCAATATAATAAATTAAAAAAAGGAAAAAACATAATAGTTTAAAAGTTTCCTACATATCAAGTGTTTAAAAAAAACACAACTCTTTCTTTTATTTTTTTATAAAGAGCCTGTAAAGAAGGCATTATTATTTCCATCTTACAGGTATGGAAATCGGAACAAAGAGATTAAGGAAATTGCCCAATATCCCACAGCTCTAAAGCGACAGAGATGGGGTTCTAGTCCATGTTGGGGTGACTCTAAAGCCCATTTATTCCCATTATGCCATTTCTTTTAAATAAGCATGCATTGAAGAACTACTGTATATCCTTCATCGGTACTAGCGCTTTTCCACAAGTGAGCTGGTTATTCTTAATTTTCAGTGTCCCCACCCCCCAAAAATGTATTCGCCAGAGTGCCTCAGAAAACTGACTTTCAGGCTACAGATCTTGTTGCTATCTGGTTACTGAGGGCCCATGGGTAGGAGTTTGGAGAGAGCAGGAACATCTATTTCCCACAACTCCTTCCCCCCTGCCTGCCTGTGGTTCCTCTGTCTCTGGTTGCGCACCTTTGCAGCCGGGAGCTCTGCTAGGTGACCCTCTCCTGAGGTTTCATTTACTCGCCAGGTTCCGATCACACATTCCCTCCTCTTGCCTCTTCAGTCCTAGAGGTGATATCAGCTCCCTACTCCTGTAAGTCTTAAAGAGCTTCCTTGTTCCATCCTGGTCCTTTAACTTTGCTCATAATTCAGTGGACCCTCCATTAAATTCTTTGCAGTAAACCCTTCAACAGTGTTGTTGCCTTCATCCTGAGGCCCTAATGGACTTAACTGAAAGCCGCCCACTAGACTGTAAGTTGCATGAGAGCAGGGACCAAGGCTCCCTTGTTTATTTATTCATTCTCAAGGATAACTAGTTCTTGAAAGAACAGCAGGTGCACTGAGCCCGACAGGCCGATTAAAATGTGTCCTTTTGTTCACGTTCAGATATAAACCATTTGCCTCCTTTGCACCCATCTCCAGGATTTTTGTAGCATATTTTGTCCAGCTGTATTTATGGCCCTGATTTATTCTTGCAACATCGATTTCCAGGCCATTTGATATTCCAATGTATAGTAAAATTCTGCGTATTTGGAGTGGTTGGAAAAGGGGTTATTCTGATTAAGCAAATGTAGAGAACCCTGTTGTACGGAATACTAGCAAACTAGTTCAGTGCTGGCCACTTTATCCCAGTTTCAACTGGGGTATGTCCTTCAAACGCTCTGAGACTAACTTTGTGTATTTGTACAGATGGAAGACCATAATACTAACAAAAAGTCATTTCCGGTTATTCCCGTGAAAATGGAAAAGTTCTTCTTCCCCCGTAAGGACTTCAGGTAATTTCCCCAGGAGCTTCAGGCTTACAAATAGACCAGGTTTCTTTGAGCCAACGTACCTCCCACACCGAATGCATGTTCTCAAGTACTTGTCAGCTTCAACTCTCCAAGATGAGAAGTCCCAGCCATATGTCTGAGCCTTTAGGCCTTGACTGAGCAGTGCAAACAGATGGGCCCCCTGGAAAGATGCCGAGACACTGGCAGAACCAGCTCCTGGAACTTGGGTGCTCTCTTCGAGAAATGAGAATTTTCTGGATGATAGTAACAGTGATGGCAGTGAGGATGGTGCTGAGGAGGACCAGTCTTGTTAAAAATTGGCTCTTACCCATGGACAAGCTGTGCAAAAGCCTGCATCCTACAAGAGAGTCTCAGAACCTAAATCTTCATGGAGAGGAGTTGCGAGCATTTGGGATTACAAGCATTTGTGGCATTTGAAGGAAGCTTGGTCAAATCCAGTCTATTAGTTTTAATACACATCTATTTTTTAAAACCAGATTTATTTATAAAAATACATTTCGTAGCGAAGTCCAACGTAAAATAATCTCTATTATGTCATTGACTTTGGAAAATTGCTATAGGACATTATTGTAGAAGTTTTTACTATTGGCTAATTGTCAAACAGAAAGAACCTGGAAAGACATGGTGATCAATTAATAATGACAGTAATAGTTGATAGTTAGGAATCATTTACAGTATGTCCATGAGTGTTCTAAGCTCTGGGCCCGTAGACTACAGCTGCAGGGCAAATCTGGCCCACCATCTGTTTTTGTAAATAAAGTTTTATTGGAACAAAACTACACACATTTGTTTACATGTATCTGTGGCTGCCTCCCTCAATGTATGGACGAGGTTGAATAGCTGTGACAGAGACAATATGGTCCGCAACGCTGAGAATATTTACTATCTGGCCTTTTAGAGAGTCTGCTGACCCCAAAGCACCCATCTCCTAGGAAGGAGAGCTTGGAGAGCTTTTAGCTTTAACTGACTGCTCCCATCTATGAGTTCCCCTTCCTTTCAACTTCGCCCTTGCCATGCCTCTGACCCCTAAAACTCTCCTCTATCCTTACCTTCTCCCAGATGCTCTGCCATACTACGTGTCCTGTTAGACTCAGGAATCTTTCCCAGAGAAGGCTCAGGTTATATACAGATGGAAAAGAAAGGTGAAGAGAATATTCCTTTGCAAAGTCAAACCATTCATAAGCCAGTTCAGGCTCTTAATCAATGCCAGTATCCTCCTCTCTTCCCCACAATGCTCTTTGGTATTACTAAACTGAAACAGCTTCTGTTTCCTTGCTCTGCTTTGAGTTATAGTATAAAAGGTTTCCTTCTTTTTTTCTAATTTACTATACGCCTGTCCAACAAAGAAAGTGGGAAGGTTTTAGAACCCAGGTAGGAGGTAGAGGTAAAGAAACTCCTTATCCTGTGATGATGTAAAAGCGGCTGCTTGGAATTCTTATGATATATCATATATAAAGCTCCTAGTTCTGGTCAGGAACATGGAAGTTGTTTGAGATATTACAGGAACTGATAGGAGGAGAAGGAGTACAAGGATGGTGATGGTGATTATCCTTGGGTCTCTCAGGTCACGGAAATTTATACCAGAAGTTCCTTGGGGCTGTGTTCTACGAAAGAGAGGTTTCTGGAGGAGGTAGAGAACCCATTGTTGCAATGGACTCAACTGATTGCCTGCTTTTGTGGATCTAGAGGAGACATTGCTGATAGGGTGATCTTTCTAACAGGTAATGTGATCAAGACACCTCTTTGCTTCAGTCTCCACCCCAGGACTCTCTAGTAACACCTGGACAGAACAGAGTGACCCTTTTGTTGCATGAACTGCTCAGCTTTTTAGAATCTTGTTTCTCTTTCCAGAATTATCTACTTCTATTATACAGACATCTCTCAAACTTTATAATATGTTAAGCCCTCATTTATATGTAACTTCAAATATGCACTCTATGTTTTTCACTCCTCGATGCTTTCTGAATGTTTCCTGAATCTCGAATACTCATTTCTATCATTACAACCTGCTGTTGTCCACATGGAAAACTCAAAGTTTAAAATTTATTCTGGAATCGTCTTTTCTGAGCAGCTTTTCGTGAACCATCCCTTGCCCCCCAAAAGAACTACTTCTGCTCAGTACTATTTTAATACTTTAGTTTGACTGTATTGTTAAGTATAGTATAATATATGTCTACTTGTTTTAGTGCTTGTCCTCCATGTAAGTCAAAGAACTTGTTGGGGTAGATAATTATTAAGTACAAAACTAGAAACTGTTGCTTGAACTGAACTTGAGAGCTATTTGTCTAGATTCTTAGGACTAGTAATCATGTCTACTACAGGAAACCCTTAATTCCTGGTTCCACACAGAGTTGTCTGAGCTAGTATAGGATAAATACTAGATGCATAGTCTAATTATTGGCTGGTTATGTCTGCTTGGTGAGGTTATAAAATGTTTTATATTCTTTTTTATGATTTTCCTAGTTTTTTCCTAATATTCCGCAATTAACATATATTTCTTTTATATCAGAGAAAAAATGAAATTCTAAGGTATTCTTTCCAGGGGTTTTTCCTATAGGGAAAAATTACTCATTTTATATCATAGATTATGGCAGACATTGTTGGTTGACCAACTTAACACCTACTACCAACTCCTTTCTCTCTTGATCTCATTTTATCTGGAGGTTAGAAGAGCTAAATACTCACTTTCTCAGAGTTCTTTTCATCTAGAGTGGATACAGGGATATCACACTGTTAGGGTATGGCCAACATCATCCCCTCCCATTTCTTCCTTGAGTACAGATGCCTGGAGCTATGGTAGCCATATTGCAACAATGGGCTCCAAAACCATAGAAATAAAAAGCAAATACTGAGACCAGGGACAGAAAAAGATAGAAAAAAGCTTGGGTCGTTCTTTGGTGTCATTTGGCCAGTGGTCCAGCCATGGTTTTCTACCTCCAGATGTCTTGTTATGTTGGGAAAATGTCTATGTCATTTAAGAAACTAATAGTTAGATATTCTGAATTTTCAGCCAAAAATATGCTTTACAGAAACAGCTGTGTACAAAAATTACATTTATGGATTAGAAAAGGGATCTTGACCACAGTGCACAGCACAGATCAAAGAGATGGGGAGGGGTATCTGAGTGGCTTAGTGGGTTAAAGCCTCTGCCTTTGGCTCAGGTCATGATCTCAGGGTCCTAGGATCAAGCCCGCATCAGGCTCTCTGTTCAGCAGGGAGCCTGCTTCCCCCTCTCTTTCTCTGCCTGCCTCTCTGCCTACTTGTGATTTCTCTCTCTTTGTCAAATAAGTAAAGAAAATCTTAAAAAAAAAAGAAACAGCTGTGTAAAAAATTTTGTGTACAATTATATGTTAAGAGTATTATTATAAAAGCTAAGAAGTGAGAGAAAAACTAATGTCCAAAAAGAAAAAATTAGTTCTTAAAATTATGAATCCAAATGATTATTTAGATTCTTTTAAAAATATTCTTTTAAAAATAAAATCTTAGGAGACACTAATGAGTTAAGTAAGTATTTATAACATATTATTAAGTTTTAAAAAGCAGGTTTTAAGTTTATATAGAAAATTTCTTAGCTTTGTTAAAAAATATGTGCATATGCATAGTAAAAAAAATCACACATCATACACTGTAAATTGTCTTTGTTTCTGGGTAGTTGGAACACAGTGATCTTTATTTTATTAATTTATAAATTACCATATTTTCCAAATGCACTCCAGTGTATATATATTATTTTTCAATTACATAAATTATATTAAATGTTATTGCTAAAATAAAAAAAATACCAGAGAACTGATGTCTGGAATGTGGACAAGTTTGCCATGTGGCCAGTATCAGGTAAATTAAATGATAATTGGGGAAAAATGTAAATTGTATTATAATATTCTGCATCTTACTAGACTTGTATCCATGCCAACATTAATAAAACCAGTTTGCCAATGGTACTTCAGCGGAATAATGGAATGTTAGATCGGCAAAAACAATAGATCCTTCCATTTGCTGTTGAATTAAAAGAGAGTTAAATTCTGTTAACAGTGAAATGTGTGTTTACTCTTCCTCGTGATTCCCTCTGAATGATTTGGGGAATGGGCAAGAAGCCCAGATAAATGTGTTGTTTTTGTTTTCTCTTTGAGCCTTGTCCACCTTTTCTGTTTGGTTTCCTAAAAAAGCCATCTCAATGGCTGCGTAGTAATAAGCAAGAGTCACTGGGATCAACAACCTGGAAACCCAATTTTAGGGCCCAAAGCATTTGTTAGAAAGAGGCAAATGGCAACCTCAGTCTCAAAACAATGAAACAAGAACTGTAAGGAGTAAAGAAAAGATTTTAATGTCAAAATGTAGGATTTTGTTCTACTGTGCCACTTAGAGGTTGTGTGAACTGGGACAAGTCTTGTCATCTCTCTGGTCTCCAGCTTCTTAATCTGTGGAATGGGTTTGCTACTTCCTTCCCCACAGTGTTTCTGAGAGTACTGAATGGAAGAAAGGCCACATGTAATGCACATTATTATGTCAGTAGCTTTGGAACCGAATATTCTAATAACTGCTATAAAACTGAAACACTTTGAGATCTTATTAAAGCCCCCCAATTAGAGAAGGGTCACCGAAGGAAAGATATAGAACTTATACCCCTGTAGCACAGCATTCTGTGAATCAGGTCAGTGGAAAGGCCTTAGGTTTTACAGGGTGAAGGGTTGTTGTGGCTCACTTCAACCATTATGGCCCTGAGGGATTGGATTCCCTCTAAATTACTTTGTAGCCTGAAAGGGGATCTACGTTCTAAGTGGTTTTCTACTTAATAGGGTATCCAGGGGTGCCTGGGTGGCTCAGTGGGTTAAAGCCTCTGCCTTCAGCCCAGGTCATGATCTCAGGGTCCTGGGATCAAGCCCCACATCAGGCTCTTTGCTCAGTGGGGAGCCTGCTTCCCCCTCTCTCTCTGCCTGCCTCTCTGCCTACTTGTGATCTCTCTCAGTGTATCAAATAAGTAAATAAAACCTTTTTTAAAAAATAGGGTATCCAGAGCTAGCCCACTCAAAATTTTATCCTGTACCCACTTCATTCCCAAAAACATTTCAGTTACATTCCATTCAAATCTGTTTCTATACAGATTTATGTACATAGAAAGTGCTACTGGAAATGCCAACAGCAATTGGCTACTGTAGTGGTTGGTGAACACAACCCAGTAATGTTTTCTCTGTTTCAATAGATTATGGGTAATATTTTTATAATAATAAGGAAAAAAAAGTATTTTTTTAATAGATTAGAAGTCTTATTTTTTTGTTAGTTTCAAAGGTAGAGTTTGGTGATTCATCAGTTGCTTATCACATCCCGTGCTCATTATACCACATGCCCTCCTTAATGCCCATCACCCAGTTACCCCATCCCTCTACCAACCTCCCCTCCAGCAACCCTCAGTCTGTCTCCTATAGTTAAGAGTCTTTATAGTTCATCTCCCTCTCTGATTTCATTTTACTTTATTCAGGAAACAAAAAAGTATTTTAAAAAGCTACATCCTGGATAGGAAGAGAAAATAAATCTTTTGTTATTGTTTTTCATTTGTTCTGTTTCACTTTAAGCATGATTATTCTTAAAGTCTAAGAGTTTCTGTTTTGCACAGAGCAGTAGAGCCATTTCCAAGGTGTTCTGAGCCTAAAGAATGGCAGGCTTTGAGCTCTCCCCCACCACTTCTCTTATAGTGTTTTGCTTATACGTTAGGTAATTTTGTCTTCCTGAAGAAAGATGTCTGGTATAATAGGTAGTCATCTTTGTAAATGTGCCTTGGACTAGCTGTACGTGTCTGAAATGGATTTTACTCAATAAGGTAACAATGGTGACATTATTGGTAGCTATAATATTAATAATAACTAAAATGTCATCTATATTCCTCTACTCTGACAGCTGAATAGGTGCCAGTCTGATTACATGTATTATCTAACTTAACCCATACCTATGCTAAAACTATGAGGTAGGACAATGAAATAAACTGAGACATGCATACAGGTTCAGTAATTTGCATAAGTGACAACCAGTGTGTGACTGACACAAGATTCAGTCAAGATGTCTGGCCACAGAGCCCTGTTGCAGGGTTGCAGAGTTCTTGTCTCCTGGAATTGAAGAATGAATCTCAGACCAAAAGGGTGAAGTGAGGTGAAAATTTATTAAGTGAAAGTGAGAACAAAAAGGAAAGAAAGGAGCTCTCTAGAGTGAAAGGGGTCCTAAAGGGTTGTCACTGAGGGCCTTTATGGCTGGTCTTTTATGAGAACTGACCAGGGAACTTGGTAAATTTCTTGTCAATATCCTGGTGGGTTTGTGAATATCATGTCTATATTTAGATCACACACGGTGGACTTATAACCCTCATGAGCACAAACAAGGTGTTCTTGTAAATATCATGTATCTTTCTCCACTTCTGGGATTTTTGTGAGCCTGATTACACAGCTCCTTGGGTGATCCTAGTCACATCACCTCCTACCTGTCTCTCCCTACTTGGTCTCACCTGTTCCTTACTCAATGCTTCCCAAGCCCATGACTTTGTTCTACCCAGAGTGACTACATGCACATTAGGAAGAGAAGGTGTACATATCCAGTTGTGCATTCAGTCTTCCTTGTCATCATTAGAAAGGATTATTAGGCAATAGTTCTGTCTGTGCACAAAATGCTGGTGGAGTAAGTCAAGGGGTCATGAACCCCACCCAATGAGAGTTCATGATGTTATTTTACCAGAGCTCCACAGAACCATAGAGCTGGAAGAAGCTTAGAGGAAACAGTGGGTCTTTGAGGGTTTTTTGCTTACCCAGTATCGACTACACTTCCTTTTGGAAATTATAACTTTATTTCCTCTTGAGGAATTAACTCTTGATTAGTCAGAGTCTGATTTTCCAATTAGTCTAGTCAAAAGGCTGAGCATATGGCCCAAGATATGAGATCCATCATATGCTCTCTTTCTGGAATTTGAACATAAATTAGAATGGTGAAAAGACTGACAATAGCTGGAGTTCTCATTCATTCCAGAGATGGTAACTGGAGCCTCTAGATCTTCCTCAATCCTGTTCTAAATCAACTTTTGACCTCTCTTCACTCCTATTCATCCACTTTCCTGAGTTAGCCTTTCAATAAAATATTCTTCTGGCCCCCAAATCCTAGAGCCCATTTGTGACTTTCATTCAAAATAGCCCAACTATCATATAAGCCATAAGTCAAAACTTTTAGAAAATACAGGAGTCATCAACTCAGTATTTCAGGTATTCCAGCTTTTGTTTTATTGAAGAAATGCTTATGTAATGTCCTTATATGTCAAAGTTCTACTCTAGGTACTTTATACATATAAATGTGCTGAATATCCCCATTATTGGAGGAAATAACTACTTTGTGAAGCCGCTCTTTCATTCCTAGGTGGAAGCTCATGCTACAGGACCAGCATTTCTTATATTTGACTAATATTTGCTTCCTCTTTCTTGTTATCCTCTTGACCTTTGTCCTGCAGTCCTCCACACAGAATAATGCTGAATATGGTCTCCTTTTGACTCCTTATTTTTATGTAACCAGTTGTGAATTTAGACATATGGATGACTACTCACAGACTCCAGCGTTAAGTCCTGCAACTCTAACTTGAGTGTCATCTGAGCTAAAAGACTGTCCCTTATCTGCTACCTTTGTCTAGCATGCAATGATCAAGAATATTGCACTAGGGAATTCATAAAATCTTAATAAAAAAAAAACCCAGAGAAGTTCCATTTTCTTTCAATTCTATCACTGCCAATGAAAAAGAGAGTCTCAAGGCTTTATATCTTCAAGTCTTGTCCATATAATGTCATCAGTTACCTACATCCATGCATTATCTTCATTCATGCATTTATTCATTCAATAAATATTTATTGGGTATCTGCGAGATACAAGACAGAGTGCTAGGTGCTTTGGGGTGTAAAAAAATAAATCAGATGTGGACATCTAACATCCAGATTAAAAAATTAAAAAATCAAACATTCATTTACTTAGTGTACATGGAACCAGTACCCAGACAATTGATTTCTTTTTCGTTTATTTTTTTACTTGCTGTTTGTTGTCTTTCTTTTCCTCTAATTCCCTGATGCTATGTAGACACAGCTAGTAAAGGTGAAATTCTTAGAAACATCTTTTCTAGGACAATGCCCGATGAGAATGGATGATACACTAACTATTTAAAAACACAAGAAGAAGCTCTTTCTTACTCCTGAAGGATCTCCTATGATTGTTCAATGAGAATTAGTGATTGTTCTCCAGAAATGGTCTTAATCTTTATTTGTCCCTGCTCTAAAATGAGCTTTAAGAATACAGGTGAAGCACTTTTATAGGAACATCCAAGCACAGCAAGAATGATTGAAGCACAGCAAGATGGGGAGGAGAGGAAAGAAGAAGGTGCAGGGAGTAGGAGAAGGGATTTTAATTCTTTATATTAATACTGCCAGAGATACCCCATGGTCTATACTTATTTACTACTCACATACCACTGAGAGATGATGATGGCAGGTTCTTTAAAACCCACTTGTGGTAAGATTGATATAAGGATACTGTTCATAAAAGATGCTCATGTAAGTATTTCATCTCTCTTTAGATTTTAGAGGACAGCCTATACAATATCTGGTGGCAGACAATTTGGCAGGTCAATGTACATGAGAGATGCCCCACTTTTCTACCTTCTAGTCTTTTCCAAAGAGAGATAGTAGATCAGCTCTGGTCCAGATTTGATGTTTTGGGTGAAGATACTGATCACTGCATTCTAAGCAACATTTACTTTCCTTTCCTCTGCAGAATTTTAAGTCAGTTAGTCAGTTACACTTGCTCTTTTCCTAAAAAATGATTGTATCCTCAGACCTTTCTATATCCACCCTTTCTTCATGCCCACGTATCAGTTAAACAATACCGATCCCCAAAGGCTAAAGGTGTGGTAGAATGGAAGAGGCAGTGCAGAAAACATTGTATCCACTGAAAGAAAATCCACAATATTCATGAAATTTAGGTGAATTTGTTTTTATGTATGAAGAACAGTCATTCTTTTCAAGTATTTGATGACATTCGCCTGTGCTTGGTCTAAAGATCAGGACTGGACAACAGAGGAGAGGAGAAGAGTCAAGTGCAGTGGAGGGTTTTACTCGTTTAGCCTCCAGTCTGTCTTTTCCTTTTGGGCTTAAGGCAAGCCAGGGAAAAAGAGACTGTAACAAGCAAAACTAAATGTCTCCATTAGACATTAAGGACCCAAAATGGGCCTTCTTTGTACCATATGCATGTGGTCACCAGAAACACATTTGAAAGAAACCCTTCCAGTAGGTCTTGAGCTTGTGGGTAGGTGATGTACATAACAGTAGAAAATTGACCTATGAACTCAGCCAGCCAGATCTGGCTCTGAATTAAAGATCCTGGTTCTCACTTTGTGTCTGTGTCACTTAGGGCATGTTACTTACTGCTGTACTTTTTTTCCTCATCTAAGAAATAGGATCATAATCACAAGTCATAAGTGATTGTGAGGATTATACGTGCAGAATAGAGGGGTTTCCCCTCCCTTCTTTATCTGTTTCTCATCTTTAAATCTGTCATGACAGTAATGATTTCACCTCATCTTATCTTTTTTTAAAACATTTAGTTATTCTGTAGCCTTTGACCTAGAACCAGAATGCAGACTGATGTGAGGGAAATTAGGTGATTTATAGTATGCTTGGTGCCCACATTATGAATGGGTAATATCCCAAAGGTTCATTTGTATGTAAGTCATTTACCATGTTCCAAGCACTGAGCAGATGCTAATTGCTGGGTGCCTTCCAGTTTAAAATGGCATCTGGCATTTGAACAGTTCCTAATTCAGCTTTGTCCATTCTGCTGCCCATGACAACAGTGAACAAGGCAAAAATGCATCCTTCCTGAAAATAAGACTTAAATTTGGAAAGGATTCATAATAATTTTAAATTCAATGGAATATATTGCAATAAAAGTTCAAAAAAACTCTACCCAGTCTTCAGCATATAGTTTTATTCATGTTCAAAGTGTGCTTCAAAGAAGATTGGAAGAAAATTCTCCCATCTTAGATTATTCTTCTGATGAAGACATTCAGGTCTCCATAAAATTAAAACGAGAGAAGTACACCTCTAATGCATGAGCACTGATTCCACACACACATCCCTGGCCCCCACCAGGTAGTCAGTTATCTTCTTCTCTTCACCCATTGATGTCTTCCATCCCCAAGGAACTCAGCAAAGCAAAAAGTGTTAAGACTTTTAGAGGAAGATTTTGGACGTATGGTTGTCAACAGTAAGGTGTGACAGAAAATACAAAAAAAATATGTAGAAACAGTGCATTTTCGTGATTAGACAGAGCATGTTATGAATGTAGTAAAGATGGAGAGCTTTCCAGTTTGATAAAATAGAGGCATGTTACCCAGATATCGTAAAGAAACCAGAAAATGGGTTGGAAATCTTGCCCATCACTCCAGTTGTAAAATGGAGATGGAAATTCAGCTTCAGACAGACAGGTAGCAGAGCTAGGGAAATCCACACATTATTGGCAAACACCTGGTCTGTAGATACCTTGCTTTATTCAAGGCTGCGTGAAGAGTATTAAGAAAATATTGAGGATATAAAATTGTAAAAAGGAAAGGAAAATATAAAAACAGATTTCTGAAAATCCAATCTTGCAAGCCAAAGGAAAAATTTTAAATTAAATACTCAATGAAATAAACTAAGAAAAAGAAAACTATTAAATAGGAGAAAAAATTCCCAAAGGAAAGTAGTCTAAAATAAAAGAACAGAAGAGAATGAAAACAAAATTGGGTGAGCTATAGGAATATGTATGTAGTTTTCGTATCTATATAATTATGAAAATATATAAATGCAAAAGTTGTTTATCTCTTGGCATTGAGGTCCCAAGTGGTTTTAATTATATTTTTCTCTTTTTGCCTATGTGTTTTTAATTTTTTAAATAGTAAAGTTGTATATTTTTAAAATAAAAAAAATTTTTTAAAAAGTTGGGTGAGTTAAAAAAAAAAAAAAGGCAAAATACCAAAACTTTGGAAGCAGAATATCAGACCATAACGAAGGCAGGTGGAAGCAGCAAAGATAAGAATGAGGAGGATCAAATAAGAATCGTAGAGAAGAACTTAAGAAAGCGAAGACAGGAAAATAGAGACGGTGATTACACGAGACTAGGAAAGAGAATGACCTGGCCATACTTGCAGAATAACACTGTGTCTGCAGAGGAAATCGATAAATGCAACAAAAGAATTTAGGAAATCTCTGAGTATTTAGGAGATCTCTGAGCTGACAATGAAGGATGCCGATGGAAAGAGGTCATGTATGCCCTACAAAATCAGAGTCGTATATGAGGACACATCCTGGTAGACACATGAGTTTCAAGTTTGAGGAAAAACATCCTACGAACATCTGGAGAGAAAGCAAGCTTCCCTTACATAGGAACAAAAAAGTGGATTAGCTCTTTCTATAATACAAGATTTCTCCTACAACAGGATACTCATCTGTAAAATAGAGGCCAAATACTACTAAGGAAACTCAACCATGATTAAAAGCTCAGGTTCTGAAGACATAGTGAAATTAAATGCCACACAAAATGGAGCCCATGAGTCAAATTCTTATCTCACCCTGAAGGAAAAAATACCTGTTTTCTCCCATTTCAATGTTATGACACGTGCAAATAATTTTAAAACAGCCCCTGTGGTCTCTCATGCCGCTAAGCATATGTGACTTTAATTAAAATTTCCTTTTTCTTCCTCCCTTATCTGTATTTCAAAGATGTCTTAGTTATGTTTTTTTATTGAGCCCATATAATCTTGACCATCTCCAGGCACAACCAGAAAGCAAATGCTTTCCGTAAGAGTTCCCTAGTGACTCTTTCACCAAGGGGTTTCAATAAATTCGGAGGCCATGAATGTCTCCAGGAAGTTTATTAAATCTTCCCTTATGTTCATGGTCTTTATGGCAAACATACTGAATCCCATTTACTCCTTGTTCTCCATGGCTCCCAATCTTCCCCAAATTGGATGAATGTACACTATGCCATCTCTATTTATTCCTTGTTTTCTCCATCTTCTAATTTATCAATGGGCAACCTTAACTCCATCAAGTACGTAATTGCTCAAGGAATAGATTGCATTATACCAGGACTAATGAGAGACGCCATAGTCTCTTTAGAGTCCTGGCTTGCAGTGTCTCTTCACTCAACTACAGACACTCTGTTTCCTTTGGGAGAGAATGTGGTGTGCGGATTAGCTCCCCTGCGCTAAGTCCTGAGCTAAAGATGGCCTTCCCTTGGATTAAAGCAGTGCAGTAGCCGGAAAAAATAATAATAATCACTAGTTGCACAGCATATGTCCTTAATAGTTTGATAAAGGACCACAAGGGGCATTGGGAAGGAGATGAGTATGGAAAGGATTCCTTTTTATTAAGCTTAGGGGGGAGGAGATTTAAGATATTCATTTCCATAGATAAACAAACAAGCCAAAGGAAAGGAACATCTGCTGGGAAGGGTTCCTCCACCATGTAGCAGATGTGTTTCAACAACAAAGCATATCCAAGAAGCATTTTAGCATTTAATTATTTAGCTATTTCACTGAGCTAAGGAGCGAGGAGATGGGATGCATTGAGGAAGCATATTGTAAATTTACTGAGCCTGGAAATTCAATTCTGAATGCAGTTTAAGCGTCCACATGCTGAGGTTTCTCTCAGAACATATGCTAACCGCTTTTTGATACACAGACCCCAAATGCATTCTTCCCATCCCTCATGTGTGGTGGCTAGCACTGGGAGGCATCCTCTCCTCTCCATCCTCCCCAGATAGCCTCTTTTCTCCCTTGCATTTCTGTAACAACTTTCCATCTCTCATTGCTTCCGGTTTTCCTCTGCTCAAAACTCTTGCCCAGATAACAGTCTTTCTAAAATGCAAATCTGATCACCGGATGTGCAAAAGAGGAAGAGAGGGACCTGGCATGAGAGCATAAGGAAGGATTAGTCCGAAGCAAAAGAAAATTGATTAGGAACAGGAGGAATAAAGCAGAAACTGTCTATCATTTAGCCAAAGGGTTCAGAGAGGAGAGAAGAGTTTAGAAACATGCACTATCTGCCTTCTCCTAGGAGGGGTGCAGGTGCCTCAGGAGGGTCCAGTAAAGAAGGCTATGCAAGTCTATGTGCAGGTTCTTGAAAGTTAGTCAAGGGGAGAGCAAAGCAGTCTTGTTACGGTGGCCCAAGAGAAGCCAAGCAACCTGATCAGGGATTCCCTGTCGTGCTCCTCCATTGCTCACAGTGTAGAAATCAGGGATTTTTGTGTGGTGTGCTAGAACCCCTGCTTCTGTCTTACGTGTGTTGATGAATGAGGACTGCAAAGTCCAGGGTGACCAAGTTATACAGCATGGGGTTAGGATGGGGAGGTTAGGATATGCAGGGACATACCTCCTCTGCTAACTTAACAGAGGAACAACTCCGGCCCAGGAACAATTTTGGTGGAGGACTGGGATCATGGTACAAGTGTCCCATCCCTTTTATTACGTTTATGTTTTTTCAGTCAGCAATGCTTTGAATGGCAGGTGCCAGAAAACTTATCTCATCTAATTTTAACAAAAACATCCAGCATTTGTATAGCTTCAGGGAGGGCTTGATCAAGCGCTCGTGATATCAGCAATTAGGATTCAGTTTCTCCCATATCCTGGTTGTGTTTTATTTCATGTTGGCTTCATGCTCTGCCCCCCTGATGAAGCATGGGGCAGCTTCGGATGCCCAGCACTTTCTCTGGTAGCCCATCCTGGAGAAGAGAGAGCCTGCTTCTCCCTTGGCAGTTCTGGCATGCAGTTTACTGCTCTGATCACACCATGAACCCATCCCCAAAATGGTCATTGCTGCCAAGCGAATGGGATGTCCTGGTTGACAATGTCCAACCCACACATGTCCATCTCTGTAGACTACTTAATTCTAAATGTGTACACAGAAAGTGGAGAACAAAGGCCTTATAGGTAGGGAAAGTATATAATTTATATGTAAAATAGTTTATTGTCTATTATGGTCCAATAATAGTTTATTGTCTAATAATAGGCATTATTGTCTATCAATTGTCTAATAATTGTCCAATAATAGTTTATTGGACAAACCAAGGCTCTTTTGAGAATGAAGAGAGTATTGTGAATAATTAAACCATGGCATAAGCATAAACTGTACTGTCCCAGGCAACTCAGATGTATCATCACCCTGGCCGTAGGAAAGACAGGACACTGTGACCCTATACCAGTACGTGTATAAAATATATATACACATACATATTACCGTGTGTGTACATATGCATACATCTCTCTCTCTCTCTCTCTCTCTATATATATATATATATATATGCATCATTATGAAGTGTTTTAAAATTTTTATTTTCCATGAGGTCACAGAAGGGACTCTGGACTGCTTCAGTGAAACATGTTCTTAGTTTCACATCTTTTTCTTACCAGCAGATAACTTCAGGCAAGTCTTTTCACTTCTCAGGTCCCTGTTTCTTCATCTTTCAAACATGGGTGCAGTACTGGGAATCTTCAGCCTCCTTTCTGGCTTTATAGTTCCCTGGGATGACATTATGATTCAAAGGTGGGACTAAACCCAGGCAGGTTGGGAGACCACTGACCTGAGACAGATTTTATTGCATGTGTACATATGATATTGTTGGCTCCCTTTGAAAATTTGGTATTTTCCAAACCGTAACAACAGAATAAATAACAGCAACAACCATGTATCGGTGCGTATTATCTGCCAGGAATAGTACTGAGCTCATTAGATGTGATTTCATTTGTACTCATACAACTCAATGAAAGAAGGACCATAACCCCCATTTATGGATGAAGCCATCACTTTCATCAGGCACTCAACCAACACCGAAAGCTTACCGAGAGCCAGACTGTGTTCTAGGTACTGTGGAAATCGTGATGGGCACATTTAGTTGAGGTCTCAGACTTCACAGAATTTACATTCTTTGGAAGTAAAGCCATGAGGAGTTTGCCGAGCTCTGATTCATTCCTGAAGGGGATGGCTGAAGGGCAAGACCAGTGATGCAGCAATCTATAGAAGGCCGTTGGCTTTTCATGGCTCCATCTCTGTGAGGCCTCAGAGCAGGGGCTGGCTCTGGTCCTGTGGTCATGGTTGGTGAGCAGGGCTGGAGTCAGCAAGGGGACTCGATTGTGGAGTGAGGAAAAGTGAGCACAAATTGTACCCTGCTGCCCTCTGCTTCTGTCCCTTACCACCTCTAACCAAGGACGACCTTCAAAGAATGGTGATGACTCATTCCTGCCTCTCAGATCTCCACCTGGTTCTTCTTAAGATTTTATTTATTTATTTGAATGAGAGGGAGTGCACGATCAGGGGTGTGGGGGTAGGACAGAGGGAGAGGGACAAGCAGACTCTAAGCTAAGTGCAGAGCCCAGCACGGGGTTTGATCCCAGACCCCTGAGATCGTGACCTGAGCTGAAATAAAGAATTGGACGCTCAACCGACTGAGCCACCCAGGTGTCCACCTAACCTGGGACTTTAAAGGAAGGGAATTCCAAGAAATCCAGCTCGAGTTTTGCTAAACTGACACAGCACAGAACCCCCATAGAAGCAACGTGGAGGTGTGGGTGGTAGTGAGTTGAAAAAGACAGACAATATACAAACAATTAAAAAATAAAACTATCGGGGTGCCTGGGTGGCTCAGCGGGTTGGAGCCTCTGCCTTTAGCTCAGGTCACCATCTCAGGGTCCTGGGATCGAGCCCCGCATCCGGCTCTCTGCTCAGTAGGGAGCCTGCTTCCCCCCTCTCTTTGCCTGCCTCTCTGCCTACTTGTGATCTCTCTGTCAAATAAATAAAATATTAAAAAAAATAAAAATAAAACTATCGGATACCAGCACTAGACAATCACAGTAGGATGCTGTGCCTCAGCCACCAGCTGCCACTTCAGATGGACATTGCGGAACTTCTCAGTTGATACATGGAGAAGCAGAGCTGGACCCAGGCAGTGTGGCTGTGGGGCCAATCATTTTATCTTCCACACCGGTTCTCTGCGAAATTGAGTGATGATAATAATTTCCTGGGGGCAGAGGATATATCTTTAAAAAACAAATTCTTAGACACCTTGCAACAATGGGATCAGAATCTTAAGGTTCCGGAACTTGTGGTTTTAATAAGCACCTAGGGTAAGATTTAGCAGGTCAGTTTGGGGAACAATGAACCAGTGCTTCGTAAAAAAGGACTAAGTTCCTGAAATGGACCACTCACGTATTTCTGAAAAGACCGAATTATCTCTGGGTGAGTTTGAACCACCAACTTTTCAGCTAGCAACCAGATGTGCTCACCAGGTGCACCGCAGACACGACTGTGCAGCTTAGCCATGGCTTTAACACCAACAGAGAAGTCACCTCTATGTGCCATTTTGTTGGAATAAAATGCAAGCACCCAGCGATATGCACATACACACACACCATTGACTTTTCTGATTTATCATAAAAACTCTGTGTGTGTGTGTGTGTGTGTGTGTGTTCAGCAAGCAGAACCAGCAAAGCTTTTTAACTCCTCAAAGGTACTTAAAAAGCCCTGTGTTTAGACATCTCAGCAACTCCCTCATCCACCTGGGAGAGACATGTGAATGAAAATGTGTTTCATTTATATGGAAAGGCTTTCAGGCTTTAGAAGCACAAGCTGAAAGGCAAAACTTCACCAATAGCAGTAGACATTCGTCAACATTAATAGAAATGTTCGCTTCCTCCAGGGCTGAGGGCTTCCAGGGGGATTAATTGTTTAATATTCACAAAGGACTTTGAAGATGAAAAGACCCACATAAAGACTGAAAATGAACACTCACTTTGTTTGCTTTTCTTATCCTGGAGTTGAATCTGCAGAGCCACCAGGTCTTTGAAGCGGCTCCAAGATTATAATAATGATGACCACCCTTGGACTGGGGAGAACAGAGAGAGCAGGGAGGAATAATTTACCCTTAGCTATAATTCTAGTGACTGCAAAAGCAAGGATTTTGGTATCACACAGAGTCCTGACTCTACCACCTGCCAGCTGTGTGACCTTGGGCACGTTACTTACCTTCTCTGAGATTCTATCTGCTTAGCTGGGAAAATGGTATACTTATGTCTACCTGGTTATTGTCCAAGTTAGAGGTGTTTAAGAACTTAGGTAGTGCCTGGCATATTTTTAGTACCCGTGCAATTAAAATTATTATTGCTATTACCAATGTTTGTGGGATATTAATAAATAAGGTTTCCAAGACTTGATGCTGCAAAAGCCAACACTGATTCTAATAAAATAAAAAATGACAAAACAAGAAGATGAGCCAGGTTGACCGGCTAGAAATCTTTTGAATCATCTGAGTATGTGTGTGTGTCTAAGAGAAGCTTGAGCTCTTACTCAAGATTAAATAACTTTAAATAGTTCTTTATTTCACAGTTGCTTTATTTTTTTTCTTTTCACATCCCACCTAATGTCTAACATAGCTCTTCTATCGAATCCCACTTATGCCCTCACTGTAATATTTAGTGTTATTGCAGTGTTTGGCAAAGTCGAGAACCTAAGGAGTTGGCTCTGTGGATTGTTGGAGCAGCTCTGCATGGAATGGTGTTCCACAGTACCCCACTAAACTGTAAGATACCAGGGGAGGAGGCACTTGTGTCTCATTTAGACCTTTTTGACTATCTTTCCACTTTTGGCACATCAGGAGCCCTCCAAGGAATGAGGTGGGAGTTGGCAAGAAGGAATAAGAGAACTACAATATTTACTCTGCTTTGAATTCTGCTCAGATTTAGTCTAGGTGGGGATCTACTGAGCTCTACTGCCCAACTTCTATTGACTGTCCCCTTGGGTGGGTGGCTGCTTCTTCAATCATCTCAAGGAAGTAATGACATAGAGATTGTCTTCCATGGGCCGATCACACCCACTCTCTGAACACAATAGTTATGGGTCCATGGATTAGACCGCAGTGCCATGGGGAGAAAAAGAGAAAATCAAGGACCCCCACTAGGCCCATCTTCTCTGATTTGGAAAACATTTTTCTATAGTGCACTGATTTACAGTGCAAGCTGCATTGCTTCTCTGATATGTACAAATTAAGTAACTTGGAAACTTAAAAATTGCAGTGCCAGAACACGGTGCCTGAAAGTTTGTGGTAGGGTTAGAGTTCTTCAGAAATCAAGAAGGAGTTAGGAAAACAGAAGCTAAGGGTTTCTCTCTGGTCTCCCTTGTAGATTACCGTGTTATAGGAAGCAAGATAATTAGAGGGAGGCTTGGAAAGGTAACATAAAATCTTTAAGAAAATGCTCTCCCTCTGATTCAGATCTAGAAAATATTAGATGGCCACAATAATTGGGTTGTTGTGTGTGGTTTTTTTCCCCCTTATTCAGGAACAATATTAATAATGAATGGCTCACCAAAAGAACTATCTAAGTGAGATTGAGGAGAAAAGAATTTTAATTAGGACGTCGAAGACCTGAGTTTGAGTATTACCATTAACATTAATTAGCTCTGTGATGTTGGGAAATTCAATTAAACTCTGCTGGCCTTGTTTTTTGTTTGTTTGTTTGTTTGCTTTTTTTTTTTAACTTGTAAATTGAGACAACAAAAGAAGTTTTAACTAGACAACTCACGAAGCTTTCACAAGCATTTCTCTGCACGTGGATATTTTTCTCCAAGGACAAAACACATAGTTGTCACGATTTAGCTTCTCAGTGCCCTTGGGACTTTGGGGTGTGCTAGATGCTCATGATCACATGTTGGTGGGGAATGGATCACAGGCAGAGCATGGGGAGTAGAGATTTGGCTCAAGGTCCAGGGCCTTATAATACACCCTGTCTTGGTTTGGTAAGGATCAATATCCATGGATACCCAATTAGGAGTGCATAAGTAGTATTCAGGAATGCTTAATCCAGAAATGATTAATATATTCTATAGGGAGTGCCAAGAGCAGCAGCACAGCAACAACTGAGCATCCGGTAACAGCCCCTGATAAATACTGACCACAGGCTATGTGCAAGTTGTGGGGTCCTGCTAGAAACAGTAGGAATCAGTCTCATGGCTTCAGAGGAGGCTTGTACTAGGAATGTAGAACTGAAGAGGAGGAAACTAAGGCAGAAATCCAGCCAGAGACTGCAAAACAATAAAGAAAGATGCCATCTGATGGAAATTTAGGCTCACCTGTATTTGGCAAAGCAATGAGGTGGTCTTGAGCCTTCTGTCTGGTGAACCAAGGTTACAAAGGTCTAAGCTGAGAGCACCGTGAGAAGTGAGCTGTTAGAGATCTGCCTTCAGGCAAGATGGAGTAACAGGTCCCATTTATCCCCATAACTCACACAAATGCAAAATTGGACAAAATAGATGAAACGGGGATTTTTAAGACAGTGAAAATGGGTAATGAAGGGCAGTGATTTCTAGGAGGTAGGAGACAATTTGATGAACCCTACAGTTGCCCCAGTAAGAACATTTTCAGGCTGCAGCATGAACAAGGAGGGGAAACATAGGCAAAGCCTGGTAGAATCCTTGAGTTGAAACAGAGTCTGGGGAGGCACAGATGGCTATATTTTCAAGTGCTGGAGAGAAGAAAGCTGCACAGAGAGAACTTTGCACACATATGGAGTATCTCCATTGAATATCCAGCAGAATACTGAATCTTGGTGAGGCCAAATACCTGCGGCCAGGAAGAGACCATCCAAAAGAATCAGGGGGAAAAGTACTTGGTACTCACACAGAACCATTATTACTGCCTGCTGTTAATGAGTACCCCAAGTGTAAAGGAGAACAGGTAAGGAGCAGCCTGAAGAAGGGCAGTGATGTAGTCAGATTGGGTACAGCACGGTGAGCTGATCAAAGGGAGGAAACCCAAATATAAATAAATGTACAGGGGAAACTTTGTGGTACAGTCAGTTGGGAATTGGACTCTTGGTTTTGCTTGGGTTGTGATCGTAGGGTCATGAGAGCAAGAGCCATGTGGGTTCTAAGCTCAGCATGGAATCCGCTTGGAGCTCTCTCTCCCTCTGCCCCTCCCCCTACTCTCACTCCCTCTCCCTCCCTCCCTCTCTCTCTCTAAAATAAATAAATAAAATCTCAAAAAAATAAAAATAAATATACAAAATAAAAAGAGATTATTAACCTTTAAACATTTCATTTTTATTTTTATTTTGTATTTTCATTTTACTATTACATGCTAGGGGGATTACATGCACAATTTTCCTTAATCCAATCATGAACTGAGGTAGAGAAATAAAAAAGTTCCTTAAGTTCACATAGTTAATAAGTAGGTAAACCAGGATTCAAATGTAAATATGTGGTTCCAAAATCTGTACCTAGTCCCTAAATCATGCGGCTTCCTTTCTTGGCATTGACTAATTCAGTCCTGAAACTACAGACCAAAGAGTGATATTTGTCCTAAAAGTCGAACTTGGAGAGTCAAGCTCTTGACTTGACACTTGACAATACATAAAAATAATATTAAGATGAAAACAATAACAAATAGCATTTGTCTAATATTTAGTATGTATATTTAGTCTATGTACTGTACCTGCACCCATGCATTTAATACTCCCATCAAGCAAGAAAGGAGTCTATTTATTTGTGCCTCCTAAGAGTCTAGCTGCCAGAACCCATATATTACCCGCACAGGCATTTCACGGTTCACTGCCCTCATATCAACTGGCCTCCTGACTACGGTGCAGAAAAGACATTAGCAGCACACCCAAGATTAATGTGGTAAGGAAAGGCAGCCCTGAAAGGAGAATAACATCACAGTTAATAAACAAGCTTCTCTTTAACTACTTCAAGATCTTTGTTTAATGTAAAAAATGCAGGGGCGCCTGGGTGGCTTTACTTGGTTAAGTGTCTGCCTTTGGCTCAAGTCATGATCTCAGGGTCCTGGGATCCAGCCCTGCTCAGTGGGAGCTTGTTTCTCCCTCTCCCTCCGTCCCTCTGCCCTCCACCTCTGTTCTGTCTCTTGCTTTCTCTCTCTCAAATAAATAAAGTCTTAAAAAAAAAAATTAATGTATAAAATGCAGAGACCCAGAGTGGTTCCTTGATACTAGGGACAGCTGGAGCCTTAACTAAGATAATGTGAACTCTGATACTCTTCTGAGAACTGCGTGACTTAAATATCATGTGCTGAGACTTATTTTCTTGTTTTGTGATCAAGTCTAGTGCTTAGCAAAATCTACTGTTCCTGTTGGGCGCTGCTTCTCAGGTACAAGCCATTGGGTATTCTTTGAGTCCATGATTCCCTAGTATCTTTTCTGCCCACAACTAGCTACCCACTTCTCCTTTTTGCTGTTTCAAGACAAAATGAGTAATGAATGATCATGTGCTAGCCAGTATGAAGTTGCCCACTTTCCAGTAAGAGAAGGGGCAGTGGACAGTGAAGTTTCTCATTGACTCAAAAAAGAAAAAACGTTTAAGAGTTTCCAGGCAGTGTAGCCACTGAGGGAGCTGAGTTTTGACTGACAAAGTGATAGTCTATTAAGACTTTTGTTTTGGGGCGCCTGGGTGGCTCAGTCGTTAAGCGTCTGCCTTCGGCTCAGGTCATGATCCCAGAGTCCTGGGATCAAGCCCCCGCATCGGGCTCTTTGCTCAGCAGGGAGCCTGCTTCTCCCGCTACCATTCCCTCTGCTTGTGTTCCCTCTCCAGCTGTGTTTCTCTCTATCAAATAAATAAAATTAAAAAAAAAAAAGACTTTTGTTTTATAATCATATATTTCTCTGTGTGTTGGGGGGGTGGGGAGGACAGAAACAGGGTTGGAGAAGGACAGATACGGAGTCTTACTGCGTATTTTTTCAATCCTAAGATAGCTCTAATAATTGATTATATAATTTTTTCTCTCTGTCCTTCAGACTCTTTCTCAACACAGCTCAACCTAGAAAACTACCAATTTATCTAACTGACATTTAAAATATCTTATTAGCCTTCCATGAACTGCCTCTCAACTTGAACATTTCAATGGTAGAGAATATGTTTAATGCCAGCATGCCATGTTTTCAGATCGTTCTAATTGTTGGAAGTCCTTTCTTGTATTAAATGCATTAAATCTACTTTCAGTTCACATCTACTCATTGGTCCTAATTGTGCTTTCTGGTCCAAATGGAAAAAATCACTGTATATTGCTTTATACCCGGGAGATGGTTTTCACACTCCTCTCTGCAGATATCCTTATTCCATTTAAATCCCTTCCTCTTTTATTCAAGAGTGAAGTCTTTCAAGACACAATTATTCATTGAGTACTGTGTTTGGTGGTGGGGGTAAAATAGTGAGAAAGCAAACCTTGTTCTTACAGAATTTTCTATCTAGTAGAGGAGACAAGAAAGTGGCAATTACAGCAAAGTGTAATAATGTGCTAAGATTGGGGAAGCTCAGAGGGGTAAGGGGGTAAAAAGGAGGGGTCAAGAAACCCTGAAATCTGGGGCAGAGCTGTGGAGAGCTTTCAAGATAAAGTGAAGCCTGAGCTGACCCCTAGAAGAGTGAGCAGGAATAGCAAGGAAGGGGTGGGTGGAGGGCGAGTGTGTAAGTGGAAATCAGAGGTAGGAAAGTGATGCAGTAAAAAGACTTAAATGCCCAAAGGATAGGAAATACAGATCAGCAACAGCAAGATCCGGCTATGGGGTGTGTGCGTGTGTGTGTGTGTGTGTGTGTGTGCGCGCGTGCACACACGCGTGCGTGCGCTCACACATGTGTCTGGAGAAGCGAACACATACAAGAACCTGAGGACTTTTAAAACTTTATCAGGTTACTTGGATATCATCCCCCAGGCTTTGGGGTGAACTGCAGCAGGTACAACATGAGCCCACTTGCATTAGACCACCCTCCTGCACAATGGATAATGCATGACAGTGAAGAGCCTATTACTTTATGAAGCAAAAGGAAGTGAGTAGAAATCAGGACATGATGGTCACTCTCATCTAATTAAGTTCAGTTTTTCTTTTTTTTTTTTTTTAAAGATTTTATTTATTTGACAGCGAGAAACACAGCGAGAGAGGGAACACAGCAGAGGGAATGGTAGTGGGAGAAGCAGGCTTCCTGCCGAGCAAGGACCCCGATGCAGGGCTCGAGCCCACGACTCTGGGATCATGACCTGGGCCGAAGGCAGATGCCTAACGACTGAGCCACCCAGGCACCCCAAGTTCAGTTTTTCAAAGTTCCTCTGATGATATAATACTTCTGATTGAAAAAAATATTACAGTTGTGACCTGACCATTGCTGAATAAAGATGGGTTATCCCTTTGCTTGTTTTGGATACTGCAGAAAATGGTCACATTCATTTTTTGATAGGTGGACCACATTGTTTATTAATATTAGGATTGCAATAGGTTAGAACACATTAATCCTTTTGGGGGCAATG
>CM053606.1:151896802-151955668 GCA_028646535.1 Procyon lotor | reverse complement strand
ATATCCAAACTTCTTTGTTAGTGCATACAAGATTTCACCAATGGGCTTTCATGGATGGATGAGAAATCATGGATGTCCTCCAGGGAATATATATATATAAATTATATATAAAGTGTGTGTGTGTGTGTGTGTGTGTGTGTGTGCGTGTGTGTGTGCACCCACACCTTTGAAAATGTATTTAAAAGGTTCATATCCTTCAGCAAGGCAGGGACCGCTAGCCTACATGAATTGAAAGGCACCTTACAGTCCTGACATTTTTTTATTCAGTTATTTTGCAAGGGAATAGACTAGGAATCTGTACAATTATTATCAGAGTACTGGTGAGGTAAATAGATGTTAAAAATTCGCCTTCTACTCTCACTCTAGTTGAAGAATATAAAGATATTTTCTGCTATTCTACTGTCCCTGTTCTTCTACAGCTAAAATATCCCCCCTGCTGTATTTCATCGAATTGACCTTTGTTCTGACCACAGGACTCATGAGTTTTCAATGTTGTTAATTTGTTTAATCCTGGATTATAACTAACAATGGTTAAATTTAGAAATCAGACATTTTCAGGTTAGTAGTTATCATTCTTTCCATAAAATAAACAACACAGCTCAGAGTATGAATTCAGGGAGATCTTATGATGTGCTCATAAAGACTTCATACTTATTTTTTCTCCCCCAGGATATTGTAAGCAATACTTCCATGAGACTGAAGTCTGTGGGCCATGATGAAGACCGATAGGGCTCAGAGTTGTGACAGTTCTGTAGGAAAGTGGGGAGAAGAGGAATGGTTGACATATAGAAGTCTCAAGTTAAAACTTCAAGTGAATGGGTAGATGGTTGGGATGATATGTTTGGCATCAAACTGAACATTGGTTTAAAAAGGTCAAGGTTCAGGGACAAGACTTTCATCCTAGGAAGGATGAGAGAAGGAAAGACAGACTAGGTTAAGACTCCCAATTCCAGTTCATTCAATTCAACATACAATTCTCAAGACCGTGTATGTTCCATACCTAATGCATGGCCCTGGGGATATAAAGGTAAATGAGACCCTCTTCCTGTCCTTGTAAAGTTCATGTTCTGGAGAGAGAGACAGAAAGAGAGAGAACATTATGAACAATTAATTCTGATCCAATTTGAAAAGGGCTGTCAGAAAGGTGTAAACAAAGCACCAAAGATAGAAAGCCAGTGCTTCCGCGGAAGTTAAGGAAAGACTTTTAAGAGGAAGTATATTAGTTAGGGACGTTGGAGGTGCTATGATAAATAGGCCCTAGCTGTAGGATTGCTCAAAATAATTTCATATAGGCTCATGTAACAGTATCAGTGAGTGAATGGATCAGTTGATTGACTCTCCAACTCCTCATCAGCAGGCAGAGAGGGGAAAAACACAAAGATAAGCTAACTCAAGAGATTTTTATGAACCATGCCCAGAAATGCTAGTGTCACTAGGAAGTGATGTTACATTCCACACCCAGAACTAAGACACATAAGGATGCCTACCAACCCAGTAGGCTGAGAAATGTAAAAGAGTTGTGTGACCATGAAGAAAAGGAGAGCATGGATTTTTGCAAACAGCTAGCAATATCTAAGCAGAATTTTGTAGGACAAGAAAGAGTTCACTAGTTAGAAGGACTGAAGGTGCACTCTGATTACATACAGAAATATTCCAAACTCCCGAGCAAAATTGAACATTCTGTGCATTCTCGACTACCTACCACCCTGCACCTGCCACCTCTGAAAAATTTATTTTCTTAATTGTTTTCAAACGTACTCTAGAGAAAGGAAAAAAGTAAAAACTTATTTATGTGCCCCTAGCATTACGTGCATTTATATCAGGATAAATAATTACATGGCTGTAGTTTTCCCATGCTATAGTGTATGTTAAAGACATTCAATCTTTTCTAAGGCTAGAGAATCAGAAAAAAATTTGGAAACATTTATGCCTTCTTCCATGTAGAGACAAACTTAATTTAACTTACTGATTCAATAAGAGTTCATCCAGGAGAACAAAAACCATGCCAAGTAAATTAAACAGAGGGACATTAATACAAGGAATTAGTTACAAGGAAGCTGGAAGAGATGAAAGAACAAAAGGGAAGGTGAAAAATGAAATTAGAAACTCTAGGAGTTTCTAGCCACTTCCATTGTGAGGGCTGGAGGAAAAATGGCAGGGAAATGGGGGTGGGGGCTACCAGAGGAGGATCCAAGATGAAACACTGGAAACTTGAATCAGGACCTGAGCCCAAGGAGGGAGGTCTTGGACCGTGGGAGGGAAGGTACTAGAGCCACGAAGAGACATTAACCAAAGCGGAGAGAGGGAGAGGTACATCAGCCCCCATCTCTGCCCTTTCTTCAGTCACCCCCTAGGAATTCCTAAGGGCTCTTCTAACATCTCTATTTTTAGGGATCTGCTTTCTCATGATAATGAGAGGAAAGAGCAGGGAATGGATCTAAAAGCAAACAAGCAAGTGACTGGCCATTTGCCTTAATTGCATTCAAAACAGCTAATCTTCCATTTAAGTCAATGATGAAGAGTAATTTTTATTCCCTGCTTTGAGGGGTTATAATGACACTGCTTTGTTGTTGTTCCTGTTGTTTGCTGAAGTGGTGGAAGCTTTAGCAAGCTAGGTTAACAGAAAACCAGAACATGCTATTTTTTTCTATATAGGCTCTGCAATTAGGTCAGAAAAAGTATAGAACATTAAGTTTTGGAAACAAAATAACCATTTGATTTCTTCACTCTACATCTGAAGATTCTCGCTGATGTAATTGAAAATAAAAATAATTAGGTTGGTTTATATTTCCACAGTCCTTTACGACAATGGACTGAACAGTTCTGGATGTCTCAGAACATTTTCACAATCATTTTATTGTCAGATATTCACTATCCCTCTGAAAATTAGTAGATCCAGAAAAGATTCTCTTTTTATAGGAGAAGGAAAAGGCCTGGGGAGAGTAAATGCCTTGCACAAGGTCTCAGTTTTGGTTGCTGACATATCAAGAATGAGATCTATTAACCTTAAAAAATAAGGTTGTCAGTTGTTTTACCAGCAAAAACAGGTTTATTTGAGAATAGCAGAGAATTGTAATTTGACAAGTCAAGCTACAGCCAGTCAGGTAAACAAAGGAGAAGAAAGGGGGAAGCCAGAGGGGCTGTTGTAAAGAAAAAGCCCATTGGAATTAAGTGGGATTCCAAAATACGGTAGCTTCTCATTGGCTGAATTATAACGGTCTCTCATTGGCTAAGCTATTGGTGGGGGAGAAGGAAAACCTTCCGTTCTCCTGCTGGGATAGTCAAGTCCTGGTTAAAGTAGTGTTGGCTTGCAAGGTGAGTCTTCCCCTTAAGCCTGCAATTTGACAAGGAGTGGTAGAGTGTGAGAGCTCCCCCTGCTGGCTTCCCACTCTATTTTAGTGAGGTTTTCCTCACTCTTGGCACTAAACTGGTGGCTGGGGCCCTATGGAGAGCTTTCCTATTTTTCTCAGGTCTTTCTTATCCACATTGAGTAAGCACCTTTTTCCATTGATACGCTGGGGAAACCTTACTAATGGCTCTCAGATTCTTAAGCCCTCTCACCCCAGGACCATTGAATTGATAACGGAACTAGACACTCTCCCAAACAGACCTTGTATTAGTTTCCTAAGTAAGGCTGCTGTACAACTGGATGGCTAAAAATAACAGAAATTTATTGTTTCACAGGTTTAGAGGCTAGAAGGCAGAAGTCAAGATGTTGGCAGGGCTATGCCCCCCCCCCCCCGACCCCCCTTGAAGCTTGCAGGTGAGAATACTTTCTTGCTTCCTCTAGCTTCTTGTGGTTGCAGGAAAACCTCAGAATTCCTGGGCTTATAGCTGCAACATCCAATCTTTGCTTCCATCTTCTCTTGTCCTTCTCCCCTGAGCATCTGTGTCTGTATGTGCAAATTTCTCTCTTCTTATAAGGACACCAGCTATATTGAATTTGCAACCCACCCGAATTCAATATAACTTTATTTTGACTACAGCTACAAAACCTTTATTTCTTTTTTTATAGATGTTTTATATTTCTAAGTCTTTTTTTAATTTTTATTAACATATAATGTATTATTTGCCCCAGGGTACATGTCTGTGAATCGTCAGGCTTACACATTTCACAGCACTTAACAGCACATACCCTCCCCAATGTCCACACCCCAGCCACCCTATCCCTACCCCCCTGCCTCCCAGCCACCCTTAGTTCGTTTCATGAGTCCCTTTATTTCTAACTAAAGTTCCATTCACAAGTTTTGAGCAGACATAAATTTTGGAGAGGCACTATTTAATTCAGTATAAAACCTAAGTAGTGGCAAACTATGTTCCAAAAATCCATGAAGGCAAAGTAGGCTTTAGCTAGTTTTAAATATTAGTGCTCTATTGTTTAGGTCCTATTCCTAAGCCTCCAGAAGATTTCATTTTAAGTATTTTGGGATAAAATATACTAAGCTCTGGAGATACAGCTCCAGATACTGAGAGCACTAAATTTGGAGTGATTAAACTTGAATTTGATTTTTAGCTTGGCTACCACCTGGTTCTCTACCTCAGTTTCTTATTTGGAAAAACAGGAACCTTATTAATTGCACTGTTAATATCACAGGTATATTTACATCATAAAAGAGTTAGGGTTATCCAAGATATGGAAGCAACTCAAATGTCCAACAAATGATGGATGGATAAAGAAGATGTGGGATATATATATTGTATATACTTCATACATATACTGCTTTAAAAAAGACTCTGTGTGTGTGTGTGTGTGTGTGTGTGTGTGTACACACACACAAAAATTAAGTATACTGCAAATTCTCTATGTTACAGAATTACAGGTCTTACTGGCATTATGGAAAGCAGCCATTATTCATCATATTCAAAGATAATATAATTGAGATTAAAGACAAATAAGAGAGAGGCTTCTGTCTGCCCCTAGTAATAAAGAAGCTATTTCTGGACTCTAGTCTATTCTATCCATGAGTATGCCTACCTTGATGCCAATATCACACAGTATGATGTAATTACACACGGAACTGTTTACTTAATTTCATTTGGATTGTTGATTATAAGAATATAGAAACAAAAACAGATTTTTGTCAATATTCTATCCTGCAACTTTGGTGAAATAATTTATTAGCTCTAATGTGTTTTTTATGGTTTCTTTGGGATTTTCTACATGTAAGACCATATCAAATGGGAACATATAATTTTACTACTTTCTTTCCATTTTGGTTGCTATTTCTTTTTTTTTCCTTTTCTTTTTTTTGTTTTTTTTTTTTGTCTTACCTAGTTTCTCTGGCGAGAAACTCCATACAATGTTGAATAGCTATCACAAAAGCAGTCCCCTTTGTCTTGTTCCTGATCTTAGGGGAAGAAAAATGTCTAAAATTTTAGCACTGAATATGGTGTTACTTGTGAGTTTTCATTCAATATCCTTTATCATGTGGAATAAGTTGTATTCTATTTCTAGTTTGTTCAGTGTTTTTATCAAGAAAGAGTGTTCTGTTTTTGTCACATGTTCTTGCTTCATGCATTGAGATGAGTATGTGTGTTTCTTCATTCTATTAATGTGGTTTTACTGCATTCAATGATTTCTTATTACAACTCTTACATTCCTGGAATAAATCCCACTTAGTCACAATGTATAATCCTCTTAATCTGCTGCTGGATTTGGTTTAACAGTATTTTGTTAGGGATTTTAAAATCTTTTTCTTTTTAAGTGAAATGAAGTTATAAATGTAATGCAGCTAATATTTCCTTAATGACATTGTGTCATGCAGCAAATCCTAATCACAGCTCATTTATAGAAAAATTCCAGTGTCTATTTGAACTTTAGAGTTATACCTCTTTATATTGCTTTGAAAGATACTATAATTTAGACTTTTATTCATCTACACTGCCATTTCTCCAAAATTAGCCTGAGATCAATAGCCTGCTTTGTCCAAATACAGGTGATTTCATAGAAAATGTATCATTTCCCTTTGATATTAAAATTCCAGCTTTGCCCATTGTAAAATCTTAAGGATTATCAATTAAGAACTCTGAGATTGTTTGAAGGTCATCCTCTTGAATATGGTCTCGTAGACTTAGGTTCTGGAGTCAGGCAGGCCTGGATTTGAATCAAGATTCAAATATAGTCCTTGGGAGTTTTGTTTTTTGTTGTTGTTTTTTTAAAGATGTTATTTATTTATTTGACAGAGAGAGAGATCACAAGTAGGCAGAGAGGCAGGCAGAGAGAGAGGGGGAAGCAGGCTCCCAGCTGAGCAGAGAGCCCGACACGGGGCTTGATCCCAGGATGCTGAGATCATGACCTGAGCCGAAGGCAGAGGCTTTAACCCACTGAGCCACCCAGGTGCCCTGTCCTTGGGAGTATTTAGACAAGTTATTTAACATCTCTGTGCACCTATTCCCTCATTGTTATTCATCTTATAACAATGATACCTACTTAACAGCATTCTGGAAGCGTTAAATTAAGAAAATGCGAGTAAGCCATTTCGAATCATGACTGGCACACACGGAAAGCTCAATTAATGATTGCTTTTGTGATAATCATCCTATTGGATTCCAGATAAATTGCTTCTCCATCCCCACTTAGGTTTAAGGGAGAATTAGTTACTTACTGAATAACAAATGTTTGTAAATTTCCTGGAGGTATCTCTGAGAAAATATTAAATAGTACAAGGAAAGGAACAAAGGGGTGGGCAAAACAATGACACAGGAAATAATACTGCCACTTTCCCCAGAAATATGTGATGTGACACTGGGCTATGAAGTCCAAGTACCCAGCTGAAAGGCTTCCTAATTAAGAGGAGTGAAGTTGGGGGAGAAATAGAGATATAGTCATGCAAGGTAAAACATGTGGGCTACTTAATTTTTCCCCTGAAAAATTTATTCCACATTAAATCAACCCTGCCCATCCACAAATTGGCACACAATTCTGAAAGTGGCCACTTAGAGAACTATTTTGTATCTGTGATAGATTTTATTCTGTTAAAGACAATTCTATCCCTTTACCTATGGTGCCCTCTTTCTGGTAGAATTTTTCTTTTTATTCCACTGACATCAGGTTTGCCCATGTCTCTGGTTTTATCCAATGAAATGTGAATGGATGGGACATGTGACTTCTCAGCAAACATTTAAGAACCATTGAGTGGTTGTACCATCTCTCTAACTTTCTCAGTTACAAGACTTATCCAAATAGAAGCTGTGCCCTCAGCCCAGGTCTGAGATGAAAACAATATGGAGCAGAGCTTGTCTATCAACTTACGATAGATGAAGAAGCCTACAAATAAATGAGCCTTTGTTATTGTAAGCCATGTGGATATTGGAGTTAATTATTGCTACGGTATGACTTTGCTTAAGGAAAAAAAATGTCCTTCCAAAACAACTAAAAAGTCATCTACCAAAAAAGGGTATTTTTAGTGATGCAATTACATGATTTACATGATTAGAACAAACCAGTATATTTACCTTTAAGTGTGCTCTAAGATGTCTTCTTAATTTTTTTTTAAATTGCAGAAATCTGATTCTACAATTCATATGAAAATGCAACAGACAGAGAATACACAAAATAACTTCAATAAAGAACAAGATGCTTGGTTAAGCAGACGCTTAACCAACTGAGACACCCCAAGGTTTATTTCTTTATTTTAGCACAGCCAGGAAGGGCTGACAAAGAGGGAGAGAGAGAGTCCCAAGCAGACTCTGCACCGAGCGAAGAAACGATGTGGGGCTCAATCTCACAACCCTGACATCACAACTCTAAGATCACAACTTGAGCCAAAACCAAGAGGCAGTTGCTTAACCAACTGTGCCAACCAAGTGCCCCATGAGGAAACCTTTAAGAGAATCGGATGTGTTCGTTATCTTAACTGTGGTAATAGTTTCACAGGTGTATACTTATTCCACAATGTATCAAATTGTACACTTTTAAAAGTACAGCTTATTATATGTCACTTACATCTCAGTGAAATCAGCTGTCACTTAATTTCCAACCAATGAGATAGTATTTAAAAATCCTCACCTGGGACGCCTGGGTGGCTCAGATGGTTAAGTGTCTGCCTTCGGCTCAGGTCATGATCTCAGGGTCCTGGGATCGAGTCCCGAGTGAGGCTCCTTGCTCAGCAAGGAAGCCTGCTTCTCCCTCTGCCTGCTGCTCTCCCTGCTTCTGCTCTCTGACAAATATATAAATTCTTTAAATAATAAAAATAAGAAAAAAAAATCATCTGAAACCTTCCCAATTTAATTCTAATACATGATCAATATTTAACGATTTCCAGAGTTTCTTATTATATCCTATGTCATTTTAAGCATGCTTTTCCTCAGGAATAGGTGGCCTATTCATAAAAGATATCTTTGAGGAGAATGAGCTCCCTGCACCTCTCTTTGCTCACCCAGTTTCCTCCGTCCTCCCCTCCTTCCCTCTGTCCCACATTCACCTCTAGACATTGAATATGTGCCAACCAGAAACTATTTATTCTTCTAATTCCTTTAGCTGTTGACTTGGAAACAAAGCAAAATGAGACAAACAAACAAGTCTTTGCTCTCTCTAGGAGCTTGCAATATAGTAGAAAAAGGAAAAATTATACTCTTATTTTAAGGATATCCCCCCAAAAGTTCAGTCTTAAGGAGGGTTTTCCTAAGGAGGTAACATTTAAGTTTTCTCTAGAAAATCATTTTTTCTACGTACTTGAAAATGACCCTCTTGAGCTTGGCCAATAGGATCAATAGGGTCAATTGACCAATAACTAAAATATAAAAACAAATAAATAGATAAATAAAATCAAAACATCCATTATTCCAAAGTCTATTAAAATTTAATCTCCATTTGGGAGAAGTATCTTTATACACAAATAGTGCAACAGAAGGAAAAGAAAAGCATCTGATTGCTCAGTTTCAGATAACTGTCCCCTGGCTTTTATCAACTCCATTGTTGCCAAATAGGAAACCTGATGGTTTCTACCACCTGACAGTTTAGAAAGCAGAATAAAGAAAAAGATCCACTCAGAGGAACTATCCTTTCATGGGAACCAAGAATCCCAGTTCAGCCTGCTACCTAGTCACATCCCCTGGAGGGTGGGAGGGACCGTTGGTAAGATGGCCCTTGGAAATGACCAAGATCCCCACTATGGTTAAAAATAGCACCTCCCCATCAGAGGGAAGCATTAACTGCAGGGGTATGTGTTGGCATCCTGCTGTGTGCCAAGTGTTAGGCTGGCGGGCCCAGGGACTCCGGAAGTAGACAAGATGGCCACTGAGTTTCACAAGATGGTGGCTCAGGACTTTCCACCATGGGGCTTCCTGTCTCAGAGACTTTCCAGATCACCCCAAAATGACGATGAACAATCTGGTCGACTTTGCATTCCTTTTTCTGTATAATGAGCTGACAATTGATTGGTGTATTTTGCATCCCTCATATACATAAACTGCAGCCAATCAGATACCCAGCAAACCTTCCACACCCTAAGGATCTTAATTAAAAACCCCTCAGCCTACCCCTCCAGGCTACTTCCTTGGCCCAGTCCTAACTGGAACCAAGGAACCTCACCCGAGAATGCTTCCAATTAAAGTTTACTCGGACCTATTATCTGGCCTCCTGTCTCTGATTATTTTTTACTTCCAACTGGAATAAATCTTACACCAAGCATTGAGCAGGATTTTCAAGATGAAGAGCAATGAGAGAGGGCGATTGGAGACAAGAGTGGGATTCATGCGTCTTTTAGAAAAAGTAGAAAAATTAGAAAATTTCCTTGAGAGTCAAGTCATTCTGCCCATCTGAGAGTAAAAGGAGTGGCATTCATCTATGGAAATAAAGGCCAAAAGAATGCAGGCAATGTGCACCAGTCAAGCAGCTGGAGAGAAATGGGTTTCTAATGCTCACGTGTGGTCTAGCTCAGGGAGTGGTTTTCTCTTCTGAAACTGCTTCAGCTCCCTCTTTGTTGAAAGCACACCAGCCTTTGTCTCTCTCTGCATTCTGGAGAGCCCATTTCCCTCTGCATTTATTTACTCTCTCCTCCTCTGCTGCCTACCCGGCATTTTCCTTTACTTACAGGAGTCCTAAAGACCCAAAACAGCAGCAAGCTGATTAAAAATTAATAAGAGCCTCAGAGGGAAAGTACCAAGAGGCGGTTGGCTCTGTGATCGTCAATTTTTTGAGATTCTTTAAATACCCAATTATTTTCAGGATACCTACAGAACAGAAACCACAGGACATGTGAAATAGCTTTTCAGGCCAAAGGGAATATATTTTTCAACAAATTTTTTTAACTTGGAGAAGAGAAGAATTATGTTTATAGTACTACCCTTCATTAGCACCCCCTTACCCCCCTCAAATCTCTGAGTATTTTTTTTTTCTCTTTATAGTTTCAGGTGACTGGCCCCACAGCAGTGAGAAGAATTTATTTTCAGTATAAACCTCATTATTCTACAGTGGCTCTTAATTTGCCCAGGAGGTAACAGTGCTATGTAGAAAAAATAATAATAATAATAACAAAGACAAAAAAATGGCAGTGAATGAATTAAAATCAGGTCTGGGAATACTCGATGACATATATTACATCCCAACTCAACCGGAAAGAGAATATAAACCTGGTATGTCAAGGAATTGAGAAGCACAGGTTTCTTCGGTTGAGAAACAGTTTCTTAAAGAGCCTGATGAACGCACCAAACCATAACATGGCCTCTAAATCCTGTAAAAATGAATCTGTAGGAAATCTTTTCTCTACCACTTTCATTCCACCATGTCTTCCAACCTAGATCGTGGTTAGTAAAATATTTATGCTTTGCACTTCAGAAACCTGTTATTTATGGTGCTCAAACAGGAAGGATTGCATCTGATGACCACATTTTCATGTAGCCATGGGAAGGAACAAATTGCAGCTGAATTACCAACATGGAAACAAATCAGGCAGGGTGCAAATGATTTGTTTAGCCAGAGACAAGGTTGTCAGGAAACTGTGCTGTGATATGGCTCAGAGACAAATCTGTGTTATCATTACCTTCCAACAGGTTGTCAAAAATCAGCAGGCCAAGAGGGAGTTTTCCACAAAGACAGTTAAGATAAAGAGATTTTTTTTTAAAGTCGTGTTAATGGAATGCTGAATTACTAGCAGGGAAGAAAATGTAAATGTCTGTACCTAGCAGAGCCAGGTGGACTGTGGCTTTTTTGTGATGTGTTACTTTTCAGTCAAATTGAATGTTCTCTTCCACCACTAACTGTTAACTTTAAAAAAGTAAAAAGCTCAGGAGATCTGAATTGTATTTTCAGAATTGTCTTGTAGATCTTCCTGTAAATCACCTACGTATCTGAAACAAGATCTTTGCACTCTTCTCCGGCTGTGGGGAAAAAAAAAGATTATGGATATGTTCCTACATGCCACAATTATAAAGTGGTTGGTGAAATTACTTAGAAGAGCAAAACTTGAGAATAAGGGAAATTAAGTACAAAATACTACTCCACTTAACATTTATTGACCATTTCTCAAGAGCTTCTGTAAGGAAAAATAACGTGGTACTCTGATTGGCTATGACATATAGCTCAGGCTTCTTGTTTCTCTGGTTATTTTTATTTATTTACTTATTTTTTTTACTGGAAGCACTATGTTTTTATTTGTTTATTTGCTTTTGTTTATTTTTCTATACATGTATTTTCTCCATCTTTCTAAAAAAAGGGCTTTGAAATGATTAACCACAGTATACTTCTCTTCCTGGGACAAAAACAAACCAAATTTATTAGTGAGGAGACATCACCAAAAGGTGATAATATATCAGACTATTGCTCACAAAAACATCACTGGCTCCTGGTTGCCTACTGAATAAAGTCGAAATGCTTTTAGCATAGGGTTCGAGGAACTTCATAGTCTCTCTTCAACCACTGTGATAGAAAACACAGGAAGTCTTAGAAGTCGAGTTTCACCACTGGTTATTTGGATCAGGTTTAGCAATATATTTAATCTTTCTGTGTCCAGGAAATAGAGCACAAAGTTTCCACGATTTGTGTTTCTGATTGTGACATCAACTCCAAAGTAATAACCTGATCTTCTAGGCTTTGCTGCTCTTGTGATTGATCCTTGTTTATCTTAGTTGTGTCTTTCCAGGTTATCAGAAAGGCCTGCTTTGCCTCTCTAGAGAGTTCTAAGCTCCTTGGATGCTTCTTAGCATGCAACCAAAATTTGTGGAGTCTACTGCTAGATCCCACCTCATTTTCGGGTTCTCCCACTCTTCTCTCTGAGGTCGCAAACCCTATTCCTCCTACTTTCAAGATCTGTCTTCTCCAGTATGCTAGAGTCAGACTAGGAATTTAAATCAAGAAAAAATGCAACAAGCACATGATGTGCAGACCTATCCTCAGCACAGATCTCCCAAATTAAGATCTAGCTTCCACATTCAGGACTCTGGTGATGGCATTTTGAAGTCAGTAGGTGTCTAAAGGATGTTATTGGCTGGCTAGAGGTTTGAGTATCTGTATTTATTCTATTACTTGGGGGGGGGTGATATATGCTCAACCAACTTGATGAAATAAAAATGACCTGATGTAAGTTGGCACTTAGCATAATGATGTGGAAGTCTTTCTAAGCCCAGTCTCGAATAGAAGAAATAAAAAAGTGTGTGTGTGTGTGTGTGTGTGTGTGTGTGTGTACATGAGCACATGTGTGGATGTATGTGAGTATGCCAGGAAACTTGTAGACAATGGGAAGTTTCTTTAGTAGTTTTCTGAGTTTAGGACTCAGTGTGTGTGTGTGTTTCCTATCACTTTAGAGTTTGGTTATTACTAATTCCTAACATCAGACCTTCTCATTTTCAAGCTTAAGTGTGATAACACATTAGAGACAAATGAAAATGCTTGGAGCATTATCTGTTATTTCTATTTATTGCACACCTGTCACCACCCACTTGTGTGGCGTAAGTTCTGCCACAGTAGTTTTAAACAAGAACAGCCTAGGCATGGAATGAAATAAAAGTTGCTCATCACTTTCAAGAAAAACTTCTAATCATAATCTAAACTAGCTCAGATAGCATCAATCAAGTTATTTATGGGAATAGTGAATATTTTTAGATCCAGGCTGAGATCATGATTTTATGTGACTCTGGCCCACCTAGGATCTAAGATACTTGGTTTTAAGGAGAACTCTGAATTTGAGTGGTTCAGAATTGCTTTAGACACTGATTTTATGTTTAAAGTTTTCACTAATCTCAGATGGAAGAAATGCAGAAAAGCATCATTTCTGAAAATGGATGGCTGTAACTTTGGCATTCTTAGATGGACAGGAGTAAAACTAGAGTCTAAGAAAGGGTTCTTTGGCCCAAGACAAAAAAAGACAGAGACAACACCCAAGTTGAGGCAAGTGATCAATGACAATATCACAGAGTTCCTCGAGGGAACTAGAGGAGATGGTCTGGAAACCAGGAATGACTACAGGGGAGACACCTGTAGACATCAAGGAAGTCAAGAGGAGTGATGAATCAACTCTGAACTCTTATCTTGACACCCATCAATTGGCACTTGGTGTGGGAAGAACATAATAAAAGATTCAGCAGTTTACCTAGGAAATCTCATTGTCTTTCAACCCATTAAGGAGATTACACTCTATAGAACTGGCCAGAGGGCATTTGCTTGCTAGTAAACCCACCAACAAGGTGCCACAAATAATAGGACCAAGGATATGGTCTTTTACCTGAATGTGAAAAAATAATTGGGGACAGAGCATTAAAAGTGGAGGAAATCTCCAGTAAGATGTATGAGACCTATAAAAGGGAAAATGATTTGCCCAAGGTCAAATAGCTAGTTAATTGCAAGAATACTTATTTACTGGATCCAACTTTCTTGTTCTTGCCAGGATTGTAGCACAGCTGTTCTTATTTCCTTATGTTTATTTCTCAGAAGACAGCACAAGACACGAAGATGGCACATTTCTGACCAGGGAAGGAGATTTCTTTTTTTTTTTTTTTTTTGGGAAGGAGATTTCTAAAAGATAGACAAGTTTCTGTGCTATGGTGAGTGCTGTGAAATGTGTAAGCCTGATGATTCACAGACCTGTACCCCTGGGGCAAATAATACATTATATGTTAATAAAAAAAGAAATAGACAAGTTTCTTTCTTTTCTTTTCTCTTTCTTTCTTTCTTTCTTTCTTTCTTTCTTTCTTTCTTTCTTCCTTCCTTCCTTCCTTCCTTCCTTCCTTCCTTCCTTCCTTCCTCCCTCCCTCCCTCCCTCCCTCCCTCCCTCCCTCTCTTTCTTTCTTTCTTTCTTTCTTTTCACTTTGGTTTGATTTGGTTTTTTAGTCTGCCCTTTCATTTGGTAGTAGTGGCTTTAGTGATTTCTTCAATGCTCCTTTTTAAATGCTTGGCTCGTGTGTGTATGTATGTCTATGTGTATGCATGGATGTGTTAAAGGAGTATTTATAACTCTCATTAGTGATATGACACCAAAAGCATAGGCAGCAAAAGTAAGACAGAGAAGCTGGACTACATAAAAATACAAGTGTCTTTGCATCAAAGAGCACAAACAAAGTGAAAAGGCAACCTATGGAATGAAAGAAAATATTTTTAAACCATATATGTGATAAGGGGTTAATAATATCCAGAATATATAAAGAATACCTACAACTCAACAAGAAAACAAATAACCCAATTTTTCAAAATGGGCAAAGGATTTAAAGAAATGTTTCTCCAAAGATGATATACAAATGGCCAACAAGCATATAAAAAGATGCTCAAACACTAATCACTAGGAAAATACAAATCAAAACACAGTGAGTTATTATACACCCAACAGGATGGCTACTATCAAAACAAACAAACCCAGAAACTAACAAGTGTTGGCAAGGACGTGGAATAAAGTAGAACCACTGTGCACTGTTGGTGGAAATGTAAAATGATACAGCCGCTATAAAAAACAGTATTAAAATTCCTTAAATAATTAAAAAATAGAATTAGCGTATGATCTAGCAATTTTACGTCTGGTTATATAGCTGAAAGAACTGAAAGCAAATATTTCAAAGAGATATTTATTCATACATTTTCATAGCAGCACTTCACAATAACCAAAAGTTGGAAGCAACCCAATGTCCACAGATGAATGAATGGATAAACAATTTGTAGTATATACATACTGCAATGGGATGTAGTATATACATATAAATGGAATATTATTCAGCTATAAAAATGCTGTGTGCTGTGTCAGAGGAAATTCTGATATATGCTACAACATGGATGAAATTTAACTACATGAGGCTCAGTGAAATGTGTCAGGAGAAAAGAACTGTGTGAGTCCATTTATAGTAGGCATCTGGAGTAGTCAAACTCCAGGAAACAGAAAGTAGGGTGGTTGCCAGGTGTTGGGAGGAGAGGGAAATAGGGAATTATTCAAAGAGTTTTGATGTAGCAACATGAAAAAGTTCTGGAGATCTGTTGCACAACAACGTGAATATACTAAACACTACTGAACTGTATACTTAATAATGGTTAAGATGGTAAATTTTATATCTATTTGACCACAATTAAAAAACAAAGAACTTGATTGGAATTAGAAGGGGAAAGAAGAAGAAAGCTTGGAAGGGAATAAATTTTGAGCACTTCCCATGTATATTTCTGTGCCAGAAACATCTAAAACACTATCCTCTTTGATATTCACAAAAATCTTATGCAATTGGTATATTACCACCACTTCCCAAATAAGAAAACTGATATTTTAAATGCTAAAACTTTTCAAAGATTATCACTTTAAAAATGGCAGGACTAGGATTCAAATCCAGGTCAACTTGACTCCTTTATTCATGTATCCCAGTGAAATCTGTGTCCCTGGGTTGCCTGGGTGGCTTAGTTGATTAAGCATCTGCCTTCAGCTCAGGTCATGATCCCATGGTCCTGGGATGAGAAGCCCCACATGCTTCTCCCTCTCCCTCTGCCTCCCATTCTCCCTGTTTATGTGCCCTGCCTCTCACTCTCTCTCTCTGTCAAATAAATAAATAAAATCTTTAAAAAAAGAAAGAAAAGAAATCTATGTCCCTGGCATCTCACAACTTTATTATAGCAATTATGTCTTAAACTCTTAGGGAAAATCAGGAGGATGCAGGTGGAATGGAATTTTAAATAGTGTGGTCATGACAGACCTAATTTAGAAGGTAACTGCATTAGGTATAAAAATGGCCATCCAAGGATATCCACATCCTAGTCCCCAGGACCTGTGAATATGTTATATTACATAGCAAAAGGGAATTAAGAATGCTAATCAACTGACCTTAAGATCCCGGGTTTTCCAGGTGAGCACAAGGGTCCTGAAATAGATGTGAAATAAGAGGCAGAGGAAAAGTCAATGTCAAAATGAGAAAGACCAGACTGGCCATTGTTGGCTTTGAATACGGCAGAGATTAATAGCTAAGGAATGTAGACAAGTGTTTAAAAACTGAGAAATATAAGGGACTAAATTCTCCCCTAGAGCCTCCAGAAAAGAATGCTGACCTGGTGACATTTTGATTTTATCCCAGTGAGACCCACATCAAACTTCTGTCCTGCAGAAATATAGGTTAACAAATTTGTGTGATTTTAAACCACTAAATTTGTGGTAATTTGTTAAAGCAGCCATAGAGAATCAATATAGTCACATTCAATTTCTTTTGTTTAACCTGCTTTTTCTTTGAAATTCAGAAAGTTTTCAACTTTTTAAGAAGGAAATATCATTTGCACTCCCAAATATAGCAAGGTTTAGGCTGTTGTTTTATTGATATCTTTCCTAACTGGGCCTCTGCCAAAAGAAAGGTGTATCAGGACTAAGAGACTCACCTGAGGCTCGAGAAAACTCGAACACCATCTGTGTAAAGGTGAGAACTGGATCTAACAAAAACCAGAATCAAGCCTTGGACCCATAGTCACAACTGTTGCTCTGGGCTGGAAACATTTAGGAAAGATCACTGGGAACCTGGGAAAGAAAACAGATGAAGACATCACTGCTTATGTTGATTGATGGGGACCATCCTGTTTGTCTAGAGGGTTCCAGATGGATCAGGAAGGGACCTGTCCTTATTTCCTATACATGCCAGACAGTCTTCTAGATGCTGGGTATACATTATGTCATTTGGTTCCTACAATAACCCCATGTCGTTGGCATTGTTATTCCCTCTGTAACATATCAGGAAAATTAGAGCTGCTAACAATTTAATAAAGTAGGTGACAGAGCTAGAATTTAAACCATGAGTTGTTAGATCTCAAACACTAGAATGTTTTTCACTATATTGTTCTTTTTTTTTTTTTCCCACTGTATTGTTCTTTAACCATTTCTTAGGGAACCTCGGACCATTCTGAGAACTGAATGAAATCAGTAGAGTCTCTTCTCAGAAAAATGCAACATAACCAGAAGTGTTTGTATGTAATTCTCAGGGGCCTTGTTGACCCCATGAAGGTTACATACTGGTTAAAAATCTTGCCTCTGCCATTTCTTGCTAACTGGAGACAGTATGTTCTAGTGTGTAGGGATGTATCTATAAGCAAATGCCCACGTTGCAATCCCTTGCTCTACCATTTGCTCTATGAGAAATAGGAAATTACTTAACCTCTCTGTGCCTCATTTTCCTCATTTATAAGGCAAGGATAGTAGCAGAGCTGATCTCCTGTGGTTCTGGTAAGGATTGAAGAAGTTTTTACACAAAAAGCTTTTAGAAGACTAAGTGCTTAATGGGATCTAATAAATGCTTTCTATTATCATTGATGTTGACTTATGAGCTCTAGACTCAGGCAATACTTTTTCAAGGATAACCTTAGTATGATGGATAAAGCAGGAAGAGTCCGAAGCATCAATAATTACAATACTTGGAGAAGAAAAATCTATGTTTCGGATAATGCACCTGCCATCCTTATAGATATTGACTCTTTGAATAGCAGGATCAGTGGAGACTGAGAATGAATGCGTTTTTATCTATCCAAAAGCATTTTCATGACACTTGTCTCCAGAGAATCAGTATGCTGAAAGAGAGATTAGACAAAACATCAGAAACTTGTGACTTACAACTTCAGGGGAAAAAGCATTTCAGAACACCCAGCAATTTATGATGAAAGAACGTTATGGAGAAACTCCTTTGGGATGGAACAGGAAGCCTTCAGAAGGCACTTGATGCATTTCTCTTTATAAGAAAAAGGTAGAAGGGAAAAACTGGTGACACTTTGATCATCTGGAAAAAAGTAGTTTAGCAATCATCATACTGTGTAAACCCATCTGGCCTCTTCAGTATGAGCACATTACTAATTGTCCATCAGTGCTAATAAATTTAAATAAGAGTAACCACAGTGATAAAAGGAAAAATGTGTGGGTATGGGGAAGTGATATATTATCTGTTTCCTGTATTTAAATAGTTTACCCAAAACACCTGTAGATGTTCCAACATGGGAAAAAATAATATTTTCAGGTTTCTTGGATATTTTGATTGGTTAATTCAACCAAGGAGTTATTGAAATAGATTTTTCCCCTTAGGAACTGCCTTAAATTCTCATATTATTTCCTTTCTCTATTCCTTCAGTATCTTTCTCTCTATTCCCTCTTTCATTTCTTCATGTAGTCAAACAAACTTGAAACATTTATTCTTATTTAAGATGGCATTCCAGGTGCGTGAGGAGTGCAGCTCTTTCCCTGACATGACCCCTTAAGGAAGAGTCCTATCTGCTAAAGCTATAGGTATTTGAATTCTGCAAGAATAAATTCATAATGATAACAGAAGGACTTTTTAATCCAGGATTTTATAAAGGCAACCAAAAGATTTCTTGGCTATGGCTGAAGCCTTACACATGTATCCACTTATATTGAATGTTTACTGTGGGCCCTAGGTGGCCAATTGCTAAAACTCTGACAACATAAAAAGATGATAATGCATCTTTTCTGTCTTCAAGAGGCTCGTAGTTTTGTTTCACAGTTCACACAGTAAAACTGGAACATGAACCTTGGATTTTTGAGAATAAATTCAGAACTATTAAGGGTGAAAACAACTTCAATGCAATATTTGTTTTACAGAACTTTTGGGGAAACCACCAGAGCATTCATCCAGAGATCATGGTCTTACTCTCTCCACATTATGGCATCATAAGCATTTGGAATGATTCTTGTTGACCAGAATACACAGATGGCATGCTTGGTAAATGAAAGACTTCATCGTGTAGTCTATATAACCCAACTGCTTTGCAATCAGTGCTATGAAAAGTCACATAAAAACCAATAGTCCAGCAAGTAGAAATAATTGCAAACAGTGAAAATATTTAGTAGAGTACCTCTCCAAGAAAAAAAAGCAAAGCAATGGAAGAAGTTTCAAAATGGGTGGCTACATTCTTGGAAGCCAGCAAAACTCTTTTAAAATTTCCCTTCCCTGTATCACTTCCTTTCAATTTCTCTTTCCCTCGCTATTGTTGTCTCAAATCTCTTCCTTCCCCCACTCCATGTACCTCAAAAATTTCCTCTCCCCAGCCTGAACCAGCACCATCTCTCTCCCTAACATTGGGCTTTCTGGCTCAGGTCTTTTGTTTATTTTGTGTTATCCTTTACCTTTTGTCCTGATTCTGATATTCCTATATAAATATAAAGGAGGATCCAGAATTGACCTAACAAGTCATAAGTTTGTCTCCTTTGGGAGAAGTGGAAGAGAGAAGATGGTACATGCTCATGATTTAATGTCATTCCTTTTATGCTCTTCACACTTGGGCTTTTTAAAAAATGGAGTTAATGTTGCACACTGTATCTTCAGAAAGGTGCTAAAAGGCCCAACCTCCGTTTCTTTTTTCTTTTCTTCTTTTTTTTTTTTTTCACTCACATAAAAAATTGTCGTTCCGAGTCACTGAGAACATAACTGTTAGGCTGGGATCTACAATAGATTCATTGGGAGTTTGTTAACTTCTTTAATAGCCCCTGAAGTTTCCACAGAAAATATGGGTTTATGGACCTCACAGTATGGGTTTCACCAGTGCGTTGGCAGGAGAAGGACATTTAGAGAAGACTCACACATTTCTCCACCTCTCAGAGGCCCCAGAGCCACACACAGAGTCTATACGGAAGGAAGGGTGAAAGGGAAGCTTGAGATTAAAGCTTTAGAATGGTCTGGATTGGAAATTGATTGTTTTAATATTCATAGAGCTTAAAATGGCTACTAACTGGTGGGAAAGGAAGATTCAACAGAGCAGTCAACAGTAACTGGGGGAAACAGCACACTTCATGGTTTGACACCTCGCAGAACTGAAGCTCTTCCATCACCAGGCAAAGTACTCTTGTTCCACACCATTGCGGTTACTGTGTGTGTGTGTGTGTGTGTGTGTGTGTGTGTTCAGGGACATGTGACAAAACAAAACCGCTCCAACTTCTCTTCTTTTAATATGGAAAAGGTTATTTTATTCTTTTCTTCTAGCTGAAGTTTAGAATAATTTTTCAAGTTCTTAAACAAAAATGTCAATTTGTTATGTGAATGGAAATATTATAAATTCACAAATTATTAGAGAATTTGGCATCTTCACAAGGTTGACTTTTTCCAACAAGAAATATCTTAGTATCCTCTTTGTATGCCAATCTTCTTTGTATTTCAACATAGCTTCACTTTCTCCACTGCCTTCTGCACATTGGAAGATTCATGTATTCATTAGTTAAATATTTACTGAATACTTATCACATGCTAAGCACTCTTTTAGATACTAAGTAGACAAAAGTGGAACTAAATAAATAAATAAATAAATAGCCAGACGCGAACTTTGCCCAGATGAAGCTTAAACCTATGGAATAAAGACAGAATGAAAAGAGAACAAAGGTTGTTTTTAATGATCATGCCTAGAAATTTTTTATGTGTCTTTATATTGAAAAACCAGTGTGTCCTTTTTGGATTGTTCACTTCTGGTGGATTTTCAGAGGTTAAATTCATATATCTACGATGAGGAACATGTACAAAGGTCAACTGCTTTCTGGAGAGGTTTATATTTATTAATATTCCTTAGAGAATATTGTGACTACACAGCACTGTGGGCCACATTTCTTCTAAGCCTTAAAGAACCTACAGGATGCTCAGGGCAGAGGACAGGGAACAGATTTGAATAGAGAAGAGTAGGCTACATGGTTGGTAATGACCAGGGGCAAGAGGACTTGGTCAGAGATGTGAATGTGATGATGACACTTCCCCCGAGTTCCAAACCCTTAAGATGGTTGTGCTCTGCCCTTCACACACTACACCTCTAAGAAGTGCAATGACATTCCATGTGATCTTCACACCTAGAAAACTTTCAGGAATGTTCTCTTGTTGACGTGGCACCTGGAGGACAACCTATGGCCAGAGGGATTCAGCTCTAAAAGGAATGCTCCCAGGGCCTGTATACTCGTAAACAAATCAGAAGGAAGAAACTCCCCAAACACCATTTGGTTAATGGTCATTAAGAAGTTTCCATGCTGTCCTGAGCCGTCAAGACGCTGGAGATAGAGTAATGTTAATGGACATGCTCATTGAGCCCTGGATCTCTGCCAAGACCACTGACTTAGCTTCTGACAACAGCTGAATTACTCCTTGGAAATCAATAAAATATTTCCATCCTGATGCTCACAAAAGTGCTCCTGATATTTATTGTGCCCTGATATATTCACTGATACTACAGTAAATATTTGGCAGATCATTAGAACTCTCTCGGAAATACAGACATTACCCAGAGTTGGCTGCCACAACAAAGATGCATACTCTACCCCCATACTGTACCTGGGGTTTCTGGGACATAGGCTCCAAGGCACTGAGTTATGTGCAGGAAACATATGGGTAGCACTGTTGGGGTAAATACCTGTGGTGTCGTGAAGGCAGAAGGAAAAGTTGAAAGAGAAGTCATCCTGAGCAGCCTCAGTGATTTCCCAAGGAAGGCGCAAGTTCTGGACCTGGGTGCCCTCACAGAGTTGCCCCCCTACTGATGCAAGGGGAATCTAGGTATCCCCCGCTTTCCAAAAGTTCCTATTATACCACATCACATTTGGGAAAGGTGTACTTTAATACCTGTCTTGCTAATTGAAAGGAATCTAAAGAGGATTTTTGTTTTTTTCCAAAAAAGCCTTTACCATACTAATGGTCTTTCCTAAAAGCAAAGTGGCATATTGTGAACTTTGGGAAAGGAGGGGGATACTCTTTGTTCTACCCCATTTCTGCTTACAAAAGTTTTCATAAGAACGATCTACTTTCAGAGAGCAGGGGAAACCTGGAGTCCTTTATATTCTTTATTGACCAATCACTGGATGCGAGTTGTGTCCAGGAAGGGGATCGACTTTGGACAAGTGGGTTCCCCTCATCTGATAGCAGTGCTCAGTGGGGGATTCAGCTGAGAACTGTCAGCAATCCACAGTCCCAGCAGCTAGGGGAATAGGTACTTTGGTCCTCGAGGGAAAGATCTGGGTGGACACACCATAGCATCCCCTGTACCTCTTAAAAAAGAAAGGGTACTGATTTCAATTGTTTTATTCTTTCTTGTACTTCATGCATATCAATGAGATTGTAACTACACATTCATTCTCTCCTTCGAAGCCTCTACTCCCAAGACTAGAGCTGATGGGATTTCCAATCCTGCTCTTTAATTAAAACAAAGAGCTGTGAGAGGTGTGACAGCCCATTGCAGGTGTTGATGTGATGTGATTTATGCTTGGTACTCTTTAATTCCTTTTCTGCCTCTCATAATTGTTATACTTAGGGACAGTCTGACCCAAACCTTTTTTTTTTCCTCTGGGTTTTATAAATGTTCTTTCTGATCAAAGTAATGTGGTGTGGTAAGAGTTTTAAGAACGAGACCAGGGTGAAATCCCATTTTGCTAGCTGTTAGCTCTGTAATATTCAACCACTCTGAGTCTTGGTTTCCTCACTTATAAAATGGAATAATAATCATAATTTTAATACTTAGCATAGGATTTTATGAGGTAACATATCCGTGACACAGATGAAAGATCTCTGAAGAGTAATAATAAAAATGAAAATAATTCTAACAGCCAGTATTTCTGAGTATACTCTATGTATTTTGTACAGTACTAAGGGCTATACCATGGTTACCCATTTAATCTTCACACAAAAACCATAAGATATGGTTATTTTGACAGAGAACAAACTGATGGTTGCCAAAGGGGAGGGGGCTGGGAGCTGGGCAAAGTGGGCAAAAGGCAGTGGGAAACACAGGCTTCTAGTTATGGAATAAGTAAGTCACAGGAATAAAAAGGTACAGCACAGGGAATATAACAGTGGTGGTACAATACTGCTGTATGGTGACAGATGGTGGACACACTGGTGGTGAGCAGAGCACAACAATACCGAGTTATTGAATGAATGCACTATGTTTTACACATGGAACCAATGTAACACCATGTGTCAACTGTACTCAAATTAAAAATACATGAATAAGGGGTCCCTAGGGAGCTCAGTCGGTTGAGCATTTGACTTCTGATGTTGGCTCGGGTCATGATCTCAGGGTTGTGAGATCAAGCCCAGTGTCAGTCTTCACACTAAGCATGGATTCCGCTTAAGATTCTCTCTCTCTCACTTTCGATCTATCCCTCCCCTGGTGCTTCCTCTCTCTCCATCTCTTAGATAGATAGATAGATAGATAGATAGATAGATAGATAGATAGATAGATAGATAGATGATGATAGATAGATGATAGACAGATAGATATTAAAATAAAAATGTGGATAGAATTGGGATAAAAGAAAATTGAAACAGTTCAAAATTTTGAAAGATATGGTTATTTTATGGTTACATGGCTATATTTTATGGTTATATATGGTTATATGGGTAGGATCTAAAACATATAATAAGTGGTAGACTTGGTTACAGATCAATCAGAATGGTAGCAATTGAAACAGTTAGGACAGGCATCTAATTATACCCATTTTACAGAGGAGGATATTGAGACATCAAAACTTTAACTAGCTTGCCTAAGAACATAACACTTATCTGTGGAGATGGGTTTCAATAGATAGTCTGACTTCACAGGCTGTAAACATAAAGCGTTTTTCTAAACTATCTCCCAACCTCACGATCTAGCTGGGGTTGCTTGAAAACTTTAATTTTGTTACCTTGGGAAGCCCTAAGTCTTCCTGACTTTTCAGTGTAGCTCTGACCCACAGACCCAGGCACCACACTATTTTCTTACTAACAATACCCTAGACCTTCTGCCAAATACAATTGCCAGGGTTTATTGGACTGAAAATTAATGTTGTGAGTCACTTGGAGCCAAAGTGATTACTGTAATTATAAGGGATAATAGCAGTTATTAAGAGTGATTTTGGTAAAAAGCAAGCAAAAAATTAAGTTTATTTAAATAGTTAAATCAGAAGCAACATTAAAATCCAGACTTGGGAGGAGAGAGGTCTCAAGAAGGTAAACAAAAGAGTGAGGATAGCATTGATGATGAAGAAACCCTCAGTAATGAAATGACACAAAATACCATAACCATGTTAATTCCACATCATACAGGCTCTTTGACAAGGGGGGAACCAGGGGACTAACACAGAAGGCTCCATCCCTGAGGCAAAATGGATTGATCCAGATGCAGAAAGCAAAATAGAACATCATGATGGAAACAATGGGTAAGCGTGGAAAGAGATGCAGGTTTCTTTGATTTTGTCTGAAAGAAACACAAAAATGGAGTTCCTGAGGGAGCATTCCCTGGAAACCACAACTGACATCCCTACATCCACCATCCACTCCAAACGACCCATGCTAACTATGAACTTTTGGAGTAGAACTGTGTCTGGTGCGTTCATGTGTGTGTGCATGTGTGGGTGCATGGATGTATATCTGCATGTAGTTTGTTGTTGGTAGTAGCGACCAAACATGTGTAAGTACCTGTTCAATTAATGCAAACAGACATACACATCCATCTCCTAAGTTACACATGATAGAATGGAGTGACAAGAGACCGGCATCTATGAAACTTTCCCTAGCAAACACCATACTGTATCGTAACCTTGGATCCACCTCTTCTTTCTCTGTGACTAAGTTCAAGTCCTTCATGTACTTTCTCTGTCTGCTTTGACTTTGGTTATTTGTGTCTCTGACCCCCCCCCCCTTGATCAACACTTTATCTCCTGCTCATACCTTATCTCACTCCCACTCTTATCTCAGTAAATTGGATCTAACCTACAGCACCTGACCTCTGGCTGACTTCAGGACCCTAAGAAACATTCCTTATTCTTAGTCCAAATTGATACCCTCCTCCACTCACCCTTCATATATTGTCTGGTTCAAACCAGTCAGGCACAGCATACTCACACATCACAATAAAGGCAAATCTGGAACCCTCTAATACTATTTAGGGCAATCACTCATACCTTCAATCCCTATTTTTTATCATCCAATTGCTGATTCTTTAAAACATTTAATGATTGCGAAGCTATAGTCAGTATGTAGTAGGAAAGAGTTAGGAATTTAAGGAGAGTTTAAAAAAGGTGGGGCCAGGGTTAATGGAACCAACAAAGAGTAGGACAGTGCCCTGGAACTAGAAAGAGAGGCCCTTAGGACTCCTAAGTTGGAAGAGTCAGGGGGAGGGACTGGTACCTTACCCCTGAGACAGTATCTGCAGCCTTATGTAGAGAGACAGAGGCAATCCTTGGATGTTTGGCTGCTGGAAAAAGCCAACAGGAAAACATTTTAACCTCATCTTCTCCCTTTTTTATCTCATGCCTATGCTTTCCACTAGCCAAACCCAAGTGGGAATCACAGGGCAAAAGACCCCACTGAGGACATTCTTACAGTTTCCATAATGCAGAATAAGAAGTGCAGAGAGTGGCTTGAGGGTAGGTGTGAACAAAAGATATCTAGTACATCTGTCATGTGCTTCATCTGTGATATGTGTTAAAAATACAAAGACTTGTGAGTCTTTTTTTTTTTAAAGATTATATTTATTTGTCAGAGAGAGAGAGAGAGCACAAGCAGGCAGAGTGGCAGGCAGAGGCAGAGGGAGAAGCAGGCTCCCACCGAGCAAGGAGCCCGATGCGGGACTCGATCCCAGGACCCTGGGATCATGACCTGAGCTGAAGGCAGCGGCTTAACCCACTGAGCCACCCAGGCATCCCTTGTGAGTCATTTTTATCTTTGAAGAATTTACAATCTAGTGGAAGAGGATCATATTACCATCTGACATATATAATGAGGGAGGTAAGAGGTGGTTGTCACAGACACACAGGGAATCCCCATTGGGTAGAATAGGGGTAAGGCATTGGCACCCATGGATGGTAAAATGTGATGAAATGCCAAAACTGAACATTAGAGCCTGAGTAGGAGTTGGTCAAAGGGAGCTCATGCAACAGGAAGAAGCCATGGCTTTCCCAACTGACAGAATGCTATAAGCAAAAGCCTCAGAATGGTCTCTTCTGTGTCTTCTCAGTAAAGACACAAACCTGGGTCTTAGTCCTGGAATGCCCAGATATGAAAAAAAAAATCAACTCTATGCCACCAAACTAATTTTAAAATACTGTAAATCATCTGCTTGTATTTCTTGAGCCTCATGAGGCAACTCCGTGCTAGAACACATTGTTTGCTGAAATATCTCTCGGTATGTTTCTTTTCCCCTTCATCTTTGGGACTCAGACACTGCAAATGCTCCCAAATTTGTCCTAAACAAACAAACAAAGACTAGTGAGGACAGACAATCTCCTCTGTATCAAATAGGAGGACTCTTTGTTCTAAACGCCCCAAACCAACTCTCCCTCAGATAAAAGGGAATTTGTTCATATATCTAGTATATTTGGGGGTGGGGTGTGTGATGGATCATTTGCTTTGCTTTGTATGGATTCTATTCTCAATGGCCTCTCACCTTAGAGGGGTAGGATGGAGCAGTGGACCCAGGCTTTTGCCTCCCGGATTTGGGTTTAAGAGAGGTCATTCTCTTCAAGCCCTTCAAAGATCCTGGGATATCTCTGTTCCATCCGACTTATCCATGTACTTGTCTCTGCATCCCCGTAGGCGGGGAGATAAGCTCCACCTCCCAGGTGGATCACAGAAAACTCAACGGGGTGCTATACCCACAAAAGATCCATCGGGCTTATTTTTCTGAAGAAATGAGAGGCAGTAGAATCAATTTTACCACCAGAGCCAGGCTCTCCTGTCTGCTATTTTCGATCTTCACCTCACTTTATTCCCACTTAAGAAACATTACATCTGAAGGTTTGCCTGGGAAACAAGGACACTTCCAGTGGGAGGAGAGCCCATGTGGACATGCCCCTGTCATCTCTTTGCTCTTACCACATGCATTGTTTCCTGTCATTGTTACAGGCACCTTCTGATGTAGCAGCGGGTCCCCAGTTTTATCCATGACAGAACCAAGTTTTAGAGAGTAAGTCAAGAGGCCTAATGTCTATGAGGTTGCAGAGAGGAATCTCCATGATCAGAGGGCGAGTTTCGGAAGAGATTCTCCTACTTTGCTATGCTCATTAAGCTAAGACCTAATTTTTTTTTCCTCCTGCTCTTTGAATATAACAGTAATGAGCTGACTTCACTACACATTTACATATGATTGTTTTCAAAATCAAGAGATGCCAACAAAAGCAAAAAACTAAAAAAAAAAAAAAGGCGGGGGGGGGTAGACCTGGGTGGCTCGGTGTGTTAAAGCCTCTGCCTTGGGCTCAGGTCAAGATCTCAGGGTCCTGAGATAAAGCCCCACATCGGGCTCTCTGGTCAGCAGGGAACCTGCTTCCCCCTCTCTCTGCCTGCCTCTCTGCCTACTTGGGATCTCTCTTTCTCTGTCAAATAAATGAATAAAATCTTAAAAAAAAAAACTGATAAAATCATCTAAAAATCACCACCTAGGAGTACTACTAACTTTAAGCAGTACTCAAGATATCTGTTTATGTAAATATGAGAATAAAAACTGTCATATTATCTTACACTCTGTGTGCTTTAACTATTTCTTTTTCAGATTGTTTTCCATGTTATTTTTAAAAATTTTTGAAGATTTTATTTATTTATTTGAGAAAGAGATTGAGAGAGAGCCCAAGCAGGGGGCAGGGGCAGAGGGGACACAGACTCCCCATTGAGCAGGGAAGCCCACACAGCACCACACAGCCCCCCACCTCCCCTCCAAACCCTGTGTGGGGCTCCTGGACTGGATCCCAGGACCCCAGGATCATGACCTGAATTGAAGGCAGGTGATTAACCAACTCAGCCACTCAGGCACCCCATTTTCCATGCTATTTTAAGTAAAGTATTACTTGCCATTGTAATTGAGCAAAAGCGAAGGAAACGGCAGTGACTCCAAAGGCATTTCTGAACTTCAGACTTTATTTACTACCTCACTAGTCCTCTGGCCATCCCCTTTGGTCAACAAGATTTTATCAATTGTTTTTGCAAAAAAAAAAACAAAAAACAAGGCTAACGTGTGAGAGCATCTGCCTATGTCTCTGTATTTGAGTTACAATTTGATGGTGTTTAATATTCTCTTAGAATTGTGTAGACTTATGTCTATTGTCTTTGGCACTTGCTGCTATCGAGAACTTTTAGATAAATCTGATTTTCCTCCTTATAAGCAACTTTCACCTTGGGCCTGCATGTACAGCAAGTCTGTCTTAAAAAAGTCTTTATTCTCTGGGAACATACAGAAATAGAACATATTTTGTTCTGAATGTTCAGTTCTCCTTTGATTTTGAGTTCTCTTTCACATATAAAAATTATCCTCTGATTTCATGTCTTTGTCCACTTTGTCTATGGTTGAATCTGTAAGAATGCCCCCCTTTTCATGCACCATCACAGTGATACCATAAAGCTCTTTTTTGTCACTAAAATTCTCTAATATAGCTCAATTGTATCCTTTCGTTTTAGTTTATATATTAATTTTACAATGGTGTTTTACTATCTATCTCCCTTTTCACATAATTCTCTTATTTTCATGCAATTCTCTTATTTAGTTATCTCTGAACTCTTGATTATTGAAATGTGTGTGTGTATGTGTGTGTGTATATAAACACTTAGAGGAAATATTCTTTTCCTTGGATGCATACTGAGTGATGTTTATTTAAGTAAGTGTTTAGCTATAGTTAATTTTACATCGAAGGTCATGTTATTTTGTGGAATATTTTTCTCAAGTCTGTCTTGATCAGCTCTGGCTTCCTCTTGATTTCCTAAGTTATCTGGAATCTATTTGTTCTCTCATAGATCTATTCTGAATCTAGGTTGTCTCAGTGGAAGGGAGAGGGCAGTGTCCACAAAGCTCTAGTTTCAACTGTGTTAGAGTGTTGCTTTCTTTTCTGCACTATTTTTAATTCCCTAAATCATTTGTATCCCATAGTTGGAATTATGTATATCTCATTTCCATGAGTTGATATACTTAAATTTTTATCATTCTCCCAGTTCACCAGGGAAATGCTGTGACTCCCAGCAGCAGCAGTGTGTGTGTGTGTGTGTGTGTGTGTGTGTGTGTACATACATAGAGAGAGAAAGAGAGAGAGAGAGAGCAAAAGAGAGAGAAAGCAAGTGCTTCTGGTAAGATCTTGAAATCGTGAAGAATAGAATTTTTAGTTCTAGGGACTTGAAAAAAATGTATTTACTTGGTCTGTCTATTAATAATTTCAGATTAGGGCGTATTGATGAACCTTTCCAGAATTTTATTTACTTTCCCTATTTGTCTATCCCTAGGATGGGAAGCAGGAGCTATCAAGGGCCTTCTTTGGCAGCCACTCTACTCTTTGTGGGCCTAACATTATATCCAGTTTCCAGCTAATTTGCTGCTGATGGGGTTTTTTGCTGACACTTACTGTTTTGGTGGTGGTGGTTATGCTAGGTAATAGGAAGGAAGATTGCGTGACCCAGATTTACTCTGCCATCTTACCTGCACATTTTCAGAGCTAAATTTCATGCTCACGTACAGAAATCATTTTAGTTCTGGTTCTTGGCAAAAAAAAAAAAAAAATTCCCTGCCTCACCTATGTGGTGTTGAATTTTTTTATATAACATCAATGGTCATCATCACCACCATTATTGCCTTCATCAAAGTGCATACATGTTTTAAGTCAGACTTGACTCCAATAGCTTTTGGTACAGGAACGTGGAACCATAGAAAGTCAGAGGAAAAACAGATATTATCTAGTTAGTTCCCTCAAGTTTGCAGGTGAAGAAAACGGACATAGAGCAATTAAGGGGAAGTCACATTCACATAACTGATTATCTTCCAAAGGAGTTCTGGATTACAAATGAAGCCAACTTTGTATTAAGGCCTAATTTATCTTCAAATTATCTCTGTGACCTCAGTCGAGTTATTTAATTCTTTTTTTAAGATTTTATTTATTTGAGAGAAAGAGTGAGAAAGAGAAAGCACAAGCAGGAGGAGCAGCAGAGGGAGAGGGAGAAGCAGGCTTCCCCTGAGCAGGAAGCCCAATGCAGGCCTCAATCCCAGGACCCCAAGATCATGACCTGAGCTGAAGGCAGACACTTAACTGACTGAGCCACTGAGGTGCCCCTATTTAATTCTTTTGCAATAATTTTCCCAATTTGGAAAATAGAGTTAATCACTTGCCATGCAATTCCGTGAGGCTTAGAAATAATTTAACATACTGTCTGACACATCATGTTTTATAGCCGGTAGCTACAATTGGCATTACCTTTTACTTTCAGTACACAATCCTTCCCTTCAGACAACATCTGGATATCAAATTAAAAAAAAAAATTCCACTCTATGTTGAAAAAATTTCAATTTATATTCGTCTTCACCAAGAGAAAAAATAGGGGCTAATGTTTACCATCCCTGTCTCCCCTACTAAATGCAAGCAAGTAAATACTGTCACGAATGAAGAAGTGTTTAATGGAAAATTCAGTTTGATTTATTTGCTAATTAGTACCAGTTAGACTTTGAAGGGACAGGTGAATGATGTGTTCATAGAAATATCTGAATGTGGCAAAGCCATTCAGGTTTGCAGAAAAGGGTTAGCACTAGGCAAGCCAGATGCTGATGAGGTATGTCCTATTTATGAGAATTCACTGAGAACACGAGGTGATATGCACTTTGCATAATGTGGAGGTCAAGACAACACAGTACAGCAAGGGGTAAACAGAAAGATGAGATGGATGGTTGGAAAACACCATTAATCAGGGGAGAAAGCTGGCATTGTGTGTTATGGATCTATAGGCAGTTTAAGGTGTTTCCACAATCTTGTAGTTTTGTGGGGTTTACCAAACACTTTGCTTTCAGAAGGAATTCAGTGCAATTCACCAAATGCTTCCTGAATGCATTCTACATTCCCGCCATTAAAGATATAAGACAGAATCCAGAATCCAGAATCCAGACAGAATCCCTGTTCTCATGTAACACATCATCTAGTGGAGATGTCAGTACATATACAAAGAAATCAATTACAGGCTGATTGTGATGAAGGTTATCATGAGAATAGTAATAAGGAGTTGTGGGAGCACACACAAGAGATTAATGACTTCTGAGTGTCTTTCAGCTTAGTACAGATTAATGGAGAAATTTTTGAAATATTTGGGAAAGGGGGTAAGGTTACAAATAATCAAACTGATATGGTATTTCTGGCTATTCCAAGGGGTGAGAGGAGAGAGGCATTGCAGAACATCAGTGGTAGAAAGCTGCAGAGGTCAGGGTACATTAGGATATTTTGGCTGTAATGTGCTGAAACTGCTTGAGCATTACATCGAGCACATACTGTTCTTATCTGTTAGCACTTCTGTTAAGGTTGGTACAATGGCTGCAGGCTATTGGGCACCAAAGAAACTGATGTTGTCTGATTGAAGTGGTGAACTCAGCCCATGATGAACCGTGTTCCAAAAGGATAACTGATAACTAACTCAGAACAGAGAACCAGTCTTTGACAATATGGTACCTGGTTTCACTGAGCTTATGTCCCAATAGGTATGGCAGGTCCTAACCCAACAGAAAACATAAGAACAGATGACAAGAAATGCACTGAAGGAAATAACAGGAACAGCAGAGAAAACCAGGAAAGGACTCTTCAGAGAGAGTGTTGAGATAAAAGGAACGTGAAAATCTAGAAAACCATTCCAGAAAAAAGGAAGAGTAAATATACGGAATCTGATGTGAAAAAATGTTCAGCGTGTCAAATGAAATGAAATGAAAACCAGTGTGGCTGGAATATATTGATTACAAGGAAGGCTGGAATGAGATGAAATTGAAGAGGCGGCAAGAGAAAGATCAAGGAAGCTTTGCAAGTCATGGGGACAGGTTTGGGTTTTATCCTAAGAGAACTGGGAAGCCATTGAATTATTTTAAGCATAGTCGTAAAATATTCTGTGTTAGTCCTTAAAGATCCTTTGGATGCTGTGTGGCAGATGGTGGGGTGAGCTGTCTGTCGTCAGCTGCGTGCCACCACCATGTCCTTGTAAGGTTAACAACTTCATTTCTTGTAATCACCTTCCATATTTTGTTCTGAGCGATGTTTTGCCAAGGAGTGCAACAGTCTCCCGTGATGTCTTGAAAATAGAAGTGAATGCGAAGCTCTATTCTCTAGCAGTGATGGCAGACAGACAAAACCACAGACATGAGCATCGGAGAAGCCTGTCAGCAAACTCTTGCAACCTACTTTGCTCCCATGGCTGTAGACTAGACTAGACAGTCTGGGAGCTTCTTAGACATTCTGAGAACTGTAGCAACTTCCAGGCAAGCCTTGGAAAACCACCAGATTCCGTACTGCAGGCGGAGAACTTGAGTATTGACTTTGATGATCTTCGGCTTCATTTTCTCTGGCATCTGCCCCCACCCCCTCAGCTTTTCCAACAATCGTGTAAGCCCCTATTCTATATTAAACCCTTTATTTCTGGAATGCATTGGATAGATTGCTTCTCAACTGACGTTAAAAATATTGGGAAGGATTAAAAGCCATGAGAGGACATAGGACATTATAGAATAATGGGGGGAAATGATGGATTTGAGACATACCTGGTAGGAGCACAGAAAATATTAACACGTGGACTGGATGGCACAGGGAAGTAAAAGAAGGTATGGAGGGTGTCCTCTAAGTTTTTAGCTTGATGATGGGGTCACTTAATGAGATAGAGAGGTTTAGCACTGAGCAATTTATAAGGATGGATATCTTCAGAATGGGGAGAAACCTTCAAGAGAGAGAGAGAGAGCTAGTGAGAACTATGGATTTCCTGGAATGAATTCAGGCTCCCAGAACCACTGGTGGCACAGAAGACTTTTGGGTCAAAGAGTCAGTTGGGTTAGAATATATCCTGATATCTCTGGAGAGCTTGAAGGACCAAAGCACATTAAAGGAAAGGAACCAGGAAGCTGACTTGAGGAATCTTGGGAACAGTTCATTTGTGATGGGAAGAGTAAATTTTTCTTGAGCTGAAAAGAACTGAGTTCAAATATGAACTCTACAACTTATTAGTTATGTGACTAGAGAAGTTATTCAGTCTCTTTGAGCTTTAGTTTCCTGTGTATTAGAGATAATTTTAGTATCTACCAAAAAACATCAAGTTAATGACCATATACCTGGTCATGGATAATATCCTTCATCTGTGCAACATGTATTTGTTGGACAAATACTAAATACTTGACACTGCCAAGCAGTTTGGATGGAAAGGATCCTAAAAAGTGCAGGGTGCTCCTAGTAAGACTATGAGGGACCCCAATCTACTCTCGGGAATCAGAGGAAGTTTCCTATGAAGTAATGTTGGAGCCAGACTCTGGGAGTTGAATAGGAATCAACTAGATAAACATAATGGTAGTTTTTTACCAGCTGGAGGTGGGTGGAAATGAAGAGCATTCCAGGTCACAGATACAATTGTTAAAATCACTGAAACAAAATGTAGGAAAGTACATTTGGTACCCAGAATTCAGACTGGCATGGCTGGTACAGAAAGCCCGAGGACAGAGAGAATGGGAGGATTTGGATTACCTCTGTCTAGTCCAATCTAGCTCCCAAGACAATACTTTGAAGTAGATAGTTTAACCAGTCAAAATTATAGTCATTACTTGGTAAGTACTTACTATTTACCAAGCACTACATTGAGCACCTAACTCAGTTTTGAGGACTGTTATGCCCTGGCACTAAGATATGATAATGAACAAGACAAAGAGCCCCTCCATCTTCACACTCATTTTACTTATTTAATTCTTATAACAGTCCTCTGAAGTTACAGATGATGCTTAGGTAGGTCAACAACTTGCCCAAGCTCACAGAGCTAGAAAATATTATAGTTAGTACTCCTTTATTCATTTACTTTGCACATATGTATTGAGCACCTCCTATGTGCCAGGCATTGCTTCAGGGTCTTAGGACATGGCTGGGAGCAAAACAGAGGTCTCTCAAGGAATGCATCCTATCAGGATTACCATGCAATAAACTACAGATGCGATAAGTGAATTATATCAGGGGTTAGAAAATGATACGTCTTTGAACAAGGAATAAGAGCAGAATAAGGAAAATTGGGAATCCTGGCATTGTAATTTCAGCAGAATATTGTAGTGGGATTTGTTGAGAAGGTGACATTTGAAGATTTTTTTTTTTTTATTTGACAGAGAGAGAGAGATCACAAGTAGACAGAGAGGGGGAAGCGGGCTTCCTGCTGAGCAGAGAGCCCGATGTGGGGCTCGATCCCAGGACCCTGAGATCATGACCTGCGCTGAAGGCAGAGACTTTAACCCGCTGAGCCACCCAGGCACCCCGAAAAGGTGACATTTGAGAAAAAGCTGATGGACATTGGCAGTCAGCCCTATGGAGATCTTGGGTCATTGTCTGCTCAGCTCCAAAACAAAATACCATCAACTGGGTGACTTAAACAACAGAAATTTATTTCTAACAGTTCTGGAGGCTAGAAGTCCAAGATCAATGTGCTAGCCAATTCAGTTTCTAGAGATGACTCTCTTTGGGCTTGTAGATGGCTGCCTTCTCACTTTGTTGTCACATGGTGGAGGGAGAAGAGAGAGACAGAGAAGAAAAGAGAGGGAGGGAGAAAGGGAGAGGGAGAAAGAGAAAAATATCTTTCTCTGTTTATAAAGCCCAGTCTTGGGATTAGGTGCTATCCTTATGACTTCATTTAGCCTTAATTACCTCCTAAAGATCTCATCTCTAGATACAGTTCCCCAGGGGAACACAATCAAGTCTGTAGTATCTGGGGAAATGCCTTCAAGTGGAGGAACAGCCGTGGCAAAGAAATGAAGGCAGGAGTGAGCCTGGTGAATTAAAGACAAGCAAGGAACCGGATGTGGTTGTCACTGATGGAGGTATGGGAAGACATGAAGTCAGAGAGGCAAAGGGGACAAGCTCGTTAACACCTAGTGGCTGGGTCAGGGACTCCGAACCGTGATCTGAGTGAAATGGAAGCCAGTACAGAGCTGAGAGCAGAGGAACGGCCTGATGTGATTTTGTTTTAGTGAGATCACTGTGACAGGCTGAAGAGTTGTCCCTGGAAGTGGAGACCAGTCTGATGCTGCCTGGGCAGGAGACGGAGCCAGGTCAGCCTAGGCAGGTCACCGTAGAAATGGTATACAGGGAGCATATCGTGGGTATATTTGTTAAGTAAACAGAATTTCAGGGAAAATCATACTTGGGATGTGAGAAAGAGAAGTCAAAGATAACATTGAGCTCGCTGAGCTTGGCAGTGAGGTTGGTTTGTCACCAGGAAGGGGGCGGTGTAGCAAGTTTTGAGGACAGAGAGTACGGCGTCCAGTTCAGGTCATGAGAATTCCATGATGTCTCTTACGCTTCCTTCCAAATGGTGATGTCAAGTAGGCAGTTGGAACGCAACCTGAAGCTTGGGGGAAATGTGTGCTTGGGCAAGGGACATATGGGAGTTCTCGACTTAGGGATGGCATCGGATCCCAGGTCTTTCCAGCTTTAAAAATCCTTGGTCCCAACCGCTATATCACTTTCTGATAACAAGAGAAGACTAAAGGATTTTCTTTACTGATGCTTTCCGCATGTGATAATTCGGAAGGAGGTTGATGGGCAAGCATGTCAGAGAGAAGCTAATGAACTTTAATCCCACAGAAATTGTAATTTGGCCTGGACAAATGTAAACGCCGGTGCCTGGGGAAAACAAAGCGACTCCCATACGAAAGGGTCTTTAATGTTGGGATCTTAGACAATGCGACATCTGGTTGGAAGAGGAAGCTGTGAGTCTTGGAATCTTCTAGGTGCCCCTCAGGCTATACCATGTAAGGCCCAGCTCTGTTTGCAGGGTAACCTTCTTTCAGGCTAGCTCACCCATCAGGCTAATCTCTGCTGCCTCAGAAGGAGACCTGTACAGCCATTCAAACATGGGCTTGACGGTTGGCACCTCTGGCTGAGAGCCACTAAGCGGCCCTCTGAGAAAATCAGCTCTCTCTCAACCTGCCAGCGCCAGACCAAGCAGCAAACGGTTTCTGAGCGGACATGCGCCTTCGATATTAATGACTTAATGCATACATCATAGTCAGTCCAGGCTGCTCGGACAATATACCATCCAAACTGGCTGGATATAAACAACAGACATTTATTTCTCTCAGTTCTGGAGGCTGGAAGTCTGAGGCCAGAGTGAGTTCTGCAGACTGTCAACTTCCTGTATCTCACAGGATGGAGAATAGGGGAAGGAAGCAAACTCTCTTGTGACTCATACAAGAGCCATAAAGGCTCCAACTTCATCAAATCTGAATTCCTTCCCAAAGTCCCCACCTCTTAATCATCCTCACATTAGGGTAGGATTTCAATATATGAAATTTATGGGGGACACAAACTTGCAGTCCATGATGATCACGTGAAATAATTGGAACAGTGCCTGGGAACATAGTTCTTGTTCATTATGACTTTCCTTGCTGCTGTTGTCACTCTTATTACTGTTATCATGTCTCTTTGGTTTTATAAACGTGGAAACTGAGTCTCAGAAATTTAAAATAAGTCTCCCAATGTCACTTAGTTAGTAGATAGCAGAGCCGGGACCATCTTTTCCCATTCTAGAATCTATGGAACATAAAGGATGTATCTTAGAAAATGCCTGGTTTTTCATATCAATGAAAATATCATATCGTATCACCATATCAATGATGATATGATTGTCAATCTCAGTCCAGTGGAACCCTGGGGTTCCTCAGGTAGAGGCATGTGATAGCAGTGTGTGTGGAGGGGCAGTGAGCAGATGGTTAGGGTGCCACTAGGTTGTTCCTTCTGTCTCTTCAAAACGCCACTCAGATTTTAATTGAGCAGAGGCCTCCTGGGGTAAAAAGTAGTTTGAAACCCACTTACATATTTCTATCACTCTGTTTTACCAGAGAGAAGCCTGGAGCACATACAGGTTCAACAGCTTAGCCCAGTTGTGCCTTAAGGTTTGGGTAGAGAGAACACAGAATTCCCGATTCCTGACCAAGCATTTTCTCCACAGCAGAACCAACAGAGAATGAGTGGCCTGTCTTTGAGGATGGGACACAGACCGGGATCCAAGTTGGTGTCTTATCGCTTCCAGTTTATCCAGTTAGTGAGTTGGAGGATCCCCATCCTGTGGTTATGAGGATGTTTGAACCCATGATACATGAAAATGGACAGATGGTACAGACAATTTGTTAGTCATGTAGTTACAGCCCAAAGGAGGAGGACACCACATGCCATGCAAGGTCACGTGGGGGTTCACTCAGGAACCCAATAAACAAGAAGGGCTATGGGAGGCAGGCTTGGTAGCATCCAGAGGAAGGGGTGCCCCTTGGTTCCTGTGGGACGATGTGATCGGCTTGTTTGAGTCATTCCACAGATTGGCAAGAACAGAAACCTACTGCCTAGAGATTGGCAAGAACAGGGCCTGGTCCTTTGATGAAGATGGTCATTTAGCCAGGGGACCTTATCCACAGGAGCAGAGTGAAGGAAAGTTGCTATTAGGTCTTTGGAAACCCTCCTGATTTTCCAGGATGTAATACTGAATCTTAATTTTAGATTTCATGCTACAACTGGGAATACGTGGTCATTGGATTATTTCCCCACAGGAGAGCTACAGGTAAACCAGGCAAGGGTGTATTTCATGTTGGATTATCTTCTTATGCTTCCATTGTATTACAGGATTCTCTCCTCTTAAATTTCTCTGTAACCCAAAGCCCAGAGACAATGATACAACTCAGTGTGCTTGTCACAGAAAAATGGGTGCATATTGAAAAAATTTATCTGACAGATGACAGCAAATTGTGAATGAATATTCTGAGCCCTGTGCAGAACACAGGGAGAACATCACAGGGCCTGCTTAGCTGCTTGGTAGTCTAGTAGGAAAAGAAACCTTACACTAATGTGAGATGATCAGCCAAAATGTGTTCATAGTAGAAAGAGAAGTAGAATCAGGCAATGGGTCTGATCTACCTTGGCCAAAGAACAGTTATGTGAGTCTGGCTAAAGCCATTTAAAACCTCTGAAGCCAGTTTCCTCATCTGTAGAAGATGAAGGGAGAGACATTAATGTAAGCTTCACAGAAGGCCTTAGATATGTTGCCCAGCCTGACCTGAAACAACAGCTTGATTCCTAAGAGTCCTCATCAAAGAGTCAAAGCAACTCTCTGTCTCTTAGATGTACAAATGTTGTTTGTATGGTTTCAAGTTTAGTAATAATAGAAGTAAAACCAACGAATCACCAATGTAGGAATTAGTAAGAGCTTATCGTGCAGACACCAGAAGGACAGTTTGCAAACCAGAGCACGGAATGAGGCTCAGGGGTATATTGCTATAAAGTAGCTTATAGAGTGAGAAAGTAGTGGCTGTTTATTCTTCCCAGGGATTGATTATAATAGAATTTTCCCAAGTGGTAACACATTGGTCAGTGGTTAACCCGTACCAACCTTGAGAAACAGTTAAAGGTTTACTTGTGGTTTTCGGAGGCATAAGCAAGAAGCGACCCAGGTCAAGCTAGCTTGCAAACTAAGCTAAATTAAGCTTTGCTTATTTGACTAAACCAGTTTTGTCTGCTCAGGGAAGTTTCTTTCCTTTTTTTTTTTCTCTGAATCAGCTTTATTGATATATAATTCACATACAATTTAGCCACGTAAATTGTACGTTTCAATAGTTTTTAGTATATTTACAGGGTTGTTCAACCATGAGCACAACTCCAGGACATTTTTCATCACCCCAAAAAGAAACTTGGAGCCCATCAGCATTTCCCATTTTTCTCCAATAGCAGCCCCTTCCCTACCCAGCCCTAGGCAACCACTGATACATTTTCTATGTGTAGAATTTGCCTATTCCGCTCAGCAGATTTTCAAGAGTGGTCTCCGTTTGCTTTTTATTTTAACGGTATGTTTGCTTTGCTTTATTTTTTTCTCAAATTTTCCTAATCATGAAAACTATCCTGCAGGTCACTCGATACAAATATAGATGCCTAGGGACCTCACCCCAAAGATTCTGAAAAGTAGGTCCAGAATAGGAACTTGTAAATGGCTCTGGACATGAACTACCGAAGCCTGAGTTCAGTCAAATCTCTGCCTCGGATTAGACCCATGACATCAGTCGAGCCAACTGGCTTCTCATCCTTGACACGGATGTGAGTATTGTTGATGTGATGATGAAATGAGAGCATACACCTAAAGCACTCAGCCCCCAGCCCAGCACGCTGTGGGTGCTTATTGAGTCAAATCTGAGTTCTTGATATTTGAGTTAAGGTCGGCACAATGACCTTTTCCATTGGTCAGATGGAAGCACATCTTCCATTTCTTTGAGGAGTCATCAAATAGCTGTGGACCTGAATTCCCTTCACCTAGAAATCCCCTTGAAGTCTAACAGCTGGAAAGGTTTTCAATCAGACACACTGACTTTGCTGCTTCTCTGCTGAGACCAATATTGCTCCCATGATGCCATGTAGGAGGAACATCCACAGACACAATATCTAAAAATAGAGGTAGGAAATCTCTGTCCAGTCTGAATATTGGGCATTTTCAAGAAGAAAACTCTGCAACACTATAAGTTGGACATACATACTGACAAGTGAAGAAATACCATCTACTGAGTTCCAGGCACCAATATTGTATCACCTAATTCTCCAGCAACCCAACATCACAGATAAGAAAAATTGAGGCTTTGCAAGATTATAAATAAGTGGAGCTTCCAATGTGACATCTCTAATGGGCACAGCAGAAAAATACAGATTTGAGGCTACAACCCTTGCCTTTCTCATCCTCAAGCTCACATTCTCTTCCCTATGCAAGGATGAATATAGCACCATCATTTTATTTTAAGTGCTGAAATATAACCCATGCCCTTGTTAGAATACTGATCTGGAAAATGTAGACCGAAGTCCTGTGATGTGTGTATATTATTCACTGATAGATGATGTGGAGAACAAAGAATTGAGTTAGAATTCATGATATAAACTATAAATGACATCCCTACCTGCAGAGCCTTTGTCTAACATTTCATCCACTGGACAGCTTGACATCTACTAGCTAATGTTAGTGGCATGGGGGATACTAAGAAGGAGGAGAAAAGTGTGCTGTAGAAATAACATGCATGAATTACTGGGTGCTCAATAGCTCATGAAGAACAAGCCTTTGTGATATATGGTGCCCCTCATCGCGAACCATAGAGCAGTCATAAATGACACAGAGTGACAAATGACTCCAAAATCGCCAAGCCAAGGCTTCCAACTCTCAAGCTTCAGCAGGTGGGGGTCAAGTTACGGAATGACAGAGGACAGCTCGCTGCCACTCAGTGAACTCATCACCGCCTCCATCACACTTCACGCTTCCCCATCCCCCCACATAACTACTCTTTCCCTGATGCCTATCATTTATTTCACCTTTTGTGAAAAAGTTCTCCCCTTACCAAGAATACTCTCCTCTCTTGTCCCTGTGGCCAGGGACTTCTCAGGCTTGAGGATTCAGTCCAAGCCCCACCTTTCCCAATAAGCTTTTCCTGCTCCATTGAGGTTAGTCCTGCTCATCTTTATTTTCCTTATTTCTCATGCATATTTCCTCACTGCACTTGCAATGGACCAATAAAATATGACTCGGATTATTTTTATAGGCTTGTCTCCCCTGACAGACTTTGAACTCCTTAAGGTCAGGGAATCTTTTTTTTTTCCTTTTTAAATTTGAGTGCTTAGCATACAGCCTACATGCTGGAGGCTCATAGACTTTAGCGTCTATCTGAATCATTCAGAGGACTCCTGGGGTCTGATTCCCACAGTTTCTGATTCACGGGGTCTGTGGCAGGGCATGAAAATGTGCATTTCTAACAAATTCCCCGATTATGCTAATAATGCTGGTCTGAGGATAAATGCTGAGAACCACTGCTACAGTGAGCTCTTACTAAGTACACCTATGTTATATTGCACAAGTGGTCATGAACTTAAGCCATGGAATCCCCCAGAACCTGGGCTTAAAGCACAGTCCTCCAAGCTAGAAGATCTTGGACAAATGTCTTAAGCTTTCTGAGCCTCTGTGTCCTAATCTAAAAAGTGGGTGCAAAAACAAACTACTAAAGCACTTACCACAATGCTCCTGCTGAGTTTGAGCTGGATATAGAAGCACTAGGGAGAAGGAAATGTGAGGCAAGGCAGGTTATAACAGTCCAACAATCCCCAAGTGAGGACCAGCCCCAACAGAGAGCCCAGCAGTGAGTTTAATTAAATAGAACACACATTTACTTACTGAAGGATCCTATTTTCTTAACATGAACAGATAAGAGAGCAGTGGCACATGACAGCCTCCAGAGTGCTGGGAAGTATGTTTTGAATTTTTTTATATCAATCAAGTGATTCAAATATACCACCTCTTCAGCGGATGGCTTTCAGAATTGAATCTGGTGGGTTTTCCACCAGGGCTCACCACTAAAACCCTCTCATTAATAAATAATCAGCCTCTACTGATCTGCTCCCAGGCTGCCTTCCAGAGCAGCTGTTTCCCTCTGTGCTGTGATTTAAGCTCTGTTTAACAGTGATGAAAACAGATTTGTGTTGCTTCTCTTCTCATTAACCTTATTATAGAGCTTTGTTCCCAAGATACACACTTCTAAAATATAGATCACATTTATAAAAGTGAAAACTTTTTAACCAAGTTTGGCTTGATAGTTCTCAACATCTGGATGAAGAGTAAATGATATGGTCAATCTTCAAATTATGGGCTAGATAGCAGGTGAGAGATCACCCATAGTCCAGACTCTGATTTTTCCTGAATAAAAAGAAATTGCAGAGAATATCAACATATAATAACAATTGAACTCTTACTGTGTAAAGTCAGGCGCTGTGATCTGTGACCATTTTTCTTTAATTTTTTAAAATATGAATCTCACAATCCTAGCATGTAAGATCTATCAAAATGCCCATTTTACAGAGAAAAACACTGAGGTTCATATGGTTAAATGTTTTGCCTAAGGCTACACAGCTGATGAGTCAAAGACTTGGCCATCGATTGCAGGGATACAGAACCTATGCTATAAAAGCATGTTTCTTAAAGCTTAATGTGCTTAGGAATTGGCAGGAGACTTCTTAAAATGCAGATTCTGATTCAGAGGATCTCAGGTTCTGCATTTCTCACAATACCCAGGCAAAGCCTATAATTCTGTCCAAAGAGTAGCCTTGGATGCCAAGAGCCACACTTCACAGAAAAGTGGCTTTCCTCTTGCCTCGGATCAAGTCAGTTAGCTCCATCTCGTTTCCTGGTCATGAAGGCTTCCAAATATTCTCTTGACTTTTAACTTTGACTTTATTAATATTACTGAATTGCCTATCCCATGCAAAGCTCCAGTTTAGACCCTGGTTTGGAGAAATACCAAAATCATAAAAAAAAAAAAAAACTGGCTCATATTCTAGGGTGTTTAGAATCTAGAAGAGAGCCACACATACACTAAGCCACAGACTCAGTATAGAATTTCCAATCTCTGGCTTCTCCATTAGATTTATATTACAGTGAAAAGAGGGAGGATCCATTTTTAAACATCAAAAAAGGGCTGTGAGATTGGACAAAAACAGATCACAGTTCATGTGGTCAAATCACATAGGAGAGTGTGATACTTGCCTGAAGTTCTCTATAGGTCTTCATCAGGCCTGCACCATGTATATTCTCTGCTCCTGGGTGCAGGATATGAGGATTCCACCCTGTAAGAGTCCTGCCAATGTTGTACAGAATGTTCCTTTAGGCCAGAGCAATAGTTTTCAACCTGGGGTAAATTTTGTCTCTAAGGAATATTCTACAATGTCTAGAGACACTTTTGGTTGTCATAACTTGAAATATCCTACTGGTATCTACTGGATAGAGACCAGAGATGCTGCTACACTTCCTCTAATGCACAGGACAGGTTCCCCTTCACTCACTCTCCCCACTTTCTCATCCCTACCAAATGTTAATAGTGCTGAGAAAAAAAAAAATACTCAACTAGAGCCTTAACTCTTTTTTGATAAATTTAAGGGATCTGGAACTGCCATAAGGCAATCAGCAGTTAGCCACTTCATCTGAAACTATTCCTACAGACCACAATGGGTCCCATGGGGACTCATTGGGTGAGTCTGAACTTTGGGGGCATTGTCTTGGTTGCCTAGAACTTCTATAGCAAAACTAGAAAATAGTCTGCCTGCATTCTACTCAGAGGCAAGGTTATAACCTAGAGTAAGAATTCAGGGAATGATTGGGGGTGGGATGGAAGGGGAGAGGACATTTGAGCTGAACCCTAAAGGGCATCAGAAATTAATGAGTGGAAGATACACTCCAGGAAGAGAAACCACCATACACAAAGGCCAAGGGAGAAATAGAACCTGGTACAGTTGAGGAACCACCATTGTTTTATCCCCAGGACAATGGGAAGCCAACAAACACTTCTAAGTTATCCAAACTCCTGCTCTTTCCCTACAAACCAACCTAGAAATTCAATACCCTCCCTCCACAGATGTGTCCCATCCTGGTATCACCAGTCCCTTGTTCAAGAATTAAAGTCTTTCCCTAGAACTTTGACTCAATATAAACCCCCCATTCCCACTTCACCCCAAGACTGTGGGTTACCTGCTTGGACTGATAAATATTGTTTGTCCTGGATTCTTGAGGCTTGAGGCTAGTTTGTTCATTCTTACAATCTCTCTGACTGCCTATTTAGGTGGTTCCTAGAGCATCATGCCTTCCGGTTGAGGCTGACCCTGACATCTCAGCACCATTGCTGGGGGGCAGCCCTCCCTTTCCCCAAACCACCCGCCTGCCTCACCTGGCTTATTGAATTATAGTCAGCTAGCTCTCCAGCCCTCCCTAGCTGTTTGCCAGGGGCAGGAAGCACGCAAAAAGTGAGATTTTCCATTTTCAAACCAGAAAGTCCCGGCCAACCAGGACGAGTTGGTCCCTCTCTGATCCATCCTGTGCTTGGCCAGTAGCCATGCCCTCCTGGTCCTGAGGCCGGTGCTGTTTTCAGCTCATCCTCGCCTTTCCTGCACCATGTAGCTCAGGCAATTGTGAATTTTCATGCAGCTTTTAATCATCATCTCTTTCTCCTGTCTGTACTTCCCATACTGGTGGCAGTACGAGGCAAAGGTATAATTAATTAACCATAAAAGCAGGGTGAAGATAATCATAAACAGCTTTAAACCCAGCCTGGGGAAATCGGTTGTCAGCGGTTCAGAAAGATATGCAGCAGTGTGGGGACGGTGATAATGTTTCCCCTAACACATTTCTAAAAGGCTGTTTTTTTTCCTCTGTCTTGTCCTTTATATTTTAGTTAAAAATAACGTATATGCTCCTGCATCCCTTTCAGCCTCGTTATTGTTCCAATGCCTCCGGCAATCTGTACTCCAACTGCTCCACTGCAGCTAAACTTTGTTTACACATTTCAATTTTGAGATGAGTCAGCCCTGGGCAGATTTGTTCTCTTCCCTGATTTCCCAGCCCGATTTTCTGCTTCCATTTCTGGGGCTTCACGGAGCCTGACCCAGCAGTGGGCAAGGCAACATGCAGGTGCGGAAATGCAGAAGATGAAAAGCTCGTGGTACTTTGTAACAGCTTGAAGAGATCTCACCGAACTCCGAAACGTGCTCGGGTAACGAATTTGAAAGCACCCATTCTCACGCCTACCCGCTCCACCTCCCTGGTATCACCTCCCTGGGCTGGACCTTTTGAAGCAAACTGATTCCAGGGCATCTGTAACAGGGGAGTCGCATAATGAAGTGTGTGTGAAAATGGTTGTAGCTTTGGCCAGCACACGGGAAACAGGTGTTTTCTGAGAGAACTGATGGCATCCGAGGCTCATCACAATCTGGCCGCCATCTGTCTTTCCAGACCTAGTACCCCACCCCCACCCCCGGACGTGGTATGCTCAGCCACGCGAAATGATTCTCCAAAACCCATGATGCCTCTTCTCTTGCCTTGGTCTCTCCTGCACTTGTATTTTCATAACCCAGAACACCTTCTACACGGCACTTCCCTTTCCTTGCCCGTAAAATGCCTCCTGATTTTCTTTAGGGTCCATCTCAAATGACACTTTCAAAGCCATTCTGGACTCCAGCAAGCTACTCTCTCTTCGTGCATCTGGGTTTCCTTAGCATGTTGAACATGCCGGTGGGTATCCAGCCCCAGCGGGACCCTAACCTCTGGAACCTGTGCCAATCCGGGTATGCCCCTAGAGACACGGCATGGCAATAAATGGCAGGTAGCGTGAGGACTTCGAAGCCCTTTGTGAAAGGGGAATTACGGCTACTTAGAACTGCTAGGTTATCCAACATCTAAGACTCCTCGAAAGTCGAACACTATTTCCCCCCCTTTAACCTTATAGTTGACTGTTGTAGCTTATATGTTTGCCTTCCCAGTACCCTTTCTCAAGACTCTTCTTCCAATGCCAGGTAGAGCCTGCACTTGACCTCAGTGGTGGGCGTGTCCCAGAAGCCTTGCCCATCAGAGAACCCCTTCGCTCCGGAAACAGACATTGACCCAGACGATGGACACATGACCTAAGTCGTCAATCAGAGTCCTTCTTTGGGACTGATGTTTAAACAGTGGGAAGAGCCACTCCGGAGGCTGGGTCAAAGTGTGAAAAAAGCCAACGGAAGGACTGTTGCCTGGTACCAGCTGGGCAGACCGACCAGAAGGAGCAAGTTCCTGGTTCCTAAACTTCAGCCTTACCTTCTCCCTCTTGAGCCCCCCGCTGACAGAAGGTACAGGAAGCCCGCTGGCAAAGCGGACGTTTCCTTTACGGTTTCAGCTCACAGATCGGATCACAGAACAGAGTTTGCAAGGTTGAGTTGGAGCTTAGGCGCAAGAAGTTGTGCAAAGAAGAGACAAATTTATATGTGCATTTTGCCACTAGCCTATGTGGTTTCTCAGATGTCTGCAAAAATACGTAGGTGTTCTGAGGCCTCTGGGCACACAGGTACAAAAAAAATGGTTGATAAAGTGATCTGGGAACCAGCGAGTCCCCCTTTTTGACTATGTCAAAAAGACTAGAAACGTGAGACCACCCCCATATTCTATTCTCAAGTCTTCTCCACCTTTCTAATTTTAAATGGGAGATCATTGATCTCATTACTGGGAGCAAATCATGGAACATCCATAGAGCAGGATAATTTGGGCAATATTTTCTACTACCTTATTTAACCCCCAAACTTGAGAAACAGCATTTCCATCTCCTATAATAGCCCTTTTTCCTACTATATTGAGTGTCTCAATGTCTGGTTCCCCCACCAGACTATTAATACTTCTATAGGGGTTCTCTGTCTCATTCATTTTCATGCTGGTTTAATGCCCCAGATTTGTTGAACATTCACTCATTCATATTTATGCAACAAACATTTACTGAACGCACTTTATGTGCCACATCCTCAACTACAAGTCAGGCACATAACAAATGCTAATTGCTGCCTGCAATATGCTTATCGTCTAAAAAAAATAAAAAATAAAAATAAATAAAAATAAAAGAAGAAACAATGATTAAGAGGCAGTATCTATATTTACCCAATTGGAGATCCCATACCTACCCTTAGGATACTTTTTTTTTGTAACGAATGTACAATTTTATATTAGTTCCAGGGAATAGCATATCATTGTAACAATTCTATACATTATTCAGTGCTCACCACAATAAATGGAGTCACCATCTGTTACCATACAATGTTATTACAATATTATTAACTATATTCCCTAAACTGTACTTATCATCTCTGTGACTTATTTTACAACTGGAAGTTTGTACCTCTTAATCCCCTTTATCTATTTCACCCATCCACCCACCCACCTCTCCTCTGGCACACACCAGTTTGTTCTCTGTATTTAAGATCTGTTGTTGGTTGGTTGGTTGGTTGGTTGGTTGGTTGGTCTTGTTTCTTAGATTCTGCATATAAGTGAAATTCTTTCATACTGTACAGCTTCTCTGGTCTTCAAGTAGATACTACTTTTGTCTCCAATTAGATCACAAGTCTTTCCAAGGCAAGACCTGACTCTGGATAATGTATTTAATTTCTCTTCTTAATTTATTTAATTTCTCCGAGGCATGATTTCTATGTGTTAAATGAGAATATTAAAAAGGTCCTCAGGTTTTTAGGAAAAATAAGATGAGCCCACATAGACTATCAGCCACAAAGCCTAATACAAACTAAACTATCGAAAATTATAATTTTCTTTCCTTCCTCACTTTGTAATCCTCACAATATTTAACACATTTCTAGCTCAGAAAGTATAGTGGTATTTTGAATACTATGTGCCAAGCCTTAACTAGATGTTATTTTAATCCTTATTAAATACATATTATTATCTCCATCTTACAGGTGAGAATATTGAGGCTCAAAGATGTTAAAAATGGTAAATAACTTACGCAAGTGATAAGAGCCAATATTCAAATCCGGCTTAACTCCAAGGCCTGGCCTTGCTCTTCCCTAAACTACACTGCTTCCTTTGTTGATTTAATTATTGGCTTATGATTTAATTATTAACTATATCAGAATAAATGTAGTTTGAGACAATTAAAGTTATATCTTTATCACCCATTTTTTAATCTGTCTCTGTAATATTCCTCATTTCAAAGAAGCTGTTGAATGTAAGATGTGCCATCGATTAAATATGTTTACCAAAAATACAATATGGATTTTAAGTTTCACTCATATTTCGGAATTCAAGATGAAAGGAGAAAAGGAGATGGTTTAAATTATTTAAATATCTTGGGCCTACAAGAGACTCATTTTAGACCTTAAGATACCTGCAGATTGAAAGCGAGGGGATGGAGAAACATTTATCACACAAATGGATGTCAAAGGAAAGCCAGAAACTAGACTTTTTTGTTCCTTTTGCCGAGCATGGAGCCCAACACGGGGCTTGAGTTCATGACTATGAGATCATGACCTTAACCAAGATCAAGAGTTGGATGCTTAACTGACTGAGCCACACAGTCACCCCTAGACTTTTTTGTCCTTATGTTGTTTTTATCCTGTTTTGGTATCAGGGTAATACTGTCCTCATAGAATGATTTTTAATGTGTTCCCTCTCTTCCATTATTTGTAAGATTTTGATAAAGACTCTTATTAATTGTTTTGTTAAATATTGGTAGAATTCACCAATGAAACCATATGGTCTTGGGCTCCTCTGTGCTGGGAGATTTTTGATTCCTAATTCAACTTTCATTCTTGTTATTGGTATAAGAAGATTTCCTATTTCTTGGATTCAAGATTCATGATTCATCCTTGGTAACTTGCTCATTTTTAGTAATTATCTGTACCTTTTTTTCTATATTACCTGATTTGTTAGTAGGTAAATGTTTACAGTAATCTGTTATCACACTCTGTATTTCTGCAGTTATCTGTTGTGTTATTTTGTCTTCCACCTCTCATTCTGGTTTTTGAGTCTTCTCTCTTTTCTTAGTTAAGGTAGTTAAAGCATTGCCAATTTTGTTTATTTGGGGGGAATAGCTGATCATTACTTTCAATGTTATGTTATTGCTTATTCTGGGTTCTATTTTATTTGTTTCTGATTTTCCTTATTATTTCCTTCCTCTACTAAATTTCAGCTAAATTTTTTCTTTTTCTAATTCCTTGTGGTCTAATATTAAGTTGTTTATTTGAACATTTTTTCTTAATCCAAGCATTAATAGCATTAATTTCACTGAAACATTTGCTTTTGCTGCATCCCATAGGTTTTGGAATATTGCATTTTCTTTTGCTTTCGTTTTAAGACATATTTTGATTTGCCATTTGATTTCTAATTAGGCCCATTGCTTGTAAGGTAGTGTGTTGTTTAATATTTACATATTTAATATTTACATTGTTTAAAAGAGAGAATTGGAAAAACTGTGATATTGTGATCACAAGTTAAAGTATAAAACACCTGAAGTTTAAAAGATAGTTTCATGATAGTAGATTGGGAGACTCCTCTTGCCACTAAAAAAATTCAAACAAAAATTAAAGAGGAGGCAAGGAATGGAAGCAGACTAATTGTCTTATCTTTCAGTGGGACATAAATAATGTTTCATTTCTAAAGTTGATAAATTTAGAAATACAAGTGAAAGCATTTTGTTTACAAATAAATTCACTTAGTTTGCTCTGAGCACATATCTGATATATTTCCTTTCAAACTGATGGTCAATAGAGAGGAAATTTAAAACAAAACAAAACAAGGAAACCAGTCCATGACACAAACAAAGTTAAACAAAAGAAACAGTATGGAAAAGTAAAAGATAATCTATAAAAGAGGGATTACACTAATCCAAACATGCTTTTTGGAAAATAATATTAAAAAGTTTAAATCCCCCTCTTAAAGAAAAAAGACACACAGATTGGATCAGAAACCTGTATCCAGCCAAATGTTTTCTATCAAAGATATACACAAGATTTAAAAAGATTTGATCATTGACATTAACAATACGCTACCTAAGAGAAAACAGGGATTATGATGTTATATAATGTTAAGATCAATAAAACAAATTATTAAATGAGGGAAAAAATTAAATACCTTGCTATAGATAGAGATAGTGAGTGACAGGCACCTGAGATGGAACTTTACTTATGTGTTAATGCCTTAAGTCCTCAAGACAACCCTGAGGAAAAGTATCTCTGTCCCCCCTTACACTGGAGAAAATAGAGTAACTGAGTTAAGTCCCACAGGTAGTGAGAAATGGCCCCACCAGGCATATCGATGCCATCTGCCTTACCTCTTAGGCAGAGTCCATGCCTGTTTGTGCAGAGTGATTTGTGATTCCAAAGTCACAGTCAGTCTCCTTTTTTTTTTTTTTTTTAAGATTTTATTTATTTGACAGTGAGAAACACAGCAAGAGAGGGAACACAAGCAGAGGGAATGGTAGAGGGAAAAGCAGGCTTCCCGCAGAGCAGGGAGCCCGATGCGGGGCTCATCTGAGGACCCTGGGATCATGACCTGAGCCGAAGGCAGACGCTTAACGACTGAGCCACCCAGGCGCCCCAGTCACAGTCAGTCTCTTAAAAACATCTTCTCACCTGTCTTTAGATGAAATCAACCAGAAGACAATTCCTGAGACCCTACGATTTAGTGCACCGACTACACTGGGTGTGAAGTCCCCAGGGAGATATCCAACCAGAGCAAGGGAAGGAGCACCCTGTGCCTAAACCTTCCTCCTCAGGCCTCCCACCACTCTGCCCAGACAAAGGGCTGTCCCCGCAGCCTGTGTCTAAAATCTTTAAGATAAGGTCAACTTCAGAAGGCCAAAGATATCAGTTTCCTCAGCCTCACAAGATAAGAAATTTGGAGCTATATAAGAAAGAAATTAAAGTCACAGACTTTAATTTGGCACCAGGGAACCAAAAAGATCAAAGTCTCTGGATATCAAGAAATTGTTAATATCAGGAGGCTTGTGCTAATAAAACGGTTCAACACAGCACAAGGACCTCTGAGAGTGAGGGGTACCACTTGCCCCGTTACTACCGAGACCTTCTAATGACATCATCTGTACTATCAATGTCTATGCCCCCCTAAGTACTGTGACTGACACAGGACAGACTTGCCCAGAAATAAGGGGGTTTTGTTTGTTTTTAAAGATTTTGGGGCGCCTAAGTGGCTCAGTGGGTTAAAGCCTCTGCCTTGGGCTCAGGTCATGATATCAGGGTCCTGGGATCGAGCCCCACATCCAGCTCTCTGCTCCGGGGGAGTCTGCTTCCCCCTCTCTGCCTGCCTCTCTGCCTACTTGTGATCTCTCTCTCTGTGTCAAATAAATAAATAAAATCTTTTTTAAAATAAAATAAATATATATCTTAAATATAAATTTTTATGTATTTATATATCTTATATAAAATATATATTATATATTATAGAAATATATGTTTATATATAAATTTAAAAATAAAATATTTATTTATTTACTTACTTACTTATTTATTCTGCCTCTCTAGACAGAGAGAAAGAGAACACAAGCCGGGGAGAGGGAGAGAGAGAAGCAGGCTTCCCACGGAGCAGGGATCCACATGCAGGGTTCCATCCCAGGATCCTGGGATCATGACCTGAGCTGAAGGCAGATGCTTAATGACCAAGCCACCAAGGCACCCCTGGAAATGAGGTTTTTAAGCAAGAGTATTTGATTCCACTTTGCTCAGTCCTCATAGAAATTAACTAGAAAGTCTCATGTCAGCCAGCCCCAAACTCAGTTGTCTACCAGTCACATAGGTCTGTTTTTAACTGGCTACATGGCATAAAACTGTTCTCCACGTGCTTGTCAGCCAATGTAATCTGACTCTTTTGGCTGCTTCGTATTTATCAAAGCTCTGCTGAGGCATACAGTGAAGAATGGCCTGATGGAGGTGCCGTCCCTACATTCCACTGGACAGGCTGAGATGGACTCCTGGATTAGGGTCAGTCATTTTAAGCCTAATACCAGATTGTAGCCCATCAGTTTCTTAGGGAATTATTTTTTACTGCCGTTGCACTTTTATTGAGTTGTGTCTTGGTAGGAGACCATTAAGCTGGATTAAAGGCAACTGTAAGAAGCAAGTTACAGGACTCATCGTAGACTCTACTGAGAGGATGTGGGGTATTGTTCAACACATCATTACATTGCATATCATATTCTTGAGGATCCTGAGGAGAAAGTCCTGTCTCCTCCCAGCAATGAGAATAGAACTAGTCTATTTATAGCTTATAAGCACTGTGAACTATGTAACAGGCAGGGTTTTAAAAATCTTCTTTGGGTTGCCAACTCTCATAAAATAATTTTTGGAACATAAGTATTTATAATATGCGCATTTAGCCTCACCCTAGCTATTCTTAGTTCTCTTGCCTTGTTTCTCTTTTATTCTTTTACTCCTAATTTTAACCCATTCCATCTTGCCCTGTGTTATGCAAGTTACCTTAAATCCCTTTTGCAACAAAATTGAAGTTCCAAAACAGACTTGTGTCATACTGATGGTGGTATTCGAACACTTCATCTTTAAAGCGTCGTTCTTTTATAAAATTCTACAATTTATGTGAAAATGATTCACTGGACAGGACTAAACAGTCAGAGACGTGCCATTCTTATCCAGTAGCACACAGCCTGCAAGTGCTGAGTTAGACACCCTTGAGCAACTCTGGTTTCTAGAGTTAAGGGTCCTGTTTATCCCATGGGGAAGCAGGTATGCTGTCTCTGAGAGGAAAGGAAAGAGGTGTAGCAAACATTGTCAGCTCTTGCACTTTGACTCCCCCTGATCCCACTTACCGGTTCTGTGCATGAACACACCAGTGTCTGTGTGCTCTGCTTCCACTGACCAGTATCTACAATCTTCTTCTGAATGTTGCCTATGAACTACTAGAGGCAGTTGAGTTATATACACAGAAAGCAGGAGGTGCCTTAAAGTTTCTTCTTTACTCAGCCCGTGCAATGTACCACCTTGAGCCAATGATGACTAGTGTGGGATAAAAAAGTTCAGCTCCCTGGCCTTGAGGCTGGAGAAATTTTGATGTGTGATCTGTGCCGCAGGGCAATGTGCAGGGTTTGGCTGAGTGTGGTACTTTGGATACAAAGCTGAGACTCATTCCCGTACATCAATCAGCCTACTTCCTCCAACCTGCAGCTGATAGAGAAGCAGTCAACCTTGTTAAATTCTAAGACTCTTGCATGATATTTCATTGAGAAGGCAAGTAATGTACAATACAATTGATGGCGACTTACATAATATTGACAAGTATTATAACATAAGGAGACTGGAGGTCAGCGGATTCAAGGCTGGTTCAACAATCTGACAATCTCATTAGGAATCCAGAATCTTTCCATCTTTCTGCTTTAGCATTCTGAGCCTGTTGGTAAAGTCTCTTGTCATGATTGCAAGATGGCATTACAACTTCCAAGGTCAAGAGAAGAGATGAAATGGAGCGTGCATGCACGCACACCACACACATGCACACACACACACACGCGCGCACACACACGCGCGTGCACACACACACACGCGCACACACACGCACAAGCACACACACACACGCACGTGCGCACGCACACACACACGCGCGCACACACACACACACACGAGGGGCATCTCTTTGTGGCTGTCACTGTTTTGTATCTCATAAAAGAAAATTATTCTCATAAATTCTCTCGTAAGTCATAGCCTTGTGTTACCTGTCCTCCCCTCATTACAAAAACATTTGGGAAGGTAACTGTCTGACAAGAGAAAGTGAGACAACTATGAACTGTTTAGCAACAGTGATTTATCTCAAAGGACTGGAGGCATGGCTTATAAATCAGGGTTTTAGAAACTTAGAAAGAGGTCTATGGTAGTTGGTAGGGAAAACGGTATTTATTATATGGTGAGAAATGAATCAGAAAATGTAGCCGTCTGTCCGCTCTCTCCCAATCCACAAAAGCTCCTGCAGCCCCTTTTGACTCAGGGAATGGCTCCCTCCCAAAGCTGTGTGCTGAGACTCTTTCAGAGGGCACGAATTTGGAGAAGGCCCGGAAACAGTGACATCTGACACCTGTCTCACTCCTGTCTTGACAATACGGGGGATGAGAATGAAGACAGGTAGGTAATAAGAGAAGGAGGAGAATTCCTGTTTTCATTCCACTGCCACTACCAGGCCCAATAACACAAGCCCTGAATGGACAAAGTTCAGCCCCAGTGAAGCCAGTGCATTAAACGAGTGCAATATTTTTAGTAAGAGCAGTGGCCAAGCACAACGGCCAATTTTTTTTTTTTTTCCAAACGACAGCCCTAGTCCCTAGAAACTCATCTCTCTTTGCTGCCATCTGGTATCATCCACCATGAACTTGACCCTGGCACAGAAGAGAAACCCATCTTTCATTTGAGGAAAGATATAGAAAGGGGGAGAGACGGAGAGTTTAGCAAATCCAGTTCTGGAAAATGGACAAATGTGGAGAATTTGGTGCACAAAACTCGACACACTTAGATTCTGAACAGTGATAAATGTTCAGGGCTTCAAATGTTAAGGGGGCAGGCCTTGCCACCCTGCCCAAAATTGGAACTTCCACATGGCAATGTTCATATCAAATGGCAGAGGCATATCTCAAACTACAAAAATGGTTTGTTTCTCATCTTAAGGCCTTTATAATTTATATAGATTAACATAGATTACAGTAATAATAGGAGATATGTATTAAGCATCATCTGTGTGCTCCGTTTTGTTTTAAGTCCTTTAGCTACATTCATTCATTTAATACTTACAAAAATAACCCTACAGAATTAATGTTATTATCTCCATAATACATAGAAGGAAACAGAGACACAGAAGTTCACATAACTTGTAACTGACAGAGGTGGGATTCGAACTCAGGCAGAACCTGTCAGTGGTCTTTTTTTTTAATTTAACTTAATTTTTTCAGTGTTACAAGATTCATTGTTCATGAACCACACCCAGTGCTCCATGCAATACGTGCCCTCCTCAATACCCACCACCAGGCTCGCCCAACCACCCCCCACACCCCGCAAAACCCTCAGTTTGTTTCTCAGAGTCCACAGTCTCTCATGCTTTGTCAGTGACCTTTCATTTTCCAGAGACCGTTCAGAGATCGATGCTCCATTAAACTCCTCTGGGAAGCACAGATATAAAAGACAATCATGATACACTCAGGAATAACCCCCCCTTGAAGCAGCAGGCATAAATGCTCAGTATTTTATCACTCAATTCTACTCTTGATATGGCTTCAAGATCATAACAATAAATAAAATAATAGCAAATGATAGCATGAATATCTGTGTTTAAACTGTTTTCAGTGTGCCGGGAATTATTGTGAATGGTTTCTATATGACATTTTACATATATACCTTATTCATAACTTGATGACATAGGAACTATATTATTCCCATTTTACAAATGAATAGACCAAGAAACAAAGAGGTTACATAATTTGGCCAAAGTCTTAAATAGTAAGTGGCACCAATATTTTAATTCAGCCAGATTGACTTAGTTTAAATTAAAATCAGATTTTAAAAATCCACATAATTACCTGGAGAGTTTTAATTCAAGCCTTTAGAGAGTGAAAGGATTAACCAGAAATGACTAAACCTACAGAGTGGGATTATAATATTCTATATTTTATGAATGTGCTCATTTTAGATAAAAACACATACAAGATAAATTATTAATACTATGGAATGTTGGCCTAGCATTAGTGTTTAATCCCACCATGTGCGTAACTGGTGAATTCTTTGACGAGGTATAACTATAGGGCAACTCTTCTCTGCTTGTCTTTTCCGGGTGATCGTTTTTGTTTTATAGCCATTATTTTAGTTCATGTTTTATACGTTTGGACCTGAGCACACAGAATTAAGTTCACTGCACTCTAAAGTTCATGGGGTGCTATTATCACCACTGTCCATGCCAGGACTCACTTTTATTTTGTTTTATTTTACTATTATTTTTCGCTAACCTGCCACCTCCAATTCCACTCTCCATCCCTCATAAAATTCACTCTAGTGTATAATGTCTTTTTTTTTTTTTTTTTTTTGGTCATTTGTTTGGTTTCAGAAAAAGGTGTATCTTTGGCTAACATTGCTGTTCGTCGGGCAAATGGGCTGTCTTCCTTTCGTGAGGCCCGTGGCTCTTGGCTCTGCGCTTCCCCTCTCTTCACAACATCGCAGTATCTGACTTCCGAGAACTTTCTGATCTGAGTCACTCTCACTTTTGTCGAGAACGATGAGTTGTATTTATTTCCTTTGTTCTGTTTTGTGTTGGTGCATATGTTGAGTTGGGCATGAAAATCTCTCTCCTATTTTGCTAGGTAACGGGTTCTATTATATGTACAGATAACACTACTAAATATTCCTCTTACCTACATCTGCTCACAGCCTACATTTTTAACAGTTTTATGCCATTTTCTGGTAGGTTACCTACTTCCTGCCTTTTTTTTTTTCTGCAACAAATGTTACCCACAGTTTCCTAAATTGACTACGTTCTCTTCCACCATAAGCCCCCAAATTACTGCATCGTCACACCCCACTCTCCATTCACACATACTAACTCTGCCTATAATTCATTCTGGTCTATAGAATAAGTGAATTTTTTAAAAGATTTTTATTTACTTATTTGACAGAGGAGAGAGATCACAAGTAGGCAGAGAGGCAGACAGGGGGCAGGGGGAAACAAGCTCCCCGCTCAGCAGAGAGTCCGATACGGGCTTCGATCCCAGGACCCCAAGATCATGACCTGAGCCAGAGGCAGAGGCTTTAACCCACTGAGCCACCCAGGCGCCCCTAGAACAAGTGAATTTGTAGATGAACGAACAAACCAATGAATGAGTGAGTGAATAAATGAATGACAAGGAGCTTTGCTGAAGGAGAGTACGCACTACCAAACCAGATGATCCCTGCAGAGGTCTTTGGCTAACAACTCCGTCTGCCTTGTATTTTGCTGCCCGACCTAATGGTATGACTGACAGAAAGACAGAGTGACGCCCGTGAGCCATTACCCAAACATCTTCCTTTAAGGGTGTGCCTGCAAAATCCAACCAGGTTACTAAGAAACAGCTTTAAATCCAGGATGGATTTTTCAAGCATAGTGCAGAACTGCAGTTGTGAACAACAGTGCAGTCGAGGTTAATGACACATTTCAAAATTAGAAAGCTATTGCCGCTTCTTGAGGTCTGGTGTCTGATATCTGGAAACAACACACTGTTCATAGGACAACACCTGATTGGATGACACTTTAATATTTCATGGCACAACTCATCCTGCTGTTAATTCTCTCTTCTGCAGTCCCTGTTCTAATGAGGTTAGCACTAAACCAGTGTGCTGGCTCCCGAATCTCCCGAGAACCAACCAGCGGTCTTCATCATTAAGACTTTCCACAAGGTAATGAGGAAATTTTCTCTGAATGTTTGATTGGGATACAAATAAAGTGATGGGGACAAATCAGCATTCACTAGAAATGGGCCCTTAGAGGGTTTGAGCAGTTCATGGTCCTCCCGCACCCCTCCTGTGCCTGACAGTGGCCTTGCTGAGAACTTGGCCCTCTGCCCCTCTATAAGGCTGGAGCAGCCCAAACCTGGGCAGAGAACCTCGCACAAACTATAAGAAGTTCCTACTGGCATGACTTAATCTGGAACAGATTTGGGGAACCCATGCTTAAAGGCATTGTCAAGAAGAGAGGAGATCTTGGTGAAGGAAAGCTAAGGAATCTGGTAGCTTCTTGACACAGGAAAAAGGGCAGAGCAGTCTGAAGTTTCATAGCGAGAATGGGGGAAAGAGTAGACAGAAGACCCTTGCTGAGATCACAGTCAACTTTTGGGGTCCAAAAGGTTGTGCACGTGCACTAGGCTATACCCACGCGGTAGTCAGAACAAATTTCAGAGCGTTCCACAAACCACACACAGACTCATTAACACAGCAGAGACATCTCGCTGGCATAAAGCCTGACAAAAATAACCTCACTGACCAAACACTGACAATAGGCTACTCTGACCCAGGGAAGACATATAGGAAGCAAGGCTTAAAACTGAAATCACATTCTTCCCTGGAAGTCTTAAAGATTAAGTACATACCCAAGGCTGCACCCTCTTAGGAGCCGTCACAAAGGGGATCTCCAAGTTCCTGATCTGTGGCTGAATGAGCAGCAGGATGCGTAAATGCCCTGAGCTGTGAGAGCAGCCTTCAAGCTCCACGTAAATCCTATGGTAAAGGGTAAAAATGTAACTGGCCAACAGAGTTTAAGCATAGTGTTTGGCCAGTGAGTGGCATATGCTGACCACAGGCAAACTCCAAGTAGCCAGGCCAAAAGATAAAATCTAGGGGACGAAATCTGAACATGGATATCAGAGGCAGCAAACTGCAGGAGAAATAACCTTGGCCAGATTAACTCAACCAGGTCATAAAGCAGATAAGCAAAGGCCGAGATAAAACAACAAAATGGCCATTAGTATCCAGAGTTTTTATAATATAATATCCACAATGTACAGTTTTCAACCAAAAATTCCAAAAAGTGAAAAGGAAAAAAAAATGTAAGAAAATGTGACATATACATGTGAAAAAAAAAAAAAAAAACCATATCAGACAATTGAAACTACCCTTGAAGGGACCAAGTGAGATATACTTCACACTGAGTGGGATGTCTATAATCAGAAAACCAGAAAAACACAAAACATGGGCTGGCAAAAATATAGAGAAATTGGAACCCTTATTACGTTGCTGATGAGAATATAAAATGATTCTGCTATTTAGTGCTTCCTTAACAAATTAAATATAAAATTATCATATAACCCAGGAATTCCACTCCAAAGTCAATACCCTAAGGAATTGAAAACAGGTATTCAAGCAGATGTTTGTGTATAGATGTTCCTCACAGCACTATTCACAATAACCAAAAAGTGGAAATAACATGAAATAACATATGTGTCTATTGGCAGATGAATGGATAAACACAATGTGGTATATCCATACAATGGAATATTATTTGATCATAAAAAGCAAATGAAGAGAAATGGGCAGAAGAGGTGAACAGACATTTCTGCAAAGAGGACATCCAAATGGCCAACAGACACATGATATATATGCAATGGAATACTATGCAGCCATCAAGAGAAACAAAATCTGGCCATTTACAACGACGTGGATGGAACTGGAGGGTATTATGCTAAGCGAAATAAGTCAGTCAGAGAAAGACAATTATCACATG